>JAKSZT010053840.1:7420983-7458410 GCA_026826555.1 Tolypeutes matacus
ACATAGACATAGACATAGACATAGACATAGACATAGACATAGACATATATACTCAACAGAGCTCTTCTACCAGTCATTTTAAATGCATGCTGGTCAATCATGGTTGAAATTTGCTTGGTCACTGCAGTGGACATTTATATTTGGGGACTACTCAACCAAGGGAGCTCTCTCTCTATCTGGGCGGAAGTCTTGTCTTTTTGCCAAGTGTGGTGGTTTGAAACTGTATGTACCACAGAAAAACATGTTCTTAAAGTTAATCCACTAGAGTGGACTTACTAGTATTCTACTATAGACTTATTGTGATTCTAGCAATGGAAAAAGTTACAACATTGATGTGGAGCCAGTGGCCACTGGAGGCTCTGGGGTCAGGGAGAGGGAAAAAAAAGTGTAATATGGGGGCTTTTTTGGGACTTGGAAATTGTCCTGAATGACATTTCAATGACAGATATAAGCCATTATATATCTTCCCATAACCTGCAGAATTGTGTGGGAGAGAGTGTAGACTACAATGTGAACTATGGTCCATGCTCAATGGCAATGCCCCAGGATGCGTTTATCAATTGCAATGAATGTGCCACATTAATGAAGGATGTATATGTGGGAGAGTGTAGGAGGTATGGGGAGCAGGGCATATGGGAATCTCTATATTTTTTGTGTAACATTTATGTAATATAGCTATCTTTTAAAAAATTAAAAAATAATTTTAATTTTTAATTAAATAATTAATAACAATTTTTAATAACAATGTGGACTCATTGTTAGTCGTACCTTTAGATGAGGTTACTTCAGTTAGGGTATGCCCCGCTTCAATCAGGATAGGTTTAATCTAATCCTATCTCTGGAGCCCTTTATAAGTGGAATGAAATTGAGACAAAGAGAGAAAAAGCAAGAAGCTGAAATGAAACCTGAAGGAGAATGAAGAGACCAAGAGACACCACCATATGCCTTGCCATGTGACAAGCTAAGGACCCCAGGGTCACCAGCAGCCAGTTCCAGAATGCCTGTCTTCAGCGAGAAAACATCACATTGATGACACCTTGATTCGGACTTTCTTTAAGCTCATAAATTCCCACTATTTAAGCCACCCCATTTCATGGTGTTTGCTTGGGCAGCCTAGGAAATTTTGCCTCCCACTATGCAGCTAAAGGAGATCAGGCACTCTTCCTCCTCACTCTTGGTAGCCGGGGGTAGGGGTGGGTGGGGGTGGGTTGTCTCATGACCCAGACTTGGCTGATAGGGTATTTTTGCCAAAGTCACAGAGCCAGCGAAAGATCATCCACCACAGTAGTGGAGATGAGAATGCAGGAGGGGTGGCAACGAGTGTCAACGGGCAGTGATGTGGGTGGTGGTATCCTCTCCAGACGGCTGCTGGAGCAGAGTATGGGCAATGCTTAGACACACTGGCCACCCTTGGGCTCCTGCTCACTCTCTTTGCACCTCCCCAACTTCCCCTGAACCTGTAATGCTCTCCAAACAAATCCCTGCTCTGCTTCATCCAGCTCTCGGTCCTTTGGCCATTCCCCATTTTCATTATAAACATTCTTGTACATTTCTTTGATGGTTAAGAACCAAAAACTGGCTGGCAAACGATGTATGATCTTGAGTTTAAGCAGTAGAGTTTTGAGCCTTTGGAGAAGGTGGCTGTACATAAGTTTCTGTTTATGTACCCCAAAGTACAAATGTGTCTGCTGGATTCCAAAAGCTTATTGCAGTCTGTAAATGCTAGTTTGACCAGTCCCTGCTTAGACTTCTTCCTTACAACACTCCTCCATATCTCAGGCCTTGAGATCTTGTCTCAAGGAAGCCTTGCAAGTATAACTACATCTATCCATGCTCTGCTATCATGGTGTTGTAAGGGGCAGGATTCTGGCACCCTCACTGCAAGCCTTGAGCAAAACTGCCCTCCTGCATGTTGGCAGCTCCTCATCAGAGAGGTGGCCATGGGGTTCCCCAAAAGCAAAAATGCTGATGATGGGTCTTAGAGATTGAATCATGTCTCCCACAAGACATGTTCAAGCCTTAATCTAAATTCCTGTAGGTGTGAATCCATTTGTAAATAGGACCTTTGAAGATGTTATTACTAGTTAAGCTGTGGACTCATTTCTGAATAGGGTCATCAAGAAGCCTATTTAGATGAGGTCAAATTGAATCAGGGTGGGTCTTCACCCAAATGGCTGAAGTCTTATGAGGAGGGGACATCTAGAAAGACACACAGATAACTGAGCAAGAGAAGTCATGCAATAGAGAAAGACATGCAAGCCAAGGAAACCCCAGGAAGGCAGCAAGCCATGGAGAAAGCACGGCCTGTTGAGACCTTGATTTTGGACTTCTAGCTTCCAAACCATGAGACAATAGTTTCCCCCATGTTCAAGCCAACCCACTGGGCGGTATTGGTCATAGAAGCCTTGGCAAACTAAGGCAAAGGACAAGATGAGCTCATTCCAGGCAGGGTCTGCTCCAACAGGAGGTAAGCCAGAGCCAGGGCTGGGCAGGGAGGCCCAGGAGTTGAGTTCCTGGAGGCTTGCTGGGAATCCAGAAGGGCTCTCCAGGGACTTCTCCATGGGGTGGAGGCCAAAAGGCCTGGTTCCTGGAGAGAGAATCCAGCAGCAGAGGCCTGGACAGACCAGCTACCACCAAAATCCCAGGTGAAGGGAGCATGTCTCTGCAGAGTCAGTGTTTGTGTTTCCAAATAATGAATGCTTTCTGTTGCATTCTCATTCTTTGGTTTTCATAGAAAGTACAAGCCACAGGCCTCCCCCACACTACTGTGCCTGATTAGGCAGCTCACCACTGAAGAAGACACTTACACCAAGAAACTCTGTAACCATTCACCAGCCACTCCTGTGACTGACTCCAAATGCACAATAAACACTGCCAAGAAGACCAGGCATTGCAAGCTGAGCCTCCGATGCTCATGAAATTGGGATTAGAAGATTGCCTGGTTAAAGGTAAGAGGCCTGGAGTACAGTCATGAAAAAGCTCTGGAAATCTTACATGAGACCCCCCACCCCCCACACCCCCAAAAAAAAAAATATATATATATATATATATTTAAAACAGGATAGAGCAACAAGACCTATCTTCAAAGACCTTAGATGAACTTAGTATAAATTTATTTTACAAGTGTAGTTTGTAATACTTACTAACTGTGCTACTCAGGTAGAGGGGATGCTCTGAGCACCCTCTCCAGGGAGAGCCGGAAGAGGCTGCTTGGGAGACCTTGGGGGAGATAACCCAGCCAAGCTGGGTCCAGACCCCTGACCCACCGAGACAGGGGAGACAGGAAATGCACATTGTTTTAAGCTGCTAAATTTTGAGTGAATTTGCTATGTAGCAATAGCCAATACAGAGAGAGTCTCTATTTTGAACTTCATGAAAAAGAGACTTTCCTTTTTAGTTTTTCCATGGTCAAATTCATATCTGCCTTTTGAGAAAATTTTAGAAAGAAAGAAAAAAGGTGGGGAAAAATTAAAATCACCAATGTTTGTCCACCCAAATGCCACCTTTTTAGTCGTGAAGTCCATTTCCTTTTTATTTTTTCTCCTCTTTAGAGATGGATTTGTTTTTGCAAAATTGTAACTAGTCCTTGAGAATATATAACATTTTTTCCTGTTTTTCTTTTTTTGTTTTTTTAACTTAACATTTTGGAGTTTTAATTTTCATCTTTATTCATTTTATCCTGACTGCGCACATGAGATATTCCAGGGCACAGCAGATAAGATGCATGTGTTCTCTTCTTGCTCAAGCCCTCACCCTTGGGATGACATGACAAAAGCCAGCTGGGAACTCTCCTAGGAGCCAAATCCTCCCGGGCACGGGGGGGCGGGGGGTAGGGGGGTGGGAGGTGGAGAACAGAGGGATTTGTGGTTGTTAGTACCCAGGAGAAGGGCAGCTGGCCAACATGTGCTCCTTGGAGACAGTACGGAAATGATCTTGGATTCTCACTCCACTCCAACTTTTTGGAATGTAAATACCTCTCTCCAGGGGCCAAATAACCCCCTCTCTGGCTTTTACAACGTAGAACTGTTCTCCAGTTCCTGGGACACTGTTTCCCTTGAAATATAAACACATACCTCTGGAATTAGGTAAATCTCTCTGAAGTCTCATTCTCTATGCCCTTGTAAATTAACTTTTAAGGCTTGTTCTTAGCTTAGGAGCCCACGTTTCAGCAAACTTTGTTCAGAAAGCCCCAACTCTCCAGAAACACACAATATTTCCTCCACACCCCACAACATTATAAACTAATGCTACTATTCGTACAAACCTGTAGCACTGGTCTTCAAAGTTCTACCTCTCTGGAAAGGATCACAGAGAAAAAAGATAAACACAATAAGTAAAAGTATCTGCCAAATTCCAAATACAATCTGGTTTAATAGACAAAAATACATCTAGGCTACATGGAAACAAACAATTTGTCTGTTTGATTGATTTCATTACCAAAATGTGGGGTACACATCTTTACTTTCCACCCGGCTCTCAAAATATCATTCCTGCAGGAGCGGATGTAGCTCCAGTGGTTGAGAACCTGCTTCCCATGTACGAGGTCCCGGATTCAATTTCCGGTACCTCCTTAAAAAAAAAAAAAAACCATCCCAGGTTTCCCTACTGAGTAATCAATATCAACTGAAGAGCAATTTGATGTTCAAGCAATGATCAATATTGAAGAATAAGCAAAAAACAAAGAAATAAACAAAAACAGTCCCCTCTGTCTCCCCTCCCAGCCACACACTAGAGCAGAGGAACTTGCAAACGGAGAACTCAAAAGTGCCACCAGGCACCACCAACAGCCTTGCTCTCCTTGGCACGTTTCACCTCTTCAAAGCCACAGATGGGAGCCTTCTCCTGCCCCATGGATGGTGAGAGCCCGGGGGCTCCAGGCCATGGGCAGTGTGCTAGGACAGAGCATGCCAGGGGCTGGGGCAGCCTGAGGGAGGAGGACTGGGTACAGACAGACTTGCCCACAAAGATGCCATGTCCTCTTTCAGGGAGCTTGGGGTTCCTCTGTCAGAGAGGAAAGGGCAGGAGATCCCCTGATGGAGGGCTAGAGGGCAAGCACCTTTGGTCTCCTGGCCTTGTCTGCTGTGGCTCCCAGACTCCAGAAGAGCCTCTGGAATGGTGGCCTGTCAAGGTGGCACCATCCCTTCCCATTTCAGAGGCCCGTCCACCCAATGGCCACCCAGAGGCGCCAGAGCCTCCGTGGTCCTTCCTGGGCCCCTGAGAGCCCACCTCTTTCCTTCCCTTCCCAGCGCATTACACAGGAGGTCCTGGATGCTTCCCAACAACATATGTTGGGGCCTGCGGTCCAAGGCCAAGATGTTCCATCTTGATCATTCTAAGCAGAAGCCAGAGGAGGAAGAGATTCCTGGTGGGATTTTACCCCTTGGACTGGGGCCGCCTTTCAGCCCTGCAATTAGTTCATGCTAGACAGGTCCCTTGTGGTAGGATTTAAAAATATTTTAAGGGAGAGGATGTGGCTCAAGCAATTACGCGCCCACCTCCCACATGGAAGGTCCTGGGTTCGGTTCCCGGTGCTTCCAAAAGAAGACAAACAAACAACAAGCAGACAATGAGCAGACACCAACAAAAGCAATGAGCAGACAACGAGCAAAAACAACGAGCAAGACAATAAGCAAACAAGGAGCAGACAACGAGCAAAAACAAATGAGCAGGGAGCAGATGTGGCTCAAGCAGTTGAGCACCCACCTCCCACATGGAAGGTCCTGGGTTTGGTTCCCGGTGCCTCCTAAAGAAAAAACAGACAACAAGCACAAGAACAACAAGCAGACAACGAAGACAAAAACAACAAGCAGACAACAAGCAGAAACAATGAGCAATCAATGAGCTCAAACAACAAGCAAAAACAACAGCAAACAGACGAGGGAGCTATGGGGGGGTGGTATTTTAAATATGAAGGAAAAAGAAATGCCAAAGACTGGGCACCACCCCAAACCAATGAAATGCCAGGGAGAGCAGCTCTAGGTTCTTGACATTACCATTCCAATGACAAGCACCTTGATCTGGGTTCTATTCCCCAAGACTTCCTTGGCAAAGATGCCAACCATTCAGCCAGAGGCTGCCTGTTGCACTTCAGCTGGGTGCCCAGCCCCTGGGGATGTGGGACATGCAGAGAGGAGATTGGGAGAACCACTCAGTCACTGCATGGAGACGCTTTCATCTAGAGGTTTCCAAAGTAGAGCACAGGGAATCTGGGCATTCCCAAGACCCTGATGGGTTTCCACGATGTCAAAATTACTTTCATAACCATACCAAAATATTATTTGCCTCTTTCACTCTATTGACATTTGTCTTGGTGGTACAAAAACGCTGGCACCAAGCTGGCAAGCAATATATTCTTCACAGCTCAGGCTCACACTGAAAAAAAAAAAAAAAAAAAAATACCAGTTTCCCTTGAGAATGTCCTTGATGGAGCAGTAAAAAATATTTTACTCAATCTCAATCCTTGAGTTATGGTCTTTTTTATACCCTGAGGGACAAAATGAGAAGTTTGCAGAGGGCATGCCCAGTACGATGCACATCTCAAAGAAAATAACTTGTGGCATTGCCTAAGTCATGAGCTGATTGATCTACCCATTTTTTCCCCCATGGGATGCCATTTTTACTTGAAAGAATCTCTGGCAAACAAACAATGGTTATTCAGGCATGGGTATCTGACAGATGAAATGAACAAAGTGAGCTGATCATTTCAGAGAGACAACCAAAATATTAGGGAAATGCAAATCAAAACCACAGTGAGATATCATTTCACTCCCACTAGAATGGCTACTATTAATAAAAAGGAAAACCACAAGTGTTGGAGAAGATGTGGAGAAATAGGAACACTCATTCATTGCTAGTGGCAATGTAAAATGGTGCAGCCACTGTGGACAACAGTTTGGCAATTCCTTAGAAAGCTAAGTATAGAATTATCATATGACCCGGCAATCCCTCTCCTAAGTGTATATCCAGAAGAAAGCAGGGACTCAAATAGATATTTGCTCACCAGTGTTCATGGTGACATTATTTACAATTGCCAAAAGTTGGAAGCAACTCAAATATCCATCAGCCGATGAACAGATAAACAAAATATGGTATACACATATGACAAATATTATTTGGCTGTAAAAAGGAATAAAGCCTAATGTATGTGACAACATGGACAAACCTTGAGGACATTATGCTGAGTGAAATAAGCCAAACACAAAAGGACAAATATTGTATGATCTCACTGATATGAACTAATTATAATAAGCAAACACAGAATTAGAATCTAGAATATAGGTTACAAAGGGATAAATTAGGGTAAGAGAATGGGAGTTGATGCTTAATTTGTATAGAATTTCTATTTAGATTGATTGTAAAAGTTTGGAAATGGATG
This sequence comes from Tolypeutes matacus, assembly GCA_026826555.1. NCBI lineage: Eukaryota > Metazoa > Chordata > Mammalia > Cingulata > Chlamyphoridae > Tolypeutes > Tolypeutes matacus. The sequence continues at coordinate 7,428,359 of JAKSZT010053840.1, forward strand.
GTGATGATGGTAGTGCATTATTTTGAGCGTAATCAAGAGCACTGGACTGTATAGGTGGATATGGTTAAAAGAGGAAATGTTAGGATGTATATATTTCTAGAATAAAGTTAAAAGATAAAACATAGGGCTGTACAATACAGTGAACCCTATTGTATATGAGGGACTATAGGTAGTAGTACAAATATAAGAATGTTCATTCATGAATTATAACAAATATATGATACTAATACAAGGTAGTAATAATATGGGAAGGATACATCTAATATAAACTATGGACGATAGTTAATAGTACTATTTGAATAATCTTTCATCAATTGTAGCAAAGGTACTTATTGTGAAAAAAATAGTATGATTATAAATGATAAAAAGTGTTATCTATTGTAACAAATGTTCTACATCAATGCATACGGGAATCCTGTATTTTATGCATGATTGTTCTGTAAACCCACAACTTCTTTAATAAAAAAAAGTCCACTCTTACCTCTGACACCAATTACAAGTTTGGGGGTATTCCCAAAGCCACAGTCAGAATTGATAGTTCCCTAGAAGGACTCACGGAACTTACCAAAGCTGTTGTATTCAAGGTTACAGTTTATTACAGGAAAAGGATACAAGTTAAAATCAGCCAAAGGAAGAGACACATGGGGCAAAGGCCAGGAGAGCACTAGAAGTGGAGCTTCCAGTTGTCTTCTCCCCATGGAGTCAGGACAGCATTACTCTCCCGCTATCAATGTGTGACATTACACCTGGAGTATTGCCAACCAGGGAAGCTCACCCAAGTTGGGTGTCCCGTTGTTTTTGTGCTCGCTGTCTGCTCTCTGTGTGTTCTACTGTGTCTGCTTGTCTTCTCTTTAGGTGGCACCGGGAACTGATCCTGGGACCTTCTGGAGTGGGAGAGAGACAATCTCTTGAGCCACCTCAGCTCCCTGGTCTGCTGTGTCTCTTATTGTCTCTCCTCTGTGTCTCTCTCTTTTTGTTGCGTCATCTTGCTGCACCAGATCTCCATGCGGGCCAGCACTCTGTGTGGGTCAGCTCTCTGTCAGGCCAGTTTGCCGCAAGGGCCAGCTTGCCTTTTCACCAGGAGGCCCTGGGAATTGAACCCTAGACCTCCTATATGGTAGACAGGAGCCCAATACTTGAGCCACATCCGTTTCCCTCCACAGGAGTTTTTATTGGGGCTCCATCACACCCATTGGCTGATCTCAGTCTCCAGCCCTTCCAGAAGGTGCTGGAGACCACGTGACCCAAAGCCCCCATCCTAAATCACATGGCTGGTCTCTCTGGCACGACCAGCTCCCAACCAAATATAATCTGCTGTGGCAAGCCCCTGACTTTAATCATCACCTTATTTGGTGACCCAAGGCCCCCCCCCCACCCCCAGGCAAGCAAAGACAAAGTTATACGGCATGGCATTCCAAGGGCTTCAAGATTATATCCCAGAAGCCACAGCAAAAACCAGATGCTTTCTGGGCAAGGTTAAATTCTTTACTTTATAGACCGCCCTCTGGCCTTTGGCCAAAGCTCTCTGACAACAAAATAATCATATGCCTAAAATTTGGAGGAGCTAGTATGGGGTAGGGATAGAGTTCAAGAAACAACTAATCCCTCTTATGAAGCCACTGCATACATTTTCATATTTTTATCCCTTTTGACAGTTTTTTGTCCCTCCCACTATTTATACCTTATGAAAAACTTGTACAGAACTATGTAGCATAGAAATTAGCTGCTGGTTAGTCGAATTCAGTTCTTTCTCAGCCATTTTCCATCAGAATTACAACATGAGAAGGTTTTAACTCAGTTTCCCAATGAATTTTTTTTTTTCCTACAGGTAAGCAAAGAACTTCTGGTTTTTACTTTTTAAAAATCATTTAACTAGAAAAATATTCAACCAATTTAAAAAAAAATCTGAATGGATTAATTTACAATAAAATAGTCAACCTAAAATATCAGACCTTTTATTTAGAGCCAAGGAGGCCAATAGTTCCCTTTTAAACAGCAGAACTGCATGACTGATGTTTTTACCTATATTTGATGGCCCAGAAGTATAAAAATCATACAATTTCCATTAAGAGCCTCTTTCCCTCCAGAATATAGTTTATACACTTGCTTCCTAGGCTCTTTAAAATCATGTTATATTTTTAAATAGATCTGCAACTATTCTGACAATAAGGACACTTTAAAAACAATTCTTATAAAAAAAAACAAAATATCTTAAAATAATTTTGTCATAGATTGGACTGCTTAAAGAAACTTAGCAAAGGTGAAAAATAATGTACAAGGATTATAGTCCCTTGTTTATAGCAACCACCCAAATAAAATATTTTCCCTGATTAATTGTCCTCACTTCCTGTAATTTAATAGCAAAGATAAATTACAAGAAACAGAACACACCGTTTTTGGGGTTTTTTGGTTGTAACTGCCAGCAAATGCATTCATGACTATAAATGTGAAACAAAACATGGTTATGCTCACAAACTCTGAGATGGGAAAAAAACAGAAAACAGAACACAAAAAAATCTCTTTACATATTTCTCTGCCCTTGCTTTCAAGTCAAGGCAAAAATTTCACAGCAGTTTAAAAGATCGTGAAAGACTATAGGGACCACTAAAATAAAATTGTGGTTAATTTTCTCTATTACACTCCGAAAGTGATAATCGTAGCGAGTATGATATTTTATTACCAAGTAAACCTTGAGCCAATACAGCACTTTACAGATTAGTCATGGTAACCTTTAGATAGATAGAGCACCCTACTTTTACTCTTTAACTTGCCACCTTAAACACACACACACACACACACAGGAATATGTAATTTATGATGGTTGGCCAGGCACTTAACTTGAGGAAAGAGATATTCAGATTTTTAAGGTAACCCAAAATTATTTTCAGCAATCACAAACCTCTTCTAAAAACTACATTTTATACCACATTAACTGAAGTCATTCAGCTCTTGTTTAAACGATAGTTTTGTCACCCTATTTTGCCAAAACTCACACCTAAGTTCAACGTCTTAAGATGATGATAAAAAGAACAATTTCAAGTCTGAATTTTGGCTCTGTTTCAATACTTCTGTGCTTAGAACATAACTGAAAAAACTCTAAAGAGATATGGACACAAGAGCCTGAGACGAGTAATTTATTCTTTCCCCCAAATTTGACATTAAATTTAATAGACTTTTTAGGAAAAAGAGTCAAGCTACCAGTCACATAGACACTTAAAAACAAAGATCAGTTGGAAATTTCCCCATGCTTTTGACCTTCAAGCTCAGATTTATAATCTTACCAACAATGTCAATATTACACCCTATCTACAGTATGATTAGTAGATGTGGTCTGAAAAGTAAGAGTCGAAAGACACTGGCATGCAGAGCAGGTGTAACTCAGTGGTTGAGCACCTGCTTCCCATGTATGAGGTTCTGGGTTCAATACCTGGTACCTCCTAAAGGAAAAAAGACACTGGCATATTACTAGAGTCCTTGAAAGCTACTCTATCATTAACGGTTAGTTTGATACATCATCATATCGGAAGAGCAAAAAATATCTCCCAGAGTGATGCCACTCCGGTTTGCAGGCTTCCATTCCACCATGTCAGGTTCCAAAGGCAGGAGTGGCCTTTGCAAAATATGGCTTCATCCTTCCAGGCATCTGGTAGAATTGAGCTAAGAGACAGTCTCGTTTCTTGCTCTGAGTCTCCATTGAGGTATCAGTGTAATATTGGATTCCGCTCCTTGCACAAACCCATTTATTCATTCATCCTTTACTCTCAGCTACTATTCTTCCTTCTCTCCATTTCTGCCTTTGGAAGGGGTGCTAAGTTTGGTCACTGTGCTGGTCTAGTCTAGCAAGAGCATCCCCTCGGTCCACTCCCAATCGTCCAGGATAGGGTTACATGGGTTCGGAACTGGTGGGCGGTCACGACCAGTGGCACTACAGCTGCAGCCATATAGCTGCATTCCTCGTCAATCCCAAAACTGTCAGGTGGAGTGAAGGTACATTCTACTCCGTCAGACTCTTAGGAATTCTGACCTAAAAGTTGAAAGGTATAGTTAGAGTTTGTTGCTTAGGAATCATCCCTGCTTCCTGCACCTGTGGGTGTAGCCCTACACCTAGGACCAATGCATGAGGTAGGGGGGAAAACATTGGGGGTGCAGTGGGGAAGAACCGTATGGTCATTCCAGTATCAGGAAGGATTGTACAGTCAGACCAGCATCCACCCCCACCTTCTCTTCCCAGTACCCCCAGAATTTCGGACCCTCCCTCACCCCCTCATGCTGAATGTGAGCACACACTTGTGAAGACATGGAAGTCAGCCCTCCATCCCTTTATTGCCCCCGTTTTCTTTTTTTTTTTTTTTAAGATTTATTTTATTTTTATTTATTCTCCCCACTCCCACTCCCCATTGTTTGTGCTCGCTGTCTGCTCTCTGTGTCCATTTGCTGTGTGCTCTCTGTGTCTGCTCGTCTTCTCATTAAGAGGCACCGGGAATCAAACCTGGGACCTCCCATGTGGGAGAGAGGTGCTCAATTGCTTGAGCCACCTCAGCTCCTTGCTTTGTTGTGTCTTTCATTGTCCTTTCTCTTTATGTCTCCTTGTTGCGTCAGTTCACCACACCTGCTTGCCATGCCAGTTCACTGTCTTGTTCATCTTCTCCAGTAGGCACTGGGAACTGGCCCAGAAACTCCCATGTGGTAGGTGAGGGCTCAATCGCTTGAGCTACATCCAGTTTCCCTCCCCCTGTTTTCAACATCAATTGTTTTAATTGCCCATTTCAACTCTCTATCAAACCATGGCTCCAAGGAGCCATGTTTCTTGGTCTAAAGAAACATGATTCAGTGATCCAAGTTGGTAGTGTTTTCTGTTTCAATCCTTTACAGCATTTTGAACACTTGCTTTCACCACTAGGCATGCAAAACCCAGTCCAGAGTAAGTGCTTCTGTCAGTCCCCATTTGTCACCTCCCGAGGCTATGTGCATTGGCCTAAATGCCAGTGATGTGCTGGGGAATCTGCCCCACAGCTGTCTGCAGGCCCTGTCTCTCCTGTTGACAGATAGAGCAGCTCTCAGCATTTTGAGCCTCAGAGGGTGCAAGAGGAATATATCCAGATTCAGCTCATCTCTGCATTGCTGCAGCTCCCCTATTTCCACTCATCTCATGGACCCAGGTGGCCACCTCATACAGGCATGCGGGGATATTACTCATTGATTCCAATCATTTTCCAATCCTGGAAGGGAGTTCTGATGGGCATTGACATGTCATACTTTGGTGCACCCCTAAAAATCCCATAGTGATTTCCATGGGACCATATCCCATCAGAGCATCTATTAAATATGCCAGTTTTCCATTGCCCATCTGCCGACCATATGGCCAAGATTGTTGACCACCACCCATAAGTCAGTAAAAACTCAAACATGGGGCCAAACAGCATGCAATTCTGCTCACTGAGCTGATTTGCTATTACCTTCTTCAATCAAAGTTGGCTGCCTTCCAAGCAAGATGCTGTCTGTTCACCTTGGAACTGCCATTTATAAGCCAAGCAGCTATTTGTTTGATCAATCAAGAGCTGCTCACAGTGCCTGTGCATAGGGTACTATCCAAGGGGCCCAAGTGGCCATAGAATCCAGCAACTCCTCAGACGGTTCCAAAGTTGGTTCTGGGGGGAGGAAGAGGCTACCTGCTTGTGAATACAATAAGCACCACTTTGCACTTCCCCCAGCAGTGTTCCTTTTAAAAAGTTCCATTTTATTATGGAACTCCTCTGGGCATTGCCTTCCCCAATAGAGCTTTTTTCCACCATCACCCAAGACACTATAGGTATTTCAGGTGTGACAGTTTAAAGCTTTTTGTGGATCCCCCAAAAAATCATATTCTTGAAGCTAATCCATCTCTGTGGGTGTGGGACCCTTTGATTGGATTGAATTCAGTTGTGTGGGGAGGGCTTTGATTGGATTACTTCAGTGAGGCGTGAGCCAAGGTGGGTCTTGGTCCTCTTGCTGGAGTCCTTTATAAATGGGAGAGAGAAGCCACAGACACAGAGACACACAGAAAAAGGCAGCAGAGACAGAGAAACCTTGAGAGGCTGAGAGAGCAGTCTGAGAGGCTAGAGGCTGGAATCAGCAGAGCACAGAGACTTGGAAAGAGGTCCCCAAGAGGCTGAGAGACAGGAGGCCCAAAGGAGAGGGGAGAGACAAGCCATATGCCTGATGGCTCACAGCTGAGTTCAGGGAGAAAGTAAACCTGGAGGAGAAGGCAGAGACCCAGACAAGCAGATACCTCCATGTGCCTTGCCACGTGGAAGGAGTCCAGGATCCCCTGCAGTCAACCTTCAGTGAGACAACATCTCTGATTATGCCTTGATTTAGACACTCTCACAGCCTCAGAACTGTAAGGTTTTAACCTAATGAATTCCCATTATAAAAGCCAATGCATTTCTGGTATATTGTTCTCAGTAGCTTTTAGCAAAATAAAACATCAGGCTTCAGGACTTTTTTAGGTCAACAGCAAGAGAGTACTTGTCCTCAAATGGAAATTTTCTGGCTCAAAATCCAGCAGTCATTACCAAGTACTGCTCTCAAGCTTCTTCCGTAAGCCCCAGTCTGCTGCCCACACAGACCTATTGTACAGTATCTGTTTTTGTCCAACAAGCATCCTATATTCCTTCAAATTAACCATCTTTTGAGAGCTCAGGCAAATCTTACTGGCTCTCATTTAGCATGCCTGATCAACATTGGTGGGAGGGTGAATTTACATGCCTCTGTTTTACTATCCTGGAGAGGGGAAGCATTCCCCAGTCAGACATAAGATCCATTCCCCTAATCCATTCAGGGAAAAGAGAGGCAACCACTTGCCCTAAAGTCTGCTCAAACATTCCAATTTTCATCCAAACTTTCACCTTAACCCCATCAATCGTTGCATTCCTATGTCCTTCCAATCTATCTGTAGGCCTGTTAGGACTTCACCAAAAGGTTTTGGAAACACAATGCATGGGATTCCCCATGTCCCAGAAACATCTCCGCACCCTGGTCATTTTACCCACTCGTGTGCACATGGCCTTGGCTCCACAGCCAGGGATTGGGCCAAGAGACTCAGACCCTTTCATCAGTCCTTATCTTGATTAGATTATGGGACCTTTGCCTCTGATGATTCAAGGTCAGGTTTCTCATAATCATCTTCACCTTCCAGCTTTTAAAAGTCCTCCAAACTAGGGTAACTAGATCAGATTTGTTTAGGGTCCTTCAAAGTTGGGGGACCAGCAGAGGCTCCCATCTTATCCACTCAATTCCCCAAAAGTGTTGCATTAAGACCTTTGTTTTGCCCCCATTAATGTTCACCTTTTTCATTCCCTTTCTTAATAACTGAAATTGCTGCCAGAATGAGTCCTTTGGCTCTCTCCTTTCTTGTTCCCCATTTTATTACAAATCACCCTAACCTTCTCTGCTCTCTGTTGTTTCAGAATAACTTTTGCCTTTGGTTGTAGCCCTGAAGCTAGTGGCTGCAGCTGTGATTGACCAGAATCCAAGCCTGGCCAAGCATCAGAATCTGCCCCCAAATTCTTCCTTACTTTCATTTTAACTTTTCTTATTGGTATCGGCCCTGAGTCTAGTGGTTGTAGCTCAGACTGGCTGGAATCCAAGCTTGGCCCAGTATCAGGATCTGTCCTACCATTCTCCTTTACTTTCATTTTAGCTATTACAGATATATATAACCAGGAGATTGTATATTTAGCTTGTTTTTTGTTACGTTGCATTTCCTCATCCATCCAGTGAGCTGATTTCTTAGTAGTTGGATTGATCAGATCATTTCTAAATTCCACTGGAAACTTTTAACCTCAGTAACTGATCACAACATGGTGGCAGTTCCATATCACAGGTGACCCCGTGGCCACCAACAGTCAAAAGTTTGTCAACCCCTGTCCTTCATCCTTCCTTTTCCCAAACCTATGTTTTAGTGAGTCAGAATCATTCTAGTGAATCCCACTTCTGACTCCACCTGTGTAAACTGAGGCCATCTGAGGAGTTAGAGGGAATAGTTGACACAAGGTCACCCTCATTCTGATACCAGCTGAAAGTTTGGGGGGCTCCCAGAGCCACATTCAAGTTCAATAATTGGCTAAAAAGACTCACAGAACTCATTGAAAGTGACTAGGCTCGCTGTTGTGGTTTATTTCAGAGAAAGGATACAGATTAAAATCAGCAATAGTGCAGAGTCCAGGAGGGTACTAAATGCAGAGCTTCCAGTTGTCTTCTCCCAGTGGAGTCAGGACAGAGTTTCTGTCCTGCTATCAATGTGAGATATTACACACAACATTGCCAACCAGGGAAGTCTCCTAGGCCCTGGGATCCATCACATCAGCATGTTTGATTGCCCATTGGCTGATCTCAATATCCAGTGCCTCTGGAGGTTGACGGATACCAAGTGACCCAAAGCCCCTACCCTAAATCACATTGCTGGTCTTTCAGGCATGGTCAGCTCCCCACCCCCCAAATTATATCATGAGACTATTTGGTGACCCAAGGTCCCCAGACAAACAAAGACAATTATCAGGAATGACATTCCAAGGGCTTAAAGATCATTTCCCAGAAGCCACAGGCAAAGGCCAGACCTCTTTTTGAGCAAGGTTAAATTCTTCACTACGCACTTTGTCTTCCTTAGTTTTCAGAGGTAAAATTAGTGGAGTTGACCTTTTTAGGGACCACCATGACCTCTCTTACCCCTCCCCACGTGCATTCAAAGACAAGCATATGCATACCAAGGAGGGGCTGAGAATCAGGAGATGTCTCTAACCTTTGTGGGCAGGATGTGACCTCCAGAGTGAATAAGGAACATCAGCCAGTGTTGGGAGCCTGCAAATTTTCCTACAAGGAACTTCCCAACCTGTGACCCTTGAATGGGTTATACATGTGACAAGGCCTTGATTCTCACAGGGCATCCCCAGGACACCAACTTAGCCTCCAGCCACCTGTCCATATCCCCTGGGATGGGGCCGTGTAAAATATATTATTGGTGTCTGGGAGTTTCACAAAGTGAGGATGGTTTGGAGACACCTTGTACTATACTTCTCCCTACTCTCCCACCTGCACTGAGAGTGGCCCTGGTTGCCACTGGCTTGGTTCTGAGTGGAATGTTCTCCAGTGTTTTCTACAATCTATTGTGGATCAAAGGGTCCTGGCAACCCGAGGCAGCTCAGCCGTTGCCTCTGGGCCATGAGGGGTCTGCCAATGGCCATCAGGGTTTCATCACATAGGTTCCAGAGATGACACTGCCAGACCTGGGACCAGGCACAGATCCCCCACAGAATGCCATGCAAGATGGTGAGGTTTCTAGTTATGGTTAGGATTCATTATTATTAAAAGCCTACTTAATGCAAGAAGGAAAAACAGAACTGGCCCCTGGGGTATCTGCCCTTCTGGAAGAAAGACATCAATTTTTTTAAACTCTAATTTATTTTATTAAAATAACATAATTGAGGAGCTATAAGATAAAAATTGTATCATGTCAGGTACAATAAAATTTTTTTAAAAATTAAAACCCAGATCAGAGAAGTGGATGTGGCTCAAGTGATTAGGCTCCCATCTACCTTATAGGAAGTCCAGGGTTCGATTCCCAGGGCCTTCTGGTGAAGGCAAGCTGGCCTGAGCAGAGAGCTGGCCTGAGTGGAAGCTGGCCCACATGGAGTGCTGGCCTGCACAGAGAGCTGGAGCAGCAAGATGATGCAACAAAAAGAGACACAGAGGAGAGACAATAAGAGACACAGCTTACCAAGGAGCTGAAGTGGCACAAGAGATTGAATGCCTCTCTTCCACTCTGGAAGGTCCCAGGAACAGTTCCCAATGCCACCAAAAGTGAAGACAAGCAGACACAGAAGAACACAGCAAATGGACACAGAGAGCAGACAGCGAACCCAAAACAATGGGGGTGGGGGGGTAGATAAATAAATCTTAAAAAAATAAAAATTAAAAAATTAAAAATCAAGAAAACCTATATTCTTGGCTTCCTAGCACATACATAACTGTAGAGACAAGCCTGGCTTGCCCATAGGGGCATCTCCTGGAAGACTAAATTCAGCAAGATGGGGGGCTGCTCCTTGAGAGGAGGGCTGTGACTGGGAGCAACAGACCATTCGCTTCATCTGGAAAACTATCCCAATGCCCTGGAGACCTCACAGGCTGGGCGAAAGAAGGAAGTATCCAAGAAGTTAAGTTCCATGGTACCAAAGCAGGCTCCTGGGGGAGGCCAGAGTCTCGACAGTCCTTGGCTAGTGGGTGCATTATGTTTGTCTTTGGCGCCCAACCACTATATTGAAGAAGAGTCCTTCCTGTGATTGCATTCCTCATAGGAACTTATTTCCAAAACCCACATGTGGCCACAACATCAGGGCCAGATTGCCTACTATCTTTACTTCCCCTTCTGAGTGCCTTTTTTTTTTTTTTTTGGCCTTAAAAATAGTCATTTATCCAATAGCCAGGGCCCCAGATAATGCATTGCCATCTGCATCCACTTGCACATCTAGAGAAGGCTTGGCTCGTGAGCATGGGGTTTGAGGGGAGGGCCAGGACAAGCCAGCGCTGTGAATGGCTTCCTTCTCCCAGAGCCAAAAAGGATAGAGAAGAAGGCAACCTGAAGTTCAGACCCCATGAGTAGTCTAGGAGGCCTTAGCAGCAGAGTCTCTGAAAACAAGCTCTCTGCCCATAGAAAGGGAGCAGAAAAGTGGTGCCTGCAGACTCTCTTTTCTCTCCCCACCATGGACCTGAGTGCTGGTGCTGAGCCAATCTAAAAGACAGGCAGTCTAGGGGATGTCATCAACGTGTGGGCATTGACATCCTTGGCGTGTGTACCCAATGCAGGGATGGCTCAGAAGCTCTCCAGTTGATTTTCTGTAGGGAGTGTTGGAGCAGTTGGATGAAAGACAGAATCTGGGGGGAAAGAGGCCTCTCTTAACCATCTTCACACAGTTGGCTACACGCCTTTTCATTGGAAAGACATCAATTTTTGAGAGGCTTAGACTCATACAAAAAGAATTTGAAGGCTCTGGATTAATGTTAATGGGAGCCAGACTGGAGACAAGTTTCCAGAAATTTGAAAACTGGAGGCCATTAATAAAGACTTGGAAAGCTCCAGCTCTTCTATTGGGCTTAACATAGAAACTTTTAGAAATGGATGAAGAGAAATCCGAAACGTATTGAACAAGTCGAGCTGATAGCTGGTGTTATAAGATTCTGTCCTTAGGAGATACATCAAAACCCAGTCAAGCTCAAGAGGCTGCGGTCAAGATGGACTTCAGAGGAAAACAGCTTTGAGAGGAAAGTGGGGTCATTTCACACAGCGCTGAAAGGTGCTTGGCTGTGAAAATTCCCATCTTTAGGGGAACATAAAGCGGAAAAAATGTTACATAAAAAATTTAAGGGATTCCCATATGTCCCACTCCCCAGACCTCCCACTTTTCCCTACATTAACAACTTCTTTCATTAGTGCAGCACATTTATTGCGATTGATGAACACATTTAGAGCACTGCCACTAAGGATGGATTATAGTTTACATTGTAGGTTACACTCTCTCCCACTCAATTTTGCAGGTTATGACAGGATATATAATAGCCTGTATCTGCCGTTGCAATGTCATTCAGGACAATTCCAAGTCAAGCCCAAGGGTATTTTTGAAGTACTTGACACATTTTGCCAAATCACTATCCAGAGAGGTTGTATGAATTTCCATTTCAGTCCACCCAGGGCCTTGAGTGAGCAAACTTGGCTGCACCCTCCCCAACCCTGAAGACAGCTAGGGTTAATTTAGGGGTGAAATTGGCACCTCATGGTATCATTTTTAATTTGCACTGTTGCAAGATTCCTTGGGGAGTCTACCTTTCCTTGGGGTTCGGGGCCTGTAGTGTTGAGAACGGGAGAGGGGTGAGGGAGGGAAGGGGAGGAAAAGGAGATGGGCCTTGACCTGGGAAGAGGGCACTACAATGAAGACTGCAGGCCCCTTTCCCACCCCAGGGCCCCACACAGGCCCACACCCCGGATCCAAACCCCACCCCACCCCTCATTCCCCTTGGGTGCTAGGAAGCAAGGTACCTTCCCAAAGAAGCCAGGCAGAGCCACAGATTGCCCCCTATAGGGAAGGATGAACTCTGGGGGTGGCTCAGTAGAAGGCTCAAGGCCAGCTGCCCCATGCGGGAGGACCCCGGGCAGCCCCCGGGCCCATGTCTGACCCGCCGGGGGAACTAAGCCTTGGCATTGGATCCTCGCCCCCTCCTAGAGTCTGAACAGTGTAGTTTCTGGCTTATTCATCTCACTGTCCACTTTTACTGCTTTCAGGGCCCTCGGGACATGAGAACATGAGGTTTTAGCTGCATGACCACACACAGGATCCCAGGCCACAGCCTGATTCCCCCTGCCTGTTCAGGATTGCCTGAGAAGGCACTGGAACCAAAGAGCCTCCCTGAGCCACGAGCATGTGGCTTGGGGGACGGTGGGCAGGACCCTGCCAGGCCAAGTCCATGGCCATGGCCGCCAGTGCCTGCTGGAGGAGGGCAGGACCAGGCAGGGCCCAGGACAGAAGTGTAGGGGCCAGGTGGGTCTGATCATTGTTTTCAGAGGGAATCGGGACCCTCTGAACAGCCCCACTCTCCACTCCTTCCCCACTCCCCGACCCCACCCCGGAATCCAGGCAGCCTCGCCAGGCGGGGATCTGTATTTGGGGCTGTGGATGATGATGGGTCTGGCACCAGGCCGGGTGTGACAGCCTTGACAGCTACCCTTGGGTGAGGAGGAAATTTCCTTCAGGGCCTCCAGTCCACGTGTCATGATACCCCCAGCCCACATCACAACGCCTCCCCGAGTGCTCTGCCGAGTGGACACTGGGCAGCTGACATTTACGGGGGGCTTACCGCATGCTGGACACCGCTCTATTGAGGCTGGAGACGCCGATGAAGGTTTCCTTCCCCTCCCCCTCCTTCCCACGGCAGGGCCCTGCAAGACCCATCCCCAGAACTGTGTGACAGAGCAGGAGGCAGGGGGGTGGCAAGCAGGCAGATTTCATGAGCCGAGTCCCTTTCCTACGAGTGTAGCTCCCTGGGTGAACCCCCAGGACCAGACAGACTGGAGGGGTAGAGGAGCAGGGCTGAGCAGGCCCCTTGCCCCTGGAGATGCCCACCGTTGCCCCTTGTCCTGCAGGTCCCAGCCCAGCTGGTCCCCAAAGCCTCTCCTCTCAGGCCCAGCTCTCTGGAACACCCCCCACCCCATCCCACCCCCACTCCCACCCTCCCAACCCCCTCCCAACTCCACACAACCTGCCTGCCCTCAGGGTGTACAGAGATGCCTGGGGGGAACTGACTGCTACAATGGCTGGGGTGCCACTGTCATTTAGTGCTGGGGGACAGGGTGCAAAGGCCAAGTGCAGCTCAGTGACCTACTGTCCCATGCGGGTGTCAACAGCCTCCACCCTCCACCCCCAAGACCGGAGGAAGGTAGGAGGGAAGGAAGGATGGGGGAGGGAGGGAAAAGAAAGGAAAGAAGGGGACAGATGCACACTGTCCCCGCCTGCCACCTGGGTGTGAGGCCTGCCAGCTGCTAGTCTCATCAGTAGAGTTGTTGCTGCTAGGAGGAGCACAGGCGGCCACAGAGGAGACTGAACAAACTCTTATTTGGGAGATGAGGAAACTGAGGCCCGAAGAGGCAGGGGCTTTCCCACAGGTTTCTGGACTCTCTGGCCGGGATGCCACCTGTCTCCTGTGGCCACCTGCCCGGCCTCAGGATGGCCCTGGGGTCTAGGCGGCAGGGGCTTTGCCAGATGTGACCTGGAGCGACTGACCAAGGCTCCGAGGGAGAAACGAGCTGGCCATGGTGACTTCTCACCTCCGGGCTGGCTTCTGTGGCCCGACGCAGGCCAAGGAGTGGGGTAGCCAGCATCCTCCTGTGAACGTACCCAGCTTGTCTCCAAGGCCTAGCCCGGCAGGTCGCCCCAACAACCTGAGACGGCCCAGGACCCAGATTTTCCTCAGAAACCATTTCCATCACAGTGATGGATGCCCCAAATCTCTACTCCTCCCCAAAGTGTGGTCCACGGAGCATCAGCCTCACAGGGGAGCTTGTTAGAAACAGAACCTGCTGCTCTGCCCCAGACCAACTGGGTCAGAACCAGCTTGTACACTACCCCCAGGTGATGAGGCAGTGCTGTGCTGCGGGATAGCAAGCAGGCAGGCCAGCTTTGGGGCTCCTCTCCCCTAGGGGCTGTAAGGCCAGGCCCAGAATCCAGGGGTGGGGGGCTTGGAGAGGGGGCTTCCAGGAGAGAACTGTCGGCTTGCTGTCTTCCTGCCCTGCTCCTCTCCTCCCCCAGGAGCTCTGAGATCTGTCAGGATTCCATCCTTGACACCAAGGGAGGGACCTTCAGAGAACCAGGGAGCTTGGTCCGTGCCTTCTGGGCTTTGGGGTTCACAGGAACCAGGGCCTGCCTAACTGGGGCCACCAGGACCGCCCCCAGCAGCACAAGGAGAGAGAGGCATCTCCCACCGACAGTGGTGGCCCAAAGGTGTGGCCGTTACCAAAGGACCAGGATGGGGGCAGCATGCATCCTTTGCTCCCGGAGGAGCTCTGCACGCAGCAGAGCTCTCTGCAGGCGGTGGGGGCGCTGGCAGGCAGCCAGGGACGGAGGAGCCGCCTGGGAAGCCTCCAAAGAGCCTGGAGGGAAAGAGCCAGCGCCCGGCGGGGAGGGGCGCCCCCAGAGCCCCCGACCATGTGGCGCTACCATCCTGTGGAACTTCCTGGGCCTCCCGCGGCTCGCTGGGGTCCCACCCTGAAGGGTCCAAAGCTGCAGATGGGTGCAGGCGAGAGGGTGACCTGGAAGACTACAGTGTGCACCGCCGCCCCTCGGGGACATTTCTCTGCCCGAGGCAGGCCCCTGAGCTGGGAGGGGAGACTTTGACCTTGGATTTAGGACACCTGGAAATGCTGCCATTCACGAATAGCTGAAAAGCCATTCCAAGAACGATGAGCTCGCCCCAAGATATCATCCGGGAGATCAGGAAGAAGGCCACAGGGCCAGGCCCCGCCTCCGTCCCGCTAAGGCCCCGCCCCATAACACCCAGGCTCCACCCCCATCTTGGCAAGGCCCCACCCCCTGCCCAGGCCCCACCCCCAGACCCTCCTGTCCTGTCCAGGCTCCACCCACACCTTGGCAAGACCCCACCCTCTGCCCAGGTCCTGCCCCATCTCCTTTCTCGGATCAAATCCTGACTTTCTCAGGAGTGGAATTGCCACATCGTAGGGTATTCATATATTCCATCATTCTGTGCATAGACAGGCCAAGGGTTTTGTATCTACCTTATTAATGAGGTTGAGTTATGTCGTGTTCATAGGCCATCGAAATCTCCTCTTCTGTGAAGAGCTTCTTCACAGCCTTTGCCCATTTTCCTGGGTTTCTATCTTCTCCTTCTGCCTTTTGTGGGACATGAGTTTGTAAACATTTTTTCCATGTTGCTGTATAGTCGTAATTGTTTGTTCTTCTCTTTTCCTTCTGGGTTCCCTTGACCTCCAGCTCCTTGCTTCTCCCATGGCTTCTCTTTCCATGTGCAATTTTCTTTGCTTATGAGGACTCCAGCCATCCTGGATGAAGACCCACCCTCCTGCCTGGCTTCACCTTAACTAATAATGTCTTCGCAGGTCCTGTTGACGGATGGATTCACACCCACAGGACCAGGGGTTAGGACTTGAACATGCCGTTATGGGGGGCGTGATTCAATCCCCACAGAGTCCCAGTGGCTTGGCTGAGGTCAGGGGTCTTCAAACATTAAAATATGACTCCCTCCAAGAGGGAGGGGCCTGGACAGGCAGCCTCAAAGGAGTCGACCACGTGTGTGAGATGAATGCTGTGTGTCTGACTTCAGAAAAATAACAAAACTGATTCTGAGCTGGTAGGCTTTGTTGCTCTGCCCTAAAGGGTTAACTAGCTCCATTCCAGTAAACAGACTCCTTTATAAGGCTGATTGGAGATTAGCCACATTATCTTGATTATGATGTATAGGGAATGACACTAGGGAACTTCTCAAGTTAACAGTAAAATCCCTTTCCTCCCTCTTAGTTGAAAACTTTTTTCCTTTTTTTTCTTATTTGTTTAAAATAAAAGTGATTTCATGCCATCTGAAAAACCACTTGAAGAACTTTTCAAAGACTGGGATTTTCAAAGCCATCATATCCAGCAGTGAAAGGCTATAACAAGCAATAGACACACAAAACATAAGAATGGGAGAACTATTTAAAAACAAAAATTTACTCTAGAAGAAAATAGAAAAAAGAAAGAAAGAAAGAAATCTAAGTTTCCTTCTTTAGTATGTATTCCTTATGAAATATTTGTTGTTTTTTGGGGGGAAAGGGGAGTTGTACCTCACTCATTACAATGTGTACAATTTGGAATTGTTCTCCCAAATTTTTAATATATAAATGCACAGTGTTGGGTGCCAAGGATGTAGACCAGATTATCCTCCCTTCTGAGAGGATCAGGTGTTATTGTCAAATGTACACACAGCTCTCTCACCTATGTGTGAATTTGCATTTCTCTGATGACCAGCAAGTTGCAACCATACAGTGAGACATGAGTGCCTGTTAGAAAGTAACTAGACTTCTCAAATGTTTGGCCCCATTCTAGGAAGAATGAGAGCTCCTGAGAAAGGATCTTCTACATCCAAATGAAATACTTTCTCCCGATCTGGATCACCTGGAAAATGTATCAAAGTGAAGAAAAGGTCACGCCATGAATGTAAGGTAGGCCTAACATTCTCTGGAAGTAAGTGATGAAGGCAAAATTGGGAAAGGCAGAAGGGAGATAACTTGGCAAAGGAGGACCAATGGAAATCCACCCTGAGATAATACCTAGCCACAGTGGAAAACCACCCACCCAAGGCCCAGGGCCCAGACGACACAAGGCCCACCCACCACCTGACCACCACATGCTCCACCGACCCCGCCTCTGGACAGTTCCCACTCGGAGGAGTACAGAGCCGGTAAAAAGTCACCATTTTTAATCCCTTTTTTGCAGAAGCCAGACCAATGACAACATTGGGACTTACAAGTCCTCATTTACATGGAGGGGGAGGAAGGGGAGAGCCCAGCCTTAATAAAACTGCACCCCCAGCCACAGCAGGTACAACTCGTGCGACTGGTGCAAGCAAGGCCGCACTCCTGCCTTGAGTGTGTACTTCCGCTTTACATTAAATTCTCCTGCTGCTATATGACTAAGTCCTTGAATTCTTTCTTGAACTGTGGCAAGAACACTCCTGCCTTAGGTTGAAGTCTTTCTCCAACACCTCCAGGGCCTCTCCGACATCAAAGGGACAAATCTTTTAAACCGGCTTCCCCATGTTTTCACATCCTTGGCAAACAGACCTCACTGGGGATTTTTCAGGTTCTTTAGCCAAGTCCATTTTTCCCCTGCCATTGTTTTTCTTTCAAAGTACACACACACACATGCACACTCAACAGACATACAGACTGGTGTGCACACCCTTATACATGCATGCACACACAAACATGTACAAACACGTGGACTGACGTCACACGCACGCACACACTTATACATGCACACATACACATGCACACTCAAAGACACACTGACATGCACACATGCAAACACACACAGGCACACTTACACATGCACGCACACACATGGACACTCAAACACACAGGCTTGCACTTCCTTATACATGCACACACACGCACATACATATAGTTTGAGAACTAGATTAATCAGATGTGGCAGAATGTTCACAAGCAGTGAATCCCGGTGAGGTTTACACGAATGTTCACAGTACTATTCTTTCAATCTTTCTGTAGACTTGAAATTTTTCAAAAATAAAATTTTCAGGGGAAAAATAAAAAGCCCTAAAATTTCATTCCACAGGTCCAGGCTACTCTCTGACGACCCTCCTGCCAGGAGAAGTGGGGATTGAGGTCCAGCCTCCTGTGTCTTCTGGAGCCTCTGCAGCCGCAGCTTCTGAGAAGTCAAAATGCAGATCGTGAGACAAGGGGCTCTCAAAGTCCCCTCGGGCCCCAGCTTTCTCCCCTCCGGGAGCTTCTCATGGTGGCTTCCTGCTTTCAGTGCTTTCCTAGCAGGAACAACACAGGCACAAAGACCCACATCTGCCCTGGCACCCACTTCCTATACCTGAGGGACCTGGGACGGCCGAGCAAGCAGCCCCACCTAGTGGTGGCACGGGAGCAGCACGCTCTGCTCATGGGCCTGCACCCCACTGCTGGGACACCCCGGCCCGACCCCACCCCTCCCGCCACACACACACCCGGCCGGGTCTGAGAGACAGCAGGTCAGGAAAGAGAGAGGCCGCATTGGGTGCCCAGTGACCACCTGTTGAAGGCATGGACATCTTGGAGTCAAGCCGAGACCTTCATTATGGTTTTGAACCAGCTCTTTAACCTCTCTGCTTTCTAATCTGGAAACTGGGGGTAATAACAGCTTCTCGGGGGACTGTTGTGAAGAGTAAGAGAGAGCAAGAATGGGAAGTTTCCTGGGACATAGCACACCCTCAATAAAAGGTAGCCAGTCCCCGGTGTGGGTGTCCTGGCCTAAGTGGGGGCGGGTGGGTGCAGCCAGAGTAGCCTCTCAGGCATTTAAGTCGAAAGCTTTGTCAGGGTCCCTGGGGACAGAGGCAGAGGAGAAGGGGAGGTGGGGAGCAGTGCGTCTGAGCCCTGTTTTCAGAAGACGCTTTGTGAGGGCACAGGGAGGGCTCAGTGGGGAAATAGGGCTTCTCCCCATTTCCATATCGAACGTGACATCACCCTGGGCAGAGCTGGGGTCTCACTGCAGAGTATGGCAGTCGCCTGGGCAGTGGCGAGAAGGTCCCTCGAGCAGCCGGTGGACAGCAGACTAGAACAAGGGCTCGTCAGAGCAGTACCAGAGATGGCATGTGTGAAGCCACCGGGGACTCTCAGAACTGCCTGGGGAAGCTCGGGGGGAAAGGCCCAAATTCCCACAGGCGTGGGCATCCTGCCCTGGGAAGTCTGGGGATCGGTGTCACATGCCCCAATTCCCACCCAGCTACTTGTACGCACATAGGCAGCGTGGTTGCCAAAACTGTGAACAACACAATGTCAGGAGAGGCAGTAAATGTTCGTGTGAACAAAACCAGGATACAGAAATGATCCAGAAGGCAGGAACCTGACAAAGATAAAACTTGGCAGGGAATAGAACAGCCAAGATTCCGACGGCTCAATGCAGGGCACGGGCTGGTGAAGGGCAGGTAGCGTGGGAGGAAAACCAGGGGGTTACATCTGGCTCAAGCTTGAGGAAGGCCAGTGATGGTGGCCATGCAGGGAAGGTGTGTGCAGCATCAGCTGCCTTGGTAGGTGTCGAATGCTCGTAACCAAGGAGACATCAGCCACCCTGAGTGCAGGGCTGACCCCACAGCCTCACAGTGTCCTGGACCCAGATTTAGGAAAGACATGGATCCATTAGATGGGTCATGTCCAAAGGGAGGAGCCGTGGGCCAAGGTGCCAGGAAGCCATGGCACCTGAGCCATGGCCAAGAGAATAAGGCCATTGGCCTTGGAGAAGAAAAGACTTCAGGGATGCACAAGGCATAGGCACCTCCAAGTGCTGCTTGTAGAAAGCTGCCATGTGGAAAGGGAGGAGATTCATTATGGGAGACAGACCTGGCCTGGGTAAGGGTTGACTACAACAAGGGAACTGGCTTCCCTGGAAAGCCATGGGCTACTGTCACAGAAGGAGACCGTTGAGCCATGTGTTTCCAGCTCAGGAAGCCTGGAAGGGGTCAGAGATGGAAGCTGTCAGCTTTTCTGGGTCTTTCCAACTCTCATGTCTCATTGTATTCTGAATCTTGAGAGATGCTCAATCTAGCCTATTATAAAAGGCTCTCGTTTCGCCTGCTCCAAACTTGTTACACCCAAATCAGTGTAATCAAGACAGTAAAGTGGAGTCAAGGCATCTTCCATGTAATTCTTACAGAATAAATATAAGTAGTAGGGAGCTTGGAAAGGTGTTTCCCACCTCTCCTTGAGATGTTCCGTGAAAGAAGATCACATGGTCAAATAAATTTGGAAAATTCTGGACACGTTCCACTTTTAAAGATATCCATAAAGCATATTGGCATAGTAAAGGCCCTGATTAGTCCTGCAGTAAAGAAACCTGCTTGTTGCCCAAAAGTATTTGACCATAGATAATTTTGATACATTAATGTGCTACATTAACAGCCCACAGAGCTAGTGTTTGATCTAATATGCTTTGGGAAACCCTAGCTCATCTAACAAAAACTGGTCTCTGTTGGCTGGATGTGCGTAAGTTATGATTTCTTCATTAGAATTCTCATCAAGATGGATCAGAGCCAACTTACTATCCTGGCCTGTGTCATTTCTTGAAGTCCTTGAGAAGAAAGGATAAAGGAACTTTATCGATCACCCGTTCTATAGCAGGTTCCCCACCATATCTCATTTAACCCTTCCAACAATTCTGAGAGAGTCTTTTTATTCCTCTTCTACAGATGAGGAAACAGTTGCTTAGGATCACACAGCCAGCAAGTGGTTTAGGATTTAAGCATGGGGCCTCCTGAAAATGTCCCTGCTGAGGACAAATCCAGGAGGCTAGTGCCACTATCAGCCCATTCTACAGATGAGGGAGCTGAGCCGGAGAGACACTTGACAGAGACACACAGCTTGCCAATAGAACCCGACCCTGCAGCCCAAGGTGTGCCCTTCTCCTGTGCCTAGGACTTCATCTCAGTTACTTTTGCCTCTTTGCCATCTGGGCCATGATTGTGTGATGGCTCAATCCCCCAAGACCACCCTTAATGGTGTACGAGGTCTCTGTCCTCAGCTCCCTCACAGACACAGCTCTAAGCCATGGCTCAGAAGTCAGACCACATCCCCACCCTCGCCTTCAATCCACCACAGTTCTTTTGTGCAGACTGCTGCCTTAAACAATGTGTGGGAAACATACGCAGAGTTGACCTTTACTGAGTCCCAGCTAGGTTCCAGATGCGTTGCATACATTACCTTATTTAATCCTTATAAGCAGAATAGTTATTATTACCCCTTGCTTTTATGTACAGACCTGGGGGTCATTGAGTGCTTGCCATGATCAAGAGGCTACACAGCTCCCAAGCCTGGACAGACCCAAACCCCCATCTGTCTGTGCTAGAAGCTCAAAGGAGATCCTGGCTACTCATCTCAAGAGTGTTGCACGCAGGGTGACGGATGAAAGAGCAGTTTGGGGAAGCGTCATCAAACAAGAGTGAGGCAAGACTGGGGTCAAGGAAGCTGCCCACCTGCAACCAAAGATGCAGGTGCTTGGGTCACATTCATGGCCAGTACCCTCTCCCACCGGCTACTCAAGGCCATGGTGCTGTTTGCTCAGGGAACCCTGTGCTCCTCTAGAATCATCTATTTCTGGAAATTGCTTCCACACCACACAGGAGGGTGTTAATTATCTCTATTTCTACCCAAACCCAAAACACATTTTTTGTTTGTTTGTTTTCTTTTTAAAAACTAAGTTTTAGATGAAATATTTTCTCTCCCCCAGAAGACAAACTCAGAGGTCCCGGGGAGGGGGGTGGCCTTGACATCACCTGCCTGTAGCAGCCCACTTGCCATGCCGCTCCCATCCCACTTACTGCCATTCGTGACTCAGTCTCTGTGGGACTAGGGGACTCTGGAAGTGACATTGGAATCCTGAGTTTTCACTAAGGCTGTAATTTATTTCCATGTGGGGAAATATTAACGCAACCACCTACCACGTATCCAGCATTTCAAAAGCCCACACTGAGTACCCGGGAGTATTCATTATGTTGCATAGATTCCATGCTGCCTCACTCACAAAAGTCAACCTGCTCCTAAGGCTGACATTTGCTCCCGTGATGGTAAGTGCTTGCCCCAGGAGATGATGGTGACTCCTGCCCTCCACTCCCAGGCACTAGCCAAATACAGAACTGGCTCCTTGGCAGAGGCTAAGGTATGAGGAGAGCTCTATAGGGAGGGTTTTAGTATACAAGAGCTAAATTAGAGCTTTGACATGGACCAAATCAAAGTGTTCAACTTAAAGAGTGGCAATGACTAAATGTCTTAGTTTGCCAAAAGGCTGCCAATGCAAAATACCAGAAACAGGTTGGCTTTTATAATGGGAATTTTATTAGGGGAAAATCTTACAGTTCTGAGGCTGGGAAATGTCCAAATCAAGGCACCATGGCGTCCTGACACATGGCAGTTAGGCATATGGCAGGCTTATATCCTCAGCCTTGAGCTGTTCCGTGGGCCCAGCCCTTCAGGGACCTCTTTCCGTGCCTCTGTGCTCTGCCGATTCCAGACTACAGGACCTCTCTCAGCCTCTTGGGACTTCTCTGACCTTCTGCAGCTGTAGGCAGACCCAGAGTCCTCTGTCTCCTTTCTCTCATATGGCAGTATCAAAATGGCAACTTCCTTTTTTCCTGTGTGTCTCTCTGTTTCTCCATTTATATAAGGCTCCAGTAAGAGGGCAAAGACCCAACCTGAAGCACATTTCACTGACATTGTCCAATCAAAAGTAATCTAGGGGGGATCAGAGGTGGCTCAAACAACTGAGCACCTCCCTCCTACATGGGAGGTGCTGGGCTCAGTTTCCGGTGCCTCCTAAAAAAATAAGGGGAGCAAGACACAGAGAACACACAAAGAACAGACACAGAGAGCAGATGGTGAGCACAAACAATGAGAGGGGAGGAGAAATAAATAAATCTTAAAAAAAAAAAAAAAAAGAACAAACAACAAGCAAATAAACAAAATAACCAACTCAGGGGAGCCGTTGTGGCTCAGTGGTTGAGCATCTGCTTCCCATGTACGGGGTCATGGATTTAATCCCTGGTACCTCCTTTTAAAAAACAGTGATCTAATCAAGCTCCTTTAACCAAATCTAATGCAATCAAAGTCTCACATCCACAAATGGCTTAGGTCAAAAACATAATCGTTTGGGGGGACTCACCAAATTCAAACAGTCACACTAAAGTACGTCTTCCTCTTCTATGTTTCATCCCAAGAAAAATACAATGCGATGGTTTGGCCAGGATCATTGCATGTAGCATTGACTCAAGACCCATTAAATCTGTCCCTATTCAATGACTCATTGCTGAAACCTGTGTTGGTTCCAAAACAGTTTCCCATTGGAGAAACTGGAATGGTTCCTCCTCTTACTCTTTCTACTCTCATGACAGAAAATATTGGTGGCTCGAGGAGGAATACAGTGGAGCCACCTGAATGAAAAACATGTGGGAAAGAACAATAATATGAATCTTACAAAAATGAAGGTGGTGGGGGTGCAGATGTGGTTTAGGCTATTGGGCGCCCACCTCCCACATGGAAGGTCCTGGGTTTGGTTCCCGGTGCCTCCTAAAGAAGACAAACAACGAGCAGACAACAACTGAAAACAACAAGCAAACAATGAGCAGACAGTGAGCAAAAAAACAAAAAAAAAAATGAGCAGGGAGCAGATATGGCTCATGCAGTTGAGCACCTGCCTCCCACATGGGAGGTCCCAGGTTCAGTTCCCAGTGCCTCGTAAAGAAGGAAACAGACAACGAGCAGATAACGAGCAAAACAGACAAGGGAGCCATCTTGGGGTGGGGGCTGGTGGGGAGTAAATAAATAAATAAATATTTTTTTTTAAGTGAAGGGAACAGAGCTGAATTGTGGCTGTGATCGTGTTTGAAAGGGGAAGTGTAGGGTTATGTGTGCCACTAGAAGGAAAGTTAGAGGATGAAACATGGGACTGTATAACACAGTGAACCCTGTTATGGACAATGCCTGTGGTTAACAGTACAAAGGTAAGAATGGTCTTCCATGAACTAGAACAAATGTATGTCACTATTGCAAAGTGTTAATAATAGGGTGGGGGAAATACACCTAATGCAAACTATGGACTATAGTTAACAGTAATATCTAAGTGTACTTTCATCAGTTGGGGCAAAGGTGTTACACCAGTGCTGGGTGTCAGTTGTAGGGGAGGTATGAGGAGGGTGGGGTATTTCTTTTTGGAGCAATGAAAAAATTCTACAATTGGAAAAAATAAAACCAGTCAGAACCATATATGATATGATTCCATTTGTATGAAATGTCCAGAATAGACACATCTATAGAGACAGAAAGTAGATTATCAATTGCCTAGAGCCTGGGGTGGGGGTGGGGGGAATGGGAAGTTACTGCTAATAGTATGGGATTTCTTTTGGGGGTGTTGAAAATGTTCTAGAATTGTTTGTGGGGATGGTTGCACAACTCTGTGAATATACTAAACCATGCCGTAGTACACTTTATTTTTTATTTTATTTTTTAGGTACCAGGGCCAGGGTTTATGGCCTCCTTCCTCCATCTACAAAGACAACGATGCTGCCTCTCTCTGAAGAATAATCACATCTCCCTCTAATTCTCTTCTGTCTCCCTCTTCTACTTTTTAAAATTGTGGTCAACATATATATAAAACACAGAATTTCCCAGTTTAACTATTTATAAGTGTACAATTCAGTGGTATTAATTACATTCACAATGTTGTATGACCATCACATTACCAAGACTTTTTCATGACCCCCCAGACATTGTTGTACCTAATAAGCAAAACTCCCCCAATTCCTCTTCCCTTCAGCCCCTGGTAACCTCTGACTTACTTTCTGACTCTATGAATTTGTTCATTCTAGATATTTCTTATAAGTGGAATCATACAATATCTGGCCTTTTGTGCCTGGCTTATTTCACTCAACATAATGATTTCAAGGTTCATCCATGTTGCAGCATGTGTCAGAACTTCAGTCTTTTTACAGCTGAATAATGTGCCATTGTATGGATATACCACATTTTGTTTATCCATTCATCTGTTGATGAACACTTGGGGTTTTTTTCTACCTTTCGGGAATTGTGAAAAATGCTGCGATGAACGTTGGAGTACCAGTATCTGTTCAAATCCCTGTTTTTAATTCTTTGGTGTATATACTTAGAAGTGAAATTCCCAGGTTATATGGAAATTCTATGTTTAACTCTTTGAGGAACTGTCAAACTGTTTTCCACAGCACCATTTTACATTCCCACCAACAATATACAATGATTCCAATTTCTCCATATCCTTGCCAACATGTTACTGTTCATTTTTCTGATTACAGCCTTCCTAATAAATGTGAAGTGACATTTCATTGTGGTTTTCATTTGCATTTCCCTAATGACTAATGATGTTGAGCACCTTTTCATGTGCTTATTGGCCATTTGTATATCTTCTTGGGAGACATGTCTATTCTGATCATTTGCCTTTTTTTTTTTTTTTTTTTTAAGGTACTAGGGGATGGAGATTGAACTCGGGACCTAGTATGTGTGAAGCTGGCACTCAACCACTGAGCCACATCGGCTTCCCTGAGTTGTTTTTTGTTTTGTTTTGTTTTGTTTTTTTCATTTGTTTTGCTTGTTGTTTGTTTTTGTTTTTTCAGGAGGCACTGGGAACTGAACCCAGGACCTCCCATGTGGGAGGCAGGCACTCAACCACTTGAGCCACATCCGCTCCCCATTTGCCCATTTTTAAATTGGGTTATTTGTCTTTTCGTTGTTGAGGTATAGCAGTTCTTCATAGTTCCACCAATCAAGAGATTTATACTCAGTAAAATTATTCAAGAATGAGGGTGACCTCTAGATCTAACTACAAAAATACAAGAAAAAGGGGTAGAATAACATGCTAAATGATACCTTTGTTAGTTCTGTTTCCCTAGAGAACCCTGACTAATACAATTCCATAGGAATGGGATCAGCAACATTCAGATTGTGGGAAATTCCGCAGGTCACCAACCTGGTTTTCTTCAATAAATTGCAAGGAAAATTTTTTAAAAAGGAGGAAGAAAGGAAGAACCTTGAAAGATACTAAGCATCAAATCAATCAATCACAATGAACGGGCTTTATTAGAATTGATTCAAATTATTTTTTTAATGATATTTATGGGACAATTGAAAATTTGATCAATGTCTAGATAGTTGATGGTAATAATGAATCATTGCTAAATCTTTAGGTGTTACTGTGGTATTATGTTTTTTTTAAAAAGAATCCTTATGTCTTAGAGAAATATTCTGAACTATTAGATGAAATGATATGATGTGTAGAGTTTGCTTCAAAATAAACCATTGGAAAGAGATATAGATGAAACCAGATTGGCCATGAATCGCTCATTCTTGAGGTTGAGAGATAGGAATATAGTGGTTCATTATTCTATTTTTGTGTTTGATATTTTTCATGATAAAAAGTATAATGATAATATATTGTTACTATTAATAATTATTATTTATTAATTAATAATAGTTAAAATGTCAGTTGAAAAGTCTTTTTCCAAGAGTGTGAAAAGATTGTACTATATTAATATAATGAAATACTATGGAGGGTTAAAATTAAAGAGCTGTATGTGTATGAATAAATGACTTAGCGCTGAGAGGAAAATGCAGGGGTAGAGTGATACAGCATGACAGCATTTATATAAATTTTAAAAACATGAAAACTGAGCATGTAATAAAGAGATTTTCAGGCAAAAACTGGGAGAGCTTAGCACTAAGAGGTACTTATTAACAGAACTTATAAGTGACATAATTCAGGAAGAAAGAAATTAAACCAGAAGGAACCTAAGATTGAAGAAATAAATACATGGCAAAGATACAGGCAAATATATGGGTAAATCTAAGTGAGTATTTTCTGAGTAAAATAATAATTACAATAATAACTAATAAGGAGGATAGAGGGGCGGATGTGGCTCAAATGGTTGGGCATCCGTCTGCCATATGGAAGGACCTGGGTTCGATCCCCGGGACCTCCCAGTAAAATAAAAATATATATATATAGAAGGTGCATGGGCTGCCAGGCTCTGTGTGCCGGTGAGCCGCCAGGCCCTGGGAGCCATGCAGCAAGATAATGACGTAACAGGAAATAGACGCAGGGGAGAGACAAGACGAGATGCTCCGAAAGCTCTGAAAACCAGGAACCGAGGTGGCGCAGGTGGCAGGACACCTCTCTCTTACATCGGGGTCTCCAGGATCGAACCCTGGTGAAGACTGGAGGAGGAGGACGAGAAGAGATGGCAGGAAACAGACACAGAGAATTGCCCAGCGAATGGACACAAAACAGCAAATGGGGAAGGGAGGCTTTAAAATGGATAAAGTAAATAAATAAATCTTTAAAAAATAATAATAATAAGGAGGATAGAAAAAGTGAAACTAAAATACGACAACCTAAACATGGAAGACAAAAGAGTGTGGTCAGAGTTAAAACCTGTTGAAGCTATTGCATTTCAAGAAGAAAGCAGAGATACAGATTAATTTTAGATTTTGTTCAGTATGTATGTTAAAATTTTAAAATTATTAAAGGAGTAGAAATAGAGTGCATAACTTCCAAGGCAATAGAGAGGGGGAAAGAAAAGAAAACGTGACCAAATCAAAAAGAAGGCAGGGAAGAAGAATCAAAAAGAAGAAAAAGGATAAAAAGAAAGAACAAAATAAAATGGTAGAAATAAATGCAAATGTATCAGTTATCCCAACAAAGGTTAAGAGTAAGAAGACAGAGATCACCAAATTGGATTTTTCAAAAAATCCAGCTACATTCTGTTTATAAAAGACATGCTTACAACATAACACAGAAAGGTTGAAAGTAAAAGAAGTAGGGAAGGTGGAGAAAGTAAAATTATAGGAATAGAAAGGCCAGGCAAATGAAATCAAGCTGGCATCATTAAATTAATGTCAGATAGAAATGATCTTTAAGGCAAAAACTATTAGAAAAGGTAAAAAGAGTCACTACCTAATGATAAATGGAACAGTTCACTAGAAAGATAAAACAATACTTTAGCTGGATGCACTTAATAACATGGCCTCAAGATATATTAAGCAAAACTTGATAGTGGAAATTTTTCATGTGCCATTCTCAATAATTGATATACAAATACTAGTAAGTGTATAGATATTTTCAACAACACAATATGAAGTTTGACATAATAGATGTTCAACCCAGCCCTAACAATTAAAGGATACACATTCTTCACAAGCCAACATGGAACAGTTTTAAAATTAACCCTCGTAGGAAGCCACAAAGCAAAGAAAAAGGAAAGCCACTGTTTTAGTTTCCTTGGCTGCTAAGCAAATACCATGGAATGGGTCTATTTAAGCAATGGGAATTTATTAGCTTACGGTTTTGAGGCTAAGAGAAAATCCAAATCAAGGCATCATCAAGGTGATGCTTTCTCCCCGAAGAAAGCACATAGGGCCGGCTGCCGGTGATCCTTGGTCCCTAGCTTGTCACAGGGCAAGGCACAAGGCAGCCTCTTCTGGCCTCTCCCTTCTCTTCCAGGTTCCATTGCTGTTCAGCTTCTGTTTGCTCCCTCTGGCTTTCTCTGTTTGAATTTCATTCCATTTATAAAGAACTCCAGTAATAGGGTTAAGACCCATCCTGACTGAGGTAGATCATGCCTTATCTGGAGTAACCTTACGAAAAGGTCCTACTTACAATGGGCCCACACCCACAGGAATGGATTAAATTTAAGAACATGTTCTGGAGGTCCACACAGCTCCAAACCACCACAGACATGGAGCGCAAAGACCTGACAATGTCAGGAGAGGCTTGACTTCCCTTCTGGCTCTAAGGTGCCCTAAAGAAGTGCCGTCCCCCCAGTCCATACAGGGCTCAGGCCGCCCCATTCTGGGAGACAGTCCAACCCTTTGAACTGAGTAAGAAGGCCCAGACACAAAGCCTCTACACCTGCTGTTGTATCCAATGTGCGCCTATTCTGTCTCTCGTGCCCACGCTGGACACTCCACGTGGCTTCCTGGACAGCTGTTCCAAGGACAGTTACAAAGCCAGGACCCGAGTTCCAAAGGAAGCTGTGACAAAGGTGACAGATGTTAGACTGGGACTCTGTTTCTTTTAGCTGAGGCTGCAAATGCTGCGAATAAAACAGTGGAGGGTAAGACCTTCCATTCTCCTTGTTGCACCCCAATCCCTGTGAGCTACCTCCTTATCCCAAGCTGAGGGAAAGGGTCTTCTAAAACCACTCAGAGAGGGGCAAGATGGCGTTAGTGTAGGAGGGCGCACACTGCAAGCTCCCAGAGCAAGGCGGATTGGGGACGGGGTCCTGCCCGGGGGTCTGTGCTGTGCACGCGTGGAGTGAGAAGCTTGGGACATCTATCTGCGCGGATCGGCGGCGTGGACCGAACGGTGGAGATTCGTGACTTTTGAGGCTGCCGGTGGAGGTTGGCACAGGCGGCTGAGCCCCGCGGTTACAGAAAAAAAAAATAAAACGGCCATTTGGAGCCGCGGGCAGGGGCGAAAAAGTTTTATTTTCTGGGGAGCTGGCTGCCTGGCGCCCCTTGGACCTTGTGTGAGCAGAGCAAAAAGCTAGTCAGCACCCGGTGAACCGCAGGGGGATTTTGGTCGGGGAACGGAGCTGATCTCCCTAGCCACCCAGGGATAAGACCCGGGCCGCTGCGGAGCCAGGAGGAAGGGACACTTCCCCAAGAAGGGAGGGTTCGGTTGGAAGACAGGGAAGGGTATTTTATATTTTTAGACATCGATCTGGCTGCCAGCACCGCCCCATAGCTTTGGGGAGCAGATAAGCCGAACTGAAGCAGCACCAGGCTGAGAGCAGACGCGAATCTGCACTCAAACTGATTTACTGAGCAGCCCGGTGACGCTGGAGCTCGGCGCCAGAAGGGGCGGAATCCGCCGTCTTTAGCAATCTTCACTGACTAACATCAGAGTTTCAGCTAACCTGGGCAGTCCGGAAAGTGGGACGTGCTTGATTAATTTCCACGGGCCCAGCTAGGGTCCCTTCCGTAAGGGGGTAGGTCTAGAAGAGGAATTATTTTGGGTCCTGCATTTGGCTAAAAAAAAAAAAAAAAAAAAGTGAGGTCACCTCAACAATTGAAAAATAAATTCTTTTTAATTTAGTTTAATAGCTAAAAGCTGCTTCAGGACCTGCATATAGAACCCTGTGGGGAAATTCATTGATAAACACAAGTAGGCAGGAAGGATCCACTTGGACCCTAGGGGTATCATTGACCCCCCTTGTTTCCTTCTTCTTT
>JAKSZT010053840.1:7467310-7683638 GCA_026826555.1 Tolypeutes matacus
AAAAAAAAAAAAAAAAAAAAAAAAAAGAAAAAAAAAATAAAACCACTCAGAGAATGAGCTCAACCTCTGTTGCCTGAAGTTTGTGGGATGAAAAGACCAGTGCTCAATTCCCACCTTTATTTATTTATTTATGGTTTCGAAGTTTTTTTTCTCCTTTGTTATGAGGAGAAGATTGCTGGAGTTTCCCACAATCTCTGCAGGGAACAGCAATACTGGCTGAAAAAGAGGGTGGGAGAGAAACAGGGCCCTTGTGGGGGGAGGGGGGCTACAGCTCCAGGGATCACTGTAACATACAGAATCCAGCTGTCCCATGGACTAGTCTGTTTTGGGGAAAGTGACATACATATAAATACACAGACATAGCCACATGCACTGGCAGAGACAGCGATGCTAGAAGAGTTACACACAGGAAGGAGATGGTGTCCATCCAGAGTGGGTGCAAGGAGCCACACAGAGGGGTCAGGTGGGGGAGTTTTAGATTCTGCCAAGGAAGGGGATTTGGAGGGGCTGTGGAAGCCCGGCAGTATGCCCAAGGGCTGAGGGGGGATTATAAGAAGCCAACTGGAGGAGATGTACTGCTCATTGCATTGTTCATTTCTTGGGATATACAGTTGGCTGTTCATTGTTGGGGGAAAACCCCAAAAAGAGTCCCAAAGGAGGGAGAGTCAGCTTTGCATACCTGCCAAAGCCAAGGAACATTAAGGCCAGATCTCAATATTATCAGTCAAGGAACACCTTTCTTGCCCACTGCCTCTCCTTCCAACCTACCGATGCCAAATCCATAGGTGCCAAAGAGAGCCTGGTTGGGAAAGTATGGGGGAACATGGCAGGAAAATAGAGAAGAGGCCAGCCATGCCCCTTCCCCTCTCAGGCATCCAGCCTGAAGCAGGCTGGAGGAAGAGGAGAGGCTTGACTTGAAGTGAAGTTCTGAGACTCTTCATTGAACTGAACAGGATATTTTCATATTTTCATTATTAAATGGGAATGTTGCAAAGGCTAAAAGTAACTGGGGAAATTTTTCTTTTCTAAGAGTTACCTAAAATATATTGGAATCGTGGTTGTTCTGACATAGGAAGAGCTATGTCCTGTGAGCTAGATGTCACATAAGCCAGATGTGAGCTAGAAATGATCCAGGAACAGTATACAAGGGGCAAGGATGAGAAAGGGTCACTTGTTTTCAGTTTGCACCCTGTTGTACACTGCCCAGTCAGTGGCCGGTGATGGCTGGTCAGAGGGACATCTATGGTTCTGCGAGCCCAGTATCCCTCACCTCCTTTTGGTCACAGCACCTGTCAATCACAGGCTCAACCAATCAGATGCATCCTGGAGATGTGACTCTCCAGCCAGGGAAGGTGGCTGCCCAGAGATTCTGCAGCCAAGATGCCTGGGCTGTGCTTCCCAACACTTGGCTGTTCAGCTTTTCCTTCAGTTTTGTGAATGACCTACCATCCCTTTTTACTCAAATTGACTGGTCTGTCTCTGTTGCTTGCAACTCAACAATCCTGGGGATGTGGGTCAGCAGCCTGCTGGGAATTTGTCCATTCAGGTCCAAATTCTCACCTGTGAGCTCTGTATGTTGGCTGTTTCTCAGACCCAGCTAGTGCTGGCCCCTTTATTTGCCCAGCACAGTTTTTTTTTTTAATGAGTTTGAAAACCTTCAGGCAGGAAGTGCAGTCTGCAGGCCCCACCACTCTCTTTCGTCTTACACCCAGTGGTTCTGCCACCTAAGCTGTCTCCTTGGTTTACAGTGCCTGGCCTGGCTTCTGCTTTTCTTACTGAGAGCTTTGGATTTGTCCTCCATTTGACTTATTAGCTCCAAGGCCAGCTGAACCCTATCCTGCAGGTCACCCAAGTTCTAAGACAATAGGTGTATTTTGCATGTATATGTATATGTATGTTTTGTTGTTTTTTTTTGGTTTGGTTTGGTTTTTTCTTTTTTATTCTTAACAGTTGTATTTTAGTGCATGAAGTCAGTAATTCCTAACCACAACTCTTGAAAGAGAAGGCATGGCTCTGTGCAGAGGCTAATTTACACTCAGTGTGGCTGGTTTGTGATTAATAAGAAAACACAAATGAACTATGAGATTATTAACCAGTCTTTTGTTTTTCAAAATCACTTTTTATTATGAAAAGGTTCACCCATACACCAACTGGAGAGAACAGTGCTGCAAACCCACCATGCACCCATCACCCAGCCTCAATGATAATCAACATTTGGCCCATCTTGGTTTATGTCTTCCATCCTGACCTGCACCTTAACCACCACCCCCAGCAAATCCAAGATGTCACAACATTTCATCCATAAACAGTACAGCATTTGTGTCTTACCTCCCAGGGTAAAGATTTCTAGGACTCCTTTTTTTAACATAACTCCCCTCATCACATCCAAATAATTATCAATATTTCCTTGATATCAAATACACATCCCAACTGTCTCTGACATGTTTCTTTACAAGTGGTTTATCTGAATCTGGATTCAAAGTCCAGACATTGCCTTTGGTTGATATGCCTCTTAAACCTCTTAATCTAGCCTAGTTGCCCTTTCCTCTTTTTAAAATTTTTCTTGTCACTTACTTATAGCTATCCCTATATTCCGGATTTTGCTGACTGCATCCCTATGGGAGCTCTGCCATGTCCCTCTGTACCCTGTATTTCCTATAAACTGGTGTGGATCTAGAGACATAGCCTATTCCATTTCCATTTCTTTGGCAAGAATGCTTCAGAGCTGGTGCCGTGCAGTTTCTCTCAAGAGCCTTCTAATGTCTGGTGGCTTCTTGTTTTTGGGTGGAGATTGCCCAGTGGGCTCAGGCCTTGCCACATGGTTGGCACTTCAGTGCCCACCCCATCTGGAACCGCTGCGCCTGGACATTCTTTCATAAGAGTCACGCGAATGCATGACGATTAAGGGGAAATTCAGAGTTGCTTAGCTATTCTCAATTTTTTTTAAAACTTTCAGTCTCCAACAGAATAAAAATTTATCTAGTTTATCAAAGTTACCATATATACTGGTACTTCAAAATCACCTGACTGTTTCCTAATTAACTGACCATATTTTTGCAGCATTCCTACTAGAGTTATTTCTGTCATCCACAGATTTCAGCATCATTATATGCTTTAACACAAACGGTATGTGAAATAGATGCTACTTCTACTGTATTTAAGGATTATCCCTAAAGGGGAAGAAGATGTATAATACGTATCAGTAGGAAAGTGATTTTTAATAAGGATTGTGTAAAAAGAATCCTGGAATTGGAAATAAACATTTTATCGGAATAAATTTCAGCATGAAGGAAAGAAGATTATGAAATCATGGTTCTTGTTGTTATCATGATAGTGGGAATTTTCATATGAAAGGTCCCAGGATTCAGCACAGCTGTACTCTCCAGAGGGCCCCAGATAGCCCATGAGAGCCGGTACCAACAGCTGGACAACATTTCCAGTTTAGATATTTTAAAATAACACTATGAAGATAAAAAATATTATTTTATATATAGCATGGCTGATTATACATTTATTTTTCCTTAAAATAAAAATGTTCTACAGTGGTACAGTTTTCCACAAAACTTGTTTAATCCATTCCTCTCGAATGAAGTAGGAAATGAAATTTCACATAGATTTTCCGTTCTTATGTATCTGCACAGTATTTAGACTCGGGTAGGAAACCAGATTGTTCTCGATTTCACCAGGAGCTTTGTTTTTTGTTCATTATTTCTTTCAAGTAAAAATATGTGACATCATGAGGAGCTATGTCTAGAGAAGCAAGTGCTAGTTTTGGAGAGATAAATATGAAGAACATCCTTTTAATTTTGAGCCGTTCTACAAGATCTAAATCTGTGCACAAGATTAAAAACATTGCCTCTGATACCTCCCTCTATAATTATAATATACCAGATGCACTCTTTTTTTTTTTTTTTTTTTTAAAGATTTTTTATTTATTTATTCATTTATCCCCCCCTTGCTGCTTGTGCTCGCTGGGTCAGCTAACCACGCCGTGCGGGCGGGCTTGCCTTCACCAGGAGGCCCCGGGAACCGAACCCGGGGCCTCCCATATGGTAAACGGGAGCCCTACTGATTGAGCCACAGCCGCTTCCCTAACAGATGCACTCTTGATGGTCCCTCTTGAAATTAGAAACAATAAATTGAAATCGCCTCCTAACATGGAGTCCTGATGCCAGTATTAGAGGGCATGTATTCAAGGACTAAATTTATAAGTAAACCAATATGTACTTGCCCAAGGGATAGGATTCTACCAGTAATTAAATATTCAGTTTAGGAGCAGATGTGGATCAAGCGGCTGAACTCCCACCTCCCACATGGGAGGTCCCAGTATGGTTCCCAGTGCCTCCTGAAAAAAAAAAAAAAAAACAAGAAAAACGAACAACAAACAAAACAAATGAAACAACCAACTCAGGGAAGCCGATGTGTCTCAGTGGTTGAGCTCCAGCTTCCCACCTACGAGGTCCTGGGTTCAATCCCCAGCCCTGGGTACATCAGGAAAAAAATAAAAGTAATAAAAATAATAATAATAATTGAGTTTAGCACAAGTGTAAGAAAATATGTATGACATGAGAATTCAGTTTCTTCGGTTTTTATAAGCAGCTGTTGCCCCCAAAGAAAAGGCAATTTCTGGTATGCAGAAGTAAAATTTAAAAAATCATTTTACATTACTTTGGTTTTTTTAGGAGGTACTGGGGATTGAACCCGGGACCTCATACATGGGAAGCAGACGCTCAAACCACTGAGCTACACCTGCTCCCTTGCACTGCTTTGTTATGTATGATTTACAAGTCTCCCAGAACCCAGGAAGCTTGTCTATAACCAAGACAGCTTCGAAAAGCGATCATTTTCTTCCTCCACAGTGATCAATGATGCAGGGACACCCAGCTTTTGTCAGCAAGCCGGCTCTGCCCAATCAGCCTGGACTCCGAAACCCAGGCTCACTTTCTGTTAACAAAACGCACGTGGATGGGCCCCCCGGGAGTCAGAAGCCCATGGGTTTGGGCATCAACTGCTTTAGTCCGCGAAGATGTTTTGATCTCAAAATGTTGAAGCAACTAAGAAGAGAAAGAGAAAGACGGATTCAAATTTGGGGCCACAGAAAATTCTTAAAGTCCCCTGTGTGCTCTGACTCCTCCTGTCATGGCCACAGACTCCACGGAGCCAAGTAGCCAAGCCAGCACACCGTCCATTTTGGCGAATAACGAACCCTCAGCCAGTAGGGTGCTAGTCGTTTGAAAACACAGCCTGATGTCCCGTACAGGGGTCTGCCATGTCCACTGACCAACTCTGAAACCAGCGTGACAAAGATAAGCAAGCAAAAGGTTCAAATGGCTGATACTCCATTAGCCATTCCAGAGTTCTAACTCTTTTGCTTCCATGTAGGTCTAGATATAAAGGAGATGTCAAAGGAGAAGGGAGAAACAAGGAATAAAGGGAAGTTCTAGGCTTCCTGCTGGTACAGAGCCTTCCAACATGACACAGGAAACTATAGTGGGGAGATCTGTTGGAGAAGGTGGACCATCCCAAAACAGTTCACCTTTTCAGTGTCCTCCAAATAAATATACTTATTTTGGGCCTTTGATTCCACTTCCCATTTCTATACTTCAAAAGTTGAACCAGCCCTGCCTGGCAGGGCAAAACTGGAAAGTACCTAAATTGTGAGTTTTAAAGAACACCAAAGTATTCATTAGCCCAATGCAATAATCTCCTGTTAAAGTCACTCCTAGGCTTAGGGAACAAAAGGCAACCTGCTCTAATGACCTCTGTCAAAATATATATAGGGAGCAGATGTGGCTCAAGCAGTTGGGTGCCCACCTCCCACATGGGAGGTCCTGGGTTCAGTTTCCAGTTTCTCCTAAAGAAAATGAGCAGACACAATGAACTGACGCAATGAGTTGATGAACGAGAAGATACAACGAACAGGGAGTGGATGTGGCTCAAGCAGTTGGGTGCCTGCCTCCCACATGAGAGGTCCCAGGTTCAATTCCGAGAGCCTCCTAAAAGAAGACAAACAGACAACAAATGGACACAACAAGCAGAGACAACGAGCAGAGACAATGAGCAGACACAGCAAGCAGAGACAAGCAGACACAGTGAGCAGACAATGAGTAGACAGACAAGGAAGCCATCTTGGGGGGGCGCAAAATATATGTAGTTTCCTGCAGGGGAGGGAGGACCTTGCCTATTTGTCCCTTAGAACAGCGCAGGTGGCAGATTAGCTATTCACACCTTGGTCTTCCACCAAACCCCCTCCATGCTGCCCACTGTGTCCAAGATAAAGCCCAAACACCTAACAGAGGACACCAGTTTTGGAGAACATCTACTGTTGTCTGTTACTAGGCTGTCCCTGCCCTGCCATGCCTCTCTCTCCAGCCTCATCTCCAGGCAAAGAGGCAGGACACAAGGACGGGAACTCGGGGCGGGGGGGGGGGGCTGGGGCCAAAAGATGGGTCAGCTGGGTTCATGACTGCAATGAGGGTGAGTCTTGAACTTGCTGCTCTGTCAATGTTAAACAGCCAAACTGGAGTGGCTGGTCTTTAGGTAGCTCTAGAATGTTCTGGCATCAAGATGGCTTCCTCTAAGCACCTAACTATCCTTTGTTCTGATTTCAGAGAACTGCTTGAACATTCCCATGGGGACAGAAGAGGGATGCACATACAGGTCATCAAGTCCAATGTGCCACATGGGTCTTTTTTCTTTTCTGAGTGGGCGGTAAATACTCTTGGAAAACACTAAAAATACACAGAAGACATAAAAGTAGAAAACAAAGCCCGCTCTCTCACCGCAATTCAACTCCCAAGGAGCTGAGAGGTGTATCATTCTAAACACTTTTCTGTGCAATACAAGTATCTCGGTCCTGATTTTAAGGGGACACATTTAACATGTCACCATGAAGGTTGTCCCTTCCCTTCACAATGGCTTGCATGCAGGAGTGCTATTGGGTTGGGGAAGATACTGTCTGTTTGCTTAAGGAAGGCCCTCTATTGACTGCTGTGCCAAGAGGTTTTCTTCATGTGCGGGTTGTTGAATTTTATCAGTTATCTTTTGGTAAAGTCATATAATTTTCTTTCCTTTAATTTGTTATTGTGGAAAATTTTATTAACAGATTTTTCTTGCAGTAAACCATTCTGGCACTCCTGAATACACCTGATTTGGTGAGGCTGCATTTCTGTTTTATACATGGCTGGATTTGGTGTACCAATTTTTCATCTAGGATGTTTTTTATCCTTGTTAATAAATGAGATTGGCTGGTAGTTTTCCGTTGTTGTGCTCTCCTTTCCAGGTTTGAATATCAAGGTCATGCATGTCTCATAAGTGAGGGAGCAGGTGGATTTTTCCAGAATAATTTATGTAGAATCACCCAGGGATCATACCTCAGACCCACCAAATTACTATCACAGTGGTGGGGCCTAGGAATCTCCTTTTAAGAGGCTCACCTGGTGATGGTAATGGCCCCTGATGTTTGAACATCCCTTATTTGACACCTTCTGTGGTAGTTTGAGGCTTCTATAGACCCCAGAAAATCATGTCCTTAGAGCTAATCCATTCCTATGAATGTGAACCTGTTGTAGGTGAGACCTTCTCTGGATTAGCTGCTCTTACTAGAGTCCTTTATAAATGGGATAAATATGGAGCAAAACCCACAGAAGACAGAAAAGGCCACAGGAACAGAGAGAGAAAGCCACAAGAGCAAGGAGCTGAAATCAACAGAACCCAGAAGAGAGGAGGCCAGAAGCTGAAGCAAAGAAGCCCGGAAGAGAAGGGAGAGCCCAGCAGATACTGCCATGTGCCTATATTTGAGGAGAAAGCATCACCTGATGATACCTTGACTTAGACACTTTCATGGCCTCAGAACTGTCAGCCTGCAATCTAACAAATCCCCATTGTAAAAGTCAACCCATTTCTGGCATATTGCTTCTGGCAGCTTTGAGCCAATGTCCCCTTCACCTCTCTCCGGAACTCCCATGTGATGAAAAAAGAGTTGTGCCCTTGGGGCCCCGTAGATGTCCCACCTTGACACACAGCGACACCTGCCAGTCCTTCAGGCCTCCAACACCTAGGATCTCTGCCCACACACTCTCAAGGAGGAAGGAAACCAGGGAGGTAGCCACCAGGCTAAAGATGGCTGCTGTTGGGAGTGGAGTCTTAACACGTAAAAAGGGATTAAATGCAAAGCTATGGCTTTTAGGGTTTCGGAATCATATTCTGATTTTTAACCAAAAAGTCCATATTCCTCTCAAACTCCAAAGAGTTCCGTGTCTCCTACCTGGATCACAACCAAGTGAATCTCCAGTTCTGCGATTCTCCGCCCGATGCAGCTGCGAACCCCATACCCAAAGGGGATGGAGCCAAAATTGTCCACTCGGTCCATGTTTCCTTTCCTCAGCCAGCGCTCTGGCAGGAACTCCTTGGCCCGGGGAAAATTCTCATCATCATAGGATGTAGCATAGTGGCAGAGGGCCAGCTGTGTCTGAGGAAACCAGTTATACCAGAAAAATGAGGAATGAGATCACTCGAAAGCAGAGCAGGGGCCAGAGCCCTACTTGGAGAGACCCTCCAGGAAGAGCCACTCCAGGTCTCAAGAGAACCAAGCTGGCAGCCCCTTCTTCTGCTCACGCCCCACCCCAAGTGCCAATGGAGCCACTGAGAAGGCAAGTCAAGTCCTTCAGAAACTCTCCTGAGAGGGGAGCTGCTGCTTCCACAGTGTCCCTCAAGGGGAACAGGCCTGTGGGCTACAGGAATATGTGGCTTTGTTTATGTCAGAGCAATAAGATCACACAATTCATTCACCTCCTTGCCTCTAAAGCCCATCTTTATTATTAAAAGATATGCAGAGAAAGAGAAAGCGTGTTAATTGTTGTGTAGGTACCAGGATTTCCTCAATAGAGAAGCAGCTTTTCCTTTTAGCCTCTACTGCACAACCTACCTCCCCATCTCAGTGTCAACCACACTCACCCCTTTGGGGATCAGAAACCCTCCGATAACCAGATCTTCTTGAGTCACCCGGCCATTCCCCGGCAGCACTGGAAACAGCCTGGAAAGATGCCAACGAAAAAGGGGCTGGCAGTGTGACTGGGAAATGTTTCATTAACCATTTAAAAATCTGGATATATTGTCATTTCCACTCAAAATTTTAAAAAGGAACCCATGGTACAGTTTTAACTAAAAAAGCTTTGCAAGAACCTTTTGTGATTCCTTAGATAGCTTTGTCCAGGAAGTATTCTGAGGAATGTGAAAAAAGTTTCCACAGTCAATAAAGGTTGTGAAACACAAACAAAGCTGAGCTTTGAACATGCAATTGTGCGCCATGAGAATCCCAAAGAGGGGTAACACTATTCAGAGTTGCTGAAATCAGTGTGAGACCCTTTTATCAAGGAATAGTTCACAGTACTAGGGGTCTATCAAATACATTTTGAGAACTGCTACATCAGCGTTGGGACTGTCTCAGGAAGATGATCTTAAGAAAATGATGAATAAAAATTTAATTGACAAATTCACAGTGAATTTTTTTTTTTTTTTTTTTTTTTTTTTTGAGATTAAACAGCATGCTGTAGAATGAGGATATAACACAAGTTGAAGTGTCATTAGCACATCAGGTTCAAATGAATTATTTTCATGTATACTATGCAAATTAACCTTTGCTCTCTGTCACAGCATTTCCTCCATGAAGGCATGCTTGCTTGGGCCCCCTGAATCTCAGAGGGCTGAGGAATTTCACTGGCCACCTAATCCCACCTCCCACCCAAACTGCCTCACATCCCTCAGGACCCAGCTTTTCAGATGCTCAGGTCAGTAAAGGCCTTTCTTTCCATGAGTAAATAAGACTTACTATGTGGTGTCTCCAATCCAGACTAGAATTTTCACACAAGAACCACTGTATTTTGTAAACAAGAATGGTAATGAGCCAAATAGCCCAAAATATTTTCCTAACAAATCAGCCTTGTTCTGTTTTCTCTTCAGAGGAACAGAAACCAAGGGGTATTAATCCAGGAACACTGTGAGAAACTCTTGATGAACCAAGTGACCAAAGCAGGTACATTAAACAATTACTCCAAAGAGCTTTGAGAAGGCCCATTCATATTTCCAACCACAGGACAGAAGAGCCTTCCTGTATTCTGACAAGCAGAGAGGAAATAGTTAGGAATGTCTTCTTCCTAAATGCACAAGCCATGAGTACACCGTGTGACATTTCAGCCACTGAGGGTAGTTGGAAGATTTGTTCCACACTCTGTTTTTAAAGCAAAAGGGCAATCGTTTTGATAAAAGTATCAGAGATTTAAGGATACATATTTGACATGGATTTTGGTGTGTCTGTTTACCTCAGAGTTTCCTTAAGGAGAGCTCGGACCAGTGGCACTTTGGGGACATCCGCGGCAGTTGGTACATGCCTCTCCCCCAAATTTTTAACTATCTCCCGGTACACAGTCTGCTGCACTTCTGGGTGCCTCGCCAGGAGGTACACTGCCCACGATAAGGTGAACGAAGTCTACAGAAAGAAACCAGCAGACATAGATCGATAAGTAAAGACTTAAAACAGGATGCAAGGCCAGATAGGTCACTTTCTGAATAACTGTAGCTGTAAAATCATCTTCTTACAATTTGATCAGGCTGTTTTATGACTTACCAAACCTTAGTTCAGGCCAGAAAAAAATTGAACAAAGAAATATTTTTGGACAATAACATCAACTATGTGATTCAAGTGCTCCTTTAAAGAAGAGCCACAGGAAATGTTCATTTTGGAACTTTTTTTTTTAATCATTTAAGAGCCATAGGCCTCTCCTCCAGTGGTACCTGAGAGGGATGCTGGACGAGTCTAGAAGTTCTGCCTTGTGGCCTCCTGTGACCTTCTTTGCAGAGGTTACCTGATTTTTGCTAAAAGAGGCCTGAATAAAATCATGAGCCACAAGAGGAAAAACAGATGAACTGGACTTAGTCAAAATTTAAAACTTTTGTGCTTCAAGGGACATTATAGAGAAAGTGAAAAGACAGCTTATAGAATGGGAGAAAATAGTTGCAAATCATTTATCTACCAAGGGTTTAAGATCCAGAATATATAAGGAATTGCTCCAACTCCACAACAAAGAGACAAACAACCCAATCTAAAGAGGGACAATGGTGTACAAAAAGCATGAAGTTCTGAAACATGCTATAACATGAACCTCGAAGACATCAAGTCAAGGGAAAGAAATCAGACTGAAAAGGTCTAATGTTGGATGATTCCACTTAAATGAAAAACCTAGAACAAGCAGAGAGTCAGAAATTACATTACAGGTTACCAGGAGCTAAGGGAGCAGCAACTGAGGCTTAGTGGGTCCAAAATTTCTATCTAGGGTGATGAAAGAGTCTTACTAATGGACGGTGGTGATGGTAGCACAATATTGGGAATAGAATGAACGTCATGATATTGAACACGTGAAATGGTTAAATTGGAAAATGTTGTGCTATATATTTAAAATGGGGAGTGCGTTAGTGGACTGAGGCTGCTCTTTGGCCTTGGAACCATTTGATCTTCTGAGATCCTACAAACCCAAGATGACTAAGCTAGATCTAATTCGGAGGCCCTAAGCTGGAGGAAGTCTAGTTGTCAAAGGATTATTGCTTAGTCATTGTTCCCATACATTTATCAAGTAAAGTCAACACAGAGTAACTGAATCGCTCATTTATGCAAAGCACTGCCATTTTTATACCACTTCTCAGACTGAAGAATTACATTTATTGAGAATGTATTATCATGATGATGATGTATGCATTATTCTCCCAAGTCCCAAGAGTTTCACTAAAATTGGTACTATTATCTACATTGCTGATTTCACGCTCTTGGAAACAAGGAAATTCCACACTCTAAATGCCTTTTCTTTCATTTAAAAAATAATCTAACTTAAATAGGCCATGTTGATATCATTTCCCTGTAGTAGGTATGTATAAATGATAAGAAAATAGTTTCTATGATTTCTATGAAGAGAAGAGAAAGATGTCCCCTTAAAATCACATTTTTATGGGAAAATAAAATGTGGTACAGCCATACAATGGAAAACGACTCAGCAATAATAAAGAATGAATTATCGATACATAAAGCAGCAGGATGAATCTCTAAAACATGGATGATGTCAAAAGCCAGACACCAACAAATACATGCTATATGGTTCCATTTATACAAATTTCTAGAAAAATGCAAACTAATGTAGAGTGACAAAAAAAGCAGTGATTGGAGCAGATGTAGTTCAAGTGGTTGAGTGCCTACTTCCCAAGTATGAGGTCCCGGGTTTGATCCCCAGTACCTCCTAAAAACAAATAAACAAACAAACCAAAAAACCAACTTTCATTGGGGAGCAGACGTAGCTCAGTGGTTGAGTGCCTGCTTTCCATGTCCTGGGTTTAATACCAGGTACCTCCTAAAAAAAAAAAAAAAAAAAGCAGTGGTTTCTTGGGTGTAGGAAAGGACAGACTAAAAGGGAACATGCGGCACTTTCGGGGGCTGGAGGAGATGTACAGTATCTTGATTGTGGTAGAGGTTTCATAAATGACCTACATCTGTCACAACTTACCAAACTGTACAGTTGAAATGAATGCAGGTTAGCACACATAAACTATATGCCACAATAAAGTAGATTT
This sequence comes from Tolypeutes matacus, assembly GCA_026826555.1. NCBI lineage: Eukaryota > Metazoa > Chordata > Mammalia > Cingulata > Chlamyphoridae > Tolypeutes > Tolypeutes matacus. Next base: position 7,479,923 of record JAKSZT010053840.1, read on the forward strand.
TTTAAAGTGACATCTTAAAAACCAAATGTGAAGCTGTAAGTATTTGTCTCCTGACAAATTCACTGGCTTGCTTCCGATGCTGAAGAGAACGGGTCCCTTCTGCACTCGCTCTCATTGTGATGTTCTTAGTTTCCAGCAGGGGGCAAGAGACAAAGAGCATCCAAGTCACCTTCATTACAGTGGTGACTTGGCTTGAGCAAGGCCACATCGCCCTTCAATTTCAGACAGTTCATCAGAATTTTCATGGGCTGTATCACTTAATTTGCATTTAATGTACATATCTTTTTTTGTTGTTTGTAGTTGTAAAAGATCCATAAGAAGAGTTGGTATGAAGTATTTTTCTTTTCCATGATTAAGTCACGATATAGTAAAAATAACTTAAGTCAACCCTTGGGTGTTTTCTCCCCATAAAAGGGAGGCTGTGCCTTATTCAAGTTTGGGGAGCACTCGTGTAAAGGAAAAGCTTTGAAGTGACCAGCTTAGTTGCTTAGTTTCCCACCTGTAAAATGAACACCCATCTTAGAACACGCTGTAAGAATACAAAGGTGTTTGGGGTCATGTTTTTGAAAGAATAGAGCACCAGGCAAATTCTAATTATTACCTTTCCATCCAGAACATCAGAAACGCCCTACTGCAGCTCAGGGCTTCTCTAGTTTCCTGTCAGAAATTTCACTCAACCACCTTTCCTGCCACCAATCACTGGAAGCCTGACCTGGCTTTCACCCATCTCACCACCCCTTTCAGCAAATTGCTAAATGTCTCTGTATATACACCCTATATGTATTTAGTTTTTCATAAATGAATCATAGTATCCATATGTTTCTGGAAGGAACTAGGCTCCCCATCCTTGCTGTACCACCCCTACCCCCTGCCAAGTAACCCATGTTATTTCTCAACACATCCACACACAGAGATGGAGGGTGGGCACTGTTGTTTTACCAATGGGAACACAATACACATACTTCCCAGCATCTTTTCTCACTTAACAACAGTATGTAGAATTCCTGCCAATTCAAATGGCAGTGCTTGTTTCACTCTGTTATTGAACCACAGTTAAATTCTTGGAATTAAACTTTCATAGTATTATGCCTCTGCTACACTGATGGATTCTATTCCAGTATTTTAGTTAGAACTGATAAATATGTACATACATATGTACATACACAAACACATACATATTCATAAACCAAGCTGTTTATTAGTAAGGTTTTTTTCTTCATACTCTTCTTTAGCAGGTTTTGATTTTCAGGTTGTATACCTTCATGAAATGAACTGAGGAGTTTTCCAGGGCCTGAAATATTTTAAATGATACATAATAAGACTTTCAATGTCTATGTCCTCTTCATTTCTAATATTATGCAACAATGGTCAAAATGTTTTGTAAATCAGAAAAAAAATTGTGTGCTATACTGAAGCATAGGACAATGAGTTGATATGACATTTGGATTTCTTTTTTTTTAATCACTCAGCAAGGCCGTGGTGTGAAGTAAAAAAAGATGGAGGATTAAATAAGATCACTGATGATGGTGAAGCTGAATACTGACTGCAGCTCATCAGGCTATTCTCTACATTTTTATGTAACCTCAACCAAAATAAAAATAATAAAAAATGAAAAATCAGGAACGCAATTTAAACTTTTTAAAGCCATGTCACGTTTTGTGCCTATGTGTGTGACAAAGGAATTGTGGTTGAGGTTTTTTGTTGTTGTTGTTATTGTTTTTTCAGAATTCATTGGCAACCTTAGTTTTCTGTTTTATCTCTATTTTTTATGAAAGTAGAGTTTCTCCTGGAAACCCTCAGCAGTGGAGCCGAAGCTTGATCATGCCAACCCTGGGGGCTGTTTAAATCCGATAACCGTGGGGTCTGCCTTACCAGTAGGCAAGGCTTCCCGGGTTGAACCATGTGTGGTTTATTGAGGAAACAAGAGACCCCACAGACTCACGGTGTCCACGCCGGCCAGCAGCATCTCGGTCATGTTGGCGTAGATCTCCTCCAGCGTCAGCTCCCGGCCGAGGAAGAGGCACGTGAGCAGGCCACCTGTCACCCTCTCGCCTCGCTCCATTTGGCACTGTATGTCCCTTAACTTGCTGTCAACATAAATCTGGCCTGTTTGGAAACAGCATTTCTTTTGAAAGGAGTCTTGGCCGAGAAATTTTTTTTTTTCAGTTTCGAGCCCCTCGTGGTACTACCAATACCTTAAGTCAGTAAAGATTGGCAGAGGCTCGGTAAAAGCCTGACGAACTGTCATTTTTGGAACTTCACTTCAAGTAGTGGGTAAATGAATGGAAAGTTCAACATCTCTTTCTTTTTTGAAAATCATCTATTTGTAAATCAAATAGCTTTACTAATCGAATAGCAGTAACAGCCATTTATAAGGAATAACAAAAAAGTAGATTTTTTTTTCATGATGCCTCCAGGAGGGAGAATGAACTAAGGAGTGGGAAGAGGACATGCATTAAGAGCTATTTTATCCACATCATAACTTACATATTCAAATGAATGTTGACCTTCAAAAGACACCATACAATACTTCCTTCAATGTTAGCATTGTTCTAAACATTTGGGAAATCTTTTTTTTTTCCTGGAAATGCTTTTATAGTAAAAAAAAAAAATTTAACCACTTAAGAAAACCAATCTCCTTACTTTGTCATCTCATGTTGAGTTTGAACAAAAGTGGTTTTTCCTGGCTCGTTCTCACCAGGTAGGCAACAATGAATCTGTCTTTCCAGAAAGCTACAACTGAGAATGTTGAAGTGATTGTGCCAGGGGCCTGAAACTTTAACTGCATTTTAAATAATGTCAGGATTGTTGCACTACAGGTGTCATCTCCCATGAACTGCACTTACTTGACTGTCACTGCTAGTGTGTTAAAATTAAAAATCATTTTAAAAATGAAAACTCAGTTACATGACTTTCTAGCAGCAGCCCACCTGCTGTCTGCTTATCTGACAAACCAATCTAAGGTCATGAATCCGAGTAACACCATGTAAGTGTATCTGGTCATCCCTTGCCATATTAAATACACGACCCAGCAGGAAAGGCAGGGCAATTCTGGTTATATTACGGTGCCCTCAGTTCTTCTCTTACTGAATTTGAAGAGTCCGTCCCAGGACCTGCAGAACTCTCGCCAGGGTTTCGGGATGAGGGGGCGCAGCCATCGGGGGATGGCGCCTGCGTACATGGAGGTCTTGAACATGCTAAACATGAGTTCCAGGGCCTCGATGTACTCCACGGTGGGTGGTGGCACGTGGCTTTCCAGACAGCCCAGACGTTGCTCATAAAGGATGGTGGCCACTCCTAGACAGGAAAGGGAGTTTTAAAACCTTCTTATAACTTGTAACATTGATATAAAGGCAGTGGTCACCAGAGGTTCTGAGGGGAGGGAGAGGGAAGAATAGGTGTAACATGGGGCATTTGGGGGACATTGGAATTGTCCTGCATGACATTGCAATGATGGATACAGGCCATTACATATTTTGCCAAAATCTATAAAATTGTGCGGTGCAAAGTGTAAACCATAATGTAAACTACAGAGCATACTTAGTAACAATGCTTCAATATTTATTCATCAGTTGTAACAAATGTATCACACTAATGAAAGACGTTGTTAATGGAGGAAAGTGTGGAATGGGGAGGGGTGGGGTATATGGGAATCCCTTATATTTTGATGTAACATTTATGTAATCTAAAGCGTCTCTAAAACTAAAGAGGGAGTGGATGTAGCTCAGTGGTTGGGCACCCATTTCCCAAGTATGAAGTCCCAGGTTCAATCCCCAGAACAAACAAAGGAGAAAACAAAGGAGAAAGAACAAACAAAGGAGAACAAACAAAGGAGAACAAACAAAGGAGAAAACCAACTGTCACTGGGGAGCAGATGTAACTCAAGTAGTTAAGAACCTGCTTCCCATGTATGAGGTCCTGGGTTCAATCCCTGGTACCTCCTAAAAATAATAATAAATAAATATTTTAAAAATAAAGGAAAAAATGTTTAAAAGACCCAACCTTCTTCATTTAGCTTATTTACAGCATCATCATGCAATATGTGGCCAGAAAAGTAACACCCCAAAGCAGCCTAAAGTATGGGCATGGATACGAGTACACCACTGTTCACAGAGGCTTCGTTCACAATTGCCAAAAGACAGGAGCAACCAAAGTGTCCATCGGCAGATAAATAGGTAAACAAAGTGTGTGCGTACACACAGTGGAGCATCACTCAGCCCTAAAAAGGAATGAAGTTCTGATACGTGTGACAATATGGATGAACCCTGAAGATATCATGTTGCATGGAATAAGGCAGGCCCAAAAGGACAAATATTGTACGATCTCACCAATACGAAATAATGAAAATATGAAAATTCACAGAGACCAAAAGTAGATTAGAGGTTACCAGGGGCAGGGGGAGGGGGAATGGGGAGTTCATGCTTAATAGGTGCAGAGTTTCTGATTGGGATGATGGGAAAGCTTTAGTAACGGATGGTGGTGACGGTAGCACAATATTGTGAATGGAATTAATATCGCCAAATCGTACACATGACGGTTAAAACGGGAAACTTTATCATGTCTATGTTACCAAAATAAAATTTAAAAAATAATTTTTAGAAATGACAACTAACCCCTCCCCCCACACACACACAAAAAGTGGCCTGGGTGCCTTTCGGCCCTGGGAAGAGGTGAGGAGGCATCACTGCCCCTTCTATGTCTATGTCCCAAGGCTGGGACATTTCAAGTCTGCAGGTGGCCAGGCCTGCCTGGAACTGGGGCTGAACACGGCGGTTCAACACTCGTGACTTCATCCAAGTAACTACACAACCTTGGGGGCCACACGTCAAGAAGCCCCTTCTAAAGAGGAAACAAATACTAAGACTCAGAGAACTGAAGCGGTTTGGCTAAGGTCGCAAAGGAGGAGGGTGGGACGGAATTTAAACTCAGGTCTGACGTGAAGATCTGGGAGGGAAGCTGACCCGGGTCATCTCAAAGCCACCTGCTGCCCAGCCCTGGCCTGGCCCCTGGCAGTGGTCGGCCAGAATCCTCTGGACCTTCCTGCCGCCCTTGGGGACAGAATGTCGCCTTTTTTCTGCCCATTTGCCCACCCTTTGGGGAATCGAAAAGTGGCTCCTTCCAGCCCAAGAGGCAGGAACCCCAGGCCCAGCGAAGTAAAGAGGCCAAAGAAATGGTCCCTGTGACTTAGCGATAGGCAGGATTGCCACCGTGCTCATGATTAACTTCTCTGTGGATTTCATTACAATTTCTGTAGAGCATTAATATCAGAACTTCAAAAAATTAACTTAAAATTACATGTGAAGGAAGGTAAACTCATCAAAAAAAAGAATGAAACAGCTGAGAGAAGGTTCTCTGGGATATATTTTTAAGTGAGGAAAAAAAAAAAAGTAGAGAAGCGGCTGTGGCTCAATCAGTGGGGCTCCCGTTTGCCATATGGGAGGCCCCGGGTTCAGTTCCCGGGGCCTCCTGGTGAGGGCGAGCCCGCCCGCACGGCGTGGTTGGCTGACCCAGCGAGCACAAGCAGCAAGGGGGGGATAAATGAATAAATAAATAAAATCTTTGAAAAAAAAAAAAAAAAAGTATTGCTTAATGGGTAAAGAGTTCCTGCTTGAGGGGATGCAAATGTTTTGGAAATAGATAGCAGTGATGGTTGCATAACATGGTGAACTGAATTAATGTCTCTGAATTGTCCACCTAAACAAGGTTAAAATGACAAATTTTATGTTAAATATATTTGACCACGGTAAACATTTTTTAAAAATAATAAAAAAGCAAGGTATGCTGTCATTTATTTTAAAAGGAATAGAATATTCATATATATTTCCTTGTATGTGCAGAGAAGCTCTCTTGAAGGCTACATAAGAAACTGGCAGCCTCAGCAGTGTTCAGGACAGAGGGATGTTTTTCATTGAATACTTCTTTGGTAGGTTTTGATTTTTGAACCCAGGGAACATACCACTCATTCCAACTAAAATTTAAAAAGTTAAAATGACTTGGCAGAGGCATTTACTGATGGTTTATCGGTCAATTAGTATATCTTACACCACATTCTTGTCTCATAATCTATATCCATACTAATCTAATTATTGCAGTATTTAGTTTGTGTGTGTTTTGTATGTGTGTTGAATTTATTTGTTTCATGCTTTATATTCTTATCAACTAAATAATAAACAATTTGTGGAAAGCCAAAAAAAAAAAAAAAAAAAAAGACCTGGCAGTCAATGTCCTCTAAACGTAAAGCTTTTTAAAGTTGTGCTGTCACAAAATGTGCACTGTATTGGGATGGCACAGTGTGGTAATTAGAAGAATGGAGTCTTGAGTGAAAAAGTCCTGCATTTGAGACCAAGTTTCTGCTGCTAAAAAGAGGGGGACAGAGTAACCTTGAACAAGCTCTTTTCTGCGCCTCAATTGCCCATCTGGGAAAAGGTAATGATATAATTCGCTCATGTCAGCACGGTGGGGGATAAATGTCTATATGACACAGTGCTCAATGAACAATAATTACTATTTTCTGTCAAGCGTCAATTCTTCACCTTTCCTACCTCCCAACTCCACGGCAACTGCCTCACCTTCCATTGAATATCTGAAGAAGAGATTATTCACATTGGGTACTGTTTCTCCATCTTCTGCCTGACTCTTGAGGATGTAGATCCTTTTAATTAAATCAGCAATAACTTGGTTGAGTTCTCCAGAAAAAACGGCCACATCTTTTGGTTTCAGAATTCTTTGTCTCAATACACTTCTCATCTTGAGCCACTGTTCACCTTCCCTGGAAGAACAAGATGTGTTTCAAATAATTGTTAAGATTATAGTGAGCAGAGGAGGTGTCACTCAGTTGGTTGAGCACCTAATTCACATGTATGAGGTCGTGGGTTCAATCTCTGATACCTCCTAAAAAAAAAAAAAAATTATACTGACATTCTGGGGAGGAATCAAAAGACCCTCTGAAAGATTTCCCAGCAATAAAGAAGCAACAAAAACCTGCCAATTGAAATGGAATTCAAACACAAAGGTTGTTTTGCTGAGGAGAAAGGACTAACTACACCCTGGGAGCCTTTTCAGCTTCAAGTGTTACCCTTGAAGCAAATTTTAAGAGACAAAAAATGCCACTGTGAATCATCTTTATTAAAAGTTATATGATTTTCCTTGAAAAACTTCAAAGTTGTATTATAGTGAAAAGATTCGAGACTACTCTGCTTAGCAAGAGGAAAAAATTTGCATATACATAAATTAAGTATTATATATATATTTTTTTAAAAAAGAGCCACCACAGCTTGCTACAAGGGCCTTGGTGACTTGTGGCTCCTGGCCGCTTTTTGAGGGTCACCCCACCAGGGAGGGGAGCAGGTGCTGTTGCTTCCCCACCCGCTCATAGCCCACCCACTAGCAGGGTCCCGGGAAATAACAGCCCCAGAGCTACCCTCAGCCCTGAGAGAACACTCTGGAGAGTCCAAGGGCTTGCAGGGTGTCTCAGCAGGTCCCTGAGGGAGTGAACCTCAGTGAGTTCACCCAATCACATACCCTTTCTTGCTTTCCCTGCCCTTGCTTCCTCATTTCCCCTCTCCCAAAGAAACCATTTGCACTTAAATCCCGGCTGAAGGTCTGCTTTCCGGGCAGGCGGTCTCCTCTGCCTGTGTATCCCTGTTCTCATTCCTTCCTTGTGCTCCAACCACCAGCACTGCCTCTTTCCTCACCAAGTGCCCACACAGGCTCTGGACCTCAGACAAGCTCACTTGGGATGGAACAAGGAGCCAGGGGCTTTCACCCCCACCCGCTCCTCTCTAGGGCTTGACAAACAGGGAGGAGCTAGTTTGATTCCTTTAATTCTTTCCCAGAATTGGAAAAAATTGGCAGAAATTGAGGCACCCTAGGACATCCAATCACAACTTCCGTTTACCTTGTTTGAGAAACTATGGTTGCACTTCCCCCCAATCAATGATTAAGATATATATCAAGGGGGACGGATGTGGCTCAAATGGTTGGGCGTCCGTCTCCCATATGGAGGGACCTGGGTTCGATACCCGGGACCTCCGGGTAAAAAAAAAAAAAAAAAAAAAAAAAAAAGATATATATCAAAAGAACCATACTAGAATTTCCAAACCAAAGGGATTTGGACCAGGAATGTGCAGAGGTCCCGGGTTCTCCTCCCTGCCTGTGAACGCTAGGGCTAGCTCTTGGGAAGCTGGTCACTGAGGAACCTAGGTGGGGAGTAATCATGGCAGTCTGCTTGGAGGAGAGGACATTGGCAGCTGGCAACGGATGCTGGGGGCTCTCAGCCCTTGAGGAGGGGGTGTTCCGGAGGGTCTCCTAAAACAGCAGAGCACTCTCATTCCCCTTCCCAGAGATAGAGGCTCTTGATCTTCAGAACCCCTGACTGTCACTGAGTGGACACCTAAAGCCATAAAGTCATGCTTGAGAAACAGCTCCTTCCTGCCTCTGGGTCATCAAATCTCTTGGCAAAGGAGGGGCAGAGGGCCCCAGACTGATCCTCATGCACCTATGCTTAGGAGATGCCACCATCCCACTGGGATCTCCATGCTGTTCTAGAAGGCAGGGGTCAGGCACCCAGTGCTGGGGCCAGCTCCCCTCTGAGCCCCACTTGGGCGGCAGCCACTACTCACGCGGAAATGAGCCCGGTGGCTCTGCCTCGCAAGTCGCGGTACTCCCGCCAGGACCCCATGTTGGCTCTCTGGGGTGCGGCCCCCTCCGCCCGCAGCACCTGAGCCACCAGGTCGCGGTCTGCAATAGATACTACAAACTGAGGACCAAAGTGAGACTTGAAGACTTTTCCATATTCCCGCGAGTGCTTCTGCTGCAACACCGTGGAGAAATCAAAAAGGAAAAAACACACAAACATGATATACCTTTAACATCAACATTCCTGTGTGATAAGGGAGCAGGAAATTGGGGTGGAGGGAAGCTCTATATTAGACGGAGCTGCATTGGAGTGGCAACTTTAAATCTTCGTATTATAAATATGGTTTCACATAATTCATCACATTCATGGAAGTTTTCTTCTTCCTGAGAACTATGTTTTTTAAAAATACAGTGGCTGTATGAAGCAACACAGGAGAAATGTCATAATGGGGGCTAATGAATTGACTTTGCTCTGGAGGAGACTTAAACTTCCTGGACCCAAGAGGCTCTTAAGTGCCAGCCCTTCTCCTACAGGCCCTGCATGGCTTTATGTGAGCAGTGCCAGAGCTTGCTCTGTGAAGGGAGCCCTCCTGCAATAGGTAATGAACCTGAGAAAATGGCTCCCCACAAGAAAATGAAATCAAAGGCATTCAGATTAGAAAGGGAGAAGTAAAGTTATCCCTATTCACAGGTAACATGGTCTTCTATATAGAAAATTCTAAGGAATCCACTAAATTATTGAAATTAATACATGACTTCAATTATGCTAAGTGAAGACAAACCAGTCACACAAAATTACAACTTGTATAAATCAATTTATATGAAATGTCTAGAATAGGTAAATCCATAGAGAGAAAAAGCAGATTAGTGAAAGTAAGGGCCTGGGGAGACGGGAGGCTAGTGACTAGTTAATGGGTATGAGGTATCTTTTTGGTATGATGTAAATATTAATATTTTGCAACTAGATACAGATGATGCTTGTACAATCTTATGACTGTACTAAATGCCATTGCATTTCACACTTCAAAATCGTTAATTTTTAAGTTACATGAATCTCATCTAAATAAAATATAAAATATAATGATTCAGGCTCTTAAAAAATTAATAAATAAGTTCAGCAAGGTTACAAGATGCAACAGCAATGTACAAAACTCAATTGTATTTCCATACATTAGCAACGAGCCATCTGAAAATGGAATCAAGGTAACAATTCCATTTACAATAGCACAAAAGGAATAAAACATTCAGGATAAATGTAGCAAAATAAGTGCAAAACTTATACTCTGAAAACTACAAAACATTGTTCAAAGAAATTAAAGAAGATCTAAATGAATAGAGAGGCATCCCATGTTCGTGGATTTGAAGATTTAATATTAAAATGGCAATACTCCCCAAACTGCTCTAAGATTCAATGCAATGCCTGACAGAATCCAAGCTGTATTCTTTGTAGAAATTGACAAGTGATCCTAAAATTCATCTGGAAATGCAAGGGACCCAGAATAGCCAAAATAATCTTGAAGAACAAAGTTAGAGGACTCACATTTCCAGCTTTCAAAACTTATTGCAATGCTACAGGAATCCAAACAGTGTAGTGCTGGTATATGGATAGACATATACATCAACGGAATCGAAAGAGTCAAGAAAATAGCCCAGACAAACACAGCCAACCGATTTTCAACAAGGGTGCCAAGACCAATCAATGGGGAAAGAATAATCTCTTCAACAAATGATGCTAAGACAACCAGATAGCCACAGGCAAAAAGACTGGAGTTGGATCCTTATCTCACATCATTTACAAAAGTTAAGTCAAAATGAAGCAAGATCTAAATGTAAGAACCAAAATTATAAAACTCTTAGAAGAAAAGATGGAGGTAAACGTTCAGGACCTCAAATTTGGCAATGGTTTCTTACGATAGAACATCAAAAGCACAAACAACAAAAGATAAAATAGATAAATTGAACTTAACCAAAATTTAAAACTTTTGTGCTTCAAAACACACTATCAAGATAACATCCACTATGGACTATGGTCGGTGGTAATAGTCTGATGATATTATCTCATAATCTGTAAAAATATTCCACTATGGTGTTGTGTGTTGATGAAGGGGTGTTGTTATATATATTATATATATATTTATATATATATATAAAATAGGGTGGGTTGGGGGGAAAATACACCAAATGTAGGATATGAACTATAGTTAGAAGTAATATTTTGACGATGCCTTTGCATAGTTTGTAACAGATGTTTCACAACAATGCAAGGTGTTGGTGGAGGGGTGATGCATGGGACCTATGTATGATGTTATGCATGTTTATTTTGTAGGTTTCGCAAGTTTTACTATATACTTATTGTTTATGTATGTTCATGTATGATGATATACTTCAATAAATATATATATATATTTTAAAATAATATCCAGAATATATAAAAAATCCTACTACTCAACAATAAAAAGACAAACAATCCAATTTAAAAATGGGCAAAAGATTTGAGTAGACATCTCTCTAAAGAGGATATACAAATCACTAAAAAGCACATGAAAAGATGCTCAATATCTTCTAAGAGTTTTATAATTTATAATGAACATCACTAGCTATGAGGGAAATGCAAATTAAAACCACAATGAGATACTCTTTCATACCCACTAGTGTGTTTACTATTAAAAAAAAATAAAAAAGAAAATTACAAGTGTTGGAGAGGATGTGGAAAAATAGGAATAGTTATTCATTGCTGGTGGTAATGTAAAATGATGCAGCCACTGTGGAAGACAGTTTAGTAGCTCCTGAGAGAGTTAAGTATAGAATTACCATATGACCCAGCAATCCCACTTCTAGGTAAATACCCAAAAGAACAGAAAGGAGGTACTCGAACAGATATTTACACATTGATGTTCTGTTCATAGCAGCATTATTCACAATTGCCAAAAGATGGAAGCAACTCATCAATTGATGAATGGATAAATGAAATGTGGCACATACATACAATGGAATATTATTCAGGCATAAAAAGGAAATAAGTTCTGATACATGTGACAACATGGGTGAACCCTGAAGACATCATGTTGAGTGCAATAAGCCAGATACAAAAGGACAAATAGTGCATGATCTCACTGATATGAAACAATTAGAATAGGCAAACACAGAGTCAGAATCTAGAATATAGGTTATCAGGAGCTAGGATTGGAGGTAGGGAACGGGGAGTTAATGCTTAAATTGGACAGAATTTCTATTTGGGTTGATTGTAAAGTTTTGGTAACAGATGATGGGTGATGGTAGCAAAACATTGTACATGTAATTAACGGCACTGAATTATATATGTGAATGTGGTTACAAGTGAAATTTTAGGTTGTACGAATGTTACTAGAATAAAAGTTTTTTTAAAAAACATAGGGCTGTACAACACAGAGACCCCTATAGTAGTAAACAATGGACTATAGTTAATAATACAGTTATAAAAATGTTCTTTCATAAATTGTAACAAAGGTACCACTCCAATACAAGGTGTTAATAATAAAGCGGTATATGGGAACTCAGTATTTTATGTATTTTATGCATGATTTTCCCGTAAACCTACAACTTCTCTAATTATGAAAAACAAACAAAAAACCCACACTGTCAAGAAAGTGAAAAGACAGACCCCAGAATGGGAGAAAATATTTGCAAAGCCGGTATCTGATAAGGAACTTGTATCTAAAATGTATAAAGAGCTCTTACAAATCAATAATAATACTGACAACAACAATAACAAAATAACCCAGTTAAAAATGGGCAAAGGATCTGAATAGATATTCCTCAAAAGAAGATATACAAATGGCCAATTAGCACATGGAAAGATGCTCAACATGATTAGTCATCAGGGAAATGCAAATCAAAACCACAATGAGAAACCACTTCACACCTAGGATGGCTAGAAACAAAAGGACAGATAACAAGTGTTGGTGAGAAAGTGGGGAAACTGGAGCCCTCATACACTTCTGGTGGAAATGTAAAATAGTACACCACTTTGCAAAGGGTTGGGCAGTTCCTCAAAAAGTTAAGCACAGAATTACCAGATGACCCAGTAATTCAACTTCCCAGATAAATGAAAACACATGTCCACACAGAAATGAGAACACAAAATATTCATAGCAGCCTTATTCATGATAGCCAAAATGAGAAACAACCCAAATGTCCCTTACCTGATGAATAGAAAAACAAAATGTGGTTTACCCATGCAATGGAATATTATTCCACCATAAAAAGTAATGAAGTACGGATACATGCCCACATTATGGATGAACCTTGAAAAGATTATGCTAAGTGAAAGGAGCCAGTAACAAAAGAGCACATATTATATATATGATTCTGTTCATGTGAAATGTCCAGAATGGGCAATTAGTGGTTGCATAAGGCTGGTGGAGATGGGGGCATTAGGTAAATGATAATTAAAGATTACGGACTTTATTTTGAAGTGATGAAAATGTTTTAAAATTGATTGTGTTGGTTGTACAACTATGAATGTAATAAAAACCACTCAATTGTACACATTAAATGAGTGGATTGTATGGTATGTGAATTATATCTCAGTAAAGCCACTATAAAAAAAACCCAACACAACAGAATCACAACAAATGTAAATGGATTTGTGGTAGTTGGATTATGTACCTTAAGCTAGAGATGTTCTTCATGGGTGTGAACTCATTGTAAATAGGACCTCTTGAAGATGTTCTTTTTGGTTAAGGTGTGGCCCACTGAATGAAGTTGAGCTTTAATCTGGATTACTGAAGGCCTTTATTAGCAGAAGAGATTCTGACAGAGAGCGAGAGAGCGAGAGAGAGCGAGCGGGCCACAGGGAGGTGCTAGAAGCCCAAAGTCGGTGGGAACCTGGAAGAGAAAGGAGATGACATCACCATGTGATGGGAAAGCCAAGGAACCCAAAGATTGCCAGCCAGCCATAACGCTACAAATTCTGGGAGGCACCATGTCGTCCAGCTCCCAAACCCATAAGACAATAAATTCCTGTTATTGAAGCCAAAACTGTGGTCATTGTGATTTCTGCCTAGCAAAATTAAGACAAGATTAAACTATCCAGTTAAAAGGAGGAAAAAGACATCTAGCAAGACTCAGCATGACATGGGGCTGGTTCTAGGACAAATGACTCAATCTGTCTTTGGCATCTACCAACATTTCTTATCACCCCAAACTCTCAATCCTTGATAATGGCAGACCACAGGGACATCGTATCTTTACTCTTCCTACCCCGAGTGGAAGTTGCTCACTCCCTCTGGGGGCCTGGGTGAGGTCCACTTGCCCATAGCTGGAGGCACTTGGATTCAAGTGGAATGCATCCATCTAATAAGCAAGTGACCCCAAAAGAGTGTTCCTTAAATTCTCTGTGCCTGGGAGGGGACACTGGGTGAGGTGACTGGAAACTGCCACTCCTCAGGCTGAATAGGCACAATCAGCACAGGGAAGCCACTGATCAGGCAGTGGGAAGAACAATACAGATGATATAGGTCATTTATAGCATTTTTGTTATTGGACCATGGAACAAGACCTCCATTCAGAGTCCTTCGAGTTTGCTTAGACTTCAAGAGCACAGACCCTGGGGTTTGAATCTTGGCTCACTGGGTACTAGCTGGGTGACCTTGGGAAGTAAGGTCCCTCAGTGCCTCAGTTTCCTCACCTGCAAAATGGAGATAATAATAGAACTTACCTCACAGGTAGAGCTTAGAATTGTGCCGGGCACATGTAAAGAGTTCTAGATGCGTTCAATCTCATTATTTATTGGTAGTTATTAAGTTGACAAAGCCCTTTCATAGCCCTAATCTTAATTTGATCTCACAGTAACCTGAGAGATGGATGGGGATTGTTGCTCTCCTTTCCCAAACATGGAAAATCAGGTCCAAAGTAGAGAAGTGAATCGCCCAAGGATCCATAGGTGGTTAGTGGAGGGCCAACATTCGAACCCAGGTCTTCTGGATCCAAGACCAGGGACCTCCTGCTCCAGCACACCTGAGACAGCTTCCAGTGACCCAGATTACAATGTTTACCTGGCCACTAACTAGCTGTGTGACCTTGGACAAGTCACTCAGCTAACACTTCCAGCTTTTTCCATCTGTAAAGTGAAAGGGCTGAACCATAGAGGTGAAAGTTAAGATCCCTTGTTGAGCTCACATCCAGTAACTCCAAGACAAGTGAAAGCAAACTGGCCATGAGCAACCTGAAAAGCAGGGCAAGAAGGTTTTACTAGCATCTTCTTCAGTCTACAGCAACCTAAGTATACCTGACGTCCAGGCAGAAGGGTTGGTAACCACGAGGCCACGACAGTGCCCCCTATGCATCCTCAGAACGGCTGCAAAAGGAGAGGTCCCTGCATTGCCACACTATGAGGGTTCCAGGGATTTTATCTGGAAATCTGGAGTAAAGGAACAGGTGACCCTAGGCCAGTGATAAAGTTGGGAGCATGTGGGTCTTATGTGCTGTGTTGTGAGAAAGCACCAAGTGAGTCAGTTACTTGCCAACTGCATCACTGGTCAGGGCGAAAGCAGCTGTCTGAGCCAGGTGGCAAGAAGGGTTTGGTTTTGGATGATGCTTGGAGGCAGGGTGGATAGGCTATTTGAATGGAAAATACCACCTGAAATGGCAACAATTCCTGATTAGAGAGAGGTGGCTCCTGCTAGAGGGAGAGGTTTTAATAGTGGCCAGCTTCTCAAAGAAGCCCATGCACATGGAACAAACTCAGCTTGGAGTGTCAGGATAAAAGTGGATGATAGAAGTGGAAAAACGTTAAAAACAAACAAAACACACACACACAGCTGTATGGAAAGAGTCAATGAGCAAACAATAAAGCACTGATTATTTTGGAAATTTGTCATCCTGATATATTCATATTCCACATGCAAAAGAGAATCATTTTTGACCCCTGTAAGCACATCTGGCAAAAAATGTGTAAGGTTGGCCTGGGGGATGGAGAAGAGTGGCCATTTGAAATTTCAGTCCAATTAAAATTGCATGTCATGCTCCATTGCTTTTTTCTGTTAGTGAAGTTTCTGCTTCCCAAACTTCAGATGTCCATCATTACATATGCTGAATGCTCAGGAGATGAAACCCAGGAGGGTGTTTGGAAGTGCTTTGGAGGATGGGCAAGCTTGGGACAAAAGGAAGCGAGTGGGTGTGGGAGGAGGATGTTCTTAGAAGAGACAGAAAGGCCCAGATCCAGGAAATAACCGAGTGTGCTGGGGTGGGAGCTGCTAAGAGGGGGAGACAGAGAGGCAAGGGGCCAGTGGAGGACGCAGCTGGCCCCGCCAGTTACCGGGCCTGGGAAGGGATCTGACGTAGCTTCAAGGTGGAGGGCCACCCTGCCATGAAGGATTCATTTTGAGGGGGTCGGGAGGGGCCAAGCGCAGGGCCAAGATGAGAAACTGAGAGAACGTGCCCATCCCAGAGCTTCAGCAGGGCTGGTTCTTCCTAAATCCTTGCTTCCTGGGCTGGCCTGGGGTGCTGAGGGTCACTTGGCGACCCCGTCACGGAAAAGTCACTGGCCCCGGAGCCCCGGTGATGAGAAACGTTATCGCAGCCACGTGAGAACCACGTCTGGCACTGGGCCCCGCTCTCCCCACGCGTCCCGCCCGCAGGAGGCCCCCCCATGGCCGGGTCCGGGGGGCCCCGGGATGCTGGCCGCTGCCTGACGGGTGGGACACCCACACACACGCGCCCACCCCCCACTCCGCTCCCAGTCCCCACGCGGTCTTGGTCCCCACGCGCCTCCCACGCGCTCCTCGTCTCCCGCGGATCCGGTACCCGACGCCCCCGTCCTCCACGCGTCCCCAGGTCCCACGCGCCCCCCCGCCACCCCCGCGCTCCCGTCGCCCCTGCTTCCTCCGACCCTTCTGCGGCGCCCCCCCGCCGGGTCCCGGGTTCCCCGCGGAGACCCTCCCTCCGCGGAGATCCTCCCCCAGCGGCCCGCGCCAGCGCGGCGCCGCTACCTGGATCTCGTGGATGCGGCTGAAGCCGTCCCTCCAGAAGAACTCGCGCAGGTTGGCGAGCGTGCGCGGCCCCGGCATGGCGGCCAGGCTCTTGGGCCCCCCGCCCCGGCGCACCGCTCCTTTGTCCTCGGCCTGGGCCCGAGCCCCCGGCGGCAGCCGGGCGCCCGAGAGCGGGGAGCCGCAGCCTGCCGCGGAGGGCCCGAGCCCCGGCCCGCAGCGCGCCCGCGGGAGCCAGGCCAGCAGGGCCATCTCGGGGGCTGGCTGGGCCCGGTCCTGGCAGGCGACTTTTTGTCTCGGGGGCTGCCCTTTGCCTCTGTCCTCCGTTTTGCCTGGTACGAGCCGCCCTTCTTCAAACTCATACTGCCTGGGCATCAGTTTACACAGACCATTATTAAAAGCTCCCTCCCCTAGGGCTGGAAAAGGGGTGGTCTGAGATTAGACTGGAAGAGAATGAGGTTATTATTATTTTTTCTTCACATTGGATGAATTCACCATTTCAGCGTTCTCTGGAAACCGCCAAGTTTTCGGATCACCCCCACTGCCAACCTTGGCCAAGAAAAGAAAGGTCCGCTGGGTTTGTCCATGAGTTCCTTCCTTTAAAATCACTACGGACGGGATGCCAAAGAGATCCGATTCGTGGATTTTGTATGTTAGAAAAAGTTTCTCATAAATTCCATAGAGATTCAATTTCCATTGAGCATTCCAAAACGGAAAGAAAAATGTTAGATAACTTTGCGTGTTACTTGCGATTTTGTAAAAAGTCCATGTTACTGTTTTACCACAAGTTTCGATGATGATTACAAGGATCATTATGATGGTTTTATCCGTGGCTTTTACTTTTAAATAAAACCTTGCTCCCTTCAGGAACCCCCAGTTTATTCCAACACACCATTTGAAGTGCGTCTGGTGAGGGCTTCACGGTTTGGCTGTGAACATTTGGCCTTTTCCGACTTGCGTGGGTGTCTGCTCCTGCTGAAATTGTGCCCTTTTTTCAAACCTTTTCTCAAAACTGACCACAGTGAAAGCACCTCCAGCCCCAGGGGAGGAAATGAGAACAGGTTGCCTCCGGAGGTTCAGATCTCAGGGCCTGGCAGCAAAAAGGAAGTGGCCCCCAAAGGGACGGACTTGGCATGGGCAAGGTGAAAAGTGTGTCATATGATTTCCAAGAAAGGGAGCCTAGATTCCCAGGTAGCAGTTTAACAACTTTCTCTGAAAACTGAGAACATGATTCAAAGATTTCAAACAGTCTGTACTGGTTTACCTGGAGGTAAGAAAAGGAGTCTGCAAACCCAAATATTGTTACTGAGCAAAATTATTTCTTTATTTAGTAGTTTATACCCTTACAACTCTGTTACATGACATTGCATTTGAATAATTTTTTTTTTTTTTTTTTTTTTTTTTTTTTTTTTTCAGATTTAAAACTTTTAATCCTCTATAGATACATACAGAAAAATATCTGGAGCATATGTTTCAAGTTATTAACAATGGTTGTCCCCAAATACATGGATCATCACTTTTATTTGCTTCTTTTCACTTGTATGTGGCTTCTACTTTTTCACAATGTCCATAGAATACAGTGTAAGTGTTGAAAGGTAAATAAAAATGAATAAATACACCTACTTAATCCACCCCCCATACCCAAGAGAAAAAAACAATGCAGCCCATGTAAAATATTTTGTTCTTGTATCACCTTTAGCAATCTGACCATGGGTCTTACATCATGTCAATATTGTTTTTTTTTTTTTTTTTTAGAGCAAATCCTTTATTTTGTTTCTTTGAAAATCATATACAACTCAGGAGCTTTCTCATTTTAAAAGTAACCACAAAAGGAGTGTAATAAACCATTTTATCTCTTCTATCTCTTTTTTTTATTTTTTTTTTTTTTTATTATGGGTAAAAATCAAAATTCTCACAATACATACAAACATTTGTAAAATGATATATAAATATATATGCATATATGTGTATTTGCTTACAAAAATGTTATTTATATATATATATATGCATATATTTTAAGAGGTGCTTAGATTACCCAAAACACTACACGGAACCCACTGGGATTCCCATGTTGCCCACCTCCCACACCTCCCACCACATCCCACACAAACATCTCCCACAGTGTGGCCCACCAACCTCAATGAACCCACACATCCTGGAGCCCCGCCACCAACCACAGACCACAGTCCACACCGCAGACCACACTCTCCCCCACTCAGCCCTGAGCGGTGTGTGCTGATCCAAAATGGCCCACATCCATCGCCACAACAGTACTCAGGACAACCTCCAACTCCCAAAGAAGCCCCTGTATCTCAACTGCTCATCCCCTCCCTACCCAAAAACTGTCAAGTGGCCACTGGCTCCACCTCATTGTTATAATTTCTTGCATTGCAAGAATCACCATATGTGAGCAAGAGAATACCATCAAGTCCACTCTAGTCCATAGTTCTTCCCCCAATCCTGAGGCGACTGGGATGGTGATGTCCACTCCAACTCCAAGTGAGAGAGGGCTTATATCCCATGGATATGGTGGGTGGGATGATCCTGCCTGCAGATGTAGGCCCTCTCCATTCCCTGGGATGGCCATTTCCCATCGTTGTCTCCTCACCAGGTGACTTGGATGAGTCCATTGAGCTGTAGGGTAGGAGTTGCAGCTCCACCTAGATTTCATGCACACCTGGCACATAGGTAGGTGGGAGGCTCCAGTCTCTGGAAGTATACCTAAGAAACTCCAGCATCACATGTAGGTTTGAATAGAAGGGACTGGTGAACCATGTACAGGGAGGACTTATTTGAGTCTAATTCTGTCACTCTCAGGAGCACAGATTCCAAAATAGAACCCACTGATAAGGCATCAGTCTCTGGGGCTATCCCCCCTTATACAAGACCAGGGTGTCTCTGGAGCTCTCAGGAACCCCACTGAGTGGGGTGATAGGTACTGAATAATTTTGAAAATCTTCTAAGTCAGGGGTTCTTAACAAGGGGTAAGCTTGAACTGAAATTCAAAAAAAAAACAAAAACAAACATTATTCTTGTGGGGACATGTTGGTGAGGGTGTGATATACTTATTAAATAGTACACAGTATAGTGTGGACTTAGTAAGGGGTCTGTGGTTTTCACCTGACTGGCAAAGGGGTCCATGGACCAAAAAATGTTAACCCTTGCGTAAGTAAAGCAAAGCTCAAGGTTATTCAATTTATAGCATTTGATTAATAAAGATTTGGCAGCTCTTATTTATAGGACGCTGTAGCTGTAAGGGATCCAAAGAATAAGACGTTGAATCTGCCTTTAAGCCAGATACTACAAATGTCATAAAACTGGTACCTCTGGTCATAGGGTAGGAAGAGGGGGTACAGAAGACAGACCCGAAGAAGGAAGCATTTAGATAGGATTTGAAGAAAGGGCGTGATTTCAAAAGGCAGAACTGGGGTCACAATCCTGCTAGAAAGCATGGCACATAGCTTTGTTCACCGAGACCCTTTTAAAGTTTTGCTGGGGGTTACTGGCCCTCAGGGAAAAAGAAACCATTAAGAGCCCACATATGTGGAAGGCAATTCAGTCCACACACATGTACGTACGTACATAGAGAAGCAGCGGTTACTTTGTTTGGTCTTTGTCCATGTTTTCTATCATGAATATGGCTTTTATAGTTTTTTTAAAAGATATTTAAAATAAAAATGGGGAGGAAGTAAAGGGTGGAATATTAAATAGGAAACTTATAAGTAAAAAAAAAAAAAAAAACTGAAAATGATCTTTTTCCAAAATAAGAAAATACCATCCATTTCTTCCTTTTGTCTCGGGTGAGCAAGGGAAAAAGAACTGGGACTCTGATTTCAAGTAGACAGGAGAACACTATTTGTCCCATCTGACTTTAAACGAGGAGATTATGTGCAGGCATTTTCCTCCAAGAAAACCAGTTTATTTGTTGGCAGCACAGGGAGAAGCAAGGAGGTGCCCGGCCCCAACAAGGGAAAGAAGGCTTCCCTCTAGAAGTTTAACTATACTTCCCACTCAATGATTATCCATCTGGGGAAGCAAAACCAAGAGACTTTCTTTTAAAACTCCCAGAACTCCAGTCAAGGTGATGGCAGATAACTCTCCAGGATGCAGAATGGGAAGGGGTTGAGGGGCAGTGAGTAAACAAAGCTTAATGAAGTATTTTCTTGGGATGAAACAGAAACTGGATCTCAGAAAAAGGAACAAGACTGTGGTAGTTTGTGATTATTTATGAATCCCAAAAAGAGAAAGATTCTTTTGTAAACTAACCTATTCTTCTAGGTGTTATACCCCCCTTTGGTTGTATTATTAGATTACCTGAGATGTCTTTGATTAAATTACCTGTTAAGATTAGGGCTTGATTCGACCACATCAGTAGAGCATAACTCAGGTTGATTCCCTGCCCCCTTGGTGGGCCTATATAAATGGACTTTCACTCAGGAAGACACACAGAAGAGGAGAGAACTTGGTCATTTCAGTCCTGCCATGTGACAGAAAGGAGAAGGCTCAAACAGCTACAGCCCTGGGAAGAGAGATGAGCCATTTGTCTGATAGTTTGCAGCCAAAGAGAAGAGAGCAGCTGAGAAGGCCCGAGAGACCAGATTAGGCAGAGATCAGTGACCATCTTGCTTCAACATGTGACTAGTGAATTTGGTGAGAAGGCAACCTTGAGTTGGCCTCTTTAGGGCCTTGTAACTGTAAGCTACAATTACCCTAAATGAATATTCTTGATAAAAGCCAACAGATTTCTGGTACTCTGCATCAGCACCCCTTTGGCTGACTAATACAAAGACCATGCTAGGAAGTGAGACTCTGGATTCAGAAGCCTACACTGTCTGGTCATGGTGGGGCAGGAATAATGGACCAAGTGTTCCCGTGGTCTGGATGACATCTTCCAACCCTGCTAAGCCTCCTTTGCTCTGGGTCCATGCCACCAATCGGTTTCATCTTCCACTTTAAGAATTAACAGTGTTATCTTTTTACTTCCCAAGACCCAGGAGAAAAGAGGCAGAGAGAAAGAAAACAAAACAGAGGTATACAGAGATCTCAAATCATCCTTCCTGTGAATGAGCTGGTGCTGCTCAAGCCCCAGCTGCCACCTAGCTACAACAATCCTGGTCAATGGAGGAAAAGGGAATAAGTAACATCTTTCTACAAGGGAAGGCAGGAATCCCCCAGTGGGATTCGTCAGCCAGCCAAGGCTTAGAAGCAGTCTTTCGGTGGCCAAAAAAGCTCCAACTTTCCATGATGGGAAAAGTCCTGTTCCACTGAAGAGCTCTAGAAAATATCGGTTTTCATTTTAATAAGCATTTTTGGGGGGCATAGACCCCCTCCAGGGCACTTCTGTCCACCCCCCACCCCCACCACAATCCATTTAATTCTCACAGCGTCTCTGTAGCCTGGGCACAGGATCCACATTGTATCACCAAGGAAACAAGCTTCGGTAACTTGCCCTTAAGAAGTGAGTTGGTGAGAGGCCAAGTTAACATTTGCTGTCGTATCTTGTGCTTCCCAGTTTTATATGCCATTCATGTATAGTTATTAAGTGACCAGAATTAAAGTAGGCCAGCCAGCACTTGTGGCATCACCATTTCTTAGATACTAATGATGTGACAGACAAGAAAGCCCTGGAGTGAATTCTGAAAGAAAGGCATACATCCAGAAGGCCCTTGGTTGTCTCCGCAGGGCCTTGGTGGAAGACGATTGTTTGCCTTTCTTTTAAGAGCCACCCATCCCACCTCAGAGCAGTCCTGCTTAGGCCAAGTGGTTTGGGTGGGGCTGGCTGCCTGGGGACCTTCACCCAGCATGGTCCAAGTCCACCAGGGGCCTTTACTAGAACAATCAGGACAGCCACGCTCTCGTTCTGGGCCTGAGATCCACAAAGCCCCTGTGAGCACAGGGCGCTAGGCAGCCATCTGTCCCACCCCATACAGGAAGAGCGCCTCAGTGGTGGCTTCACCAACAAAACAGAGAGGGAGCCCCACAACCCCATTTGCCACCTGGATCCAACTGTGCCTAGATGAGATGTACTGTCCCCTCTGTGGCTTCTCAGCTGCGTGAGTGAGCACATTAATCACGGCTCTGGTATGTCCTTGATCTTGCAGATTCAGAGACATCTCATGTATGAGAACATGGATGGATAGGAAGGGGACTTAAAACATGATTAAACTCTCAATTGCTTATATAAGTCATTTGCAGTAAGAACTCTCGAAGTACCAAACCATTGGCCTTGCTGGCCTATTTTGTCCCTGGAGACATGGGAGGTGAAATTATCAGTATTCCCCTCTGACACAGACCTGTAGCCCTTTCCTGAGCTTCTTTCTTTACCTAAACAGTTCTCTGGCCTTAGTCTAGAACTATAACCTGAGCTGGGGTTGTGTCTGACAGGGGGTTGGAGGCCCCCAAGCCTGGAACAAAGCTGGCACATGATGACACTCAAAAATGCTTAAGAACAAATTTCTGTTTCCTTCAGCAATATAAAGAAATCTCATCCCCACTACCAAGAGAAATAAACCACAAACCACCTACTTGACCAATGGAAACTTTTTCTGCAATGGTAAAACACTGGCTTTGACTTCAGCCAAGTTACTTCCCAGTTGTTTAACTTCATTCTTGATCCCACTGTCCACAGAACAAAACCGTGGAGCAGATTTTCCCAAAGCCCAGGTGCTTCCTTATATCATTCCTGGAGTATATCCCAGAGCCCCGAGGAGGGACTTTACCAACTCGGGGCCATTGTCTTGGCCAGAGGGACTGGGCCCACTAGCTCCTGTCTGCACAAGGAACGATAATAGGAGCGACTTCAGATGTCAATATGTTTTTGTTGAACAAATGGATTCCCTTGTAACAAGTAGAGAACAGAAGCTTATACAGATGTAGTAACCCACTAGTTTATTATTATGGCTTCTAAACAGCCATAATAACTCATTTAAGGCTTGCTTTTCAGTTTTTGAGAGCTCAGCTTTTCTTTGAACTTGAGAAGGTTAAAGTAAAGGATGGTATGGCAGTTTGACTTTATTTATGAATTCCAAGAATAGATATTGGATTATGTTTGTAAATTGGTCTGTACCTGGGCATGATTAAATTATGATTAGGGCTTTGATTGGGCCATGTCAGTAGGACATATAAAACTACACAGCATGGGGTCAGATGTGGCTCAACTGGTTGGGCGTCCGTCTCCCATATGGAGGGACCCGGGTTCGATCCCTGGGACCTCCCGATAAAAAATAAAAAAAAAAGCTACACAGCAGAGCAGAGGAGTGAGTTGGAGTTTTGATGCTGAGTTTTTGAGCTGGAGCCTGGGAAGTGAACACATAGGAGAAGAACACAGAGGAATAGAGAAAGCTCCTTATACACAGCAAAAGGCCCGGGGGAGAGAGACAGAGCCATTCGCCTGATACCTCCATAAGGCCAGCTGTAGACTAGCAGAGGAGCTGAGCCTAGAGAGAAACAAGCCCCGGGAGGAGAGGAACCCAGGAAGCCTGAACTCTTGGCAGACATCAGCAGACATCTTGCCCCAACACATGGCAATGGACTTTGGTGAGTAAAGTAACTTATGCTTTATGGCCTGGTAACTGTAAGCTTCTACCCCAATTAAATACCCTTTATAAAAGCCAACAGATTTCTGGTATTTTGCATCAGCACCCCTTTGGCTAATACAGATGAGGTTACATTTTAATATTCTTTTCCTGGAGCTGTCAATGAAATCCTGATACTTATGTTCCCTATTTGAAAATACGATAACAATACTCATACCTGATTTGTATACAATATTTGATGGTTTACAACCTCTGTTATTTTAATATATGTTATTTTCACTTGATCTTTCCAACAACCCTTTGACTAGACACAACAGTGACTGTGTAAGTGACTTGCCTAAAGTCAGACAGTAGGCAAGTGGCCAAGAAAATTCTAGTATTCCCAACTCCTAGTCCATACTCTTTGCACCTACCTGCCCTGCCTCTTCCCTTACATGCTCTGAAAGCAATTATAGTTTGGGTGGAAAATATCATATCAATGTATTTCATCATCCCAAAATTTAGCAAGGCTACAATTAATTTGTTGTGCTCAACAAGTACTGACTTCCTACTGTATGGAAATTGCTAAGCTAGATGCTGTGGGACATGGCAAGATGAGTTGACTAAAATGTGAGCTTGTCTCCTTGGACACTGAGTACCATATCCTTTGTCCATAAAGTC
The DNA here is from genome assembly GCA_026826555.1 of Tolypeutes matacus. Classification (NCBI taxonomy): domain Eukaryota; kingdom Metazoa; phylum Chordata; class Mammalia; order Cingulata; family Chlamyphoridae; genus Tolypeutes; species Tolypeutes matacus. The sequence continues at coordinate 7,504,722 of JAKSZT010053840.1, forward strand.
ATTGGATTCACAATGCTTTTTGTCCTTTTTTCTTTTTTTTCAATTGAGGTATAATTTCAAATTCATGCTTACCAGTTTTGCTGCTTTGAGTCTTTTTGTGGACCCCAGAAAATCCTATTCTTAAAGCCAACCCATTCCTGTGCATATAAAACCACTGTAGATGGGACCTTTTGATTAGATTCAGTTAAGGGACCTTCCTTTTGATTAGACCATTTCAGTAGGGCATGACCCAGGGTGGCTCTTAACCCTGTTACTAGAGTCCTTTATAAACAGAGAACTAAAATTTGCAGATACAGAAAAAAATCCCCCCACAACGGAGATAAGCCGTCAGAAGTTTAAATCAATGAACCCGAGAGAGAGAAAAACCTTGGATGGAGAAACCCAAAGAGGAACTAGGAACGAGGCCTGGAAAAGAAGGGAGAAATAAGCCAATGCTGCCATTATGCCCTACTATCTGCCTGATTGCCCAGAGCTGAGCTCAGGGAGAAAAAGAGCCTGGAGGAGAAGGCAGGACTGCCATTGTGCCTTGCCACATGGCATGAGTCCAGGATGATGGGCAGCTGACTTTCAGGGAGAGAGTTTCACCTGATGCCTTGATTTGGACATTTTTTCCAGCCTCGGATCTATAAGCTTTTAACCTAATAAATCCTCATTGTAAAAGCCAACCCATTTCTGGTATATTGCATTGGCAGCCTTTAGCAAACTAAAACACTGGTGTAGCGTGTTAAGAGTTTTAGTAAATACCTACAGTGGTGTAACCACCACCACAATGAAGATATAGATTAGTTCCTCACCTCAAAAATCTCCTTTGTGCTCCTTTGTAGTCAACCCCAGCTAGGTCCCGATGCTTTTCCCTTTTCCAAAATATCATTTAAATGGAATCATACAGTCAATAACCTTCTGAGTCAGACTTTTTTCACTTATCCTAATGCATTTGGGAGTCACTTATGTTGTTGCATCTATCAGCAGTTTTCTCCTTTTTATTGCTGAATAGTATTCCATTATAGGAATGTACCAGAGTTTCCATTTTGGGACAATAATGAATAAAGTCACTATAAACATTCATGAACAGGTTTCTGTGTGAACATTAAGTTTTCATTTCGCTTTGATAAATACATAACAAGTCAGAATGCTGGGTTCACAGTGCATTTTTATTCCCCTAATGTTTCTCTGCCCATTTGAGCACTGACATTATCAGGATTTAATCTCATCGTAGTCACCTGATATGTCAGCACCGAGCCCACAAGGGGCTACAGCCGAAAGGTGGAAACAACCCAAATGCCCATCAACTGCTGAAGAGATAAACAAAATGTAGTATAGACACGCAATAGAATATTATTCCGCCATAAAATGGAAAAAAGCACTGGTACATTCTACATCATGGATTAACCTTGAAAGCATTAAGCTAAGTGAAAGAAGCTAGACATTAAAGGCAACATATTGTATGATTCCATTTATGTAAATGTCCAGAATAGGGAAATATATATAGGGATGGGAAGAGCTGGGGGAGGGAGAAATGGGTAATGACTTCTCACAGCTGTGGAGTTTACTATGAGGTGACAAAAACATTGCAGAGTTAGATGATGGTGATGGTTGCACAATCTCGTGAATATACAAAAAAAAAAACTGAATTGTACTACAGTCATACCTTGGTACTTGACTCCTTTGAAACTTGTCGAATTTGGTACTCAATGCACTCTGACGTGAAAATGTTGTCCTGGTACTTGTCGTTTGTTTGATATTTGACACACAAGATAGAACTTGTTGGTGTCAGTTGCCTCTGACTCGCTATTCTTTCCAGCAGAAACAAAGGGTCATGCATTAGTCATGCAGAAGCTCTTGCCCTGTGCATATCCCATAATGGTCTTATCTTAGCTTCTGTGGTCATTTTGTGTATTTTTGCATTTTTCTAAAATTTTCATCATGGGTCCTAAGAAAATGAGCCGTGACAGCACTGAGCAGAAAAGAAAATTCGCACTACCATTGAGCAAAAAAAAAGAAATAATAGGTAACTATGAGAGCGGTATTCACACTACTGATCTTGCTAGGGATATGGTATACCTAGAACAACAGTCTCCACCATCATTAAGAATAAAGAAGTGATAAAAAAAGGCTGATGTTGCAAAAGGAGTTAAAGCAGTGTTCCCAAACACTCGAGGACGTTGAAAAGCTGTTATTACTTTGGGTAAATAAGAAGCAGTTAGCAGGCGACAGAGTATCAGAAGCCATGATATGTGAAAAAGCAGAAGTGTTGCATGCTGATCTTTTGACAAACAAAACTGGAACCAAGTGATGAGAGTGTTGAAGTTTTTAAGGCCAGCCATGGCTGGTTTGACAATTTTAAAAAGAGGACCGGCATCCATAGTATCGTGAGGCATGGCAAGGCAGCGAGTGCTAATAAAAAGGCTGCTGATGAATGCATCAGTGAATTTCAAGACCACATAGAGACTGAGGGCTTTATTCCTCACCAAGTTTTTAACTGTGATGAGACTGGAGTTTTTTGGGGAAAAAAAACGCCAAGTAGGACCTACATCACAAAAGAGGAAAAGGCACTACCAGGCCACAAACCAATGAAGGACAGGCTCACTCTATTATTGTGTGGGAATGTTAGTGGGGACTTAAAACTCGAGCCTCTACTAGTCTATCATAGTGAAAATCCACAAGTTTTCAAGAAGCATAATGTCATAAAAAGCAAACTGCTTTTTATGCTGGAGGGTAAACAGCGAAGTTTGGGTCATGAGGCAATTTTTCACCAAGTAGATAAAATGGCGTGTTTGGTCCCTCAGTGAAAAAATATTTCCTGGAGAAAGACTTGCCTCTGAAAGCTCTCCTACTTTTGGACAATGCGCCTGCCCACCCTCCAGGCTTTGAGGATGACTTACTGGAGGAGTTCAGCTTCATCACTGTAAGGTTCCTGCCCCCCAAACACTACTCCTCTCATCCTGCCCATGGACCAGCAGGTCATTTCAAACTTCAAAAAGTTGTACACCAAGGTGCTTTTCCAGAGGTGCTTTGTGATCACCTCTGACACCCAGTTGACCTTCAGAGAATTCTGGAATGAGCATTTAAATGTCCTGCACTGCCTTAACCTTATTGATAAGACCTGGAATGAAGTCTCTTATAGGACAATGAATGTGGAAGAATTTGTGGCCAGAAGCTGTGACTCAGAGAGACTTCAAGGGCTTTGAGGCTGACCCCAAGCCTGCAGGTACAGAGGGTACAGTTGTGCCGGATATTGTATCTTTGGGTCAATCCATGGGTCTGGAGGTCAATGCTGCTGATATTGAGGAGTTAGTGGAAGAACATCATGACGAGCTCAGGACTGAGGAGCTGCAGCAACTAGAGAAGGAGCAGCAACAAGAGGTGGCTGAAGAGATTCCTTCAGGTGAGGAGGAGATAAGGGAAATTGTCCCCAGTTCCTTGATAAAAGAAATGTGTGCAAAATGGGCAGAAGTTCAAAACTTTGTGGAGAAGTACCATCGGGACAAAGCTCTGACAAGCAGAATTGTGAATTTATTGAATGACCAAACAATTTCATACTGTCAAGGAATTCTGAAGAGAAGACAGGAGCAGTCCTCACTGGATAAGTTTTTAGTGAAGGTGACAAAGAGTGTGTCAGAGCCTGTGGTGCAAATTGAAAAAAGGCAGAAAAGAGAAAGAACACCTGAAGTGCAAATACCCAGTGTTCTATTGGAGTAGGACTCTCTTTCCAAGCAAGACTCCACGTAACCTCTCCTTCTCACCACTGTCCTCCCACCATCCCATTAGGCCATGGACTCTTCTCAGTATAGGTAAAGTGAAGTGTTTATTTAAGTATTTATTAATTTTTAGGTTTATTTCTCATGTAAAGTAATGCTATACAACCTTCTCTTTTCACATATTGCCTTAAAAATGTGCATTGTCTTTGGTTTGGGAACGCATTAAATTTATTTACATTATTCCTTATGGGAAAAATTTGTTTGGTACTTGTCATTTTTGGTACTCATCACGCCTCCTGGAACCAATTAAGGATGACTACCGAGCTACCACTGTATTTAAAAGGGTGAGTATAAAAGGGCTATATCTATTCATTTATATCTCAATAAAAAACAAAAAGTCAAAGTCCTTACAAGGTCCTCTAAGGCCCCACATCAGCTGGCTCCCCTTTGCCTCGCTGATACTATCTTCTACTGCTTCCCCCCCTCACTCGTTCCATTCCATCCACACTGACCCTGAAGCCATCAGGCATACAGCATTACCTTACAGCCCTTGCCTTGGCTCTTCCCTAGAAAATTCTTTCTTCAGATGTCTGTATTGCTTGCTCCTTTAGCCTACTTCACAACTTTGCTTGACTGTCACCTTATTAAAAAACAAACAAATAAACAGAAAAAAACCACCTACGATAAACGCCATATTTGAAATTTCAACCAGCTCCACTTTCCCCCACAACTCCCTCTCCACCCCCACCCCCACCCCTTATTTGGTTCTACTTTTCTTTTTTCCAACACATATCACCTTCCAGATAACAAAGCCAAGCAATGGCAAGGCTCAGGACCACATGGGTCTCTCATAAATTGCTTGGGGGATGTAACTAGGTACAACCATTTACAAAATTCTTTGAGTATCTACTAAACCAAAAAGAAAGAAAGAAGAGAGAGAGAGAGAGAGAGAGAGAGAGAGAGAGAGAGAGAGAGAGAAAGAAAGAAAGAAAGAAAGAAAGAAAGAAAGAAAGAAAGAAAGAAAGAAAGAAAGAAAGAAAGAAAGAAAGAAAGAAAGAAAGAAAGAAAGAAAGAAAGACCTTATTCCATTCTTGGTACCATCATTTGAAAATTTTTTTGAGTATCTACTAAAACAAAACAAACAAAAAAAAAATACTCTATTCCGCTCTTGCCTATAAATTCAACAGAAAGGAATGCTTAAATCCACCAAAAGACACATAAGAGCTTTATTCATCATAGCCCCAAACTGAAAAGAAACCAAATGTCCACAGTAAAGTGCACAAATAAATTGTAATATTTTCCCACGGTGGAATACTACACACAACGAAAAGTGAGTTCCTGATCCCGGCAACAACATGGATCACAGATATCCTTGATCACCTATATCCTTGCCTACATCAATAGCTCATTCCTTTTTCTGCCCAGTAGTGTTGCATTGCATGGTTACCTAATATAATAAAATTCTGGGCCTTATGGGTATCCTCACCATCTCCCACCATCGCGTCTTCCTTAGCTGAGTGTCTAATCTAACAGGACCAAACAGTTCACTTTTTCCTCTCAATCCTTCACGTTCTTCAAGTTCGGCGACGAAGTCTAAGATCTTTTTACCTTTTCCGTGTAACCCGCAAGTGAATTTTTCATTACACAAAATGCACTTGTCTCTCCCGCTGCTCCACCATCTTCCTCAGCGCCCCACATCCGGCAGCCCCCGGGGATAAATACCCCCGGGGCGCAGCGACACGAAGCGGCTGACAGGTGGCACCTGCTTCCCGGCAGGCCCAGCGCCAGGCCCGCCCCGGCCTCCGCAGCACATCCAGGTACAGCGCGAGCCACCATGTTCCCGGAAGTGGCCGTTAAGGGTTCTTAATCCGTTACTCAAAAAGACCTTTGAAAGTGAGTAATGGAAATCGCGTACGCATTTGCAGGTATTGACTTGGTTCTTTCTTCAGGTACCTAATTAAAATATTTAACATTCGGGAGTGGTAGATAAAAAGTATATATTCTTTACCAAAAAGTGTTATTATGTCCTACTAATGAATCTCCAGGTCCAGACTTGTGGGTGGCAAGTTGGTGTGACTATTTTATGGTGTAGGGACCTGGATGTAGTCTTTTGGAGCCAGACAGAATGTTTTGATTCCTGGCAGACTCTTATTATGTGACCTTAACCTTAATTTCTTCCTTTTTAGGAGTATGGATTGCCCGATTAACTTATGTCTATGCAAAAGACAGATGGATCTTGGCAAATGACAATGGATACTAATCAATTTAATCAGGTGGTTACTCAAATTTAGCTGCTGTTCCAGATGTCTTTTCTTTGTCAGAGTAATTCAAAACATCCCTGGCACCTGGTATACAGCTTCTTATCTGGTAAATGCTTTATTCACTATTCTATTTGTCTTACTCAACACCAGCAGAAGTAGTTTGATTTCACCTGGCAGGACCACCATACACCATCACTGTCTTATCTCAGGGATGTATCAATTCTCCATTTCTCCTCAGTGTTTCATCTACAGAGGCTGTAATCGTTTCTCCATGCCACAAGACATAATCCTGGTCCACTGTGATAATAATGATATTATGATACATTGCTTTTTATTATATCAATTTTTCAGTGTGTATTTTGACAATATAGGCAGTCCTGACTGCTGATTACTATATTCATTAAAACAAAAAAGAAAACATTTTTAGGTCTCTAGCAGTACAACACACCCTACACACTGTCTAATGGATATCTTGACCGCTCCTGGAATCCTTTCTCTAGCTCCAACCTGAACTGCTCATTGTCTAGACCTGGGGTTCTTAACAAGGGGTCCGTGAGCTTGAATTTAAATTCAAAAAAAACATTATTCTTGTAGGGACATGTTGGTGCAGGTATGATGTATTAAATAATTCACAGTATAGTGTGGACTTAGTTAGGGATCCATGGTTTTCACCAGACTGGCAGAGGCGTCTATGGTACAAAAACGGTTAAGACCCCCTGGTCTAGACCCTAAATTCTTCCTTCATCCTGACAATTCCAATTGTCTCTCATATCCTGAATCTGCTATTTTGGGGATCCCATGTCCTCTTTCTTGTGTTATTCCCTCAAGAGTTGATAGAGTGCATCTTTCAGAAAGTTCCTGACATAGGGATCCTGGGAGGTAAATTTGAGTCTTTGCATGTCAGATAAATGGCTTTAGTCTATCCTCAGGATTGATTGATTGATGGTTTCACTGGATATAGAATTATAGGTTGGAAATAGTTTACCTCCTGAATTTTGTTTATTTAACTACATAAATGTTATATGGTCATTGTAAACCATTCAAAACATAAAAATAGAAGGAAGACAGTAAAGGTGACTCAAAGTTGTGCCCTCCATGAACCACCAGTATTCCAGGAGCCTAGTGGGAACTCGGAACCAGAAGTTCTCACTATTTGGTAGGTAAACTTTTGCTTGTTCCTTAGTTTTCAGTACAGCTTTACTGTCTACAGGGGTGATTGATGCCCTTAAGTCCAGATCTTCATGGGATCATCATCTCCAGAAATAAACCTCCAATCTTCTGCCAGTTAATCCTCCTATTTTTTGCCCCACCTGTTCCACTACAGGGTAACTAATGTCTCCAGTTCAGAGCTTTGGATGGATGTGCAGCACAAATCAGCTCACTGATACTTCTGCCATGGCTCCCTCAGGTGTGGACTTTCTCATGTTTGCTTAAAAGTGACTACTCCTACAGCTGCATTCTTCTAAAATTGTGTTGCTGTTGTCTCCTTGCCACTTCTATTTATCTTTTGGTTCACCCTTTAAATTCCCTTTAGTGGAGTTATGGGAGAGGGCAGAAGTAAATGTCCATGGTCATTTTTTGGTGATTAGTGGGAAATATTTCAGAAATTCTTATGCACTTTTATGCAATATTTTAAGTTTAGCACACAGAACCCTTGGAGCAAATTAAATTGTGTGTGTGTGTTAAAGGTAAGAGGACATCAGTGCTAGACTTAGAGGCTTAGCTGAGCCTTAATTTTATGTTTTTACTATATTTATTTAATCACAAATTCACTCTTTATTACTCCTTTTCCTCTCAAACTTTATAAATAGCTTAAGTTTTTAAATCCATTCTTTCATAGATTGACATAAAATCTATGTCAAAGCAAGTTCCTTCCTAGGAATAAATAGAATCTACCTTGCCTGGAACTTAAATATATTTTTTTCAAAATACAGCAGGACCTCTTCCTTAGTTTTGTTAAATATGCTTATATCCCACCTACATGTATTAGGAAAAATTAAATCTTTGAAACTAAGGAAAACATTTAATAACATAAAAATTATCATAGTTCTCTCACATAGAGGGTTATAATAATAAATCTACAATTGTTTCCATTTTTATTATCCCATTTCTCTCTGGTATTAAAAATATCTCATACATAAATCCATTCATGTCTGATTCAAGCAGATAGGATCAGCAAATGTTACATGCCAATTTTATTCATATAATTTTTGTTAATTCCAGATTCTTTGGGGTGAAATTGGCCGAAACTCATCTCAAACTAACTGAAACCCAAAAAGGTAACTTTTTTTTCTTATACCTGCCAGCTCCAAGGGTTTATTCAGCTCTAGTTATAGCTGGATCAAGAGGTGGTATCAGATGATGTTGTCACTATGCTAGCGCTATGTATATATATGTGTGTGTGTGTATGTCTATATATGTATATATATGTGCATATATTTGACATTTTGATTTATGAAATCTATCATGCTCTTGACCATAATATTTGAACAAATATCCAAACAAGTGTTGTCATTTAATGGACTTCCCTAAAGAGGCTAAATTATTTCATTAAAGAATGGAACATTTTGTAAAATTTTTTTTTTTTTTGGAATTTCCCTCTGGGAGTGTGAATTAGTAGACACACAGAAGGAATTTAGTCTGCTATTTTAAACTCATAGAACATCCACTGGTCCCGATTTGTTTTATTTTTCTTATAGACACTTGTGATTTTTGGTCTGTCTGCATCTGAAATCTCTCTTACATTTGGGATTTCCCCAACTATTACAGCCATAGTGGGATGCAGAGAATGCCTCACCCAATCAGAGATGGAAATGCCAAACACTTGCCATCTTGACTTTCTTGCAGCTAGAGCAAATGGGTTACAGTTCACCAATCAGATTCAGACTTGGAAGCAGAGACCAGTGACTCAAAGAAGTAGGGACTGAGAACCTTCATTCCATTTGAGTTCCTAGGGCAGTATTAGCAGTGGGGCTAGTGGTGATCTCCAGGGTCCAGTGCTGGAAGTATCTGTGAAGCATGCCGTAGAGTGTTTTACTTGGTGATGCTGGTAGAGATGTCATCACTTGATGAGTTGTACCATGTGATTGCAGGCACTGGTCCTCTTTGAGATTCATTGAGCCTGCTTCTCCGTCCATTCTGATCATTTTACAATCTACCTGATATCATCAAACATTCCTTCCCTGTTGAAATCAACCTGAGTTGGTTTACAACCAAGACCCTTGAACAGATAGCCTCCTCTTCCTCTGTGTTCTTTCTCCTTTAGTTCTATATCAACTTAGATCTTATATTCCTCTTTTGCCACTTGAATCTTCTGGTATTGCCTGGAAGAAGAGAGTGTCTGGGAAAAGAGGGTGTGTGACCTTCATGAGCCTGGGAGGCAGAGAGTCCTGCTGAAGGCCTGGCTTTAGTCAGGCCACCTGATGGTGCTCAGCAGACTCCCCAAATCTGTCACATAAGATGCCTGCTTTTAGCTTCCCTGCCAACCACCTCCATTCAGGGCCCCTCCAAGCCTTCCCTGCGGTTCACCGTGAAGTTTTCCCACAGCTCTGCCTGCCTGCGACACTCTGACAAACTCAAGAGATGGCAGCTGACTTCCTTGTGATAGCAAGCTTTGAATAACTAGCCTCTGCTCTCATTTGAATTGTCTTTATTTCTACAGATCCATCTCCCCTCTCCCACAGACCAAGAAGAAAAGATGCAGAAAGGCAGGAGAAGGGTGAAGAGCCCCAGGGGAAACACACTAGTCCCTTCCCTGGAGTTTTGCCCAGGTGGGGGCGGAGTGGTGGGCCCCTCCTCCTGTCTCCTAGGTGGATCCTGGCAGGTGATCCATAACCTTAAGCTCCTTTGTCAGTTTGGAGGCAATGCTTTTGGAGATGCCATTATCCTTTTCATTTGAACTCCATGGAGAGGCCTCCACAGTATCTGCACATCTCCACCCCGCCCCTGGCAGGCTCACCAAACAAACCCAGCATCACTGGGTGCTCACCCCCAGCACCTGCCCATCTCCTGCCTCGCCTCTGAGGGGCTCCTTGATGCTGGGCATCTTCCTCCTCCATATAAAGTTGAATGGGTGAGCCTGGCCTTGATACCAGTCAGTGTGGAAGATCTCTCTCTGATGCACATGAAAGAGCCGATCGTGTGACACTGGGGTTCAAAGAGAGAATGAATTTATTGTCAAGCTCAAAGCAAAGACATCAGAAGGCTTATAGGCCTTATTTGTCTTCCCAAACTGGAGAAACCTTCAGTGTTTCATAATATTCAAACAAAGGCAGGCAGGCTTAGGATAATGAGCAAGGTGGTTTGCGATGACGAAGAGAGAGACAGTCTAATTATTGATTGGTTAGGCAGATTGATTACATACTCAGTTTACTTAGTTTCAGGTTTGGGCTACTAAGCATGTCAGGTGGGCCAACTCTGATTAGAACTGGCTTGATCTAGCAAGATAGCTTATGAATTGGGATGGTCATTTCTGGGCTGACTCATGTTAATCATTAAAGGGTCTGTGTGCAGGAGACCTGACTCCAGGGGGTTACATGCCAGGGCACCCAACTTCAGGGTTACAAAACAAGATGAGGAGATGCAAGGGGGCCAGGAACAGGTTTTCTTGTTACTGTCCAGTTACAAGGTAAAGCTTATGCAGTTACAAAACATAACATCAGCATCAAAGAAACAAGGTGTCTGGGTTACAGTTCAGTGAATTACAGTAGTTACAGATACTGGCTTCTGGCTACTTCAAAAGGTTAAAATACAGTTCGGTGAGCTATAATAGTTATTGGTATTTTCTTTTAGCTACATTGCAATATATCAGTAGTTTAGTGAATGCCTAAAATACAATCTAGTGGACTAAAACATATTTGTTAATGTTTCAATTACAGCTTGCCCTTCTGATACTTTCTCCTTTGTCGGTTACTGCCTCCACTACCTACCACATGAGGTGTGACTGTCTCCATTTGCTCTTTGCTTTCAGGTTCATTCACATTTCTTCTGAAAAACCGGCAATACAGATTTCTGCATAGCAACTAGAAAGAGAACCTGCTGAACAAGCTCCCAAGGGCCCCCTGCCGGCCTTAGCTGTTGCCAGAGGGAGAGGGGGTGGTCGCACCACAGAGCAACTTCTGGTCACCACCTGACAGAGCTACCCTGCGTGGACGGAGTTCCCTTTGGGCACAGCCCACGGGAAATTGGTTCCATCTGGGGTCCCATCACTGCTACTGATGTGAGCGGAAGGAGAGGCAGTGGCGCGCTGGGGAGCTTGCTGTCTCACAGCCTCTCCTGGTGACTGTCCATGGCGCAAAGTCCAGTCTGGTCTGCACCAAGGCTGCCGGTGATTCCTGGTGCAGGGTCAGGGTCAGGGTCAGGGTCAGGGGGTCTGTGGCTGAAGCAGAAGCCCTGGAGGCCCTGGCCTCTGGCTTGGTTAGCTGTTTTTTTTTTTTTTTTTTTCGTCCTGGATGGACGCCTGGCCATGGCTGATCCTCCCCAAATGCAGGGAATTTCTTGTTTAATTTGTTCTGGTGGAAAGGTAGCTGTTGACAGAGGGAAGGGCTGGTCTTCCTCTCCAGACTGAGTAGGAGGTTGGCAGGCATGTTGGCTGACTCCTGGTCTTCCTCAGGCCATTTGTCCTCTCTTTATTTCTGAACATTAATACAGATGTAACTAAATGTGGGGATCATAGGCTGGCTGAAACCCCACTGCTCTGGGTTAGCAGAGATGCTGTGCCATACCATGTGGGGCGGGGAAGGCTAGAGCTTCCGGGTGATGGTGGGGTACCCCAGCTGGGCTCTCTTGTAGCCCAGTGGCAGAGAGATGCTCACCACTTTGTCATCCTTCTGGCCCTAGATCTCCATGTGTTCACATCCACTGACACAGAAAAGGGAACATGGAATTTTCCACTCCTTACCCACTCCCCAAGCTCCTTCACCTTCTCTCCAACAAAAAAGGCAGATTTCTTCTGACCAATGTATGCTTTACCATGGGCGCATATTACTCTTGACCCTGAAAGAGTTCTGAGGCAGCTTCAAGAGGACAAAAAAGGTGGCCAGCTTGTTGCCAAAGGTAATTGGTTCATTGCTTATGCCACAGTCCGCAGTCTTGATGTTCATGTCCACATCCAGTTGCCAGTTTTCTGCCTTTAAGCTCTATAAAGAATACATTTCTGAAAGCAGCATAGCCCAGCAGACATTATCTGGCAGAATTTGTTTCAGCTTCTTTTTCTTTCATATTGCCCTGAGTCAAAAGGTAATCAAACACTTACGCACCAAGTGTATGCCATAACAAGTTAGTGTGTTTTCCCACCAGCTATGTACAAGGGTTGTAATTTCACCACATCCTTGCCAAAGCTTTTTTTTTTTATTATTATAGCCATCCAAGTAGTTATGAAGTAGTAGCTCATGGTGGTTTTGATTTGCTTTTCCCTAATGTCTAAGAATGTTGAGTATCTTTTCAGGTGCTAATTGGTCACTTGTATATCTTCTCTGGAGAAATGTCTATTCAAGTCCTTGTTCCCATTTTTAAAATTGGGTTGTTTGCCTTGATGTTGAGTTTTAGCAAATAGGTTGGCAAATATGTTCTCCCATTCTGAAGGTTGTCTCTTAACTTTCTTGATAATGCTGTTTGATGCACAAAGTTTCAAATTTTGGTGGAGTTCAATTTATAATTTTGGTTGCACATGTCCTTGATGTCGTATCTTAATAATCCATTGCCAATTCCAAGGCCGTGAAGTTTACGCCTATGTTTTCTTCTAAGAATTTTATGGTTTTAGCTCTTATAATTAGGTCATTGTTTCATCTGGAGTCTCATTTCATCTCTTTCCTCTTGCATTTTATGATAAGCAGCAAGGAGAGACCAGGAACGACCTTCCACACTGCTTGGAAATCACTTCAGCTAAGCATTCAAGTTCATGACTTGTGAGCTCTACTTTCCACCCAACACTAGAACATAATTCAGCTAACATATATCAAGGATCACCTTCCCTCCAGTGTCCAATAACATGTTCCTCATTTCCATGTGAAGCCTCACCAGAAGCACCTTTAATGTTCCTATTTCTAGCAGTTTTATTCATGGTGATCTATTTACAAGATAATAGACGCTTTCTCTACAGCTTTCTTCCACTTTTTCTGAGCCCTCACCAGAATCACCTTTAATGTCCATATTTCTACCAATCATTTCTTCAATTCATTCTAAGCTTTTACTATCAAGCACCTTAAAATTCTTGCAGCCTCTACCTACTTCAGCATTTAGGTACTTGTAACAGCAGCACCCCACTCTTGGTACCAAAAACTATACTCATTTCCTAGGACTTCCATAACAAAGTACCACAAACTGGGTGGCTTAAAACAACAGAAATCTATTGTCTCTCAGTTTTAGAAGCTGGAAGTCTGAAATGAAGGTGTTGACAGGCCCATGTCCTCTATGAAGACTCTAGGAAGAAGATCCTTCTCTGCCTCTTCCAAGCTTCCAATGGTTCCTGGAAATCCTTGACTTTCTCTGGCTATTAGATGCATCACTCCAACCACTGCTTCCATCTTCCTGTGGCCACCTTCTCTTTCTGTGTGTGTCCAAATTTTCTTCTTATAAGGACACCAGTCATACTGGTTTAGGGCCCATCTTGACCCAATTTGGCTTCATGTCTTCCAAGCCCCTATTTGGAAAATTCATAGGACCAGGGGTTAGGACTTAAACATGTCTTTTTGGAAGACACTATTAAACTCATAACAAATTCTTTGTCCTTTAACCTCTTTCCTGTACCTCTTTGAGCATACTTAAGACAGTTGTTTTGAAGTCTTTGGTGAGGCCGATGTCTAGACTTTGTCAGGAATGGTTTCTGTCGATTCATTTTCTTCCTATGAATGGACCATACTTTCCTGTTTCTTTGTATATCTTGTGATTTTTATTTATTTATTTATTTATTTATTTATTGGTTGAAAACTGGATATTTGAATGGGAAACTCTGGAAATCAGATTCTCCTCCTTCCCCAGGGTTTGCTATTTTTGATTGTTGAAGGCTGTATCCTTTGTTTCTGGCCTTTCCCTACTTTTGCAAAGACAGTGCTCCTGGTTGTGTGATCACTCTCTTTTTCTTCCCTTACATTTAGCCATTGTTTTGACAGAGATTTTCTTGAATGGCAGGAAGTAAAAAAAGAAAAAAGAAAAATTCCACAAACATCTCCACATCTCTTCCAGACTTTGCAGATTAGCTCTGTTCGTGAGCACACCTTTAACATTTAGCCAGCCTTGCACTGAGCCTAGGGATCAGCCTAAGGTGAAAGGTTAGGGTCTTCTCAAGTATTTTCTGAGCCCACATCTTGCCCCGGACATGTGTGTAGCCTTCTAAATTACCCCATAAACAAGGGTGCTTTTGAATGTCCTAACATCCCAAAGAAACTTTCCCCAGTTTTTACTCCCAGGCTTTATTTAGATGGTCTATTGCATGTTTCCACCATAATCATAACCTTGTGCCTCAAGCATCTGCAGGTTGTTAATTGGGCTTTCAGGATTTTTTGAGCAGACTATGGACTCCAAGTGTGTTTCCACTGGGGCATTCTTTCCCTCCCCTGACCTTCTCCCTCTTTGCTTTTGCCATTTCCCCTCTCTCAGAAACCTGGAAGCAACCTAGACACCATGCCAGTACAGTGTGTGTAGTTTCATGCATGTCCAGGTGGAGTGGTGGGCCTGGCACCCAGGGTCAGCCAACTCCTCATCTTGTCTCCCACACAGCTTCACGCTGCCTTTTAAAGCTTAAGTTCCTTTGTTAGTTTGGAGGCAATGAATTTGAAGGCCCTAGAGGTGCTGGATATCTTCTTTAATTGTACCCCTTGGAGACCCTGCTGCGGCACTCCTCCATTCTCCACTGCACAAAGTTCTCCTGGCCTGATGGGCCACACCTTCACAGTAGCCCGTAGTGCTTGGTCAGGTGTTTGCAGCCAGCACCTTGCAGATCTCCTGTATCAACTCTTGGAGCTCCATGGAGTTTATAATTTTCATCCTCCACTTTAAGGCTAGGGAACATGGCTTGGCCTCCTGAGGACTGAGCATCTGTACTTGGTCTTTTCTTTCTCGTTTGTTCTGCATCCTTTGGGGACATCCCAAACATGCACTTTGTGTATAAACTTGAAGACCAGCCTTGGAGCCCCCTGCTGGCCTTGGCTGTTCCTAGAAGGAGAGGATGGGATCACTCCTTAGGGCAAATGCTTATGCTTACCTATCATTCAGAGCTACCCAGAGTGGACCCAAGGGTAAGTGATTCCCTCTGGAGCTCCATCCCTGAGACTGCTGTGGTGGGCCCAGGTGGAGGCCACCTGGCCAAGCTGGACTGTGTCCCCTCACAGCGACTCTCCCTAGGGCCTGTTGCACGAAGGCCATTTGGGGTTCCTGGTGCAGGTGGGGGCAGGGCCAGGGAGTCTTTGGTTGAAGCAGAAGCCCTGGAGACTCCAGACCCTGGCTCAGTTTTATGGTCATTGTCTTTTTGGTTGGTGGCCTGGCCAAGTCTAGTCCTTTCCAAAGTTGGAGGACTGCAGCATTAACTGGTGCTGGTGGAGAGGTTATTCATGGGGGGTGTTAGAGGAGTCTTCTTCCTCTCAGGCCTTGTAGGGGGCTGGCAGGATGTGGCCTTCCTCCCTGATTTCTGACCCTTCTCAGGACACTTGTTTTCTCTGTATTTAAGTTTTTAGAGAGGTAACTAAAGATGGGAATTGTGGGCTCACTGAGACTCTGCCTCTTGGGGTTAGAAACTGTGCTGCACTACATGGGTGGGGAAGGAATGCCAGAGTTGTCCAGAGCAGCTGGAGGCTGGGGCTGCAGGGTGCTGGGGGTGCACTGGCTCAGATCTCCTAGAGCCCAGCAGCAGATACATGGCCACCACCTCTTCGTACTTCTGGCCCCTCAGCAATGCTTGGGTCTCTTCTCAGGTGTATCCTATGGACACTATCAGCTCTATCCACTGGGGGTCATTGTAGTCAAGGAGGGGCTTCACATATGGCTTGAGTTTGTGATGTTCTTGGCCCACGTTCACCCATAGGTCTCCTATGATACAATCTAATGTTCCTGTCTTACTAGAATCTACAAGAAGACATTTTTTTAGCAGGTGCTCACACTCTACAGACATGTATACTAGATAGTCCCCACTCAGTTACCTGCTTTCTCAGCCCCTTGAAGTTTTGTGAATCAGAAGGCAGGAACCTGCTCACCATTGTCTAGAGGATGTCTCCCAGGCTCCACACATCCCCTGCAGGTCCATTGTACCTTTGTCTTTGGAAGATTTCTGGGACAGTGTAAAGGAGATTGCAAAACAAGGATTCCAGCTTCCTGCCACTGGTGATTTCATTGCTTAAGCCAAAGTCTGCAATTTTTATATTCATGTCACCATCCAACAGCAGGTTTTCTACCTTTAAGTTCCTGTGGACAGTTTCCTTCAGGGGCAGGACTGCATAGCAGATACTGTCTGGCCGAATTTGGCTCAGATTTCTTTTCTTCCATACTGCCTTGATCCACTAGATATTCAAACAACTCCACTAGCAAACTCCATAATAAGATAGAGTGTTGTCTCACTTCGATGAGTTCAAACAATTTCTGTTCAGATTTTTCAAAGCCTTCCTTATGCTCCTCAATGGATAGCATCTGGAGGCTGGCAGAGTGCTATTCAGTTTTGTTGATGGTTTTCATGGCTACCACTTTGCCAGTGAGGATGTGTTGGGCCAACATGAACTTGGCAATCCTTTCCTATGGTTCTGAGGAACCGTTAGTTCCCAATGTGGGCCTTCTCAACTGAGATGGCTGAGAGAGTCCGCGACATAGTGGATTTTTGCTGAGCTGGAGACCTCCAGGTTCCCTAGTTAGACTTAAAATTTGAAAGATTGAAGGAAGTGGTGACAAGCTTGGTTCAAAAAAAAACTTTCCAAGTACATCTGATGTGTACTGATCATATAAAACAATGAAATCACAATGCCAGAGAATAAAAACCAAATACTATGAAATACATTTTAAAAGAAAAAAAATGACAGGAGGATTTTGGGAAGATGGTGGAGTAGGAAGCTGGAGAAAGCAGTCCCTTCAACAAAATAAATATTGAACGGCAGAGCTGTCTGAATCACTTTGAAACTCCTGACTCTAGTGGAATACCGTGCAGAATACAGGGAGGAGTGGGAGGAAGAGGCTGCTAAATACTTCCTCCTCCAAGCAGCAGCAACCATTCCCCTTCCCCCAGTCTTGGGGCAGATAGCAGTGGGGACTAGAACTTGGGCTCCTGATGCAGCTTGTTGGTGCCAGGGCAGGAAATAAGGCCCTAGTCCTCCAAACTCTAGGTCTGATCTCATACCTCTACCTTTGACCAGCTACTTCAGATCACTAGAGGCTGGCTATGGGGACAGCCATTGCTTCAAGCCCTCACAGGCAAAGATAGCAGAGGAATCCTAATGACAAACTTTCTCAAAACTGTGGAGGACAGTTAGAGGGCTGCATTACGTGGGCACGTGCTTAATCAAGAAAACCCAGCATCAAAAGCCAAAGAAGCTCCTATTGCCCTTGCTTGCCCCTCCCCCACCCCTCTACAACATAGGGTGGAGCCAACTTGCACTCTCATTGTGGGTCCCTGGCTTCATTCCAGAAGAAACAGTGGCCTCTGTGCACAATTGGAGTGCATGTATGTCAGTGCCAGTCTATCAGGTGGAAGTCTGAAAGACTGAGCCATAGAATGTGTCTCCAGCTCACCCTCTCAGTGTGTCCTGAGGACAGAGAAGTGGTTTGCAGACAGCTGGGACAATATGAAAAACAAGTTGAAGCAGCCTGGGGTAAAGGACACCTGCATTAAGTCACTTGAGAGAGCACAGAAGAAGAGGGCTATTTCAAAATAAGTAAAGGAGTTCACATGTATTCCTATAAATTGTAAGTGGGGGGATTCTTAGGCCTCTAGAAAGCACCAACCCAGTAAAAAAAAAAAGCAGGCTCCTCAGCTCTGGCTGCAGGCAGGCACAAATAAGACAGGACATTGAACTTCTCATTTGCTTCAAGATGATCTTGATAGGAGGGTCGACCTCTCAAGGAGAGCAACAGCCAAAGGAGAGCCAGGTGCAAAGACAGTGAATGGTGCTTTTTGTTTTGGTTTGTTTTGATTAGCAGCTGGCATTCAAGAAAATCTCTGTCATATCACCAGCTGGATACAAACTTAAGGAACAGACAGATAAGGGACTAAATCCCAGAGTTAGTACTTTAAATATTAAAATGTACAGGGTGCAACAAAAGATTAGAAGACAAAGAAACAGGAAATGATGGCCCATCCAAAGGAACAAGATAAAAATCCAGAAACAGTCAACAAAGAGGACCAGATTTTGGACTTACTGGAAAGAGAGTTTGTTTTTTTTTTTCCTTTCAAATCCTCAATATGCTAAGGAGATAAAGGCAAACATGTTTAAAGAACTAAAGGATATGAGGAAAACATTGAAGGAACAATATGGGAATTTATTTGAGATTCTCCATAAGAACCAAATTGAAATACTGGAACTAAAACTTGTGGGACACCATCAAATGAACCAATATATGCATTATGGGAGACCCAGAAGGAGAAAAAGGAGCAGAAGGAATATTCAAATGCCATTAT
Source organism: Tolypeutes matacus (assembly GCA_026826555.1). Lineage (NCBI taxonomy): Eukaryota > Metazoa > Chordata > Mammalia > Cingulata > Chlamyphoridae > Tolypeutes > Tolypeutes matacus. The sequence goes on from JAKSZT010053840.1 coordinate 7,523,270, forward strand.
TTGACAAAAAAAGTAGTAACTAATATCAGAAATGAAAAGGGAACATTGCTACTGATCCCCTTGAAATAAAAAGAACTATGACAATACTATGAACAACTACTATATGCTGACAAAATAGATAACTAAATGAAATGGATGAAGAAATACATAAACTACTTACACTGACTCAAGAGATTGAATCAGTAATCAAAAAACTCCCAATAAAAAAAGCCCAGGACCAGATGGCTTCAACAGCAGGTTATCAAACATTCAAGAATTAACACCCATCCTGCTCAAATTCTTCAAAAAAAAATTGAAGAGGTTGGAACACTCCCTAACTCACTCTAGGAGGCCAACATCAGCTTCGTACCTAAGCCATAAAAATATACAACAAGAAAATAAAATTACATTTCAATATCCCTTATGAATATTGATGCAAGAATCCTCAACAAAAGACTAGCAAATCAAATCCAGGAGCACATCAAAACCTGTAATGTGAACAAGCAAGGGTGGTTCAACATGAGAAAAATAAATTAATGTAATATACCACAAAAGAACAAAGAAAAAAACTACATAATCATCTCAGTAGATGCAGAAAAGTCATTTGACAGAATCCAGCACCTCTTCTTTTTTTTTTTTTTTTTTTTTTTATTGGGGGGTACTGGGGATCAAACCCCGGTCTCTCCATATGGTAGACGGATGCCGAACCTCTTGAGCCACATCCGTTTCCCCCAGCACCTCTTCTTGATAAAAACACTAAGAAAACTAGGAATAGAAGGAAACTTCCTCAACATGATAAGGGGCATATATGAAAAAACCCACAGCTAACATCATACTCAATGGTGAAAGACTGAAAGCTTTCCTTCTAAGGTCAGGAACAAAACAAGGGTGCCCACTGTCACCACTGTTATTCAACATTGTACTGGAAGTTCTAGCTTGAGTAATTAGGCAAGAGAGTGAAATAAAAGTCATCCAAATTGGAAAGGAAGAAATGAAAGTTTCCCTATTTGTAGTTGCCATGATCCTATATACAGATATTCCTGAAAAAATTAAAATGCTTTTAGAGCTAATAAATGTATTCAGGAACATGGTGGGATACAAGATCAACACACGAAAATCAGTGTTTCTATACCAAGTAATGAACAATCAGAAGGAAAAAAATCAAGAAAAAAATTTCATTTACAATAGCTAAAAGACTCAAATATTGAGAAATCTAACCACAGATGTAAAGGACTTGTACTCAGAAAACTACAAAACATTGCTAAAAGAAATCAGAGAAGACCTAAATAAATGGACATTCTTTGTTTATGGATCAGAAGACTAAATACTGTTAACATGTCAGTTCTACCCAAAATGATGTCCAGATAAGCAATCCCAATCAAAATTCCAACAGCCTTTGCAGAATTGGAAAATCCAATCACCAAATTTATATGGAAGGGTAATGGACCCCAAATAACCAAAGCCACCTTGAAAAAGAACAAAGTTGGTAGAGTCATACTTCCTGAACTTAAAACTTTTTACAAAGTCACAGTAATCAAACCAGCATGGTACTGGCATAAGGACAGATATATAAACCAATGGAATCAAATTCAGAGTTCAGAAATCAACCCTTACATTTATGGCTACCTGATTTTTTAAAAAGGTGCCAAGTCCACTCATTTAGGAGGAATATTTAATAGTGCTGGGAAAACTGGATGTCCATGTGCGAAACTATGAAGGTGGACCCCTACCTCACACCATATACAAAAATCAACTAAAAAATGGATCAGAGACTTAATATAAGAGCCAGAACTATAAAATTCCTAGAAGAAATCATAGGAAAACATCTTCAGGACCTTGTGTTAGACAATGTTTCTTAGTTTACATCCAAAGCACAAGCCACAAAAGAAAACAAATGGGACCTCATTAAAATTTAAAAATTCTGTGCATCAAAAGAGAACGTACACAAGAGGAGAAAATATTGGAAACCACATCCAATGAGGGTTTACTATCCAGAATATATGAAAAAAAATCTTACAACTCAGCAACAAAAAGACAACCCAATTAAAAAATGGTTATTCTACAAGACTTGAATAGACATTTCTCCAAAGACAATATACAAATGGCCAAAAAAGCAAATGAAATGATGTTCAGTATCACTGGCCATTAGGTAAATGCAAAACCAAAGCACAATGAGATACTATTTCACACCAGTAGAATGACTACTGTTAAAAAAAAAAAAAAAAAGTAACTGTTGGAGAGGATGTAGAGAAATAACACTCCATTGCTGGTGGGAATGTAAAACAGTGCAGCCACTGTGGAAGACAGTTTGGTGGTTCCTCAGAAAAGTATAGAATTATATGACCCAACATTCCTCCTTCTAGGAATATACCCAAAAGATTTTAAAGCAGCGACACGAACAGATAACTTTCACACTGATGTTCATAGCATTATTACAGTTGCCAAAAGACAGAAGGAACCCAAGCAGCCATCAACCAATGAATGGATAGAGAAAATGTGGAATATAATTCTACCATAAAAAGGAATGACGTTCTGATACATACGACAACATCACATGGATGAACCTTGAAGACATCATGTTGAGTGAAATAAGCTAGACACAAAAGGACAAATATTGTATGATATCACTAATATGAAATAATTAGAATAAGCAAATTCATAGATTCAGAAACTAGAATATAGGTGACCAGGAGCTAGGATTGAGGTAGGGAATGAGGAGTTAATGCTTAAAATGTACAGTGTCTATTTGGGTTGATAGAAAAGTTTTAGTAATAGATGATGGTGATGGCATCACATTGTAAATGTAATTAACACCACTGAATTATATATTTGAAAGTGGTTTAACGGGGAAGTTATAGATATAAATATTATTAGAATAAGCTTTAAAAAAAAAAAAACTGGACTATACAACACAAACAGTGAACCCTAATGAAAAATATAGACTAGAGTTAACAGTACAATATAAAAATGTACTTTCATCAATTGCAACAAATGTACCACACTATTACAAGGTGTTAGTAATAGGATGCTATATGGGAGCTATGTATTTTATACATATTTTTCTGTAAACCTACAACTTATCTATTAAAAGAAAAAAGCCATGTGGTTTCAACTTTTATAGTGATGTGAAGGAAGAGCCTAGGTGAGAGGAGAATAATTATCATGTCTTTTATTAATAGCCTTCATTGTTCATTTACTGTGAATAATGTTTAAATAAAATATCCTGGTTAAGGAGGTTGCTGGCAAATCACCCTTTTGGAGGTGCCTCTCCCAGCATTCACAGATGTATTCAGTTTTCCACTCAAGTGACTACTCATATATAATATGGTAAAACAGTCCAACAAAAAAAGAGATTGGAGGACTTGAAGATCTAGAATTTTAGCCTTTTATTTGGACCCACTACTAATTATTCCAAAGATGTTGCTCTCATCACTTTAGTGTCTTCATAAAGGACAGTAAAAACACTTCTTTCTTTGCAGTAGTATAAAAGCAAATGTCATTATTTTTAAATGATTCTTAAGTATTCAACATCTATGACTATTTGTTCTGAAAACTCAGAGGAGACACAAAACCAGTAAAGGGAATGAGGATGGTTGGGGAAGAGAAGGCTTGAGAAAAGCTTCCAAAAGGAGCTGAGTCTTGAACAATGGGTAGGCATTAGCCAAGCAAAAAGGGGAAACAAGACATTCTAGGCAGAAGTTCAGATGAAAATATGAAACATTATAAAGTGTTTTGGAAACCGTTTGATTCATTCACTCTAGAGTATAACGTGTGGGCTTGGGAGTAGGCAGATGAAGCTGGACTGGCTGTATTTTGAAGATCTTTGCATAACAAGTTAAGGAACTTCAGCCTGTAGAGTGCAGGCTCTTAACCCTGCATCCTAACAGGTAGTTTTCTGAATCACTCAGAATTGCATTCAAAATCTATTTTTCATAAACTTTGCAAAGAGATGCATGACCCCTAAAGTTTTTTAATCAACTGTCAGAATGGGAAGCCACTGAAAGATTTTTAAGGACAAGAACAACATGGTCATGTTTTGTTTTGTTTTGTTTTGTTTTTCAGATTGATTTCCTTAGTGACAGTGTGGAGAATAGATCCTCGGGGCTAAGACTGAAGGCTGGAAACTAGGGGGAGGGAACCCAGGTGAGAGAGGGCAAGCACTGAACCTAGTCTGCAGGGTAGGAGAGCAAGGAAATAGACTCACGAAAATTAGATTATGGTAATAGAATTTAGAAATTGACCATATGTGGAAACTGATGGAAAGAGAATCTCACATGAGCTCCCTAGATTTTGCTTGGCTATGGCTCATCGTGATGCCACCAAATGAAGCAGGGATTACAAAAGGAGTTTTGAAGGAAAGACAATGAATTCAGCTTTAGATAGTTTAGATTGAATTTTTCTATGGGTAAAGATGTTCAAAGATGGTTAATATGTCCAAAGTCTGTGGGATGGTCAGGCCTCTAAATTTAAAATGTCCTTAACATTTTGGTATAAGTTCAAATGGTGGTAGTAAATAAGACCACCTTGGGAGAAAATGTGCTAGGAATATAGGAACAAGTCAAAGACAGAAGCCTGTCTTTGAGTTTCTGGTCCATCATGTAAGGAGTTTGGAAGTTGGCACTCCCATCCTAAGGAAAAAAAAAATTGAACAGACTGAAAAACAACTTTTCTTAGATCCATCAGAGAATTGAGGTCGCAGGGCAAACCATGACCTAAACAGTAGAGAAAGACAGATAAAGAGAACCCATCTTACCTGGACAAGTCCAGGAAAAGGAAGTCTCTCCGGGAGCCAGTAGTTAGGACTGCTTGAACTGTAATTGACAAATTGCTGGAAGCTAAGTATGGACTAGCTCGAGTGATAAAGTTTCCAGTGGCCCAGTTTTAGTGGATCTCAAGTTTTCCGGAGTTTTATCTTCTTAAGCCCCACCAGGTTCTCACAATGAGGATGGGAGAATATTCCCCTCATGCTTCTGGCAGGGCAATGGGGAAACCATTTAAAAATACTCCCAGAGCGTTCTGTTCTCCTTAAAAATAGACTGCCCTAATATACACTATTTTACCAGAGCCCAACTTCTTTGGGTTTACTAGAGCCTAACCAACATGGGGGAAAAGAGAAATACCAAACTCCAGCCCCCTTTAGCCTTCAACATGTTGGAATGGAAATACTGAACTCTAGTCTCCTCTAGCCTTTCCCACCTAAAGAAGGATGGGGATGTAGGGGGTGTGGGGGAAGAGAGCAGAGGACTTGTGGGAAATCACACCAGGGGCTCAGGCTCACTAAAAGTCTGAAACCAAATCATAAGATCATGGACTGCTTCCTCTCCCCCAACACCTTATCAGCACATCAATAGAATAGAACTCCTGCATAACAACACAACAGAGGATGACAAAGGAAAGAACTCCAAAACTCAGGCACAAGTAGGTAGGCAAGGGAACCAGAGGAAATTTTAGCCTCTGACACTTAGAGCTAAAAGAAGCCTTTCACAAACCATCTTTTAAGGACTGGAGAGAAGAAGAGCTCATGAAGATGAAGGAAGAAAAGATCTGGAAGTTTAGAGAAAGATAACAGTATAATATTACTGAGTTTCAAGAAGGAAGGAGTCAATGCTAAATGCTGCCAAGCAGTCAGTCCACCAAGATAGGGCCTAAAAACTATTCCTTGGTTTAAAAAAATAATAAAAAATAAAAAATAAAAAAAACAAAAAACACTTTTATTTTGAAATAATTTCAAACTTAAAAGACAGTTGCAAAAATAATACAAAACCCACACAGAGAACTCCAACATATCTTCTCCATTCAGATACCCAGTTACCAGTTTTAACATTTTGCCACATTTGCCATATCATTCTGTCTGTCCATCCATTCCCATTGTCTATCAACTGTCTGTTTTCTGAACATTTGAAAGTGTGACCCAGGTTGGATGGTTTCTATTGCTTTGATCTCCTTTGCAGAGCCACATTTCCTGTTCCTTTGTATGATTCGTATCTTTTTTTGCAACCTGGACACTTGATTTTTTTTTTCCAGAGGTACAAGAGATTGAACCTAGGACCTTGTACATGTGAAGCAGGAGCTACAATTGCTCCCCGACACTTGATATTTTAACATGTTATCACTGGAACTTAAACTCTGAGGCATCTCTTCCTTAAGCTTGTATCCAGCTAGTATTATGTTAGTATTATGATGGAGATATTCTTAAATGCTAGGAGCTAACCAACATTTTTAAAAAGGGAAAAAAATAACACTTTTCCCGGATTGACCTGTGCAAATGCTCTCTTTTACAGCTTAGCCATATAATGAGTTTAGAGAACAGCCCAAGGCAAAAATGTAGGGACTCCCAGTCTTCTGTGTGTGCATCTTGTCCTACGCATGTACACAGGGTCGTAGGGATTCTCCTGTTTACTCTGCATGAATGTTTTCATTCTCCTAGGAAACTAGTTCCTCATGGTCTCAGGTGCTACTTTGTATACCCCACAGGTGGCACTACTTCACCCCAGGGGGCTATGATTTTAATGTTCTCCTACAGTGTTGTGTAGAAGAGCTCTGTGAGCCACCCTCTAGGCACATGGTAAGTTCTGGGACAGCATGTCTGCAATACGTGTCCTGTTCACTCCTTCAGGCTGCTACCAGATTGGCAGGCATACATGCATCCTAGTATGTGCACAAAGGTTACTCTGCTCCCACAAGGACCAGGACCACAGACCCACATTGAGGGCGTGGGCTGGCTCTGCACCAAGCTAGTGAGGGGATGGGGAATGGGGTAGAAAGGGCACCACAAGGTCCTACCTTTTTAAGTTGCCTTTTTCTTGATTTGGTGCTCACCCTATTATTGAAATCCTTTGAGTGTTTTCTGGAGCTTTGAGAAAGATGTTTCTGCCAATTCTGCTTGTTCAAAGTTTATGTGGGGAAGATGGAGCTCTGGAACTTCTCCAGAAGTTAATTATCTTTTCGTGAGATTTAAATAATATGAAAATCTTTATATTTGCCAATGTACTTTCAATACTTTCCTTTGTGGACATAGATTTGCAACTGGTATGATTTTCCTTGTCTGAAGGATTTCCTTTAACATGTCTTGTAGTTCAGGTCTGCTAGTGATTAATTCTTTCAGCTTTCTATCTCTGAAAAAAAGATTCATTTTTGAAAGATCTTTTCTCTGGATATAGAATTCCAGGTATTTTTTTTTTTCCGGTGAAGATGTTGCTCCACTGTCTTCTGGCTTACAGACATTGGTTCTCAATGAGATATCTGCTCTCATTCTTATCTTGGTTCCTCTGCACACAAAGTGCTTTCTTTCTCTGGCTGCTTTTAAGCTTTTCTCTTCCTTACTAGTTTTAAGCAACTTTGGTTATGATGTGCCTTGGTGTAGTTTCCTTTCTTTCTTCTTTTTTTAAGATTTATTTTACTTTTATCCATTTTTAGCCCTCCCCCCCTCCGCCCGCCCACCCCGTTTTTGCTGTTTTTGTGTCCATTCACTGGGCAATTCTCTGTGTCTGTTTCCTGCCCTCTCTCTCATCCTTCTCCTTCTGTCTTCACCAAGATTTGATCCTGGGAACCTCCAATTTGGGAGATAGGCATCCTACCACCTGTTTCATCTTAATTCCTGGTTTTTCAGCACATCTCGTCTTGGCTCTCCCTGTGTCATTCTCCTGTTATGTCATCTTGCTGTGTGGCTTGGCAGGGCCTGATGGCACACCCACACGCGGGGTCTGGTGGCCCACATACCTTCTATATTTTTCTTTTATTTTTACCAGGAGGTCCTGGGGATCAAACCCAGATCCCTCCATATGGGAAACAGACGCCCAACCATTTGAGCCACATCCGCGTACCTCCTTTGTTTCTTGTGCTAGGGATTTGTTGCACTTCTAGGATCTGAGTGGGTTATAGTTTTCATCAAGTTTGGAAACTCTTCAGCCATTATTTCTTCAATTCCCCCCACCCCCCATCCCTCCTTTTCCCTCCTCTGTTTCAAAGGCTCCAAATACATATATATCAAGTTGTTTGAAATTGTCCCATAGCTCATTGATGCTCTGATCATTTTCTGTTTCATTTTAGACATTTACGTTGCTATGTCTTCATCATCTTTCCTTCTGTAATGTCTAAACTCCAACAACCCCACTGTCTCAGTTGCTGTTGGAAGAGGCTGAGAATTTTTTTTTTTTATTTTTTAAGATTTTATTTATTTATTCATTTATCCCCCCCTTGCTGCTTGTGCTCGCTGAATCAGCTAACCACGCCGTGCGGGCGGGCTTGCCTTCACCAGGAGGCCCCGGGAACCGGGGTAAATGGGAGCCCTACTGATTGAGCCACAGCCGCTTCCCAAGGCTGAGAATTTTTAAAACCATTAAGACCTGGCTTCATTTTCACACTTCTGCCTTCAATTTCTCTCTTTCCTTTTGCATTTGACTATACAAGTAGCAAGAAGAAACTAGTAGCACTATCAACACTTTGCTTAGAAATTCCCTTAGCTAGATCACAGAGATCATTAGATGCATGTTTTGTTTTCCACACTGCTGCAGATGCCACTAAGTTTTCTGCCCCTACATAACAGAGATCCCCTTTCTTCTAGTTCCAATAACATGTTCCTCACTTCCTTTTAAGCAACCACTGGCAGTGTCTTCAAAGTCCAAATTTCTACGCGTAGTCCATTCAATGCAGTTTAGGGTTTCTCTTAACATGCTCTTTGAAATTCTTCCAGCCTCTTCCCTGCCTTGTTTACCTTATTCCAAAGCAAGACCACATTTTTTAGATATCTGTTACAGCAGCATCATACTCTTGGTACCAAAATCTGTATTAGTAACAAAATACTTTAGTAAGATCTCTCACAAGACTGCAATACAGTGTTGGTTAGGGCTGCACTCATCTCAAGGCTCAACTGAAGAAGGATCTGTTTCCAAGCTCACTCATATGGTTGTTGGCAGGATTCAGTTCCTTGTGGACTGTTGGACTGAGGCCCTCTCAGTTCCTTGCCATGTGGGCCTCTCCATAGGATAGCATACAACATGGAAGCTTGCTTCATCAGAGCAAGAAACTGAGAAGTGCCAGGGAAAGAACAGGATCAAGACAGAAGTTAGTCTTTTGGACTTCATCCTGAAAGTGATATCCCATCACTCTTAATGGGTTTTATTCACTAGAATCAAGCCCCTAGTTCCAGTTCACACTTGAGAGGAATATATAGGACATGAATATCAGTTGGTGAGATCATTTGGGGCCATTTCAGGAGCTTCCCAGGATACCCAAACTGTGGAGTTTTCGTTTTAGAAACTGTAGTTTTCATCTCTATGTTTGGGTCTTTTTTATATTTTCTGTGCGTCAACAGGTTAAATCTTTTCTCTAGCTTCATGAACATACAGAATACAGTTATACTAACTTTTAATGGCCTTGTCTATTAGTTCTATCACCAGTGATTTCTGGGTCAGTTTAATTTCCTTTTCATTATGGATATTTACCTGGCTCTTTGCTTGCCTGGTAATTTTTTTTTTTTTTAATTAAGCCAATAATTTATTAAGGAATGGTGAGAAGAGAAATGGGAGAAAATCACAGATCATAGGTCCCAGGTAGAGAGGGCTGAAGAGTGATAAATAGGGCTGATTTATAGACTACAATTTCCCATTTTAGATTATAAATGTCCAGCTTTTACTTGTGTGTTGATCAGGGTGCAGAATGCGAGAGAGAAAGAGTGCCTGGTCATCTCTGACTGGATGTCAGACATTGTGAGTTTTATCTTTTTGGATGCCAGATATATCTGTACTGCAATAAGTATTAGAAAGTATTGTTCTGGGATGGGTTTGTTACTTGGAAACAGTTTGATCCTTTTGGGTCTCACTTTTAAACTGTGGGTCAGGACCAATGTAGCTTTAGTCTAGGTTTCATTTTCACCATTACAGAGGCAAAACCATGCAGAATACTCTATCAGATGTCCTGTGAATTATGAGATTTTCCACTGTCTCGTGGAAACAGGACTATTCCAGGCCCTGGGTGAGCTCACCAGATTCTCCCTCTAATCCTTTCATGTGGTTTATCTTCCAGCCTTGGGTAGTTTCCTCATATGCACATGTTGATCAAAGTACTCAGTGGAAGACTCAAGAGGGACCTATGCAAATCTCTGGAGTTCTTTGTGCAGCTATCTCCTCTTTGGTACTCTATTCTACAAATTCTATCTGCCATGGGGTGTAGAGGCTGGCTCAGAAAAAAGGCAAACAGGATGTCAGGGTAGATAGTTACCAGTAAGCAGTTCATACACAACCTCCAAGGCATGAGCAGACAGGATCATTGTGTTCCCTTAAGTCCATACATTTTGAAAATATTTCAATTAAGTAGTCACTGGGCACCTACTATTTGTAAGATATTGGGGCATAGATAAAGCTCAGATGAATAGGAAATAAACGTGAAAAAAGAAAATGTTAAAAGCTAAGGAAAGCATAAATGCAGCAACAGGGCCAAAGCACAGTGGAGGAAATAATTAATTTGGGGAGTAGGAGCTACAGTTAGGTTTCTTGGAGAGGGTGACATCTCAACTGTCTTTTTAAATAGGAGTTTGTTATTTGGACAGGTTAGAGAACAAGGAAAAAGTGAACACAAGGACCAGGAATGTGAAAATACAAGTATTTGGTATTGCTTGAGAATCCTGAGTGTAAAGGTGTGACAAGGAGATGGGAATCTGAAAAAAATGAACGGTCTTAATTCTGAGATATTTGGGCATCATCGCATCAAGGGAGAGTGACAAGGAGGTTTGTTGGCCTGAGTGGTGTGAGCTTGAGCACAGGCCTCAGGTCTGGTTGCTTGGGGGCCATCCTCGTAGCAGGAGACTCCTCTCAAGGGTTCACACTAACAGAGTGGTTAGCTCCAGTCAGCACCAACTGCTGAGTGTGTCTGTCCCCAAAAGGACAGCTCAGAGAAGTGATATTCAGGGAAGGTGGCTCTTGCCTCCAACCACTCCTAACAAAAGGGCTACTATCTTCTCCCCAGGCATGGTCTGCAGCTGCTGTGCATGGCTTGGGGAATGGAATGCGGCAGCTCAGCTGCAGGGGTGGGCAGGGCCTCTAAATCTAATCCAGAGGTTTTATTTAGCACAGGGCCCCACACTCCCCAGGTGTGAACACTCCTGCCCTCTAGAACAAGCCGCCACCTCAAAATAACAAGGTTCCTTTGTGGCCCAGGCCCCTAGCACATACCTCTTTTATGGAGCAATCCTTTCTGCCTTTTCCTTAACACCTTTTCTTTCATGCCAGGATAATGAGAGAAAAAGCCCCAAGGCATTTTTAAGAATAAAGGAACTAGCCATTAAAGTCCCAAGGGTACTCAACTGCGATTAGAAAAGGCATCTAACCTCCCAGCAATGTCTAAAATGTATTGGAGAGGGGGAAGAATAAAAGGATCTTCAGAGAAGATCAGCCCTTAGGAGCCAGTTGCACAGCTTCCTCAGGAGGCTCCACCGAGCTGCAGGTGACTTCCATGGATGGAGCCTGGCGGGGAGCAGCCATGGACCTTGGAAAGGAAAGAAGTTGTAGGGGTTGAATCCCCTTGTGAACCCATTAGCATCGTACCTTAACCCCACCTAGCTAAAGAGTGAGTGGAGACCCCCTAGACAGTTCAAAGAGCAGCCCCCTCCCTAAGCACCCTGGGGCCCTTCATGGATCAACACTTCAACCTGGAGTAGTTAAGTCTTCTTTCAGAGCATGTGAACCCAAGAGCTCCTTGGGGATATGCTCCATCTTCCTCTTCTGTGCCGGCCACAATGCAGGGCCTTGATGGAGGGCCATCACCTAAATGTAACCCATACCCACGACATGGCATCACAACACATCTTTAACGCGGAGTGGTTAAATGTCCCATTGCTGTTTATTTAGGATAAATATATTTTAAATACTACAATTTTATATACAGGAATGACCCATTCCCCAACAAGTTTGAAAAGTGTTCTGCAAAGACCAAAAATACATTCTCCCTGCCTTTCTGTGAAACATGGAAAACCCAACAAGACAGGACAAAGTCAACAGAGATGGAACTGAGACCAGTCCAGCCAAGACTAGAGGAAAGCAACATAGATGTGGTGAGAAGGGGATGCTGGAAATCCCTCATCCAAGCACCGTCACTTCCTAAAGCGTTTGAAGAGCGGGTGCACGTGCTTATTAGCTGCAGCCTTGTTCCGTGCTGAGTGGTATTCCATGTACACCGTGTCATCCGCCCCGGATAGGGAGCTCATGGTGCCAAAGCGCCGAGACACCTGAGTAGAGAGGGACAACCAGCCTGCAGTTAGTTTCCAAGGGGAAAAGATCTTTTTCACCACCTCCTAAGTAATCATCACTAATTATTATGTTATACATTTCCTGATCACTATGTCTCAGGCACTGCTCTAAGCATTTTACATGTACTTAGATTCTTAACTCATCTGATCTTCACATCATTATAATCCTCATTTTATGGAAGGGGAAGCTGAGGCACAGGGTGGCTGAGTTAACTTGTCCAAGATCACACAGCTCCTGAGGAGGAACCTGGCTTCATATTACCTGCCTTCAATCCTAAGGCTCCATGGCCTCTTTTTAACGACCATTTCTGAACTGAAGTTCTCAACAGAACAAGTGAGAATCAAGTGGAAAGCCGGAAAGCCCTGGGCAGCCAAGAGTAAGTCCTCAATACCCGTGCCTCAGTGAACTCACCTATAAAGTGGGGGTCACCACATCTGGCCTGCCAGGCAGCTGTGAACAGAGCTCACACAGGCCTAAGGGCTCGGCCTGGAGCTGGGCAGGCAGCTGCGCTGGATCCCAGGGCGCATGCGGACAGGCCCAACAGCAGGGCCTCCACAGCCTGACCTGAGACTCCCTGGGGTTCAGTGGTGGGTGCTAGGGAGAATGCCAGCCCCTCCCCCAGGTGACAGCTGCTTCCTTCTTGCCTTGTTCCAGCCTCTTAAGACTAATTTAATTCTAAAAGTGTCTGAACAGTTGCAATTCTCTCCTTTTTATCACGTTTAACATACAGTACATGCCTGGTGTAGAGCAGGGCCTCGATGAGTGTGTGCAGGATAAATGAAAGGGTGACTATTTTCAAAGAACCCTAAAGTTTCCAAAGTCACCTTTGAAGCTACAATATGAGTTGCTCCTCAGACCCACGTCACAGGCGCAGAGGGAAGCAGGACCCCAGGGGGCAGGCTGGAGGGCCAAAGGTTAAGAAAGGCAGCCCCAGGCCCGCCAGTGTCCTCCGCAGCCACCCTGGTGAGAGCTGGGTCATCTGTTTGCCACCCTGGGCCCCAACAATAAGATGCCAACAAATACTTCTGCCAGCCTGTTGTGTGAACAAAGCAGGAGCTCAATGTATGACCACCGTGAGCTCAGCTGCATAAAACAGTACGTGCAGAAGGAGAGGCACAACCGAAAGGCTAACAAGGCTTCTTTTTGTTATCTTCCTTCTCATTTTACTTTGTTTCCTAAGTTTCTAAAAATAAATGACACAGGAGACTGTGTGTGTGTGTGTGTGTGTGTGTGTGTGTGTAAGAATTCTGCCTTCAGGGGAACTGACACGGAGAGCCCCACTCACCTGGCTAGATTTGGAGCCAAATTCTCCTGCCACCACCTCTTCCTCAGCATCCAGGTCAGAGGCCGCCAGGACTTTCTGCAGGAGCTGCTGCTGTTCCTCTTTTGTGGAAAAGGCCAGCTCTTCCTCCTCCATGCCAGCCAGCTTTGTTATCACCTGCACAGAGAGCAGCAGCAGGCGCCCTCGTTCTCTCCCTTGCTGCTCTCTGCCCTCCTGGCTTCACTTGCTCCGGTGCCTTCCCCCTCCCTCAGGCCCTGCCCCTCTGAGGCATTTCCAAGACCAGCTCCAGGAGCTACCTTTAGCTGGGAGCGTGACCAACAGGTGTCAACAGGAGAGATTAAGGAACTGCCAGAGAAATCTATTCCCAATAGACAGCAGCTAAATGGTGATTTACAGCTAACCATTGGGAGCCTGGATGAATTTTAAAACACTCGTTCCTGTATTCTCCCATCTTGTACCAAGTAAAGGAAGGAACAAAAGACTGAAAGCCCAAGCTGCTGCCCTCTGACAGGGGTCCTGTTATCCATGGGGCAGGGCCCAAGGCTTCCAGCAGAGGAAGCACTGAAAAGTGATAAAGTGTCAGGGACTGGGGACAAGACTTCTAGAAGAGCAAGAGAGCACGGTAGAGATCTGTTTTTCATTTCTATAGGGACATGCCTTCCTGTCCCTGCAGAAAGCTTGGATTGATTATGTAAAGAGAAGTCTTTTTTTTTCTTCCCCCTCTAATTCTTCTCATAATTTTAAATGAAAGAAAATTTTTGGAAATAAGGATCTGACTGCATCCTTTGGTGGCCAGAGATCCCAAGTACACATAGTGGTCACCTCCTCCCTGGCCCGACTGCCACTCCTGCAAGTCCAGGGTCATGGCTCTGGTACTCTATCCCCCTTCCTTAGGCAGGCAGCACCAACCAACACAGGTGGCCATGTGCTCATGGGCCTTTCTGTCCCACTCCCTTTCAAAGAACTTTCTTACCCTTCTGGTGCTCCCAGGAATCAGAAGCACTTTAGCAGCACCGTTCTTATGGTCCAATAAGAAGGTCATAATGCAAATCCTGAGAAAAACTGGGCTCACACCCAAGTGACCAGAGCAAGAGGTGAAAAAGTATTTGTGCCTCTGGCTAAAAGAAGAGGCTCAACAGCAGCAAACCCTGTCCTGCCACAGGCTAACAATGGAAGCTCTTACACTGATATGACAAGGTAGCCTATATGAGCACTGATATGAGCAAATCAAGAGGCTGGGATGCTCTAGTGATGTTCTTTTAGTAGATTATGGGAGGGCAATTTTTCCCCCTTACTTTCCAGTAACCTCCACCAACCCCCAACAAATAAAAACCTTTTAGGACATTAAAGCCTACCATAAACTTACTACATGTGTCAACAGGAAAGAAAGCAAATGCCTCAACCAATAGAAGCCAAACCTTCAGCATTTCCCGAGTTCTCAATACCTTGGTGGCTGTGACATCTGAGAGGTCCTCAAGGCCCAGGCTCACCCGTGGGCTAGAGGAAGAGCTCTCCTAGCCTCCCATGTAGAGATCCCCCTGGAAGTTACCCCAAAGGGCTCAGACTGACTGACACACTGATGGCCACCAGTGGCCTCTCCGGGCCTGCCAGGCGAGCCACACTTCCCACCAAGAACTAACATTTCTTTTACAAGATACATGCCTTCTTCAGCCCTGTCCTTTGACCATTCCCTGGGGGACACTGAGGGCAGGAGGGGATTCTGCACAATATTTTCCCTCAAAACCCCCAGCAATTCATGCAGCGACAAAGGGAATCTTAAGCAAGGCGACTGCGTAATGTTCAGTGCCTGCCTGAGGTCTTTCTCAAGCTGACAGTAGCCCCCACTTCTCCTGGATCAAAAGCCTTAGTCTGGGGGGCGGATGTGGCTCAAATGGTTGGACATCCGTCTGCCATATGGAGGGACCTGGGTTCGATCCCCGGGACCTCCCGGTAAAATAAAAAAAAAAAAAAATATATATATATATAGAAGGCGCATGGGCTGCTAGGCTCTGTGTGCCGCTGAGCTGTCGGGCCCCGGGAGCCATGCAGCAGGATGATGACGTAACAGGGGAGAGACAAGACGAGATGCTCTGAAAGCTCCAGAAGCCAGGAGCTGAGGTGGCGCAGGCAGCAGAATACCTCTCTCCTACATCGGAGGTCTCCAGGATCGAATCCTGGTGAAGACTGGAGGAGCAGAATGAGAAGAGATGGCAGGAAACAGACACAGAATTGCCCAGCAAATGGACACAAAACAGCAAATGGGGAAGGGGGTGTTTAAAATGGATAAAGTAAATAAATAAAATCTTTAAAAAAAAAGCCTTAGTCTGAGGCTGACTAGAGACCAGCAGATATGTACCTTAAAGCTATAACCTTGATCTACTAAGAACCTCTGCCGCTTGGTTGAGTAAGCCATTTCCTGCGTGTCCTGGGACACCAGTGAGTAGAAGAAGGCGTTGTACTCTTCTGCGACCATTCCTGGGGGAGGGGAGGAGGGCAGGATAAAGGACAACATTACTATTAGAATGCCGGAAGCTCAAAAGCAAGCCCTGCAGTGGGAAAGCTGCAGGTCAGGAGAGGGACCATCTGACTCACCCAGTGACAAGAGGGGTTCAGGGTCTCAAGCAGCTCTTGGCCATGGGGGCAGCCAGTAAACAGAAGCTCTTATTACTACTAAGTAAGACTCATCCTAGCCACGTGGGCTTTTCTGGACCAAACTTTCCCAGGGAGCACCAAGGTGCACCATTTCTGGCTGAGAGAAAAATAAGGGTCTGTACGTTGCCTGCTTTCTGGGGAAGTGATGGCCCTTGGGAAGTCAGAGGCCCTCATGCACGGGAGGGCTGCTCTCCCAAAAAAATTCATTCCAGCCTTTCTCTTTAAACCTGATTCTTAACTCCTAAGAAACTGGTACTCTAAGCAGCTGCGCTCTGGAGTCCAAATATTACTAAGAATTTCCTCTGAAAGACATTTGGTTTATCTCTGTACTTTAAAGGCCTTTCCAGAATCTAGAACATGAGAAAGAACATAATTATCTATGGTCAAAAATCACCTTCTTCATGAGATCCCTTCCTGAGATGTCTAAAAACAGATGAGAGGGAGAGAATGGCTTCCCTCCCCACCAGGGAAATAGGCATAACTGAGGAAAGTTATCAAAAAACAATTATTTAAAGCCTCTGGAGGGAAGCGGCTGTGGCTCAATCAGTGGGGCTCCCGTTTGCCATATGGGGGGCCCCGGGTTCGGTTCCCGGGGCCTCCTGGTGGGGGCGGGCCCGCCTGCACGGCGTGGTTGGCTGGCCCGGCGAGCACAGGCAGCAAGCGGGGGGGAATGAATGAATGGATAAATAAAATCTTTAAAAAAAAAAAAAAAGCCTCTGGAAATTGTCCTAAGGGAATATAGTAAACAAAGAACATTTATTCAAGAAATCTACTAAATCTCAGTGAGGCAGTTGAGTCTGTGGTGTCTGTGCCAGGACCCCTCCCTCCTCCCTTTGACCAGCTCAGTGTGATGGAAGCTCTTCTCCTGGTGAATGCAGTCAAGAACACAAGGCCCCTCTCCCCTCAGCAACCAGTTTGGGAAGAGGAAACACTTCTCCATCCTCTCCAGCTCCGTGCTGCAGTAGCTCTATTCCAGGCAAGAGGGGCTAAAAAGTCCAGGGCTGCCTCACTCCACACAGCTCCCCTTCATCAGGCAAACGGTCAACCCCAGACACAGCAGGCGAAGGACATGGGGCTCCCCAAAGCCTTCGTCCTAGCTCATTCACAGAGTGGAAATCCCATGCCAGAAGAGGCAAGTTGAGAAGACCCCCACCCAACACTCTGCTCATCAAGCAGGGGTGTCACACAGAGAAAAACAGGCCACTATCCCTGCCCCCAGCTCCAGAGCAGTGGTTTAGCGGTTTTGGCCATGGGGAGAGGTGGAAAGGTACAAAGTGCTCTTCAAGGGAACTGATTTTATTTGGAACAGAATATGCAGAAGTTCAAGCCTAAGAGCATTGTCCAAAACAGTGGACAGAGAAGACTGGTGGCTCTATGAGAGCAAGAAGATAAAAACCTTAGACCACCTGAGTTTATCAGAGAGAAACAGGGAAAGAGACAGCTTAGAAGAGCCTGCAAGAGGTTGGAGCAGGCCTCAAAGACTACCCAGTCAAAGGGTTAGAAGTTAATCAGATCAGACTTGGAGTAATTTGTGTTCCTGTAGTATCGTCAAAACAATACAGCTGGCAATTAGTAGAGCTGGACAATTAAGTGTGATACCAACAAAAAGACAGTCAACGAGGTCTCTGCTAAAACCACTGCCATCCCAGGGTGAGGATGTGCAAGCCAAAGGCCACACCATTTGAGGAGGGACACTAGAGCTGCACACTACATGGGAAATAGAATTCAATGAAACAGTCCAGTCAGGTTGCTAAAAAACAAACAAGCAAACAATAGCAAGAACAAGACCCAGGAGGTGGGGATCAGTATCCAGAGTTGCAATATATTATTAAAAATGCCCAGTTTTCAACAAAAAGGTACATGCAAAGAAAAAGGAAAGTGTAACTCATACACCGGGGTGAAAAAGCAGGCAACAGAAACCGCATTTGAAAGGGCCCAGATGTTGGTCTTTGCAGACAAACATCAAAACAACTACTATAAATGTGTTTAAAAAAAAAAAAAAAAAAAAAAGTAAGAAAACTATGCTTAAAGAAGTAAGGAAGGTACAATGATACTGACTCATCAATATAGAAAATATCAAAAAAGAGTCAGAAATTACAAAAAATAATAAATAGAATTTCTGGAATTGAAAAGTATAATAACTGAAAGGAAAAATTACTAGAGGGACTCAATAGCAAATCTGGGCTGGCAGAAGAATCAGTGAACAATAATTTTAAAAGGATTGAAAGCATACAGTATGTTTTCCATCCACAATGGAATGAAATTAGAAATCAGTAAAAGAATGAAATTCAGGAAATTCATGAATATATGGAAATGAAACACCTGAATAACTGAGAAGTCAAAGAAGAAATCATGAAGGAAATTACAGAATATTTTGAGATGAAGCCAAATGAAGATCATCATACCAAAACCTATAGGATGCAGCTAAAGCTAAAAACACCTACATTTAAAAAGATCTCAAATTGATAACCTAGCTTTGTGCCTTAAAAGCAAGCAGAAGAAAGGAAATAATAAAATATTGCAGCTTTCTATATACTAGAGAATAAAAAAGCAACAGAGAAAATCAATGAAACCAAAAGACACGATTGGTATCTGGCACCTTTCACTGCAGGCAACAAGCACTGAGAGACTCCATGCCTCCTCAGTAAGTGCCTTTGCCTCTTATTTGTTCATTCACTGAGTTTGCAACATCCCTGCTATAACTGCCCCGCCCCCCGGCAGCAATCTTTTATAGATTATAAGTGATGCATCCATCCTGTGGCTGCCCAAGCTGCTCCTACAAACCTTCCCCTTACTGCCTTATTCCTGACTCAAGGTCCAGGGAACAGCTTCCAATTCCTACACTATCACTGGTGGCCAAGCCTCTGCCTTCTCCCTTCTAAATCTACACCATTAAGCACTTCCCTTTCCTGATGAATTCTCACTATCTACCAAGACAACTGCTCAGCTAGGAAGACATCCATATCAATTCCAGGTAGCTGCTAAGAAAAACATCCATATATTCACCCTGAGAAATAACAAGGGCCAAGGGGACTGTGGTCCTGGCTCTGGGACCCCTTCCTTTCAGGGTGCACCTAGCCCAAGCCCATGAGCAACCTCAGCATTACTGTACTCTGACACCCAAACCTTTTCCTAACAGAAGTTGGTTCAAAAGAAGAGCCTCCTCCCTGAGTAGAAGAGGAGAACCACTTTACCTTTTTTGGCTCGGAGCACCCGTCCCAGCCTCTGGGCCTCCTGCCGCCGGGAGCCACCATGAGAGGAGATCTGAATGAGAACATTTGCTTCTGGGAGATCAAACGATGTGTCACCTACCTAAAGAAATGAAGCAGCTGGAGTTTGGGAAGGTTTTATATATGAGACAAAAAAAGAAAGAAATAAGCATTCTAGGTGATTTAGAAAAAAGAATCATTGTCCTTTTCTCTATGTATCAGGTCACTCTGCTACAGGAGGTGAAGCAGTAAATCTCAGAAATGCATCTCTGATACAATACTAATACACAGTGTTAATAATTGGGTGGGCTGGAGAAAAAATATACGAAATGTTAAGAAAAGAGCTTAATATTACTTTAAGTATAAATGTTCTGATGATGCTCTTTTTCATAGTTTGTAACAAACATTTCAAAACAATGCAAGATGGTGGTGGGGAGATTTATGGGAGCCTTATATGATGATAGGCATGTCTGTTTTGTTAATTCACAAATTTTACTATACATTTTTATGTATGCTCATGTACAAATGATATACAATAAAATTTTGTTTTTAAAAGATGCATCTCTAGTATAGTTAGTAGTACAAAAATAATATTCTTTCATCAATTTTAAGAAATGTAGCATGCTAAAGCAAGGTGTTAATAATAGGGGGATATACAGGAACTCTGTATTTTCTGCGTGATTTTTCTGTAAATCTACAACTTCTCTAATTTAAAAAAAAAAAAGAGAAAGAAATACAGCCTCTGGAAGACAGAAAAGGCAAGGAACAATTCTCCCTTAGCTTCCAGAAGAATGCAGTCCTGACATGTTGATTTTAACCCTCTAAGGCCCATTTCAAACTTCTGCCTCTAGAACTATTAAAAAAATAAATTTGTACTAAGCCAAGAAAAAAATAAGAAAAAGAAATGCATCTGTGGGCCTCTAGGACCTACTGTGAATTCTCCTAAGAGAATTTATGTAGTCCTTTGTATGTAAAGATGCCATCACTGATCTCCATCACCACCTTCGGTCTCCAACATTTATAGTACTGGGTGTGAGGAGCCCAAAGATAAGAGCCCCATAATAACAGAAGACTCACTTGGAGTGATTCTTTTTTGAGCTACAGAAATAGGTCCGTACAAATCCATCCATTGGAGTCTTATCTGGTGGCTGCTGAGACCAGCAGCACATCTGGAACCATGTGACTCAGTAGGCCCCCTGCCCCACATGGGACTACATTCTGACTCAGGGGGACCTTCTTAGTTTAGGGACTCCAACCATGGAGGTTACCAGCCACACTTGAAAGTCTGGTACTTATTCAGCCACGATCACTTTATAGGTCAATCTCATTTCTCTTAGCCTTTGGCTCTGTCTTAATCTGTTTGTTCTAAATTGCTGGGCCACAGCTTCTAACCACAACTGAAAACCATCACTGAGGCTGGGCATGTGTGAGCCTGTGCTGTGCTTACATTCGCCATCTACCATCAAGGCACACCAGGTGGCAGGACAAAGGCTGCCCACGACATGTGGGAATCCCAACTCCACAAAGAGAACCTCGTTTGAACATCTACTCTTGCCAGAGTAGGAGATGAACTTATTTCCTTTGTAAAAACAAATACAGGGGACTTGCAGGAAGATGGCGGACTAGTAAGACACGGGAATCTCTTCTCCAGAAAAATAGCTAGAGGACAAGCGGAAACAGCCCCGAAAAAGATCTTCTAGGGTTTAGGACAGCAGGTGAAGGCTGTACACCACCCAGAGGAGAGAGGGACAGAAGAGGGAAATCGCGACAACAGAACCGTGAGTTGCAAGTAGCAGCTTCTGCTGCTGCCAGCACCCTCCCTCACACTCTTCAGAATTCTCGGGCCTCTGGGCCTGCGACCACAGACAAAGGGGGCTTTAGGGATCTGCCACTCCCAGAAAGGGGAGAGAGAGGGACACAGCCTTAGGCTGACTCAGGTTCTGACCTGAAATTTGGGCTGTGGAGCCCCACGGACCCTTCCACATGGCGGTTTGCCCTGGGAGCTTAGAAAGGACTGGAGAAATCAGACCCTCCCAACCTCCCACTCTTCTAGCCTGGACTAATTGTTGAGGACTCCACGGGAGAGGGGAGAGAGAGCCTGGGCTGACCCTGCTTTGGACTCCCAGGTTTGGTCTGCCCTGTCCCGAGAGCCCTTCCAGGCTGGGTGGGGCTGCGCCATTGTTTGCCTTGGAGCCTGCAAGGGGCTAAAGATATACAAACCTACCAATCTCCTCCTCTACTGACAGGGACTGATTGTTGAGGATTCAGAAGGGAGTGGAAATATTTCCTAGCTGGGAAAAGGGGGGGTGCTACAAGAGAAGTCTGAAGAACTGTCTCAGAAAGTTTGAATCACAGGGCTCTTAGCCCCCAGACATGAAGCTCTATCACATTGATCTGGCCTGTGTCACAACAAATACGCTCGGACCAGGCATTGAATTGAGAGCTGCCAACAAGCGCCATCTCCTGGCAGACCAAGGAAGTGCACATAAGAAAATTATTAAGTAAGAGAGGCTTTTCCTGGCCTCTATAGCCTCCCTGCCCAAGGCCCTAGGAAATGACTCTAAACCAATCACTGGGTCCAGTGCCCAGTTTTGAGCAACCAGCAGAACAATCCTAACAATCAAGGTTAAGCCAAAAATCAAAGAGCTGTGTTAACTCACAGCCTCCTGCCACTAAAACCCCATAAAAGAGAAAGAGATAGAGCATCTAAGTAAAATACAAACTAACCAGATGCCTAAGCACCAGCAAAAGATTACGAGCCACACTAAGAAAATAGAAGACATGGCCCAAGAAAAGGAATACAGCAAAGTCCCAGAAGAGATGCAGAATTTGAGAGAACTAATTAGTGAGATGAGCACAAATTTCCAAAATCAAATTAATGAGATGAAAGAGAATATAGTTAAAGAGATCAATGCCATCAAGAAGTCATTGATGGGAAGCGGATGTGGCTCAATCAGTAGGGCTCCTGTTTACCATATGGGAGGCCCCGGGTTCGGTTCCCGGGGCCTCCTGGTGAAGGCAAGCCGGCCCACATGGTGCGGTGAGCTGACGCAGCAGGACCACCCAGCAAGGGGAGACAAGCAGACACAGAAAAACGCACAGCAAATGGACACAGCAAGCACAAGCAGCAAGGGGGGATAAATGAATAAATAAATAAAATTAAAAAAAAAAAAAAAAAAAAAAAAAGAAGTCATTGAGCGAACGCAAAGAAGAATTTGAAACACTGAACAGAAAAGTAAAGGAGTTCATGGGAATGAAAGACACAATAGGTGAAGTCAAAAATACATTTGAAGCATACAACAGCAGACTCAAAATGATAGAAGAAAGAATAAGTGATACTGAAGACAGAGCAGCTAAAATTGAAGAGAGGAAAGAATAGAAAAAATTGAGCAGGGGCTCAGAGAGTTGAATGACAATACAAAACGCAAGAACATACGTGTCATGGGAGTTCCAGAAGGAGAAGAGAAAGGAAAAGGGGCAGAAAGAGTATTTGAGGAAATAATAGCTGAAAATTTCCCAACTCTCATGAAAGAAATGAACTTACATGTCCAAGAAGCACACCATACCCCAATAAGAATAAATCCAAATAGACCTACGCCAAGACACATATTATTCAGAATGTCAAATGTAAAAGATAAAGAGAAAATTCTCAGAGCAGCAAGAGAGAAGCAAATGATCACATACAAAGGACGTCCAGTAAGACTTTGTGCAGATTTCTCTTCAGAAACCATAGAGGCGAGAAGACAGTGGTATGATACAATTAGGAAACTGAAAGAGAAAAACTGCCAGCTGAGAATTCTTTATCCAGCAAAACTGTCCTTCAAATATGAAGGTGAATATAAAGTATTAACAAACAAACAGAAACTAAGAGAGTTTGCAAAAAAGAATCCACCTTTGCAGGAAATATTAAAGGAAGCCTTAGAACCTGAAAGAAAAAGACAGGAGAGAGAGGCTTGGAGGAGAGTATAGAAGAAAGAAAAGCGGAAAGGATAACCAAAAGAATAAAAAGACAGACAAAAACAAGATGACATATGAAAACCAAAGAATAAAATGGAGGAAATAAATAGTGCATTTTCAGTAATATCATTGAATGTGAATGGATTAAATTCCCCAATCAAAAGATACAGGCTGACAGAATGGATAAAAAAACATGAGCCATCCATATGTTGCTTACAAGAAACTCACCTCAGACCCAAGGATACAAGCCGGCTGAAAGTAAAAGGTTGGAAAAAGATACTCCACGCGAATAGTAAACAGAAAAGAGCAGGGGTAGCTATACTAATATCAGACAAAACAGACTTCAAATGCAAAAAAGTGGTAAGAGATGCGGAAGGCCATTATATATTAATAAAAGGGACGATCCTCCAGGAAGATATAACAGTCATAAATACCTATGTACCTAACCAGGGTGCCCCAAAATATATGAGACAAACTCTGGCAAAACTGAAGGGAGAAATAGACATTTCTACAATAATCGTCGGAGACTTCAACACCCCTCTCACATCATTAGATAGAACAACTAGACAGAAGATCAACAAGGAAACAGAGAACTTGAACAATATGACAAACAAGTTAGACCTAACAGACATATACAGAACACTGCATCCAAACTCAGCGGGTTATACATTCTTCTCAAGTGCCCATGGATCCTTCTCCAGGATAGACCACATGTTAGGTCACAATACAGCTCTCAATAAATATAAAAAGATTGAAATTATACAAAGCACCTTCTCAGATCATAATTGAATGAAACTAAAAATCAATAACAGACAGGAAAAAAAGAAATTTGCAAATGTGTGGAGACTGAACAACACACTCCTAAATATTCAGTGGGTCAAAGAAGAAATTGCAAGTGAAATCAATAAATATATTGAGACAAATGAAAATGAGAACACAACATATCAAAACTTATGGGATACAGCAAAGGCAGTCTTGAGAGGGAAATATAGCCCTAAATGCCTATATTAAGAAACAAGAAAGAGCTAAACTCAAAGATTTAACTGAACAACTTGAGAAACTAGAAAAAGAACAGCAAACCAATCCCAAAGTAAAAAGAAGGAAAGAAATTATAAAGATTAGAGCGGAAATAAATGAAAATAAGAACAGAAAAGCAATGGAGAAAATCAACAAAACCAAAAGCTGGTTCTTTGAGAAGATCAATAAAATTGACAAACCCCTCACTAGACTAACAAAGAAAAAAAGAGAGAAGATGCAAATAAATACAATCAGAAATGAAGGGGGGGGGAATTACAAATGACCTCACAGAAATAAAAAGGATCATAAGAGGATATTATGAGAAACTATATGCCAACAAACTAGACAACCTGGATGAAAAGGACAAATTTCTAGAAACTCATAACCAGCCTACACTGACACGACAAGAAATACAAGAACTTAACAAACCAATCACAATTAAGGAGATTGAATCCGTCATCAAAAATCTCCCAGCAAAGAAAAGTCCAGGACCAGATGGCTTCACAGGTGAATTCTACCAAGCATTTCTAAAAGAATTAACACCAATCCTGTTTAAACTCTTCCAAAAAATTGAAGAGGAGGGAAAATTACCCAACACATTTTATGAAGCCAACATCACCCTAATACCAAAGCCAGATAAAGATTCCACAAGAAAAGAAAATTACAGACCAATCTCTCTCATGAACATAGATGCAAAAATTCTCAACAAAATACTTGCAAATCGAATCCAACAGCATATCAAAAGATTTATACATCACGACCAAGTGGGATTTATTCCTGGCATGCAAGGCTGGTTCAACATAAGACAATCAATCAATGTAATACACCACATTAAGAAATTGAAGGAAAAAAACCACATGATCATCTCAATAGATGCAGAAAAGGCATTCGACAAAATCCAACATACCTTTTTGATAAAAATAATTCAAAAGATAGGAATAAAAGGAAAATTCCTCAATATGATAAAAGGCATATATGAAAAACCCACAGCCAGCATCATACTCAATGGGGAAAGGTTGAAAGCTTTCCCCCTAAGATCAGGAAGAAGACAAGGATGCCCACTGTCACCATTGTTATTCAACATTGTACTAGAAGTTCTAGCGAGGGCAATTAGACAAGAAAAAAAAAAATTAAAGGCGTCCAAATAGGAAAAGAGGAAGTAAAACTCTCACTGTTTGCGGATGACATGATCCTGTATTTAGAAAATCCTGAAGTATCCACAACAAAGCTACTTGAACTAATAAATGAGTTCAGCAAAGTGGCAGGATATAAGATCAACACGCAAAAATCAGTAATGTTTTTGTACACTAGTACTGAACAATCTGAGGAGGAAATCAGGAGGAAAATTCCATTTTCAATAGCAACAAAAAGACTCAAATACCTAGGAGTTAATGTAACCAAGTAAGTACAGGACCTATATGCAGAAAACTACAAAACAATGCTAAAAGAAATTTAAAAAGATCTAAACAAATGGAAAGACATTCCGTGTTCATGGATTGGAAGAATAAATATCGTGAAGATGTCAATCTTGCCCAAACCGATTTATAGATTCAATGCAATACCAATCAAAATCCCAACAGCTTACTTTACAGAATTAGAGAAGGCAATTACCAAATTCATCTGGAAGGGTAAGTGCACCCGAATAGCCAAAAGCATTCTAAAAAAGAAGAGCAATGTGGGAGGAATTTCGCTGCCTGACCTTGTAACATATTACAAAGCTATAGTGGTCAAAACAGCATGGTACTGGCATAAAGATAGACATATCGATCAGTGGAATAGAATTGAGAATCCAGAAATAAACCCTCACCTATACAGTCAACTGGTTTTTGACAAACCTACCAAGCCCATGCTGATGGGAAAAACACCATTTGTCTCTTCAACAAATGGTGTTGGGAGAACTGGGTATCTATAACCAAAAGAATGAAAGAGGACCCCTATCTCACCCCCTATACAAGAATCAACTCAAAATGGATCAAAGATCTAAATATAAAAGCCAGGACCATAAAACTACTGGAAGAAAATGTAGGGAAACATCTTCAAGACCTTGTAGTAGGTGGTGGTTTCTTGGACCTCACACCCAAAGCACGTGCAACAAAAGAAAAATTAGATAAATGGGACCTCCTCAAAATTCAACACTTTTGCACCCTCAGGACTTTGTCAGAAGGGTGAAAAGGCAGCCGACTCAATGGGAAAAAATATTTGGAAATCACATATCTGATAAGGGTTTAATATCCAGGATATATAAAGAGATGTTACAACTCAACAATAAAAAGACAAATGACCCAATTAAAAAATGGACCAAAGACTTGAATAGACATTTCTCCAAAGAAGAAATACAAATGGCAAAAAAACACATGAAGAAATGTTCAACATCACTCATGATTAGGGAAATGCAAATCAAAACTACAATGAGATATCATTTCACACCTATCAGAATGGCCACTATGAAAAAGACAGAGAACTACAAGTGTTGGAGAGGATGTGGAGAGATAGGAACACTTCTTCACTGTTGGTGGGAATGCAGGATGGTACAACCACTATGGAGGACTGTTTGGCAGTTCCTAAAGAAGTTGAATATAGACTTGCCATGTGACCCTGCAATACCACTACTGGGTATATACCCAGAAGAACTGAGAGCAGTGACACGAACAGACATCTGCACACCGGTGTTCATAGCCACATTATTCACCATTGCCAAAAGTTGGAAACAACCCAGGTGTCCATCAACAGATGAATGGATAAACAAACTGTGGTCTCTTCACACGATGGAATATTATGCAGCTGTAAGAAGAAATGAAGTCATAAAGCATATGGCAACATGGATGAACCTGGAGGACATTATGTTGAGTGAAGCAAGACAGACACAAAAGGACAAATACTGTTTGAATGCATTACTATGAACCAAATATATTGTGTAATATATTGTTTGATTAAAAAAAAAAAATTATATGTATCCATTACATTTAATTGAGAAATGTGTATATTTATTCATCTGTGTTTACCTTTTAGTTTTTAATTGTTTATGTTTTCAATTATTAAATGTACAAAATAAAGTTAAAAAAAAAAAAAAAAAAAAAGAATTACATGCTTGTAATGAACACATGGAAAATAATCCAAGTTTGTAATCAAAAAGAAGTATTGCTTAAAACTAAGACTTTTTTCCCTATTAATTTGGCTAAGAAGAAAAAATTATTTCCAGGGTCTAGGAAACTAGGCACTGTCAAACACTCTTGATGAATATAAATTTGTAGTCTTTCTAAAGAGGAAATTTGAAAATATGTATTACAAGATTAAAAATATTTATTTCTTTTGACCAAAAAAAAAAAACAAATACAACTTAAAAGTCCTGATTCCAAAAAAGAGGTGGGAAAAATTCTTAATCAAGCTAAGAAACTTTGTATATTATCCACAATACATTAAAATCCTGAATCTAATTCGTCTAATACCCTATTCCCCTGCCCTCTGATCCCCAGACACTGGACCCATGGGAATGAAAATGTACACATGAATTTCCTTAAACACAATTTCACAGTCTGGGAATCATAGAGCATATCTTCCAGGGCTGCTGGTAAGGGCCTCACCACCACCCTGCTTGCCACACAAACCTTGGATATGAAGATGGTGTTGATTTTGGGGTTGTGCTTGAAATTCTGGAGAATTTGCATCCTTTCTCCCTGAGATGTAGGACCATAAATATAGGGTCTAGAGAAGAACAAAGTTGCATTAGAAAGACAGAGAATCACTCAATTATCCAGGAAGCACAAAAGAGGGAAAAAGGAACACAAATAAAGTTGCTCTCTAACAGGAAGCCCTCTATTGTGCAAGAACACCAGAAGATCAATAAAAATGACTGGCCATGGATACCACCACCCACCCTTTCCCTACTGATTCAGGGGTGTTCAGGCTGATCACTCTTCCTAGGGTTCCCTCCTTTACTTTTTTTTTGGACTAGCTTTTTCCTGCTTCAACATTTCTAGCTCTAAGCTTAGAGTCTAAACAAAGAGAATCCTCTGGATTTCATGAAGCCCAAGGGGAATGGCCAGAAAAATACTCCTGTTTCCATCACAAAATGTTGGAAGCAACTGTCTCCTATTGACACAGGCAGTCTTCAACAAATAAGCTAAAAAGCAAAGCAGAGTCTCTTTCAATGTTTTTCCCTCCCACATCCTGTACCCGCCAACGCTCACAAGCTTCTCCTGAGCTCCCAGCTCTCTGCCAAAGGGCACAGCCCTATCTGAAGCCCTTACTGGCTATCACCTCAGGGCACCTGGGACCCACTCACCCCTGCCTCCTACCTTGGAGTGCTCTGGTCACAGGTGTTTGTAGCTTCCCCAGGACTGGTAACAACAGTAACAACAAAGATGGCTATGGCAGGAGCAAGAGCGACAGCGCCCAAGTATGCAGTGCTGACCAACACCAGGCACCATGCTGGGTGCTGTGCTAAAAAAAATCCATCCTCCTCTGCCAGTATTTCTCTCAGCCTTGAGAAGGAGATTTTGCTGCTCCCCCATTTACACATGGAGAGCAGAGAGTCAGAGAGGCAGTGCCCCTTAAAAGGCTCAAGAAGCTCTATGGTGATGCTCCAAAGGCGTTTTCCAATGTCGAGCTACAAGCCAGTTACAGGAGTGTCCGTGGGGAAACTGGGTAGGACCTGGG
This sequence comes from Tolypeutes matacus, assembly GCA_026826555.1. Classification (NCBI taxonomy): domain Eukaryota; kingdom Metazoa; phylum Chordata; class Mammalia; order Cingulata; family Chlamyphoridae; genus Tolypeutes; species Tolypeutes matacus. The sequence goes on from JAKSZT010053840.1 coordinate 7,552,264, forward strand.
GCTGACGGTCTCTAGTCAGCCCAACCACAAGCTACTTCAACAGCGTCCAGTGTGCTACATGAGTCTTAGCATTCCCTATGAGTGTCATGCTGTGAAAAACGCTGGGGAGCTCTACGCTTCAGAACAGACTGTCTCTCGGTCCCCAGGTTTTTAGGGGGTGCTTTTTCTTCTTCCCCATCATCAGGAAAAGCTACTCCCACAATGACAATGCCATCATCAGATCTACTCCACGGGATCATTTTAAAGCAAGAAAAGAAAAAGAAACCAAAAAACCTTCTATATTTGAGAGCAAGCGGTCAGAACAAGTCAAGGTAATAAGTAAAGTTGAGGGAAGCGGCTGTGGCTCAATCAGTAGGGCTCCCGTTTACCATATGGGAGGCCCCGGGTTCGGTTCCCGGGGCCTCCTGGTGAAGGCAAGCCCGCCCACACGGCATGGTTAGCTGACCCAGCGAGCACAAGCAGCAAGGGGGGGATAAATGAATAAATAAAAAAATAAATAAATAAGTAAAGTTGAAGTTATTGCTATAGTGCACACGCACTAGACCATCGGGCAGACGCTCAGGAGGCGGCCACAGAGGAACAAGCCCCAAGTGTGTTTCAAATGCAGGTGTCGGGGAGGCCACAGGAGGGAGGCCCCAGAAGGAATCAGGAAAGCCGATGGGAATGGAGGCAGGGTTGGGGAGGGAAGAATTTTCCGGTAAGTCTGACACCATAACTGTGTGTGCTATCTCACTCCCCTCTCACATAGACGTGAATATGACAGTGAAGAAGTAAAGGGACACACGTCCACAAGGACATAACAGCAGTGAGAAACATGAGTAACGTCTGGATGCTGAGAAGCAGGCAGATGCAGGCCTGGGAAGTGATTAGTGGACCAGGGAAAGCAGAGACCCAGGCTGACAAGACGGAAGGGCAAAAGCAAAGCAAGCCAACATGCTACGCGAAACACAAAGGGGTCACGGGAGCTGACAGGGAAGGTGGGGCAGTGGGGCAGGACCACAGGCAGAAGCTCAGAGAGAGTATTTCTATGAGCAGCCAGGCCCAACTCCCACCTGGCAGAAAATGCAGGCTTCTAGCCTGGATTCTGAGTAGGAGGCTGTATATATAGCTAAGGGGACATGCATCCCCGATGTTACGACTTCTCCGACCCCTTCTCCCACAGCATGCTGGTGGCCAGGAGACCAGAGCCCCTGAGAAAAGGCAGCTGGTGGTTTCTTGACAAGCACTCTATGGGAAGGCCTACCTGTCAACAACCTGCCAAACTTTAAAGAAAGTCCAATCAGCTTTTTAGTGACTGACTCTTAAACAAGAAATATGAAAAACTCTAAACACAGTGATGAAAACAATCAAAAGAAAATAACTTGGGGGAGCAGATGTAGCTCAAATGGTTGAGCGCCTGCTTCCCATGTACGAGGGCCTGGGTTCAATCCCCAGTACCATCTTTAAAAAAAAAAAGATAATATAAGTAACAGCAGAAAACTTCAAAAAATATAATAGCCTGAGCAGACATTGTACTCCTAAAACAAGACAACTATTAATAAATTAATTAATTAATTAAAAAAAAACTGTTGAAAGTTAACAAAAAATTCAATAGAAGAGGACGTAAAAAAACAGGAGGAAAAAAAAAAGATAAGAAACTGATTCAAAGATCCAGTCTGAACCAGTAGGCATACCAAAAAGAAAGAAAAGAGAAAACACAGAGAAGGTGATTACCAAGGAAAGAAATTCTCAGAACTGAAGGACATGAGTTTTCAGACTCAGAGAGCCCACTGAGTGCCCATCATAATGGAAGGAAAGACCGCACTAAGGCAGACCAGTTTGAACTTCGCAAAAAAGAAAATCCTAAAGTCTTCCTGAAAGAGAGAAGAGGTAACACAGAAGAGGCACAGAGAATTCACAGGATGATGCCAAAGGGAAGTCCCAAGATAACAGCTCTGCTCAGACAGCAAGGCCAGACCCAAGCAGGAGGATGACAGGCTCTAGTCGGGATCCCACCAAGGGACATAAAGAAAAAAGGACAAGGAACTGAGATTGCCTGATGCACCCTACTCCATTAGAGAGGGAGCCTGCTGTTATGTGAAGAATCTGGAGAGGAGTAAAATTAAGTGAAAACCAAGCAAAAGCAGCAACAAAGCAACTACTAACTCCAAGAAAAACAAATATTTACAAGAAAGAAATGTAATCACATACTATATGACTAGGCCTGAACAATATTTATACAGTTAAAATAATGTAGCATTGCATACTGAAGCATCCCCAAATTTGTGCTGCTACCAAAGTGAGGATAGTGGGAGAGCAAGTAAGGTGGGGGGCATGTAAGAGAGCTAAAGCATTACCTCCCATAGTAGGAATTTCTACAATTGTTATTTAAGAAATTGCTGTGTAATTTATTAGAAATATGAGTATAAACAGGAAAAAAAAAGTGGCTGCACCTCTGGGGGCAGGAATTGGGGGTGGGAAGACATGGACGCAGGGCATTCCTGTTTTCATAATAATCCACGTTTACTGCAATTAAAAAACACAAATTTTCTAAATTTAAAAAAAAAAAAAAAAGAATAATTTTCAGAAACGTAATCTTCCTGTGCCTCAGTTTTCTCATCTGGAGAGTGGGAATAATACAACACTCCATATGGCTGAGGTGAGGATTAAATAAAACAGAGGCAGAGTATGCCTAGCACAGATCAGTCTGACTCTCTGGCTCCCACTTTCTGAGTTCAGGGTGGTGAGGCTCCCCTTTTCTAGATGCTCTCATCTCTCACTTGACTGCCAGTTTCTCTGTCATGCCTGGTTCCTGGACCAGGTCCACAGAACCAGACCTAGAGATGCCGAGAAGTTCCTGAGAGGTTCGAGAAAGAAACAGGCCCTTTCTGCGCTCTCCTACAGGGAATATAAGCTGGCATGGAGGAAACTCCAATTTTTCAGTTCTTACTTGTTCAGACGAATGGCATATTCCTTCAGGGCAAACACATTGTCAGCAAATACAATAATCTTGTCGTTCCTCCTTTCGTGAAACTTGATCAGAAACTGGCAAGCTCGGAATTTGTTGGGGTTCATAGTATACAGCAGGATTCGTTTCTTGGTTTTGATTGCCACATACTCCCGATAAAACTCAGGAGACATTGGGCACCAGACCTGTGATGCAAAGAATCAGGAGTCATCTTCCAAATTTAAACCTCTCACTATTGGAAATTTTTTTGTTAGGAGAATTAGCTTTAAAACAAGTCACATCAAAACACTCAATAGTATGTAAACTATATCTCAGTAAAGTTGCGCACCGCCCCCCCCCCCAAATCTAATATACTATCCAATGTTGAACCAGGACACTCTCACATGTTAATCACTTAACAAAGGCTTTTAAATTCAGAGTTAAGCAAGAAATTATTTTCACACCAACTCTATGAGGAAAACCAGATTCACAAACAGAAGTGCAAGCAATCCCTTCAGTCGACCATTTTCTCCAAATACAAGTTGGCTCTGCTTCTGAGAAGTCCCTCCCCAAACCCCCCCCCCCCCCCCCTTTAGGGGGGGGGGGAAAGAGATCCTAGTTAGGCTCTGGGGCCATCAAGGAGAAGCCAGTCACTACCAGTCTACCACCTGGCACCACTGTGTGAGCCACACATTCATTCCTATCACCTAACTCCAATTCCCACCCACAAAACTCCACACTGGCAAAGAAGAATCATTTCGATTTCAGAGGTATGAAAGAAAGGACGACCACGTATTCTAAACCATGAGAAAACATCGCAGAATGGAAGGACTTAAGAAGCCAAGAAACTTCATGGATGAGCCCCCAGATTGTCAAGCCAGTCCCTGTCTGCTGTCTTGACAGCTAATCAGGCAGCGTGGGAAAGGGCTTCTACCTTAGCCATGAGGGATGGGCTGCAACATTCCATGATAAATCCATGGGCCATACATTACCAAAGCTCAATCGACCCATCTAGCTTAATCATCCAGCACTATTTGAGCTCTTGTCTCTCTATATAATTATATAAAATATGACTTTTGTACATCCTCAATTCACTTCAAGTTCTGGTAAGATGTAGAATAGTCAATGGTTCTAGAACCAACCAGCCGGCCCAAATGTGAATCTGGGCACTTGGTAGTGGTGTGAATTTCCTGAAGCACGTGACTAACCCTCTCTCTCTGCCTCGGTCTCTTCCTCTGTAGAACTGGGAGGCAACAAGGGCAGAGGTGACACCTGTAAATCCCTTAGAACAGGGTGGGCTCATCCAGGGTGTGCCACTGTTCTGGACATGACAAGTCCTCCTCTGTCCTGCTGTGCTCACTGCTGTTCCTCCAACACAACAAGGACCCTCCACGTGGGACCTCCGAGCTTCTCTCTGTCTGATTTGCTCTGCTGCTAGAGAATGTGACTGGCCCTATTTGGACCAGATTCTGTTATGACTCCATTAGATTTTCTAGTTCTTTCTAGCCAAAGCAATTCCTTTTTCACAGTAAAGTCTTTAAAATCCTGCACTTCACAGAACATAAAACATGAATGGTCCATAAACATCTAAGAAGATAACCAATCTTGTCAGTAATCAGGATAAAACAAATCAAGACTACAGAGAGATACCATTTCACACCTGTCACGTTAGCCAAAATTAAAAGGGGCAAACTCAATTCAATATTCAGTGCTGGAGGAGCTGTGGAGTCACCCCAACTCACCCCTGGTAAGTGTTTAATTGGTACAACCACTTCAGGAAAAAATTGGGTTGACTAGTGAAGCGAACATCTGCATATCCTTCAACCCAGCAGGGCTACTCCATATTTGCCACAGCAATGGCTTTCAAACTCTGATCACTTTATGTCGCAAACCAAACATTTACACACACAAACAGGGTTTTATGAAACAATAAATACCCTTCCTACATATTACGCTTTCTGGTAGATTCAATTTTGTATTGGTCACAACTCTCTAAAGCAATTCCACCATCTTACTAAAGGGAAACCCATTTCAGCATTTGAATAACGCTGCTTTAGAAAAACTCTTACATAATCAGTCCCAGGAAATATGTTCAAGGACATTTACAGCAACACTGTCAGTAACAGGAAAAGAATTAAGCAATCCAAATTTATAGGGAAAAAATAAATCAACACTTGCCTAGGGCTGGGAGTGGAGGTTGGGATTAATTGGTAATGGGCATGAGGAAACTTTTTGGGATGGAGTAAGTGGTCTAAATTTGGATTGTGGTGATAGCTGCACAACTCTTTAAATTTACAAAAATTGTACACTTGCAACAGGTGACTTTTATGGTATGTAAATTACACCTCAATAAAGCTATTAAAAAAAAAAAAGCTTAGCAACTCAAATGTCTATTACTTTAACAAGAATTTTTACTGCTGTGCAGCATTCCATCATATGAGTATATCAAATTGTGGTGTAGCGTACGATGGAATACTACAAAACAGTACAAAGGAATGAGCTACAGCTACTTGCATCATCAAAGGAGTAATGTACAATGCAAGGAATAATAGTATTAATACAAAAGACAGAAGACACACAATAACATACACAACCTGATTCCATCTCCATAAAGATAAAAAACAACCAGGCCAGCATAAGTTCCCAGATGGAGGTTACCCCTGGCAGGGGGAGAGGAGAGGAACCAGGCACCCCAAATGGGCCATTTCTTAAGCTGGGTGGTGATAAAGACAACCGAGCAAACTAACTGCTCCTGTTCCTCATACCTGCCTTTGGCCAAGAGGCCGCTCTCTGTGGCCCCTTCCCCTGACCTCCGAGAGAGTACACTGTAAGTGCGAGAAGGCATTTTTGTTGTTGTTCCTTCAGAGCACTTACTTTTGAACATGTATTTTTTTTAACATATACCTGCACAGATCATCATTATGTGTTCTTAGAAATAAAATGATCAAGGTCCCAGGCTGCCCTCTGGGGGCATCAAAACCAACAGGCAGGGGGCGGATGTGGCTCAAATGTTTGGGTGTTCGTCTCCCATATAGAGGGACCTGGGTTCAATTCCTGGGACCTCCCGGTAAAAATAAAAATATAGAAGGCGAGCAGGCTGCCAGGACCCGCGAGCGGGTGCATCGCTAGGTCCTGTGCTTGGGTGCACTGTCAGGCCCTGCAAGTCAGTGAGTCCCCCAGGCTCTGCACGTGGGAGCACCACCAGGCCCCGCCGAGCCACGCAGCAAGATAATGGTGTAACAGGAGAGTGACACAAGGGAGAGCCAAGACGAGACGCACCGAAAAACCAGCAACTGAGGTGGCACAGGTGGTAGGACTCCTCTCTCCCACATCAGAGGTTCCCAGGATTGAATTTCAGTGAAGACAGGAGGAGGAGGATGAGAAGAGAGGGCAGGAAGCAGACACAGAGAATTGCCCAGTGGATGGACACAAAAGCAGCAAAAATGGGGAGAAAGGGGGCGGTAAAAATAGGTAAAAAGTAAATAAATAAATAAATAAATCTTAAATTAAAAAAAACTCAACAGGTAGCGACAGTGGGGTGGCTGCCCACACTACCGTTCAAGGACCCTGAGGGGTGGGGAGGGGGCAGGAACACCCCGAGGTGGCTCACTCACAGAAGAGGAGGAAGAGCGCGGGCTTGAAAACCAGCCTGAGTTACCAACCTGACTTCACTCAGGAATGCACGACTCTGGACAAGCTACTTTGACCCCCTTCTGTGAATCGGGTGTAATGCTGCTCACCTGCCCAGTGGCTGAGGGGAACCGCCTGAGGGTGCCGCAGGTTCTTCCCATGTAGCTTTGCACCCTTGTACCCCATGTGCCTGGCCCCTGCCTACGGCTCTCCCTAGAGCCACCCACCCAGCCACAAGCCCAGGAAGGTGGCAGCTACCTCAGCACACTGGACTTTGGCGATGTAGCCGTTGTTCTGGAGCTCCATCCAGTTGGCTTCGTAGAGCTTGGGCCCGATCAGAAAATTCAAGTCAACAATTTTGTCATCTTCTCGGACGAGCGTCGCGGTCAAGCCCAGCTTGCAGTGGGCCTGCACGATGGTGAGCACTCGCCGGAACATCTTGGCTGGGGAGACAATAAGAACGCTCACGCTGTTGCTTCTGAAAATGCTCGGAGCCAGCTAAGGAGTAATACCTTAGCCTCCAAATAAAACAACACTACTGCAATGATTTTTTAGTGCTTTAGTCCAGTTTTCCCAGGGCCATGAAAAATAGATGGTTTAAGGCAAATTAAGCTGTAACCAAAAAGATGAAAGAAGGAAGAACACTAGCCTCTAAATGACTCCTCTGGGCCAGTGGTTAAGGCGGCTATAAATGTGTATGTCTGCCCACCGCTGCCTAAGCCCCACACGTGCCTAAGAGTTATCTCAAAGCTCTGCCCAGAAAGTCTTTCTAGCAAGCTGGGACTGGCGATGCAGCACTGTTTACACCCACCTAACAACTGGAAATCAACTGTCATCACCCCAAGCCAACAGCTCAGCTCCAGGCCGACTTACCGGGGATGGTGTGCACTTCGTCCAGGATCATGAGGCCCCACTCCTGGGTCTTGAGCCACTCCATGACACGCTCAGCCTCCCAGGACCTTCTGGTGGTGTGGCCCAGCATGGAGTAGGTGCTGATGGCAATGGAACAGCCAATGGGCTTGTCCTTGGCGTCGGAGGTGAAGCGGCAGATCTGGCTATCATCGATGGTGGACCACATCTTGAACTGGGCTTTCCACTGCTCAACAGATACAGCCGAGTTGCCCAGCACCAGACAGCGTTTCCGGACAGTGCATGCAGCTGTTACGCCAACCAGGGACTTCCCAGCACCTACAAGAAACCAGAAAGAGGTCCTGTCTGAAGTCAGGTTGAAATGAAGGACAGGGACAGAGTAACTTATCAGCATGCAGATCTAAGCAGAGTACTTGTAACAATCCTCAGAGCAGACCTTTGTGAGACATTTACTGCCCTAAGCCTGTTTCTTCTTTATTAGGAGACATGCCCACTGCCTGGACATGTGAGAATAAACGTGACACTAATTATAAACACAGTAACATTACTGTTCACGTAGCAAACTCTCCTGTAAGACTTTACATGCCTCTTGTTTAAATGTTGATATAGCAAAACAAACCAGGATAGAGAAATGACTATTACTGCCATTTTACAGGTTGGAGAATTAAAAAAGAGCTCAGAACCATGCCCAAGGTCATAGTAAAGAGGAAGTGGCTGAGGTCTAGGGTCTCTAGCATGAGCCTGCAGAAAGCAGGAACTCAGTAAAAGAGAGCTACAGGATCTCCTGCCCTGGAGAGTCTGCCTCAAATCTGGGTGGGACTCCCAAGTGAGTGTGCCGTGACCTCTGGCCAGAACCGAGGCTGGAAACTGACAATCTCTGAACAAGTGTCATCAGGTAGATGTCCAAGGGGCTCTGACTGTCCTTCCTCAGACTCACACACTGGAACAGGCCATCCATAAACGACAAAGTTTCTGTGCCAGGGGGCCTCCAATTATGCACACGTCACAAGACTGATTCCAAACAACAGTGAGAGCCTGACCAGGCTCTGTAAGACTGCCTACCTCCCTGCCATCACTGTCTATCCTCTCATTGATCTGTTGACCATTTGACTGTCCATCAGAACGAGCCCTGTGAGGTCAGGAGCTTCGCCTATCTAACCAGTATATCCCCCCCGGGCCTAGGCCAGGGCCCTGCACACAAAAGCGCTCAATATTGACCTAGGAGCCCTCTGACCTCAGCTGTTCCCTTGCAAGGAAATGTGGGGAGGAAGACCAGGAGGCCACTGGCAGTCCCAGACAAGCAGCCTGGTCTCCTCCATTCCTGAGTGACCTGACCTCAGGTGTTGCTTACCGCAGGGGAGAACGATGACCCCTGAGCGGGCACGCCCATTCCCAAACATCTTTCGCAAGCTCTTCTCCTGGTAGGGCCTCAGCACAGCTGTGGGCTTCAGATCAATGTTGATGTCAGGATTGACAGAATCATTCCGGAAGTCATATTCTGCCAGTAGAGGGTACTCGAGGTGGATGCAACGTTTCTGGAGCTCCTCAATCATTTCCTGGGGAGTGAACATGAGGGAAGTTTTGTGAGTCGGTGAACTCCAAAGCATGCTAAAAAATAGTAGAGTCTACAGGGCCTGGTACTTTTGCAATTGCAGATCTTGCTATTATTTCACAATCAGGTTAAAACACAGAAAAACAACCCTGACCACTGACAGTCAAAACTGCTAGGCCAAAATGGCCCTCAAGTCACTATTTCTCACCTCTCTCCAGCGATGTGGGAAGACTGGCCTCCTAGTCTAAGGAGCAGGGAACGCAGACCCTAACACCTTCAGGAGGAAAGGTGCAAGGGCCCACAGACACCACAAAGAGGACAGTGATGCAGGAACTGACAGGCCTTCCTTCCTCTCACAGACTAAAGACAGAGTCAGCGCAGAGCTGGCACAGGTTTCTGACACCAGCTGAGCAAGCGGACCAGGCCAGGGTACACTCACCAACCTGCTTGACTTCAAAGGATACTGTCTGCATCTCCTCTTCCTCCTCCTCATCTTTGTCCATTTGCTCATAGAAGTCAAACAGGTCCGTGGGGATGTCAGATTTGACCTGTGGCTCTGTCCCTTGAGAAGTGGAGGGCCCGCCGCTACCCTCGGCAGTTTTAGAAATCTGTAAGAAGAAAGGCAGGTCTGGACCTGCAGGTCCCCCAGGCTGCTGAAGCAGGGCACTGAAGTCCGAGAGGTGTCCCCACCCCAAGGCTGACCCAGGAGTCACGTACGGCAGATTTGCTCGTAAAAGTCTCTGTGATAAGCTCGGTCGCCTCCCCCTCAGCGTTCCTCAGACGGCATTCCCGGATTACCGGGTCCTGGAGAAGATGCTGGATGACATCTGGGTGGGAGCTTTCAACAAAGTACCTACAAGCAGGGGAGGAGGGAGGTGTCTACTGACCAGTACACCATTTCCAAGGGGTTCTACTGCTCATCCAATTTGATGGTCTGGGAACTGTGGCCTCGTAATGCCTCCTCCCACCCTCTCACTCCCCCACCACCTTTTATCCAATGTGAGCTGAGAGATCCTGGGGCCCTGGCTTTGAGGCCAAATAAGCAGGCATCTTGGCCCCAGCTCCACCACTAGGGGAAACCAGTGCCCTCCGGATGGATTTCCAATTTCCGCCAGGTCACTGCTCCTGCTCCTCTGGTCTATGCTTCAGGGGAATCCAGGAGTTATGCAAACAGTCCACAAACCCCAACCCCTTCCCAAAGCCCTTTCTCCCACCTAGTGCACAGAGGGTGGAAAAGTCCTGGGCCTCTCCAGGAATCTCTTACCTGTTGTGCTTCAGGACCAGTTTGACTTTTCCATAGCTGACAGTACACAACTACGAGCAATGACAACACCAAACACAAAATTAGTAATGAGCAGCTCAGGTTTTCAGAAAGGCTCCGAAACACTCACTACTAGTCATGTTTTACCACCTAGCAGCCAAGTGAAGTGTTCGTTTTACTTTAGAAAAACCCAGTGTGCAATCCTAACAGGGTCAGAGCGCCTACTGAGCTCTTCCATTAAACTCTACTTTCTGAGAGCAAAACTTCCTCTTGCCTGGCTAATTCTGATGGACATCCCTTGATCTATAAAATACTGCTTAAAATCTCTCTTGGACTTCCCTTCTCCTTTCTTCTCCATTCCCACATCCTAACCCTGAGGTTCATCTGCAAAAACTACAGCTCCCAGCATAGCCCTGGCGAAGAGTACTTGCTTAGTAATGGTTTGCTGAGTAAATAAAATGCAAGATACCCTGGCCTCCAAACCAATGTTCCTATATCCCCAAGTAGCATGTAAGCATCTTGATAATAGAGAATAGATCTTAAATCCTCCTAGTTTCCAACAATCTTGAGGTTGAAATGCAGCAGAGGCTGTATGGTGACTGTCTTGCAGACACTCCACTCAGAGCTCCTTCTGCTGCCTGCCCCAGGTGGATCCACTACTGCTCGTCACCAGCAACTTGATTCCCACAGGCAACTCCCAGCCAAACACTGAGCACAGCAAAGGACTGAGGCTCAATCCAGACAACTGCAGGTTCCTCAGTCTGGTCGAATCCATTCAAGGCACCCTGCACATCACCAGAAGAGAATTCTCTCCAGGGCCCTGCCAGCTTCTCCAGATGTATTACTATACTGGATGCCTGTGGCATCTGTCTTCCACCCATCCAGACTTGGGATTCTGAATCCCACAATCTTTACATCAGCCAAGGGCAACGAAAGCCATCATCCATCTCTTCTGAGTGGCATTCACCCATCTTTCAGAACTATCTGAAGCACATTCAGCTGCTGTTTACCACTTCAGCCTATGAAGTCCCAATTTACAACTTTCCCTAATAGACATCATTGACTATTGGTTTCGTCCAGGTATTTAGCCTTAGATGGAGTTTATCGCTCACTCTGGACTGCATTCCCAAGCAACCTGGCCGGAATGGGACTCCTGCTCTGCTTGGTCACTGTCTGGGTACAGCTCACAGGAAGTGTGACCTCAACAAGAACGCAATGGTGGATCCAGAAAGGTAGGAGACGGGGTAGTCAGTTATCATGCTGCCCCACAATAGGCAACCTGACTGGGACGTTTCCATGGCCACCAGAGGCTGACAATGTGTAGAACCTGTCCCCAACCACTATGTACCTCAGCCCCCACTTGCCTTAATAAACTGAATGATCCCATCAGGGACACCTGTCTTGCTGAGCTTCCTGAGGTACTCAGTGATGTCACTGGTCTGCAGCCCGACGCTGACAGCAGCGTACAGGGAATAGGCAGTCAGCCTGTACTCATGCACGTGGGTTGGCCGACACACCGGCTCTGCAATGGCCACCAGGAAGTCTTGAGCATATTTGTATACTGGCGAGAAGGCTTCTAGGAAGATGTGGCCATCGGGAGCCTGAGAAACACCAAATGGACACAACAGACAAGGAAGCTAATGAGTCTCCAAGGCCACTCAAATTTTTCCTTTATCATTATCAAGAAAGGATAAGCTGCCCCCCAAAAAAGATCTTGAAGCTATCCAATACCAGGGGCAATTTTGTAAGGATCCTTGCATCCAACTATGGGATCTGTCACTTTAGTCAGAGAGAGAAGAACAGAGAAGAAGAGAAGAAAAAGTTTTCAAAATAAGAAGGTAGTCCTTCACTGTTCTTCACAAGGAAAGCCCACATTATTGGCTACATGTCTTCAAGTCACCTTTTTGCTACATTTCAACTGAATGTAAAACATTCATTATTTCAAGCTGAGCAAAAAGTTCCTAATAATATGTCTTCTATTAATTTAAGCAAGGGGAAATAAATTATTAAATAATACATGCCATTTATTTGGTAGAGAAAAGTATTTCCCAACATGGGTAGAGCTGTGTACGAAAAGGGAGGAAAAGGAGGGGATGGAGATGGAGGTACCCCCGGTCTGTTCGTTCCCATCTCAGGCTGTTCAAATGCATGTGTAAGAAAGCTCTCTCTCCCAGCCAGCTCTGCTGGGGACAGCCCTGTGTTTCCATCTGACCTCTCAGAAGGCCTTGGTGCCTGCCCCGTTAGAGACTGGCTTACCACCCAGAGGGGCCTGGAGGTGTGGTCATCCTTCAGCGGCATCTGCAACCTGTAATCCTTGGCTCCATACTCATCCACTTTGGTGCCCGACTCATCCACCTGTTTCCCGGCCGCCGCGGGCACCGCTTCCTGAGATTCGATCCCAGGGGCGTCGTCTTCATCCTCCTCCTCGTCCTCGTAGTGCCGCTTCTTGGACTTCTTCTTCTCTGCAAATGAGGACCCAGAGGTGAGCCCAGCAGGAGCCTCGGGGCCCCTCCGCACGGCCTGGCTGCATGCCAGGGATCCTGGCAGGCGCCGCATTTCACCAGCGCCAGCGCCGAGAACGTTCAGTCAAGCGCCACCTGCACCCTGGGGCGTCCTTTCCCTCAAGCGCTCCGCATCTGGCCCAGGACAAGGGCTGCCCCGAGGTCAAGGTGCTCCCCGCGCCCCGGGAACGCGACCCCGGACCTGGGGGGCTAAGGTACAACCCAGGGACGTCGGGGACGGACAGGCGAAGGAGGCCAGCGCGCGCCCACACCCACGTCTCACCGCGGTCCGCCCGGTCTCGTTTGCCCATGACGGCGACGACAGCAGGCCCCAAGCGCCTTTCGCTGAAAGGGACTTCCGCCTCATACCGGAAGTGCTTTCAGCAGCCGCACAGAAAGTTCCTCCTCTCAGCGTCCAAGGGGCGCTAGGAGCGCGGCGGCTTAGCGGTCACGTGATGTGGCGATCACGTGCGCCTCTTTTCTCCGTAATCGCTCCTGTTGTCATTTAATGGAATATTTATGAAGTCAGAAGCACTACTCTAGCTGCTGGTGATAGGACAGTAAACAAATGAAAGGCCTTGTCTTCTTGGAACTTAAATTTTAATGGAGGGATGTGGGCATTAAACAAATATAATGTTAAGGGCTACGAAGAAAAATAAAACGGGCCCAGAGTGACAGGGTGCCGTGCTGAATACAGTGGTCCAAGCAAACCTCTCTGAACAGAGATCCCGAAGACAGGGAGACAGTATCCTAAGTAAATCTGGAAGGAAGAACAGCCCAGGCTACGAATCAGCTAGCGCAAACGTGAGACAGATACAGGTTTGGCGTTTAGGAGGAAACTGAGAGGGTAAGCAGTGTGGCTGGGAGGGGTGAGGGGAAGAGGACAGGTGCCGGGCGTGTAGAGCAGTTGGGTCCCCTGGCAACACTAACATCACCTGAAAACTGGCTAGAAAAGCAAATGTAAAGCATGGGGCCCCATCCCAGACCCATGAATCATGAAACTGAAGATGGGGCCATCCAATGTCCATCCTCAAGTTTGAGAACCACTGATGTAGAGAGCCTTACAGGCAAGTACGAGGACTTAAGTTTTATTATGAGATGGGAAACTTGGAGAGTTTTGAAAAGAGAAATGACAATCTGATTTCCTATTAAGGGATAACTATACTAGCTGCTATTCTGAAGACAGATATTACACTGCAGGGGTTCTTAACCTTTTTTGTTCCACGGACCCCTTTGCCAGTCAGGTGAAAACCACGGACCCCTTACTAAGTCCACATTGTACTGTGTATTAATAAATGTCACACCCACACCAACATGTCCCCACAAAAATTAATCCTTTTTTGAATTTTCATTTCTATCACAGACCCCCTGAAATCCCTGGTTAAGAAGCCCTGCTTTAGAGTCAAAGACAAATATTGCAGCAGTCCCTGTGAGAAACTGCCGACTTTAACAGGGTGGTAGGGGTCAATTGGTGAGAAATGGTTATGTTTTGAACATGTTTTGAAGGAACAAATGTAAATGAGATGGGATTTGCCGACTAATTGAAATGGAAAATGAGAAGAGTGAAGGATAACACCAAGATTTTTGGCCTGGGCAACTGCAAAAAGGGAGTTGCAAAACTGAAAATGGGAAAGACTTGGGGAAGATAAACGTTTCTAGGGATGGTTTTGGACATAGTATGAGCTGCCTGTTAAGAATTAAATGTCAGGAAGGCAGGTGGATTAGTCTGAAGTTCAGGGACCTTGAGAAAAATTGGAGGATTGTCAACATGCATATGGTATTGAAGCCACAGAAATGGCTGATGTTGCCTAGGGAGTGACTGTAGGTAGAGAATAGGTGCAAGGACTGGGGACATTGCAGTGAAGAGGCTGGAAGAAAAGGAAAACTCAGAAAGGCCAGTTGAGTCGTAGTTGGTGAGCTAGGAAAGGCAGGAGTCCTGTTAGTGCTGAGAAAGCATTCTGAGATGGAAGAAGTGACCACCTGCTTCAGGTGAGCAAACTGAAGACCTAGAATCAGCTACTGGCTTTGCAATGTAATCAGTCCACAGCTGGGTGGCCTTCAGTAAACTGAAGATGTGTTGGCCCCTGGTCTAAATGAATTTCCACTTAGGGAAGCAGCCACACTTTCAGAGCTGTCTTTTATGTTTTTCTATTTACCCTCTGATTAAAGTAATATATGCCACTGTAAAATCTTGGAAAACAGACAAAGCATAGCAAAGTCTGTTTAAATCTTGCTTGATACCATGCGTGTAATCTGCATTTGGTTTATTTTCTTCCAAGCTTTCTGTTCCCTGTGAGCTGGTGTTTTTACCCATTGAGATGTTACTTGGACATATAACTTTATATCCTAAGTATTGTTCACCCCATTAAAATGAGTGCTTAATGACTATTTAACATTCCATCCTATGACAGTGTCACAGTTAACTTCAGCAAATCCTAAGTTGGGGGCATTTGGGATAGTTCCAGTTTACTCTATTAGAAATAGGTCTGTGAAAGATATCCTTGGATTAAATCTTTATATTAAGAAAATAAAAATTTTAAGGCAAATTTCAAGAAATAGAAACATTAGCCGTTTTAAAAAGCTCTTACTGCCAAACTACTCTCCTGAAATATATGACAAATTATACTCATATAAGCATCTCATTTGACCCCTGGCAGCACTGAGAATTATCTTTCAAACAGAACACACTTTGGCTAAATTGACTGGAGGGGGTGATGAGGAAGAATGGCTAACGTTTCATAATTTAAAAATATTTTCTAAGCAAAAAAAAAATTACCAAAAGTTTATAAAATAGAGAAGCAAAAATAACCACTAAAAATCCTACCACTTGAGTTAACTTATATCCATCTAGTATGTGGATCTGTGTTCTTAAAAAGTGGAACCATTCTATATAATGTAACTTTGCTTTCTTTCAGTCTATAATATATGGGGAAGAGTTCTATTGTATGGATATACTGTAATTTATTTGTTCAAACCCCTATTGTTAGACATTTTGATCAAAATTTGTAAAATTCTGGCTCTTCTAGCTATTTAGCACATCCACCATCATTTCCAGTATTAATTCCTAGACGGGTCAAAGGATACATAGGATTCTAAGGTTCTTGCACTGCTCTGATGTCCTCTATATGAGGGTATTAATACACATGACCCCCAATTGGGTGAGAGTCCACTCCTTACGACAGTGGGCTTTGGTTGTTTATTTGTTTGCTTTTAATTACCACTTGTTTCTGATTTGGGCACTCAAGGTAGTCCAGAAAAGTATGTCCCAGATCATCATGTTTGGTGGGACATTACAGTCTTTTTGTACATAGGAATGATTTGGGTTAGTTTCAATGTTTCGAAGTTCGTCCGTGCTTGGTTTGTGCTTGATCAACTCAGTCAAAAGATGTCAGGAGCAACTGCAAACACAGTGTGTCCAAGAACAGACCTGGACAAACCAATCACAGTGGAAATAAATATCAGCTTTATTAACACTCAAAGTGCCATTCATTAATATTCATTCCAAAATCCAGAAGGTTACTTAGAGTAAGCCTTTGCACCACAATCTTTCAAAGAATGAACAGGTAAGAAAAAGCAAATTTCGTTGTGCTAATTATTGCAGGCCTTCATGCATGATAAACCTAAATGAATATGTTTGCCAACCATATACAAATTTCCATATAAACAAAGTTGTTGGTCACTAACAAAATATAAACATGGTTTCTTTTACATCAGATTAAAAGGGAAAAAAAGCTATTTACCAGCAAGGGAAAAACAAGTGCACAGAAATTAGAAAACTCAGAAATTTTATACATTTTTACAAGCCTAATTTTGCATGAACAAAAAATCAAAATGTGCATGAAATGTGGCACAAACCACACTGTGTCTGGGCTTCTGGCAGGTTTTTCTAACCATACTGGCTCCTTTTAACATAAGCTTAGTGACATTCAACAGTGGACTTTATTCCTAACATAAATAATTTTTACATCGTACCACATATTAAAAACAAGGTTTTCTTTAAGTACAGTAACATTGTCAGACTCAAAATCTGATTTCCAAATCTTTTTCTGCCAGGTTCTGAAAACATGCACAGTACAGTATAAAGACACTACAATATATGTTTGGACATTTCTAAACAAATTTATAGTCAGTCAATTATAAAGAATCACAATATGCCAAATGTATTGTTTTATAAGCCCAGTCTGACCTTGTCCAGTAAGAGAAAAACTAAAAAGGTGAAATTTGGTGGAGGAGAGAAGGGGTAGAATAAAGGAAATATTTAAACACAACAGTAGGACAGGCCAAGAGCAACTAGAGATTTAAAAAAATCTTGACATTTCTTCAAGACAATTTAGTTTCTCACATTTTCATAGCTCCGAGAATTCAAAGGCCATTTTAGTGGACAGTGTGTTTTTCCTATGCTTAGAATCTACTTTATTCTCTTAATTTGCATTTCATTGACTTCTCAAAAGAGAATTCAATGTTTTTCCTTGCAAGAATATTTTGATTGAGATCTAAGTACAATTTGTGTCCAATTCTGGAAATACAAATACATTTCAAATGGTTAAAAACAAAATTAAAAAAATACTTTTGATCAGCCAGCTGAAAATATATTCATATAGTAAATAATCTCTCTGAAAGCTTTTATATATATTTAATATTCTAACTAAATTGTACCCTTATAAAACAAGTTCATAAAAATGTAGAAATGAAACAAAAATAAGGAATTACTGCATTATATACATGTACCTACACACAGAAAAAGACATCTCCACGCAGACACATCCTGATACAGTTACAAGCATACTATCAAATGAGCAATGGATTTTAGAATACATATTAGAAAGTAAGTTAAGTTGAACTCCTGAGTTCTTCAACAAAGATAGAACCATAGATAAGTATACTTTGTGAAAGCATGAAGGTCCACTGAAGTCAGGACTAGCAGTGGAGTTACTGACAGCTACATCTTAGGTGGGGTTAAAGCAGAGACACAGACAGTAGTTCAATGCACGCATTCTTGATGCTCATACACTCAACAATTATTGGTCAAAGTAGTAAATCAGTGTACAAATTAAACATTTCCAAAAATGTGCAAAAAAGTCAGCCTTGATCAGAAAAAAACACCTCTGTACATAATTATAAACTGCCCAGCATTCAACTGAGATTAAAAACAGTTACAGAGAAACCAATAGATTAAAATAGAGAATTTAATGACTACATTAAAAAATGTACATTAGATCAAAGGGTAAATTTACAAATCCATAATCATAGTTTTGCAACAATGAAAAGTTTATTCTCAAATTTATCCAAGTTTACTTTTATTTACAATGATATCTGAATTAAAGGAACCATGTGAAATGTAGACATGTCAGACATTAAAAGTGTTTTTGGTATTAAGTCTTTTATATATTTCAGAACACAGGGTAGCAAATTTTAAAACCAATAGCAAGAGGAAAAAAATGTTGTAAACCTTTTACTTATTTAAGACTGTGTTTAAAAACAATCATTTGTTTTTTAAAGAAGTATTCTTATCCTTAGACACTGTACTTTCTACTGAAGAGGTTACACTGCAAAGGTCTGGCCGCTTTCTTTTGCCCACAAGCCTTTCCCACTCAAATATTTCCTTACTTTCTCCACTGGTCCTCTCGTCTTATTTCAGGTGGAAAGAAAGTATTTGGAAAAATGAGAATATGTTGAATCCATTTTGGAAAGCTAAGTAACAGAGTTTAAGATGTAATTTTGTTATGTCTTTCTTCCCTCCTTCCAAGTAATGCTAATGCTAAAGTCATCACTAGTTATGTATACTTTTCAAAAATAAAATTCTAAAAAAATATAAAAAGGTGAACACAAAAGTGCTTTTCAGTATAGTTATGAACTTTACTATTCTCAACTGGCATTAAGGGACTCAGAATCCTTACTTGGGGACAAATTCTGCACATATACCGGAGAGCAGACTCTGTCTTATGTTCCAAAATGCCTATGGCACAAAGCAGACGCCTAACACTTCTTCACAGCTTTCTTGAAATGCCCCTCAAATCAGATACAAGTTCATAAATGTTAAGACACTAGGAAGAAAGGACACTACCAGCTTGAGACATTACATGTAAATGACTATGTATGGGCACCTATGGTCAGGTCAAGTGACGTTCATAAGATTGGCACTGTACAAACTCAAGTTCATAACATCTGTATGGTTCCTTAATGGTTGGAGTAAATTCTGTATGTCTAAATGTGAATACTGAGCACCTGTCCTTTTCCTTGAAGGAGAAACTGACATACAAATTCTACTAGTACCTGCTTTATCATTCTTCTATTAGCTTACACGTGGGCAGAATTAACAGTGCTAGTCGTGTTTTGGCTACATGTACAGGGACTATAAAAGCTTTGGTTTAAAGTGATTCTGATAACATAGATTGTGAATACAAACCAGAAGTGACCAGCATAGGGAATAACAGTATTCACTATGTAATGCATTTGCATTTTTAAAAAATACTGTATGACTGCCAATTAAAATGCACAATTTTGAAATACAGGAAAAATTATATAATACAATGTATGCAGGCTACAGATACAATTTATTCTTTTTGTCTACTGTAACTATAACTCATCCCTCAACTTTCTGAAACTAACCTTGAGTGCTCTCACTAACACCAAGAGAGCAATCTTGGGCTTTGCTGAAAGCTCATTTACCGCCTAGAGCTCTGAAAGAGGAGTGCAGAGATAGCTGGCCCTGGCACCCTGTCCAGACTGTGGCAGAAGACAAAGCAAAGCTAAAGACAACTACAAAGTAGGAACAGTGGCTTCACGGCATACCTTCCCTAGCCAACCAACAAGAGGTATACAAGAATTTCATTTCGAATACTTGGTAAGCTAAGGAAGCTTATTCTGATAATGTCTGGCAGAATTTCTATACCAAAGAGTTCATTTAGAACTATGTAAAATCAATTACTTTCCATTTAAGAATTACATATATAAGTTCATTAATATACATACACATACACATACAAATTCAATTTTAATTGACTTTTAGCAACCAAGAGTTTGGCAGTTTACAATAAATACCTTTATTAAACAATCATTTGTACTAGCTACTTGTGGAGAATGTGCTGGATTTCCTACCTGAAGATGATTACACTGATCCACCATCAACAGGACATACACTTGAGTTCTTCCAGAAACAGGGGACTGATAATTTAACCTTCATCTTTCCTTCCTTCCCACCCTGTCCCAACTCCAAACCCACACACACACAAGCCCACACGTCACAGAAAAGTAAACTACAGTATTAGTCAACATCTTAAGTTAAAAAGTAAGGATTAGAATTTGCTATCCCTGGATTTCTTGCTCATTGCCCTAAGTCTTCTTGCCTCTACACTGGTAAACCATTTAAATGCCCTCTTTAGGGCAAAAACCACCATTCTAGCTCTGCTGTGAGACTCATGACTGAACAATTATATACAAAGAACTCAGACAAGTAATCAATCCTAGAAAACAATTTACTATGTCTCTTTAGAATTAGAATACTTCTTTCTAGGCTTATCCTAGGAATTTATGTCTAGTAGAGACTGCAGTGTTTCTATCACATGTGCTAATTTTCTCTTTTCACTGATATATACATTAAAAAAAAAAAAAAAGGGAGGTAGAAAAGGTAGGAGGAAGAAGCAGGCATTAAGAAGTGTTTAAGGGTCAACACAGTCTAAGGCCAAATGAACTCTTTGAAGCCTAATGACTTTGGAGAAAATCTTCATTTCGGTGGGTATTTTGAATTATTACTGATATAAAATAAAATTAAGGCATATAGAGCAAAAGGCACTACCAAAAATTACAATTAAATTGCTTTTCATTAACATTTAACCAATCTTAAAATTAAAAAAAAAATCTGAACATCACATTCATAACAAAGACCAAATTTAATGAGAAAACAATGTGGTCTCAAGAAACTGTCCTGATCTCAATTAACTTAACTAACACTGTTGGCAGCCTTCAAAATCTATCAAATGTTTGGATATTTTAAAAATTTAGACCAAAAATTTTCTTTTCTTAAAGCTATTTGAGCAAAGGCTGGGTCTTTTATGAGGATACCTGAGAGAGGCTGCCTGATCTATGTGGGTCCCTCCAATTTTGACTCTATCTCTATTGTTAAAGACATTTCAGTTTATAACAGCCAGTGATTACCCAAATTGCTTTTCTCCATAAAAATAATCATAAAGCTTTAAAACATCACAGCTGAACTTTCAGGGTTAAAATAAGTAACTGTTTGCCCGTGTTTCCTCCTAGACTGTGACCTCCTTAAAGATAAGTTAATTCAGTACCTGACACAATAAGCCACAATTATTGAATAGGCAAATAAAGATTCACCCTATTTCTTTTAAAATGGAAAGACTCCTATACGTGACTGACACCAGGTGATTTTATATCAAGTTATTGGTTCCTAGACCCCAAATGAAAGCACTGGCACAAAACTCTGCTATAAGCCAAGGAGTTTGCATCTGGCAAACAACTTGGCTTTTGCATCAAAGCCTGGTCATCCCTCTAAAGTATTCAGATTTTATTTTCTTAGTGTGATTTCACATCTTATAACAACTCCATAACTAAATCTCAGAAAAACTGCAGACCAGACCTGACATATGTAAGAGCTAGGGTAGCAGAAAGCTATTCTACAGAAAGAAACAATTTCATTTTTATGTAGTTTCTCTTGAGAATAAGGTAAAGACTCCCTCAAGTGAAAGCCAATTCAATTCACTGTGAAATCAAAGCATGTGCATTAATGTTTTGATCCCTTATCCTTGTTATGTAAGGTTGACTGTGCCTTTTAAACATTTAAAAAATGGTCCTTAACCATTTTTTAAGTTAGAAACATTTTGTAAATGAGGAACCGTGCTGAAAAATGTCAAGACAGTTACACTGAAATTTTCAAAGTCTGTATATCTTTAAATACATTTTCAAGAATTACCAACCCATCAAAAGTTCCATTAGTCATTACCATATTTTCCAACCCTTTTATTCAAAACAATTTGTTTGCAATGTTAAAGACCTTATACATAGTAGAAGCCTAAGTCATGCCACTTTGAATATCTCAAGGTCTAAGTAGAAAGATACTTCCTGAAAAGCACATTAGACTGCAGGTGAATTTCCTCCAGCCACAGAAAGTCTGCCACTGTCAAAGCAGGATGCATTATAAAGGCACAAAATCAGCAGTCTAGCCATTTTCCAGCCTCAGCAAAGAAACATTACAGTATAGAAAATCCATTGTGCATTTAAAAAACAAAATACATTTAAAGTCATCTGAAAAGCTCAGATTTCATTTGTTGATCCATACCATAATTAGAAAGAAGAAAAAAGTGGAGTGTTATATTTAACTGCCCCGATAAAGGTGCTTCCTTTCAAAATTTGCTTTTTTAAATTTACATTTGGTCTTTCATACCCCACAATCCCACCTTCAAGTTTCTTTTGTTCTAGCAGTTTATATATATTAACTTTTATTGTGTTTTTTTGGTAGCTTCACAACTTGTTTGAAATGGAGATCACATTTTGTATAACTCCATAAACTGAGTCTATTTTTAAATCTTTACATAAAGAACCTTATCTTCCCGTAGCTATAATGTTTTATTCTTATAAAGCAAAGGTCTTCTGCAGCAGTGTTAAAGTAGTAGTTTCTTTGCAGGTGCCATTATTTTCTATAGCATTTAGAGAAGTAAAAGGAGACTGAGAGAAGCAAACAGTTTTGCTTTGGGTTTCAAAACTTCCCAGATTTCTCTATAAAATAAAGCATTTATCTTAACACCCTGCACTGCTGGTTACCCTGAAAGACCAAAAATGAGCCAAAGGGAAATCACAATCACAGAAGACAGTGAAACACAGGGAAAGGACATTGGCCCAGACACCATGAATTTGCTCAAGTAGATGAGATGCCCTTACTCATCAAAGATAGAGGAACTATAATAGATCCACACACTTGGGGTTTACATTTCCAGCACAAGATTTGGCCACTGATTTCCAAGGAGTAGGGGAGCAGGCATGGGGGCACAACTAATTCTTGTTGTTCTTTGCAAGCTGCTCCCTTTGATTACAAGAGTATAGATGGGAGAACCTTTGACAAGTAATTTGTGCTCGGACTTGTTCTCAGACTAGCTAGCAACATTTCAAATATTCCTATGGGGAATGCCAGGCAGGACCTTGATACAGTAATATAAGATCTACCTAAATTCAGAAACAAAGTATTTTAAGAGTCCCTAAAGGACCATACCTATTGGCAGAAATAAGAATACCTGAGTCCCCTTTGATCCCACAGTCATCACATTTAGGGACTTCAGGAAGACTATTATTTTTCTAGACATTTAAAAAGTACTTAAAAGTTGCTTTAAAATGCTAAAGAAAAAAAAATTGCAAGTGGCCAAATTACATCATTCATGTGTTTCAGTAGCACAATTCTATTAGAGATAGTGGGACATTTCCCAACTGTCTCCCTCCATTTAATATCCTTGCTAACGGATACATTATAGCTAGAAATAGGTATTTTGAACCTTCCTGTTAAGCAGTTAATACTTTATCTTGACACAGTTTTCTTTTTCCACAATTATAAACTGATATTTCAGGAAAGAATATACAGGTGGCTGAGTTCAACAGATTCAATGTTCAAGTTCATTTTGTTTCTAAAATGGACAAGAGTTACTCATTTGGGTGTCATATGCAGCTGGTAAGGAAGAGAGAGCTATTCGTTGAGATCATTCTCCCTTGACTTGAAGTCGTGGTATCTGCTCTTGTAAAATCCTCATTTTGAAATATATCACTTTTTCTTTAAGATTTACTTTTTTGCAAGGAACCCCACCTACAGATGTCTATTTTCAATTTATAACTGGGACTGGTCTTTACCTCAGGGTTTCTCAAACTCAGTACGATTAACATTTGGGGCTAGATAATTCTTGGATGCGGGAGTGGGATTGGG
Source organism: Tolypeutes matacus (assembly GCA_026826555.1). Classification (NCBI taxonomy): domain Eukaryota; kingdom Metazoa; phylum Chordata; class Mammalia; order Cingulata; family Chlamyphoridae; genus Tolypeutes; species Tolypeutes matacus. Next base: position 7,575,928 of record JAKSZT010053840.1, read on the forward strand.
GTTTGTTCCTGTGCCTTACAGTTGGTTTAGCAGCATTCCTGGCCTCTACCCACTAGATGCCAGTAGCATCTCCCAAGCTGTGACAACCAAAAATGTATCCAGGTTTTACCAAATGGAAAGCAAAATTCCCCCACCCCATCCTACACTGGGAATCACTATTTACTTGATATTGCTTTTTGAGGTACTTTACTCTGTGATCCCAAGAATAAGGGCTCCATTTCACGATAATAGCTTTAAAACATGGATCATCTGGACTGAACTGGGGAATCAGGAGCTAGTAATAAGAATGGTTTTGATTCTTTCTCTTTTCTCTTCATTTTGAGGCTTCCCCCTCAAATAAAGAACATTGTTTAAAATATAGTAACACTTAGCACTCTCTTTCATCATTTCTGTTGACTGGCAAATGTCTCTTCTGCTCACAACACTTAAAGAGAACAATCTCCTTTTGTATTTTACTTTGGACTTGCTCTATTGACTCCCCATATCTGCTTTAAAATAAAATAGATTTTTCTTTTTAAAGCAGAAACTATCTCTCAAAATCACAGATTCCAGTAACATGGATCTATTATAGTATATTTGCTTATTATACTGGTTAGGATTAACAAATAAACATACTTCTTAAACAATCTGTGTTTTCTATCAAGATTCCTACTGAGCAAAAAGCTTGGTAGACAGAGGTTAAGATATAAAGAATACAGACATAGATGGACTCTATATTCTGTGAGTACCTACCCCAACCTCATATTTAGGGCTCAACCCCAAAAATGAGAGTCTATTTTAAATACTATCACTAAAAGCTACAAATAATACATAATTTTCTTCTTGTTTTCCACTTCTCCCCATCACCGCAAATATGTCGGTGACATCAGGAAAGACTCTAAAATCTTTAGGTATTCCAAATGATTTGTTTTTTACTAAAAAGAGTTACTATGTACTAAAGTGCTTTATCTCTCTGAACCACATCAGTACATTATAAAAATTCAAAAAAAAGTTTCAAGTTCTTGTAAGGGAAAAAAAAGACTAAATATAAAAAATTTAGTATACTATTATTATTAAACAAATTTAACCAAGAATCAAGAGAAATACTTTCCCTCTTGTCTTTTTTTCTCCCCCATCTCTCTTTTTTATAAAAAAAGAAAAGTGCAGTCAGAGAGAAGGTGAATGAACAGATGGGAGCTGGGTAGAGGCACAGGGTAGGTTACTGGCTACTAGTGATAATGCACAAACATGTGCCTTAAGAGTTCATCAGCTGATGGTCTCAGTTTAGCCTCTACAAAAATCCGTTTGAGGAAATCGCGAGTATAGTCTGAGACATGAGGTGGCAGCTTTGGGTTTGTTGGCTGAGTGGCGATTTTAAAGATGGCAGCCATTGCTTCAAATTCAGCCCAAGGTGGCTTTTCGGTTAGCATTTCTACCACAGTACAGCCTACACTCCTAAAAAGAAATCGAAAGAAATAAATTACACAAACAATAACATCATTAAAAAAAGCTATTTTGCTACAAAATGAGAAACAGGAGTGAAGTGCATTATTATATTAAATGCAATTTGATTTCAAGGTAGGATCCATCAAAGAGTTGTGATTATGTAAAAGTGTAATTTAAATGTAACAATCAATGAAAATAGGTCACAATTTAATGGCTGACTCTATCACTTAACTCAAATGGTTAGGCAAAGAAAATTACTTATTTTTTTAAATATATTTTTCTCACCTGACATTAAATATATCTTTTTGTCTTTATCTTACAGAGAACATAAGCATTAGAAAAATTTTTGTTTGCTTTCAGTGCCTAAAATGAGTATCTTTTAAAATTTTTACTGGGTGGGAAACAGGAAATGGCCATTTTATGTTCCAACTGAAATTTATTAGACAGTTAAGGATAAAGTGAATTATTATAAGAGACTGACAAGATTAATTACTTTTAAAGCTCTTCAGGGAAATAAAATGAATACAGCTTTCTATGTCTGAGGTTTGTGTAAGATGAAATCCTTCCAAAAGAAGAGAAGACAGGTGCCAGGACTCTAAAATAGTGAATTTATGCTTTAAAGAGGCATTATTTAAAAGATGTTAATCCTTGTAATTCTGGCATCTTATTTCAAAAGCACAAAAGACAATATGAGTTTTTCCATCATGGGTGGAAATAAGTCAGAAGACAGGTAGTTTTCAGGCAAAGCTAGCATCATAACCTACCAAATGTCTGCTTTTCTGCCATAGCCTTCTCCACTAATTACTTCAGGGCTCATCCAGTACGGTGTGCCTGTGACGGACTTCATTCCTGTCCCAGAGAGACAGATGGTCTGAAGACGTTTGCTGGCCCCAAAATCTCCTAGTTTGACGTTGCCTGTTGAATCTCGCAGAATATTTGCACCTGTAAATAAGAAAGATCCTCATTTTATTATTTTTACTCACAGTCTGAAATATACCATAAAAGAACAATGGTAGAGAATTACTTAGCAGACTCTTCTATCTGTCTTCAGAATTAAGCTGCTCTCTGGCTTCTGAGCAGTAGCTGCCCAGTCTCCCCACAGTCAGAGCTCAGTTAAGTTCCGCTGCCTGGACACTGAGTCTTTACCTGTGGAGGCTTCAGGATCTAAGACCATACTCCCAGAGTAGAACAAGGCAGCTGGGAGATGAGGATCAAGAAGGGAAAGGGAAAAGGACTTCAAGGGAAACTCAGTGAAAAAGAAAGCAACGTCAGAGCTCCTAGTCCCCAGTTCCTCCCTCAAGAGACAAGAAGCCTATGGATGAAGCTTATTTCCCTGAGAAGGCAGCTTCTCTTCAGGAACTTTCTGAGGGACCCTTACAACCAAAAACTTCTAGTACTTTTTTATCCTGCTATTTTTATCCAGCTACTTAAATATTAATTACCTTACAATTTAAAGTTTTTCTTAATATTGGATTTTGCTTTATATTAACTTGACTTCTTGATTTCTATCTCTATTTTAAATCCCTTCCAACCAAGCTGTAAGCTTTTATTCTGCTTTTAAATTTTATTTTTTTAAATAAACTTTGTGTTTTCTAACTGTTTTAGTTTTACAGAATTATTCCATAGACAGTATAGGGTTCCCAGATACCCCACACCCATTTTCCCCTATTAGTAACACCTTATATTAGTAGGGAACATTTGTCACAATTAATGAAGTAATATCAACACATTATTAACTAAAGACCACACTTTTTTTCAGATTTCCTCAGCTTTTCCCTAATGTCATTTTTCTGTTACAGGAATCCATCTGGAATCCCACATTTTATTCAGCTGTCAGTCTCCTTAGTTCCTCTTGGCTATGACAATTTCTCAGATTTCCATTGCTTTTGATGACTTTGACCTTGTTTCTTGAGGACAGTTACACAATATGCCTCAATTGAACTTGTCTAATGTTTTCCTTATGGGGTAGACTGGGGTCATGTGTTTTTGGATTCTTATCACAGATCAAGAGTACCTACTGCATTGAAAAATGCTTACCAAATGGTGCTTTGGTTGTTGCTCACTCTTCTCTAGGTGGGTGGAGAAAGAAATGTTATAATGATAAAGAGGGTATGTCTTAGTTTGCCAGGCTGTTATGACAAATACCACACAATGGGTTGTTTAACAACAGGAATTTATTGGCTCATGGTTTGGAAGGCTCAGAGTCTAAAATCAAGGCATCAGCAAGGCCATGCGCTCTCCCCAAAGTCTTTGGGGATTCCTTGGGTTGCATCTCTGCTTTCTGTGTCACATGGAGCTCTCTCTCTCCTAGTGTCTGCTCTACCAATTTCCTCTGACTTCTGGCTTCCTCCTGTGGTTTTCTCTGACTCCTGGTCTCTGGTTTCTTCTCTTTATAATGCTTCCAGTAATATGGATTAAGACCCAACCTGATGTTTTTTTATCATTAGCATTATTATTGAAATAATGAAAATGTTCTAATGATGATTGAGGTGATGAATGTACAACTATGTGTATACCAAATACCATTGACTGAACACTCTGGATAAACTGTATGCTTTCTCAATATGTAACAATAAAATTGATTTGTTTTTAAAATAAATTAAAAAAAAAAAGAGTACCTATCATCAGTATGATTTCACTGTTGGTGTTGAACTTGATGAAGAAATGTTTGTCAGGTTCTCCACTGTAAAGTTACTCTTTCCCCCATTTCCACACTCTACTCTTTTAGAGGAGAGTCACTATGTGCAGCCCACACTTAAGGAGTGGGGAGTTTACATTCCACCTCCTTAATGGCAGAAGAGCTACATAAATTATTTCGAGTTCTTCTGCATGGGAGATTTGTCTCTTCTCCCCCATTTATTTACTTACCCTATCATATATGTATCAGAGTAGGGACACATAGAAATATATTTTATAATTTCAGTTATAATCTAATAATACTTCATTTATTGTATTGCTCAAGATGTTCCACAGTGGTAATCATTGGGAGCTCTTCCTATGTCCCTCTGCCATGCCTCCATCATTGTGTTTTTGTTTATTTCTGCAATTGGGTTTTGTTTTGTTGAGCACTTTCTTACTTTCTGGCACAGAAGAGGCTCCAGGCTCCTCTTTTGTATTTCCTGCCAGAGTTCCAGAAGCTGCCACTTCTCCAAGGACAATAGTTTTAGAGACTAAGATCTGAGCAGTAGGTTTACTTATTTTTCAGTCTTTATTTTTCCCCTTATTTATCATTTTTAATTCAATCTTTTTGCTGAAATTATAAGTCTAGTTTCTGTCTTATATGAATTATATCTCTTCTCATTTTAAAGATTTTTCTATGGATCACCTGTTTTAAAATAAACTAATTTATTAACTTATCTAATTTTAATTTTTAAATTTATTTCTTAAATCTTTTGTAAACTTAACTATATTTTGTATTGTTAAAAAAAAAAAAAATCGCTCCTTACTTGTCCCTCTTATCCTTTTTTTAAAATGTCCCTTAAGAAGGAGAGTAAATAGAAGAGAAAATCTACATTATACACCAGAGAGAAAGTAATCTTCTCCATACCACCTGCCAGGAGCTGCTGTCCTTGCCTTTCCCCTCTCCCCAGCCAGTTCTCCAGCCTAGTGCAGAATGCCTTCCCGAGGCTCTCTCCACGGGAGCCTCCAGGATCTACTTTCCCTATGCCATCAGCCTAAGAGTGCCATGGTACAAGTGATCCTTCTAAAACAGCACTGTTCCATTTAACATCTCCTGCTGTCCTACCTTTACAACAGTGAAAGAGGGAGGGACTCTATAAACAACGCCACTGTCTCCAGAAAACAAACTTCCCTTTATCTACGATTTGGTCCTCAGTGGTATAGCGTGTAAAGGAAAGGCAGAAAAAAGGCACCAGCTTTTGAAATAATGAGCAGATTCCCTAGTGTCCTTCAATGGTGATCAATTAGTTTGTTTCCTAAGTTTCATTATAAACTCTTGGGTACTAATATAATATATATAGAAATATATATCCAGTTATTGGCTATGAACTGGGAAGGAATGGTTCTGGGCAGCTGACAGACAGAAGAGCTTTCTCTAGGGAGGAATCACCACTACTGGGCATCTCAGTGCCCAGGTGTAGGAGAGGGTGAGGAAAAAAAAGTGCAGCCAGGTTACTGATACCATTTTTTAAAATTTTTTAAAAACTTATTTTCGTTAAGTTAAAAGTAAGGGAAGCAGATGTAGCTCAAGTGATTGAACACCGGCTTCCCATGTACAAGGTCCCAGGTTCAATCCCCGGTACCTCCTAAAAAACAAAACAAACAAATGAACAAAACAACTCTATTTGGAGAGCAGATATAGCTCAGTGGTTAAGCGCCTGCTTCCCATGTATGAGGTCCTGGGTTCACTCCCCAGTACCTCCTTAAAAAAAAAAAAAATTTAAGTTACTAAGGAGATTTCTCAGACATGCCACTGATCCTGGACAATCCTGCACTGACCATACCGCCCAATAGTAACCACCATATTAATTTGAAACAAATACAAAACATCATGATCAATAAATATTTTCATGCAAATCTTTTAAGGAATTCCTAACTATTATCAGTCAGTATTCAAATTTGTGTTATTATTATTTTTTTCAATCAGAATCCAAATAAGGTCCATACAATGAGTCTGATATATATTTTACGTCTTTTTTAATCTAAACATTCGCCCCGTTTCTTTTCCCCCCTTGCAATTAATGAAGAAACTACATTGTCCGCCATAGATTTCTCATGGTCTGAATTCTGCTGATTGCATTCCAAGAGGTCATTTAATACTTTCTGACTCTAGAGACTTGATAAGATTCTGGTTCAAATTGAGGTGGGGGGGGGGCGGAGGACACAAAACTAGGTGATGATGTATTCCACCAATAGGATGTAATGAGCAACTGTCTCTGTTTTAGTGATGTCAAGAGCTGTTACGGGAAACGGATGTGGTTCAAGAGGTTTGGCGTCCATCTACCATATGGAGGGACCAGGGTTTGATCCCCGGGACCTCCTGGTTTAAAAAAAAAAAAAAAAAAAAAAAAAGAGCTGTTAATATTTAGTGCCTAAATCTATTAGTTCATTAGTGGTTACAAATGGTGCCATTCTATCGTTCCTTCTTTATTTGTTTAGCCAGAACACAAACTTCCCTTCATCCACGATTTGGTCCTCAGTGGTATAGCTTATAAAGGAAAGGCAGAAAAAAGGCACCAGCTTTTGAAATAATAAGTAGATTCCCTAATGTCCTTCAATGGTGATCAATTAGTTTGTTTCCTAAGTTTCATTATAAACTCTTGGGTACTAACTTTAAACCAATCAACTATCTTTCCCTTTTCCCTCCCTATTTACAGAGTTGCTCACTGTAAACATTTGGCATATACTGAAAAAGTTAAAAGTATGCAAAAGAAAACAAATACCACTCATTCTGCCATCCAGGGCTAAACCACTGTTAATCATGTGGAAACTTTCCTCCCCCACACCCTGGGCACACAACTTGGTACTTTTAGGCTTGAGATCATATAGCTTATCTAACTTTCTTACTTAGATAAGTAACTTTCTTACTTTCCCCCCTTATTGGTCATACAATGTTTTTTAATCAGCTTGCTTCCAACGTCCTAATTTTACCAGGATGGTTCATAACTTTTCTGGCACAGATTACAATCTATGTGGCGGGTAGCTGCCCTCAGGTCCTAGATCCTTTGTCTTGCCTCCCTGTGAGGACTAAAAAGAAGCTGGCTTCAGTAGAAATTACTCCTAAGAGAATAATTCCCAATCAAATAATTTGTGGTCCTTTATGCCATCAGGTTCTGTCCTTGACAAGTGAGGTATGCCTAGAAATGCAGATCTTGAGGTCAAGGACAGGCCCCTATTTCTCTGAGATCAGGAGCCATGTTCCCCGTCATCTCAGATGCACGAGCCAGCCCCCCATACAGCACATGGCACCTAGCCCGGGCACTCTGCAGCTGCTACTCAATCACCACAGCCTGGCTGGGAATGTTCTCCTTGGCCTGAATACAGCCATGTTCAGGATGTGCTGCACCAAAGGAAGGAAGCAAGAGGAATGTGGTTCATAAAAGCCCCCGCTGAGATCAATAAATTACAAATATACATATATATTCTACCGAATAACCCCAATTTTGGGGGTCACAACCCAGTTTTTCAGACTCAAACATCTAGGTAAGCTCTGTCGCACAGACTGGAAGCTCTCTCACATCTTTCCAACCCCCACTCCCCACTACTGTCTCACTGCATGCATTTACCTTACTTACCTGATCTCTGCAAACAGCTGAGTTTTTGAGTCTAAATAAGTGAGTTTTAAATGACTTGGAGTTCATCAAGGCTCAATCTTGGGCACTCTTCGTCCCTTCTCTTTATTCTCGCTCTACGTTATAACATTCGTTTCCATGTCTTTTGTTTTGTTTTGTTTTGTTTTGGGTAAGGAGGTACCAGAGATTAAACCGAGGACCTCATACATGTAAAGCAGGTACTCAACTACTGAGCTACACCCACTTGGCTCCCATGGCTTTTAATGTGACTTCACCATAAAGTACATCATCATCATAGCTAAATTTTGTGTGCTTTCTAGGTCTCAGGCACTGTTTTAAGCATAGTACATGTATTAACTCATTTAACCTTTATGAGAACCCTATAAATTGAATACTATTATCACCCTCATCTTAGGATTGGGGAAAATGATGCAGAGAGATAACTTATCCAAGGTCACACAGTTAGTGACTGACAAAGCTCTGACTGGAATCAGCAATACTATGCCAGAGTGCCTACTCCTAACCACTATTATTCTAATGCCTACTCTCTAGGTACAACCACACAGCTGCACTTTTATGACCTTTTGAACTACACTGACTCTATGAACTTCCTGTGGAGGACCTACTCACTTGTGGGGACCTGAAAGTCAGGACTAGTGTGATGGACCACTGAATAAGTCACTAAGAAAAGAGGAAAAGTATCTCCCTGTGGTACTTTAAAGGTAATGTATTCATTTAAATGTTAAATTTCTCAACCATCTCACTTATTTCATTCATATTCACAAAGAACTATGTACTTAAAATAAAAAAATACCTCATTACTTACCTTTGATGTCTCTATGAACAATCATATTACTGTGCAAATAATGGACACCTTCCAAAATCTGACGGGTATATTTCCTAGTCACATTCTCAGTAAGAGCTCCATATGCCTTTAATTGGTCCTTAATTGAACCCTAGGATAAAAGGAAACAAAAGAAAACTATGGTATGGTTTGAAATGAAAACCACTATTAAATCTTTAAGAGTCCTAGGTCCATGACTAGAGGCTGTAGTTGGGAGAAGGTAGGAATTCTTAGTAAGGTCATTATATTCCAAGTAATTTAACCTAAAAGTATATATTCCCTGACAAGAATTGTCAAAGAGGATGGCGCATAGCAGAAGGGAGCCTTTAAAACTATTTTTTTTTTTTACTTATGCCCTTGTTTCTATGATTATGGTGGCTCTGACCATCTCCTACCCCTTGCAACCCCTTTAAAAAATTCTCCAGTCCTTTCATCATGTGTATTCTTTCCCTGAATATATTTTTGCTTTTCTTACTCAATCCTCTATGTATGTCCTACTTCAATTTTACTTAATTTGTTCTTACTCTGTTTTTAACATGTTTTATTGATATCTGCAAAATTACTTCTTCGGAGAAAGGATGGCTGTGAATCAAAACACAAACAATTGGGAAAGAGATGGGGCTCAAGTGACTTGGGCTCCCATCTACCATATAGGAGGTCCAGGGTTTGAATCCCAGGACCTCCTGGTGAAAGGCAAGCTGGCCAGTGTGGCAAGTTGGCCCGTGAGGCAAGCTTGCCCATGCGGAATGCTGGCCCGTGGGGTGCTGGCCCACGCAAAGAGCTGGTGCAGCAAGATGACGCAACAAAAAGAGACACAGAGGAGAGACAATAAGAGACGCAGCAGATCAGGGAGCTGAGGTGGCACAATAGATTGAGCGCCTCTCTCCCACTCCGGAATGTCCCTGGATCAGTTTCCGGAGCCACCTAAAGAGAAGACAAGCAGACATAGAAGACTGCGAGCACAAAACAATGCGGGGGGGGGGGGAGGGGGAATAAACAAATCTTTAAAAAAAAACACAAATGATTTTTAAGTTTTTCCTTTATACACTCAACACTCCAGTTCAAAACATGAGAAAACATATTAAAGAGGATTTTTAAATTTTTAAGTGTTTTTTTAAAAGCCAGGATGAGGTGTCATCACTGAAAATACTGAATAAAAGACAACACCTAAATTTGAAAAAGCTTCCCCAGTGATTCTTATGTGCAAGTTTGATCTATGAAACTGAACAAATGTATGTTAATACTAAAATTTGTTAATATCAGACAAAAAATGATGTTACGTGAAAGAAACCAGACGCAAATAACTATATATTGTATGATTCCATTTATATAAAATGTAAATATAATCAATTTATAAAGATGAAATTAGATTAGTGGTTATGTAGGGCTGGGGAAGGACTGCTAAGTGGTACAGAGCTTTTTGGAGTAATGAAAATTGTTCTATAAATTTTTGTGGTGATGACTGTACAACATTGTGATTATACTAATAGCCATCAATTATACACTTTGGATAGATGATATGATATGTGAATATATCTCAATAAAACTACTTAATAAATAATTGTGCAAGAATAGCCAGAAATAACAGCTATATACAACAGAGGTAGCATAGAGAGATTGAGAGGTGAAGAATTTTGTTGTTTTATTATTATTGTTGTTGAAATAATGAAAATGCTCTAGTAATGACTGAAGTGATGAACGCACAACTATGTAATTATACCAAATACCACTTACTATACACTTTGGATGAATTATATGCTTTATTAATATGTATCAATAAAACTGATTTGTTTTTAAAAAATAATAATCACCACTTTAAAAGGATAAAATCTTTTTTTAAACAAGAAAATATATCCAAATCTCTGTCTTTACTTGAATATTGGTAAATCTTTTACTTTGTTATATAAAAGTAGATCTTTGAATTTCACCATTTTCTGTTTCCACTATTCATGAGCAATCCCCAAAGAGTCAGCAATGTGTAATTATGCTGTCCCAAACTTGCAAATACAAGGTAGAAAACCAAAGCCTTAGGCAGTGAATGAACCCTACCAACTACCAACATTACCAATTAACTATTTTTGTTTATCTTCAACAGTCTGGGTTCTGATTCACATTTACACTAATTACTGTCTATTTCTTAAATATTTATTGTACCAACAGTAATGGAAATCTGAATAAAAGAGAAAAATCTATCATAGTTGCAACATAATGCATTTTCATTTTCCTAAGTTTCTTCTGTCCTTATCCAAATGCAGATCTTTTATCGTAATCATTATTAAAATGCATTTGAAAAAAATAAAAAAATAAAAAAATAAAATGCATTTGATATTCTTTTTTTCTCATTGTAAGTACTCCCTCCAACTTTGATAAACAGCCTCCATAATTTTAATTTTTAACATGCATTTTCTTGAGAGGATGACATTATAATTTACTTTCATTGTCAGCACTGATGTTACCACATTTTCCCATCAATACTTAAATAAATGTATGCAGCTTTTTCCTTCTTTTGGATTACTTCTGTAGAATAAATTTCTTTGACATTACCAGGTTAAAAGGTTTCAATATTTTTAAGAAGATTTTGGGTTGTTGTTTGTTTTTACCAGTTTATATTGCCAACAAAATATTTGAGGAAATAAAAACAAAAAGTGAATTCATAAGGATGAGGAACAATGGTTTCACTAAGAACAGTTACTATTCATGATGATAAGAAACAAAGTAAAGGTTATTGTTGCTCTTGTAAAACTTAGTATGGTTAAGAATATTACTATCAGATATTGGTCCACAGGCAGTTTCATTGACCCATAAGCAAAAAACGGCGACTTTGTATATTCAAATTCTAATAACACCCGCCAAGGCCCATTAATCAAACTCTTTTTACTTACATACACTGCCTAATTATGGTAATGCATTTGTATATAAATGAGTAAATATATACCCATCCTAAAAATCATTAGTATTAGAATGTATTCTACCAATACCAAAAATAATGAAGATGGAAAGAGAGTTTGAAAAATCACATTTTGCAACTCCCAATGAAATTACCAACTTGGAGAAAGATTATCAATCTGTGTTTAAAATATTAGGTAGAAGTTTGAAAAGGAACTGGATGTGCACGCATGCCAATGCTATCCCTCAAAATTACTTTCTGGTCTTCAAGAGAAAACAAAACTTTACTATGGAAGAATCAGGACATCAATCACGCTAATCTAGCAATCAATCTTGATATCACTAACAGTGGAATGTCTCCTGATGTGACACTTGAAGGACACGGCGTCATCTATGTCCTTCTATTAAAAGCAATTAATTTGAATCACATTAAGACTTTAGATCTAATGTGCAGTTTATAGGAAATACAGGGACTAAAGGAATAAATTAACCACCAGCATGCAGGCGTAAATTAGACAAACTCATAAGATGAGACTGTCAACAGAACAGCCTGATTTCTCTGTCAAATTAATGACATGTAAAAATTGACTGTTCTAGATTAAAAGAGAATTAAGGGACATAACTAAATTCAATGTGCAGTACTAGACTGGATTCTGGTTGGACAAGCCAGCTATAATGGACATTTTTTAAAGAGATTTAGGAATATCTGAGCTTGAACTGCTATGATGTCTATCACCTACTAAACTACTTCAGCATTCAAAAAAATGACTGAATACATACAAAGACAGATGAAGAGGATAGGATATAGAATTATATTATCCAGCGCTAATGAAAAATTCTTTCAAAATGCTGTCCTTAAATGGGATTAACATTTCATAATCAAAGTTTTTCTTGTTTTTCCTTCATCAACCAAGACTTTAAATAGAATGTCAATCATCAAAAGATTTACTAACTTACCCCTGGCATATATTCCATAAATATGGAAAGTGTTTTTTCCTGGGGGTCCCTCAAACAGCCATAATACTGAACAATTCGCTCATGCAACAAGTTTTTCAACAACTGAATTTCACACTCAAGTGCATTTACTTCCTGAAAGACAAAATTCATTGCTAAATCTTTAAATTGCTAGAAAATCAAAAAATATTCTAACTTCATGGACCATCGAGGTGATTTCATTCAGAAATTTTCACTTCCTAAGGATTAAACATTTTAAAGCTTCTACACAATAACTTTTATAACAGTTCCTGATAATATGCTAAAATAACACTATAGAAATTTAACTGATATACTAAAAGAAAAATCCACAGTACAAAATAGATAAAGATCTCTACTTATTTGTTTTTAAAATAATTTGTATTAAGAAAAAAACAAAAATTCAACTGCTTATTATGTTTATTTTAGAAAAAACATTTCTTATAATGTGACAAAGTAGCTTGTGCAGTGATTGTTACCTTGCTGGTCTCAGGGCTATCAGGGTCAAACTGAACTTGTTTAACAGCCAATTCTCTTCCTGTATCAACATCATAACAGAGGTAGACCCTGCCAAAGGCTCCCTGGCCAAGCAGTTTGCCCAGTCTCCAGTTGGTTGGGGCACGAGGTGCTGAAAAAGACCAAAAGCCAAGGGTGAAGGAGGACCACTGAAAAAAAGCCCTGTGGAAAATAGGCTTGATCCTAAGCACAAGGTAACTCTAGAGGAATATGAAGTCAACAGTACACAGGAACGACAACAACAAAGTACAAACCCAGCTCAACTCCTGACTGGACTGACCCAGTAACACCCCAAAATAATGGCGCTGCAGAAAAAGAGTATACCTATTTCCAGGCATGAATACTATTTACTTCAGTCTCCATCTATCCATGCAATCAAAAGAACCAGACTCAGAGATGATCAGATGCTTGAACTGGAAAATTTTAAGTAACTATGATTGGTATGTTAAAGACTAACGGAAAAGGCAGACAGCATGCATGAAAAGACAATTTCAACAGAGGGGTGGAAACTGTAGGAGTCAAGTGAAAATTCTTAAAGTTAAAAACAAAATGGTAATAGAGATAAAGAATGTCTTCAACAGGTTCATGAATAAATTTGATATAGCCAAAGAAAGAATCAGTGAACCTAAAAATATAATTCCCCAAATTGAAACACAAATGAGTGGGAGGGTATAAAAAAGACAAACAACAGCAGAACAGAGCTGTGGGAAAGTATCAAATACATGCAACTGGAATCCCAGAAGAAAAAGAAAGAATGAGGTAGAAGAAGAAATGTTTGAAGAAATAATGGCTGAGAATATTTATATACAAACCATAGATCTAACAAACTCAGAGAAGAAAAGCTCCTAACCAAAAATATACCTAGGCACAAGACATTTAAACTGTTGAAAACCAAAATAAAGAGAAAAATTTGAAAGCAGCCAGAAGGGGGGGGGGGGGAGGTTATTATATAAAGAACAAAAATAAGAAATATAGCAGACTTCTCAGAAAATATAAAAGCCAGAAGATAATGGAATGACATCTTTAAAGTGCTGAAAGTAAAAACTAAGCCAAAATTTAAAAAATAAAAAAATAAAACTATGCCCAGAATTCTATACCCAGAAAAAGAAAATCTTTCAAAAAATAGAAAAGTAAAGACCTTTTTCAAAAAAGTAAGAGTAGGAAGAATGTTTTACCAGCAGACCTGTATTACAAGAAATATTAAAGGAAGTTCTTCAGACAGAAGGAATTAGATACCTGACAGAAACTTGGATCTACATAATTAGATCTATAGACATAGATAAACTGAAGGTGCATATAAAAGACATTTTTCTCTTATTTTCTATCACTTTAAAAGATAATTGACTGTCTAAGGCAAAAACAGTAGCAATGTAGTATGGGGTCACAGATATAAAAGTAAAACATATGATAACACCAGCACAAAAGGGCAGAATTGGGAGCATGCAAACATTGCTACAATAAAAATCTTTTAATATGAATCTTTGAATGCATTCCTTATAGGAGTCAGATTATGAAGATCAAATGCATCACAATCTGGCCCCTAGTTACCATTCTAGCCCTATTCTGCTTCAAATAAGACATCCTCCACTTCAACCAAAAATGAACTACTTCCCATTTTCAGAACATGCCATGGCCTCTTGCACCTTTTGTCCCCTTCTTAACTGGCTATTTCTACTCACATTTAAGATCTAGATTAAATGATATAAGATAATTATTTCTCCACATATCATTCTCCCAATTACATGATGTCTTATAGGTCATTTTAATAACCCAGCACTATACCTAGTGAATGACCAGTTAGTAATAATTTTCCTAATAAAAAAAAGTACAGAATCATCTAAAGTAATTAACCATGCTAGCATACTAATTTATTACCTCACCTTCCAACCACCTTTAGATACACCACTGTTACCTCTTTTGAGAATTTGAGAAGTTGGTCTCATCCTGAGGACTTACTTTCTATTTATCCCTTTTAATACAATAAAATTCTGCAAAGATTCTGCTATACATTTCACAATGCCAATTTCTGTTACTTACAGCGACTGGGTGGGCTGATGTCCATGACAGTCAAAGTAGGATTGTCTATATCACTTCCCCTTCTTCTTATTCGACTATCATCATACTCTGGAGTAAAGATACTGCTTCCACTACTAGTGCTTAAGGAATGATCAGTAGGACTGAAACTCACAGGAGACCGGAAGCTGGTCCCCTGAGTCCTTCTAGCTCTTGGAAAAGTTTTACGACCTACAAAATGAAAAAAAGAATGACCTTACACTTTTTATTAATATGATGTACTTTAAAGTATTTAAAATTTGTAACTTAGGGAATAGAAATCTGTCCACTGACTAGGGTTAAGAAACTGAAAGAGAAATGATTATTTGATTATATGTTTTAAACTTAAGAGTAGTATTTTTTATAAGAGTTCAAGGAAGTATCCTTGGTAATATAGAATCTCACACACACACACACACACACACACAAGATAAAGGTGAAAGTAGAAGAGTAAAAAAAAGGAAGAAACAGGATCTGACTGCAAATTCAAATAACACGCACTCATACACATCAGAAAATCATAGAATAGAACCCCTTTATTTCTGGACAGAAAGAAGAAAAAAGTATTTCTCATTTCTGATAATGATTTAAAAATATAAAACAAAAATTGGAAGTTTAAAGGTATCAGTATATTTCCCTTAAAGGGACAATGCCTATAGGAATTCCATCATCAAAGAGTAATTTCCTACTTAATAGAAGACAGATATTATGAGATAAGTTGACATAAAGCTAAAATGTTATTATAGTTTTAGTAGACCAAAGTTCCTTTCAAAAAAAAATTTTTTTTTTAAACCAGAAAACTAAGTGATTCAGGAACAAAATTATTTCTAAGAATATTACACAAATGAGATTTTTTAAACAACTGTTTTTGTGGTCCAATTGCCAGAAACTTACCATCATTATAGTCTTGATGGTGATATGAAACATGATACCTTCTTGGATATGTTCCTCCTTTTCCAAATTTCTCAAAGATAGGGTTATCATAGTCTGTTACAACACACAGGAAAGTTCTATGTTATAAAAAAGAAGTCAAATATTCCTAATGATGAAAAACATGATTACAAATATTTATTTGATTTTTCAAAAATCTCCCTTCTCCTTTCCAGTCAAAACATGATCCAATGATAAATATGTAAGCATTGAGATTGACAGTCTAACCTGAAAATTCCTGATGATTATCTGGGTAGCTCTGTGCCCTAGGCATTCGGGATTTTGGATAGCTCTCTCTATAAGTAGAAAATGTCACATTAAATTAAAGGAAAGTATGTAAATAAGACTTTAAAAAAAAATCTTTACGCAATATCAGCATATGTACTTGTAGACACACACACACACACAAAGGAATTCACCTGAAATATTAACATGATCAAAAAAAGAGAAATTTCCATTTTTAAACATTTACTTGGTATATGCAGGCAAAATGCCTGGCTTTTTAAATTAACTGGTATAAGAATTATATGTTTTGGAATAAGCACACCTATGTTTCAATTCTAGTTCTACAACGTAGCTAGCTGTGTTTCTTAGCTGTGGCAAATCACCTTGCTAAGAACATTCCCTCAACTATAAAATGGAGATGATAATTTTCAACTAATAACATGTATATGTAGAGTGCTCAGGACAGTACCTTGCACATAGTAAGTACTCAATAAACTATAGTTTTCTCATTACTATTTTCCTCAATTTCTTAAATTCCTTAAATGTCTATCTTAGGTGGACAATGACATGGACAGAGGTTTCATGTACATGGTCAAGAGAATACTGAATGTTTTTCAGAATTTGCTTCCATAAAGCAATCCTAGAGAGGATTAAATAGGTAAAGAGTTTAATAAAGATATTGACTCTTCTTTGTGTGCTATAGAATGTCTACCAAGAACATTGTCCTGTTGAGACCAGGAGAGTGAATACTTTTAACAAAATATTCACAGCTGCAACCTGACCCTGCTTGTAGTCCAAAACAGCTATTTCACAAAGCAAAAGTACTTAAAATGTGAAATGAGAACCAACACACAGGGCCACAATGATCAAGAATATAAATTATTTCTAATCTGGTGCCAGAATGAGCATAATCCTGAACAAGTAAGACAACTCAAGAAATTTCCAAAAGCAAACATATTAATGAAAAATGTGATAGTAGTTTCACTAACACATAAGTGTACAGGAATTCTAATTTCGCATTTAACTTCTATACACTCAGTTTTGGCAAACATGAATACTCGGAATATTATAATCAGAACAGACCTTACAGATATCATTTTTTAAATATATTTTTTAATTTATTTACAGATATCATATTAACTAATAAAGAAACTGAGCCCAATGAGGTTAAAGGATTTATCCAAATTGTGAAAATATTCATTTGCCATAAATATAGGTAAGTATCAATTAATTGTATTCCTCTGAATATAGAATAATTCTTCATAATTCAACATGCTCTCTATATACACGTATTTACCCATTCATTAAAAAACAAAAACCACAATAAACATTACCCATCCAAAGGACTATCAAGTGATGGACAGCTTCCTGAGCCAGAATTTTCAGGACTGCTTAAAGATAATGGATCCAGCATCTAGGAAAATAAAGCGTACCACCATAATGGGATGTGATAAAACTGAAAGTTGTTTTTTTTAAAAATGGCTTTATTGAGTTATAATTCACATATCATAAATTCCACTCATTTAATTTTTAATGGGTAAAATTCAATAGTTTTTAGTATATTCGCATATTTGTGCAGCTTTTTACAATTTCATAGTACTATCACCACTACAAAAAGAAACCTATACCCATTAGCAGTCATTCTCCAGGGTTACTGGTTTTTAAACATTTTAAATGTAGTTGTCACATCAAAATTTACAAAGAAAACAATATTCTTTCTTCAAAGACTATTACCTAATTAAAGTCAAAAATATTTCATGTAATTTTTTATTTTTTATTTTTCTTAATTTTTAAGGTACCAAGGCTAGGGATTGAACCCAGGACCTCATGTGCGGGAAACTGGTGCTCAACCACTAAGCCACATGAGCTCCCTTATTATTTCACAGAATTTTACTTATTGAAAGTTAAACAACAGCTCCACCCAAATTAAAACAAAGGACATCAAGACTGCTACATAATTAGAAAAATAACAATTATTAGAAAAATACTGCAACAGTGTGAGTATTAATAACAACAGTGTCATGTTAATAACAACTGGGGAAGATAACAGAGTAGGAAGCTCCAGGAATCAGTCTCTCCACCAAAACAACTATTGAACTGGCCAGAAATGTAAGACTCAACTATTGTGAAACTCCAGAGTTTAGTGGAACACAGTGCAGTGTCCAGGGAGAAGTAGGAGAAAAGGCCAGTAACTGGTGGTAAATACCGGTGAACTTCACTCTCATGAAGCACCTACTATCCCCACCTCCCAACTACATGGTAGGCAGTAGTGGGGACTAAAGCCTGGGCTCCTAGTGTAGCTTGCCAGCCAGGGTGGGTTAATAAGGACCTAGTCCTCCAAAATCCAGAGGTGAGTGGTCTGACCCTGATTTATGCTTCTGATTACCTCCTTCAGAGAGCCAGGAGGTGGGGGGTGGGGATGGGGGGGTGAGGGCCTGCTTGAAGGGCAGCCTTCATCCCAATAACCTCAGGCAAAAATGGCAGGAGATGTAAGTGGGAGTATTTACTCTTCTTTTCTCTCTTTTCTCTTTCTAGTCCCCATTTGGGGCTAAAAGAATTTGGAAAAGTCACAAACTGATGGCTTCAGCTCATAACAAAAACAACAAAAACTTAGCAATCCCAGCAGAGTGGGAAATTGTGATTTATAGAGTTATAACAAGTTAATATTCAAAATGTCCAGTTCTCAATAAAAAATAACAAAACACACAAGAAAACAGAAATATACGGCCCATTCACAAGAAAAAAGGAATTTGCCAGCAACCATATCGAAGGAAGTGCACACATTGGAAATATTAGTCAAAGATTTTAAATCAATTGTCGTAAAAATGTTCAATGAACTAAAATAATCCACAAAGAAAGAACTATGGAAATGAGGAAAATAATGCCTGAACAAAATAATTTAATAAAAAAGAACCAAATTTTGGAGCTACAAAGTACAGTAGTTGAAGTGAAAAACTTATTAAATGGAATCAACAGTTTTGAACAGGAAGAAGAAAGGATTAGTGAACTTGAAGACAAGACAATTGAAAGTGTCCACTGTGAAGAGTTGAAAGAAAAAATAATGAAGAAAAATGAACAGTGCCTGAGGGACCCATGGGATATCATTAACCAAGCCAACATATGAAACACTGGCATCCCAGAAGGACAAGAGAGAAAAAAAAGGGCAGGCAAGTATTTGAAAAAAATAATGACTGGAAACATGCTCCATCTGATGAAAGACATGAATATACATATAAACGCTCAGCAATAGATTCTAAGAGATCTACATCAAGACACTTCACAGTGAAAATCCAAACACAGAAGATTTTAAAAGCAGCAAAAGAACAGTACGCCTCTTTCCAGGAAGATGGTGGACTAGAAAGACACAGGAATCTCTTCTCTCCAGGAAAAATAGCTAGAGGACAGGCAGAAACAGCCTGGAAAAAAGAAATCTTCTGGGGTATAGGACACCAGGGGAAG
Organism: Tolypeutes matacus; assembly: GCA_026826555.1. Classification (NCBI taxonomy): domain Eukaryota; kingdom Metazoa; phylum Chordata; class Mammalia; order Cingulata; family Chlamyphoridae; genus Tolypeutes; species Tolypeutes matacus. Next base: position 7,595,488 of record JAKSZT010053840.1, read on the forward strand.
GCTAGACACAGCCCAGAAGAAAGAGGGACATAGGAAAAGAATTGTGACAACAAAATCAGGAGTTAAAAGTGGCAACTATTATAACTGGCACCCTCCTCCACACTAAAGACACTTTTGAATACTAAAGCCTCTGGGCCAGTGGCTACAAACAGGGATCCACCTCCCAAGGAAAGTGGAGAAAGAGGCACATAGCCTAAGGCCAACTCAGCTTTTGACCCATAAATTTGATCTGCTGTATCCCACCAGCCCTTCCAGGCTGGGTGGGGCCACACACCATTGTTTGCTTTGGGAGCCAGCTCAAGATGTAAGATCCAGGATTTGAGAGATCCAACCTTCTCAATCTCCCTCTCTACTAACCTGAACTGACTGTAGAGGACTAGAGGGGAGTGGAATTATTTCCTACCCGGGAAAAGGGAGGAGGATGCCAGGGAAGGTTGGAGAGCTGTCTCTGAGAAAGTTTAAATTATAAGGCTCTTAGCCTCCAGGCAGAAACCTATATCACATTGATCCAGTCTGTGTTGTAGCAAACACACTCTCAGAACAGACACTGAACTGAGAAGGCCGCCCAAGCGTGCCATCTGATGGCAGACCAAGGAAGTACACTTGAGGAAATTAAAAGTAAATAAGTAAGAAAGGCTTTGTCTGGCCTTTATGGCCTCCCTTCCCAAGGCACCAGTAAGCCGGTCTGCAACTGGATCCAGAGCCCAGTTTTGAGCAACTAACAGGGCAATCCTAAACACCCAGGTTGAACCAAGAATCAAAGAACAACAATAACACAAATCTCCTGTTATGAAATCCCTATGAAAAAGGGAGAAATTGAGCATATGAGTAAACTCACCATCCTAATCAGATACCTAGACATCAGCAAAAAATTATGAGCCATACTAAGAAAATGGAAGACATGGCCCAAAAGCCCCAAGGAGGCAAGACTTGAGACAACTAATTAATGAAATGATCACAAATTTCCAAAATCAAATTGAGATGAAAGACAATATGCCTAAAGAAATAAATGACATCAAGAAGACTGTGAGCGAACACAAAGAAGAATCTGAAAACAGAAACAGAAAAGTAACAGAGCTCATGGTAATGAAAGACACGATAGGTAAGATAAAAAACACATTAGAGGCACACAACAGAACACTCAAAATGATAGAAGAAAAAATAGGTGATACCAAAGATAGAACAGCTGAAACTGAAGAAAGAATAGAAAAAATTGAGCAGGGGCTCAGGGAGTTGAATGACAATACGAAGTACAACAACACATGTCATGGGAGGACAAGAAAAAGAGAAGGGAAAGGAGGCAGAAAGAGAAGGGAAAGGAGGAAATAATAGCTGAAAATTCCCCAACTCTCACAAAAGAAATGAACTTACATATCCAAGAAGCACAACATACCCCAATCAGAATAAATCTGATTTATTAAATACTCCAGACACATATTACTCACGATGTCAAATGTCAAAGATAAAGAGGAAAAACCTGAGAACAGCAAAGGAGAAGCAAACTATCACATACAAGGGATACCCAGTAAGACTTGGTAAGGGTTTCTCAACAGAAACCATGGAGGTGCGAAGACAGTGGTATGATACAATTAGGATACTGATTGAGAAAAACTGCCAACCAAGAATTCTTTATCCAGTAAAACTGTCCTTCAACTATGAAGTTGAGTATAAAATATTCACAAACTAAGAGCATTCATAAAAAAGAATCCACCTTGCAGTAATTATTAAAGGAAATCTTAGAGCCTGAAAGAAAAGGACATGAGGAAGAGGCTTGGAGGAGAGAAGAGAAGAAAGAAAAGCAGAAAGGATAACCAAAAGAGTAATAAGACAGACAAAAATAAGATGTGACATATGAAAACCAAAGAGTAAAATGGTGGAAGAAAATAATGCATTTACAGTAATATCATTGAATGTGAATGGATTAAACTCCCCAATCAAAAGATACAGGCTGACAGAATGGATAAAAAAAAATAAGCCATCCAAATGCTGCTTAATAAGAGACTCATCTTAGACCCAGGGATACAAACCAGCTGAAAGTGAAAGGCTAGAAAAAAGTACTCCATGCAAATAGTAACCAAAAAAGATCAGGGCCCTATACTGATATCAGACAAAATAGACTACAAATGCAAAAAGTCAAATGAGATACATAAAGCCATTACTTATTAATAAAAGGGACAATCCACCAGGAAGATATAACAGTCATAAATATCTATGCATCTAACCAGGGTGCCCCAAAATACCTGAGGCAAACTCTGGCAAAACTGAAGGGAGAAATAGACATCCCTACAATAACTGTTGGAGATTTCAATACACCACTCACATCATTAGATAAAACAACCAGACACAAGATCAACAAGGAAAGAGAGAACTTGAACAAGTTAGACCTAACAGATATATACAGTACATTGCTGCCAAACTAAGCAGGTTATACATTCTTCTCAAGTGTCCATGGATTTTTCTCCAGGATAGACCACATGTTAGATCACAATGCAGGTCTCAATAAATAAAGACTGAAATTACACAAAGTACTTTCTCAGATCATAATGGAATGAAACTGGAAATAATAATAGACAGGAAAGAGGTAAATTCGCAAATGTGTGGAGGCTAAACAACACACTCCTAAATATTCCATGGGTCAAAAAAGAAATTGCAAGTGAAATCAGTAAACATATTGTGACAAATGAAAACAAGAACACAACTTATCAAAACACATGGGATACAGCGAAGGGAGTCCTGAGAAGGAAATTTAGAGCCCTAAATGCCTATATGAAATAAGAAGAAAGAGCTGAACAACTGGAGAAACTAGGAAAAGAGCAGCAAACCAAGCCCAAAGCAAGCAGAAGGAAAGAAGAAATAAAGATTAGAGCAGAAATAAATGAAATTGAGGGGAAAAAAAAACAGAAAAATCAACAAAACCAAAAGCTGTTCTTTGAGATCAATAAAATTCACAAACCTCTAGCTAGACTAACAAAGAAAAAAAGGGAAAAGATGCAAATAAAAACAATTAGAAATGGAAGGTAAGTTAAGACTGACCCAAGAGAGATAAAAAGGATAAGATGTTATGAGAAACTGTATGCCAACAAACTAGACAACCTAGATGAAAGGGACAAATTCTAGAAACGTACAAACTATACTGATGCTTCAAGAAATACAGGAACTTAACAAACCAATCACATTTAAAGAGGCTGAATCCATCATCAAAACTCTCCCAACAGAGAAAAGTTCAGGACCAGATGGCTTAACGGGTGAATTCTACCAAGCAAATGGAAAAGAATTAACACCAATCCTATTTAAACTCTTCCAAAAAACTGAAGAGGAGGGAAAATTACCCAACATATTTATGAAGCCAACATCACCCTAATACCAAAGCCAGATAAAGACACTACAGGAAAAGAAAATTACATACCAATCTCTCTAATGAACACAGATACAAAAATTCTCAACAAAATACTTGCAAATCGAATCCAACACCATATCAAAAGACTTATACATCACGACCAAGTGGGATTTATACCTGGTATACAAGACTGGTTCAACATAGTTCCTCGATATGATAAAAGGCTTATAAGAAAAACCCACAGCCAACATCATACTCAATGGAGAAAGGTTGAAAGCTTTCCCTTAAAGTTCAGGATCAAGACAAGAATGCCCACTGTCACTACTGTTAATCAACATTGTACTAGAAGTTCTAGCTAGAGCAATTAAACAAGGAAAAAAAAAAAATTAAAGGCATCCAAACAGAAAAAGAGAAAATAAACTTCACTATTTACAGATGCCATGATCCTATATTGAGAAAATTATGAAATGTCTACAACAAAACTCCTTGAGCTAATAAATGAGTTCAGCAAAGTAGCATGATGTAAGATCAACATGCAAAAAACAGCAATGTTTTGGTACACTAGTATTGAACAATCTGAGGAGGAAATTAGGGAAAAAATCCCATTTACAATAGCAAGTAAAAGACTCAAATACCTAGGAATCAATTTAACCAAAGAAGTACAGGACCTATATGCAGAAAAACTACAAAACAATGCTAAAATAAATCAATGAATACCTAAACAAATGGAAGCACATTCCGTGTTCATGGACTAGAAGACTAAATATCATGAAGATGTCTATCCTACCCAAACTGATTTATAGATCCAATGAAAATTCCAGCAGCCTACTTTACAGAAATAGAAAAGGCAACAACCAAATTCATTTTGAAAGGAAAGGGCACCTGAATACCCAAAACATTCTAAAAAAGAAGAGCGACACAAGAAAAATTTCAGTCTATGAAAGCTACCGTGGTCAAAACAGCATGGTGGCTCTCCAGCTGGAGTGGCAGCAGTGGTGGGGGAGGGGTGCAGGGAGAGGGGAGTAGGCCTGGCCCCACAAACACTGCCACCGCCAGACCGCTGAGGGCAACCAGTCCAAGATGGCGCTTGATACCCGGGTTCACTTAGCTTGGCCATGCATGTATTTTCCTTCTTCCATGATCTCCAACACTGACAAAGTGGAAGAAACTGAGGTACTGTGAAAGAGATATGTAACTGGAACTGAGAAAAAGAGGAGGTAATGGGGATTGAACCAAAGATCTCATTGAACCTAGGACCTTGTACATGCGAAGCAGGCATTCAACCACTGAGCTACACCCACTCCCCCCACACGGTCACTTTAAAAGCTAGTTGTGGTGTGGAAGTTTTAGTTAGCAATCCAAGACTGTGAACATCCATTAAAGTTTACAGAGTTTTTAAATTTAAGAAATTTATCTTGTACTGAGAACATACAAGAGAATATATATATTACATACATCAAACACAAAAAATAATATTAAAATGAACACATGTACCCATAATCCCCTTTAATAAATATAACATATAGTAATATCAAAACAAACAAACAAACAAACAACAACAAAAAACAGCATGGTACTGACATAAAGATAGACACATCGATTAGTAGAAGAGAACTGATAGTCCAAAAGTGAACCCTCACCCTGTACGGACAACTGGTTTTTGACAGACCTACCAAGTCCATGTAAACAGTACAAAACAATCTCTTCAACAAATGGTGCTAGGAGAACTGGCTATCTATAACCAAAACAATGAATTAACAAAAAATGGATCAAAGACCTAAATATAAAAGCCAGAACCATAAAACTACCAGAAGAAAATGTAGAGAAACATCTTTTTTTGTGAGTAGGTGGTGGTTCCTTGGACCTTATGCCCAAAGCACGCGCAACAAAAGAAAAAATAGATAAATGGGACCTCTTCAAAATTAAACAATTTTGCACCTCACAGGACTTTGTCAAAAGGGTGAAAAGGCAGCCAACTTAATTGGAGAAAATATTTGGAAAGCACATGTCCATTAAGGATCTACTATCCATGATATATAAAGAGATGTTAAAACTCAACAATAAAAAGACAATCTGATTAAAAAATGGGCAAAAGATTTGAATAGACATTTGTCCAAAGAAGAAATACAAATAGAAAAAACACATGAAAAAATGTTCAACATCACTAATGATTTGGGAAATGCAAATCAAAACTACAATGAGATATCATTTCAGACTTATCTGAATGGCCGCTATTAAAAAGACAGAGAACTACAGGTGTAGTTGTGGAGGAATAGGAACACTTAATTCAGTCTTGTTGAGAATGTAGAATGGTACAACCACTGTGTGGACTCTTTGGCATTTTCTGAAGAAGTTGAATATAGATTTGCCATGTGATCCTGTAAGACCCAGAAGAAATGAGAGCAGCAACACGAACAGACATCTGCGCACTGAAGTTCATAGCGGCACTATTCATGATTGCCAAAAGTTGAAAACAATGCAGGTGTCCATTAACCGATGAATGGAAAAACAAACTGGTATAGTCACATGATGGAATATTATGCAGCTCTAAGAAGAAATGAAGGAGCGGATGTGGCTCGGGCAGTTGAGCACTCGCCTCGCACGTGTCCTCACCCAGGTTCGGTTCCCGGTGCCTCATAGAGAAGACAAGCAGACAAACAAGGGATGTGGCTCAAGCAGTAGGGTGCTCACCTACCACATGGGAGCTTCTGGGTTCAGTTCCTGGTGCCTCCTAAAGAAGATGAGCAAGAAAGCAAGCTGATGCAAAGGGCTGGCATGGTGAGTTGACGAAACAAGATGATGCCATGAGATGATGCAACAAGGAGACACAATGAGAGATACAACACACAGGGAGTGGAGGTGACTCAAGCGATTGGGCACCTCCCTCCCACATGGGAGGTCCCAGGTTCAGTTCCCGGTGCCTCCTGAAAAGACGACAGACACACACAGAAAGCAGACAGCAAGCACAAACAACGAGGGGTGAGGATAATTAATATTAAAAAAAAAAAAAAAAAAAAAAAGGAAGAAGAAGAAGAAATGAAGTCATAAAGCATATAACAACATAGATGAACCGGGAAGGCATAATGTTGAGTGAAGCAAGCCAGACACAAAAGGACAAATACTGTATGACTGTACTACTATGAACTAAACATATTGTGTAACATATTGTATGATTCCATTTATATAAAATGTAAATATAAATCAATTTATAAAGATGAAATTAGATTAGTGGTTATGTAGGGCTGGGGAAGGCATGCTAAGGGGTGTGGGGTTTTTCTTTCTGGAGTAATGAAATGGTTCTAAAATTTTTTTGTGCTTATAATAAAAGCCATTGATTATACACTTTGACTAGATTGTATGTTATGTGAATATAGCAGCTATGTACAGCAGGGGAAATACAGAGAGACTGAGAGGTGAAGAATTTTCTTGTTTGTTTTCAGTTTATCATTATTATTATTATTGAAATAATGAAAATGCTCTAATAATGATTGAAGTGATGAATGCATATCTATATGATTATTCCAAATACCACTGATTATATACTTTGGATGAATTGTATGCTTTATTAATATGTACCAATAAAATTGATTTTTTAAAAAAGCAGCAAATGAGCAGTGACTTGTCACACACAAGGGAACCCCTATAAGATTAATAGCACACTTATCAGAAACGAAGGAGGCCAGAAGCCAGTGGGGTGGTCCTTAAAGAAAAAACTGTCAACCAAGAATTCTATATTCATCAAATTATCTTTCAAGAATGAAAGAAAAACTAAGGCATTTACAGATAAACAAAAGCTGAAAGAGTTCACTCCAGAAGACCTGTTCAACTAGAAATGCTAAAGTGAGTCTTTTAAGCTAAAATCAAAGGACCTAGACAGTAACTTGAAGCCACAAGAGAATTAAAGAACATTGGTAAATATAAAATCCTTTATTATTGTACTTTTTGGTGTGGAGCTGCTTTTTGCTCCGATATGACTTAACAGGCAAATGTGTAAAATAACATTTAAAATCTATGTTAACAGGCACACAACATATATAAAGACGCAATTGAGGGGAAGCGGCTGTGGCTCAATTGGTTGGGCTCCTGTTTACCATATGGGAGGCCCCAGGTTCAATTCCGGGGACTCCTGGTGAAGGCAAGATGACCCGCACAGCTCATCAGCAAGATGACCCAACAAAGGGAGACAAGCAGACACAGAAAAACGCAAAGCAAATGGACACAGAGAACGCAAGCAGCAAGGGGGGCGATAAAACAAATAAAAAATAAATAAAAAATAAAAAAGATGCAATTGAGGCAATAACAGCATAAAGGGGGAGGTATAGACATATATAGGAATAGAGAGTTTGTATACTACTGAAAGTAGGTTGTACTAGTCATACTAGGTTGTTATTAGTTTTAAGATGTTCATTGTAATTACAAAGGTAAACATGAAGAAAATAACTAAAAAAGTAGAGAAAAGCAAAGGAGAAAATCCAAATAGTACACTATAAAAAAGCAACTAAATACAAAAAAAGGGGCAGTAATGGAGTAATTATAATGGATTTTTTAGATTTTACACTAAAAGCAAAAGCAACAAAGGAAAATACATAAAATCGAAATTTAAAACTTTTGTTCATCAAAGATTATGAACTAAAATGAAAAGACTATCTCCAGAATGGGAGAAAATATTTGGAAACCATGTATCTGATAAGGGTTATTATATAGAATACATTAGGGAAACGGATGTGGCTCAAGAGGTTTGGCGTCCGTCTACCATATGGAGAGACTGGTGTTCGATCCCCGGTACCTCCCGGTAAAAAAAAAAAAAAAAAAAAAAAAAAAAAAAAAAAAAATATATATATATATATAGAATACATTAAGAACTCCTACAATTCAACAACAAAAGAATAAACAACCCTATTTAAAAATGAGTCAAGGATTTGAATAGACATTTCTCCAAAGATATTCAAATGGCCAATAAGTACATTAAAAGATGTTCAACATCATTAGCTATGAGAGAAATGCAAATTAAAACTATAATGTGATACCACTTCATACCCACTAGGATGGCTATTACTAAAAAAAAATAATAAAATAACAAGTATTGGCGGGGATGTAGAGAAACAGGAACCCTCATATATTGGTAGCAGGAATGTAAAATGGTGAAACCACTGTGGGAGACAGTTCAATCAGTCCTCAGAAAGTTAAACACAGAAGTATCATATGATCCAGCAATTCCATTCCTAACTACATACCCAAAAGAATTGAAAGCAGGGACTCAGAGAGAGATTTGTAAACCAATGTTCATCACAGTATTATTCACAATAACCAAAGTGTCCACCAACAGAAGAATGGATAAACAAAATGTGGTATATCCATACAATGGAATATTATTCAATCATTAAAAGAAGTGAGGTGCTAGTACATGCTCCAACATGCATGAACTTTGAAGACACCAGGTTAAGTGAAATAAACCAGACATAAAAGAAAAATATTGTATAATTTCTCATATGAAATACTTAGTATAAGCAAATTCAAAGAGACAGAAAGTAGAATAATAGTTAATAGGTCTAGGAAGGGGGGAATGGAGAGTTATTGCTAAATGAGTATGAGTTTTGGTTTGGGATGATGAAAAGTAATCTGGAAAGAGTGATGAAAGTTACACAGTATTTTGAATGTACTTAATGTCAAAGAATTGTTCACTTAAAATGGTCAAAATAATTATTTTGATATGTACATTTTACAATTAAAAATAAACCTGAAAAACTCCATGAAAACATTTCAATAGAAGAAAACTAGAGATTTTTAAATGACTTAGAAAGTTCACAAACCTTAGCATCACAGAGATAAATATTTACTCTAGTTTTACTCTTTCAAATGTTACTTTAAAAAATCTAAATGTTACTCCCAGGATTTCAAACAGATGCATTCATTTTTAAAAATTTTTTAATAGAAATTCATTATTTTATTAAAAAATCGGCCTTAGTCTGACTTTCTTTTTATGTCAAAGCACACAGGCACATGTAAATGAGTAGATATTTTCCTCTATTTTTTGCTATTTTGTTCACTTTAGAATGACATTACCGGTTTGGAGAACAGGTAACCAAAAAGAATACACACATACCCAGGTATCTGCCAGTTACACCAACCCTAGCACATCCCTTTAAGTAAAATGAAAACCCACATCAAGCTTTTACTTACTTGGTCCATACTCTCTGGAATGAACTCTCCCTCACTGTTGATACTAGTGAATGACCCATTCCGGGCAACCTGGTGTAATTCATCTGGAATGTATCCTGGGGGAGGAGAACTTCTATCTCTGCTAGTGGGACCTCAGTGGAAAAAAATATATGATTTTATAAATATCAGCAAGGACATCAATTCTTGTTTTAATTAAAAATACACACAATTTCTGTACTATCTCACTAATGATTCTAGGAACTGAAATTCTGTTTTTATTTAAAGTTAGCAGAACATTTATGTTTATAAAACTTCAAATCTTTTTATACCCTTTCTAAATACCCACTCTACTATAATTATTAACCTCATCATAATATTCATTTATACTTCTTAAGTGATATGTTTTTCTGACTGCTGACAATTGTGTCACAGGGCTAACAAAACAATAAAGATTTTTAGATAAATGACATTGCTTCAGAATTCCTGAGGTCACCCATACCTCATTATATCATTATATGTTAGCTTTAAACTAATTTATGGAAAAAAAGATGTGGGAAAAAAAAGAAGGGAAAAAAAAAAAAACAGAAAAATGAAAAAATAAATAAAAATAAAATAAACATAATTTATGGAAGGCATTATTAACATGTGGTAGACAGAATATGGGCTTTGGAGTCAGACCTCAATTTAAATCACAGTTCCAGCTATTTACCATCTGTATGCTTTCTGAAAGTTATTTAACCTTCATGAACCTGTTTCCTCATCTGTGAACATGGGATTAAATCCCTCCTTGGCAAGGCTGCTGTGATAAAAAAACTGTCCACAATGAACATATGCTACACATTTGACTCCATGTTCTTTCCATTCCTTTCTTTAATCTTCAAAACCTAAAGTGAGAATACTTCTTAGTTGTTTAGTCTGTATTAGGGTAATAGGATATTTTCAATTTGGAATCCTACATTTTATTCATGGGTACTAAAATTAAGCTTTTTTGGTGAGAAACCATATTCCTGAAATTTAAATGTCTTCAGAGTTTAGAAGAATGTCTGTCATTCATTTAATATAATTCATCTAATTAACCACATTATTTCTTATGAGACAATAACACACACTATTTTTACCTGGTTCTGTGGAAATGATTCCATGGTTATTAATGTAGTCTCTCCCTTTTTCATTCATTTTTTTAAAAATTAAACCATAAAATAGATAAGGGGAAGTTGTATAAGCATTTAAGTTTTGGTCAGATTTAAAGTATCACTGCAGGTGTATACCAGCATTTGTTATATAGTAAGAAAGAGAGCAAAATGATTACCAAGAGATGTGCATAAAAGAGGTGACTTTCGACATTTGCCTCTAAAACTATTAGAGGCTCAACTTTATTTTATTTATTTATTTTTTTAAATTTATTTTGTACATTTAATAATTGAAAACATAAGCAATAAAAAACTAAAAAGTAAACACAGATGAATAAATATATACATTTCTCAATTAAATGTAATGGATACATGTAAATTTTTTTGTTGTTTTGTTTTTTGTTTGTTTTTTTGTTTTTTCTGTGTGTGAATCAAACAATATATTACACAATATATTTGGTTCATAGTAATGCATTCATACAGTATTTGTCCTTTTGTGTCTGGCTTGCTTCACTCAACATAATGTTAGAGGCTCAACTTTAAATCAGAGGTTCATTTAGGCTTTGTACTAACTACCACCATAAGGGTCTTACTCACCAACAATATTATTATTCCTGCCATATATTCTTTTTTTTTTTTTTAGGAGGTACTGGGGATTGAGCCCAGGACGTCATACATGGGAAGCAGGCGCTCAACAACTTGAGCTATATCCATTCCCCGCTGCCATAGTCTCTTATTTATAGGAAAGGATCAATCTCCTCATAACTCAAAGGAGATAGGGAAGAAAATGGCTATGAAAAGTTCCTCATCTGCTCACTTGAACTTTGGTAAATAATGGGGATGCCGAAGTATTCTGGGTCAAGACCTTCACCCCAGCACACACTCCATCCCCATGGAAGTTTCTCCTCTGGTTATTCTGTGAAATAGTTATTTAATTTTAAATTTTAATTAGTGAAAGTAAATAACTGTCAACACGTAGAGGATTAAAAAAAAGGTCATATGTACCAAAGCCATCCCAACATTAAAGCAGTATCAATAAAAAGACCAATAATACTATACTTTATAATTTCCACTTTCTTCTTATGCTGGTACTGAAGTTAAACAAGAATACTTATTAGAAATAATAATGAGATATTCAGTACCATTTTAACTGAAAACAAATTTAAAATGTCTATTTAGCTTTTTCTGTCTAATGCAACTAAAGTGAACTGGCAATTTTTACTTTAACATGGCAGGTACCATTAAGTGGGAAAAAATAGGGATGCAGAAAAAAAGTACAATAAATAATTAACAGTTATGCTTTCTAGTTTGAAAAGTAAAATGTACTTTAAAAGTGTTCTCTCAATTTATTGTTAAAACAACCCCAAGAAGATGATGCTAGTCTGAGAGCCGGAATCTGAATTCACATATCCCAAATGTTCTTTCAACAAATTTTGAAATGATATTAAAACATATTTGAATGGGAAGTAATTTTTATTTTGCTTGTATATCACCTCTGCCACTGACATTCCCAGAACTTCTGAAACCAAAAGTAGGAATTATGTTTAGAAGGGAACTTCATAAAATAACTTCTTCTGAGGACCAAAAGGAAAGATGAATAATTTTTTGTAGTTTACTTGCCAATTTAATCTTTTTTTAATTATTATTAACAATTCTTTTCTGTTACCAGTCTTTGCTGGATTTCAACCATCTCTCTCAGTTTGTCCTATTCTCCTGCTTCCTTCTTATTCATCTGTTTCTCCTCATCTTCCACTTTCCCCCTCCAAATCCATCCCTCATAGGTGTTTTCCTGTTATCTTTAGTGACCATATTCACCGTCCTGCTAAATGTTTTCATACCAATGGTTCCTTGAGCAATGCAATCCTTTTGTCATATGAAAATATATATGGACTATCAATATTCTATACAAATTGAAGCAGACACTCGGGACTGGGGAGTTTTAGAGCACATATGCTAATAGGCCTCTTTTAAAAAACAGCACACAGTAAATACTCTAATAAAAATTTTAAAAATATACAGCTGCTCTAGTAAAAATAAATTAAAAACCAGAATAAAGGAATCATATTTCTTTATACTACAAGCTTAATTAGAACACAGTATATTATTAATGGCAAACAAAAAGTAAATGCAAATAAAGTATAATCTGGAAAATCTTAGCAATTTTATTTTGATAGCATTCTAACCAATAACTAAAACCCTAGAGAAAGGCTTATTAACTTAGAATCTGTTCCATCTATTAATTTTAATATTCTAGAATTGCTTTTCATATTTTTTCCTCCAATTTATTTGTACAATTAACACCTCTTCAAGGTTTTATTTGAATTTGTGAAACATTAAAATACCTTGATAAAGAAGGAAAGAAAGGGGGGGCAGAAGTGGCTCAAATGGGTTGGCATCCGTCTTCCATATGGAGGGACCTGGGTTCGATCCCTGGGACCTCCCAGTAAAAATAAAGAAAAATACAGAAGACACATGGGCTGCCAGGCCCCGCAAGTGGGTGGAAAAAAAAAAAAAAAAAGAAGGAAAGAAAATGTCTAAATAGGAGATTGCTAATACTTGAATTTCCAAGGGAAATCAGATACTAGAACATGGTTAACTAACATAAATTACAGAGAGTTCAGAGATAAGCTGCTATTATCAGGAATATATTTAAGTGTTGCCCTACATTAAAAGATAAAGAAATAGAAATCACCCATTTCATGATTCAGAACAATAGCTTTCTTACCTATCACGGAAAGTCGCTTTTTCCTCTCTGCTCCAAATACTGTGTTATCCAAATCTTCTAGGGATGGCAATGGTTCTAAACTCGAAGCCTACAAAGGAAAAAGGACCATTAATGCAATTCTCACCCTTGAATCCTCTCCCCTAACAAAAGTAGCCTAGCTGTTCTATATTGTTTCTGGGCTTTGTCAAATCTTCGACTCTTTGAAATTTTAATTCTAATATATTTCTTCCCAAGCTCTCAGTCTCTATTAGTTTCAATGTACAAAAAATTATACTAGTTTGTCATTCTGGCTATGTGCTTTTGAGGAGCAAGAATATTAAATTATAGCAATTACACGGTGTAAGTTTATATTTAATCATATTGAAAATATGATCAGTGATTACAGATGTAATTATGTTCCACATACTGACTTTTATAGGCATAAGTCCTATCATCCTTACTTTAAAAAGTACTCCAAATAGAAGAACAAAATAAAGAAGGGGAAAAAAAGCTAAAATACTCCAAATTCATACCTGTGAACTTCCATTTATTACAAGTAATATCTTGAGGCTCTTCATATGAATACTACGATCGAGGAGTTCCACAGCTTTGTCCAAATCATCTTGAGTAGTTAAGGGAATTACCAACTAAACAGAAAGGAATATAAGGAGTCATGCAGCTGTCTCACCAGGTCAAATCCTCCCAGGACCATCTTCGTTAAAAGGGAATTATAATTCTCAAAATAGCTTGCTCCTTATCTTGTCCTATAATAAAAGTCTAAATCTGGGGGTTCTTAACCTTTTTTGTTCCATGGACCCCTCTACCAGTCAGGTGAAAAACAAGGATGCCTTACTAAGCCCACACTATACTGTGTATTATCCACACCAACACATCCTCACAAAAATGTTTTTTGAATTTCAATTCAAGCTCACAGACCCCTGGTCTAAATGAATATACACATCTAGATTCTTTTGCTCTCCCCATCCTATTACCACTAAAATTAAAGAATGAATATGGACAAATATTTAAACTTTTTGCTTTAGTCATCATTAAATTCTTCCAGAAAACATTTAAAGATTAATTTTCTAGGATATTTCTATCATATTGCTAGACTTAAGTTATAGCATCAAAGAGTAAAAACAAAAACTATATAAAACAAAGATTCATGGACAACATTCTTAGTTCTTTTTCTAGCAGTAGCCTCAGATTTGCACTCTCATCCAATGTGCTTCTCAACATTCCAACAACATGAGCATCTATGGCAGCCCATGGAGAGGGGGTAGAAGATATCACTAGAACAAAAATTTAAAAACAACTAAACACAGAACTGTACAACACAAAGAGTGAAACCTAATGAAAACTATGGACTATAGTTAATAGCATAATTATAATAGTGTTTCAACAACTGTAAAAAGGTACCATGCTAACATAAAATATAATTAACAGGGAAAACGGGAATGGGAGTGGGGGGAGGTATATGGGAACCCTGTAATTTCTTCATGCTTTTTCTATAAAACTACAACTGCTCTTTAAAAAAAAAATCTAAAACACTAGTTGGTTTGGGGTCATTAAGGACAAGGCCTCCCCACTTCAGCGATCAGCACAGAGCACAAGAAAAAGCAGGCACCAGGTATATGTTATTTAATCCATGCTATGGTGTTGAAAGCTCAATCTGCAACCAAACCTACTAGCTGACATGGTATGCATTTACTTTCTGCAGATTTCCTTATGAAAAAAGTTCTTTTTCTGAGAAAGACTGCCAGACACAAATACAATGCAGGATCAATATGAATTTCATTAAACAGTCTGCTTAAGTTTACTGACTCAGTACTTGAAATAAGTTTAATTTCTGTCTATAGCTAATTTGGTTCTACTATAAGTTATCTACCTATAACTGGGAATTTTCTTTTCTTTGAGATTTTTTCCTAATAAGAAAGAATATTAACTGTTTGGTATCTTATAACAAGCCTGATCTACTTAAATCCCTTTAAATTTCCTATCAATTATGAACCATATTAGTACATCTTGCTCCTATCTTTAATATTCTTTTTTATTATAGTTTAAGCACCAAAAAACATTTTAAAGCAATGATGAAGATTGTTCTAACAAATTTTCATTTGAGGGGAAAATATGAATATTTACCTTCACTGGGAATTTATTTATTATAGTATTGTTTACCTCTCCAAGATACCGTTGCTGCCGGGGAAAAACAACAACACCATTTAAATCCAACAACAATATATTAACAATATATTAATGCACACTCTGGAGGGGTGCCTGACATGTGGCTGGACGACTACCTGTGGTTCTGATGTGATCCCTCAGATATCTGAAGGTTACCAATTATCACAAACTTTAAAAATGAGGACTGAGAGTCAAGAACGAGTCCCAGCTTGTCTAAGTTACTCTAAATAAATCACAGAATGTTTTCTTCTCCTGCTTGGTGAACTCATTTGGGCCTCATTCATGAAATCTATTTCGCTCAGGCTTATTTTTGATGAATCAGTTGTTATATTAATATAAATCCTTTCTGGGAAGGAAACTAAAAATTAAATCCAAGAACCCATTACACACTGAACCTAAATTTGAAATAAGTGAATTATCTTCCTGACTCTATACAATGAAGAATGAAAATAGCCCATTAAGAGGTTCAGATTCTCCTGTCCTACCCACTTAAAATGGGAAGATCTTAGAAAATCCACTTACTTTGCCTAAAGTTCCGCCCCCAACACATACACACACAGGACAACACACAAACACCTAGCACCTTATTAGATAAAAAAGAGCCAAACTAATAAATCCAGCCAACCCCAATTTAAATTGCCTGGTTGTTTCAATTCTAGCAAACAGAAATTTATAGAATAAGATTCATTTTGAACAGGAGAATTTATATTATACTAGAAACAAAATCTTTATAGAGCTGGAATAATATACAATATACATGAGGTTTTCGCTTGTCCACAGGTCCACAAATCTAAACCCCTTAAAGGTTTTTCACTAGTACTCCTTATGCCCAATGGCATGTATTTAGTTTGGGACAATTTGTCAGAATGTGAATCAGGACACTGCTAACTCAGAGAATCACAAATTCTTATAGAGTTCAGGTTGCAGAGAATATTAAATGTAATCTTACCCTAAAGCCATCTCTACCATATTTCTGTTGAGAGGCCACCCAGATATCATAGGAGAACCACTCGCAACAATCTTACAGAAGGCATGAGAAAAAGAAATGGACAGTAGAGAAATTTTCCAGTGTTTACAAAATGGGAGAGGGTTCCTGAAATTAACTGATCAGTGATCTTAACCTCCATCCTCAAGAAAACCCTAGGGGGAAAAAAAAAACTATATAAACAAACTGGGAGAATTCAGAAAAGAAATGGCAATTCTAGGAGCTGGCATAGGTATAATATGAACAAACTAACTTCATTTTTTCAGATAGACCTACTACAAGACTGGCCAGAAGATCCAGGCACTATTCTAGACTTAATATGTCTTAGCATTTGAAAATTTTCCATGATACAACTTTAGACCAAAAAATTTGGTTTGCCCCAGAATCATATATGAAATAAAGATTCAAGTTTAAGTTGTTTATATGGGAAAATAAACTAGGAAACACTGGTACAGGGATGGGGGGCCAGAAGACAGGTAAGAGAAGAAGACCCACTATGGATGTCTTACTACTGTGGACAAGCAGGCCCAACCATCTCCTCCCCTGCACCCCCAGCCCTTGACACCCATCTCCCATCCCTTGACACCCTTCTCCCATCCCTCTCCTACCCACCCACATGCTCATCAGTCCAGAACCTGTGGCCACAGCTCTGAAGGCAAGAAAGCCCTCAGAGTCTCAGATGCTGGCAGCTGGATATCAGGCCAGCATAGACGGAAATAATCAGTGCTGAGATAACGGCTGGGCACCAACATCTGTTCATGGCTAAATGAAAACCCAAAAAGTATTTGAAAAATATAATTTTAAGGTATTATAATAGTAGAGTAGGCATCACTTTGTTCAGGGATATTAGCTGTTTAGGATACTTACTTTTTACTTTAGCCTCTATGTCCAGCTCTGAGCTGTAAGTGGTTTCTTTACGTTAGCATTTTCTTTTGCTTTAAATTAACAATAGTTCATTTAAAAATCTACTAATTTCAAATAATTTTATGTGCACAAAGCGTTAACATTTGCAAAGAATTTTCACGTGTTATCTCCCATTAATTTTTACTAAAGATCTCCATTGTCACTCCATCCCACTGGCACATTTTTTATCCCTGAAACATAAAAGTCTTTTCCACTGCAGATCCTCGCATGTGCTATTCACAAGCTGCTTTCTACCAGGAATGCCCTTTCCCCAAGACTCTTCACATGGTGGCCTCTTATAAATCAAGAATCAGTACAAACATCACCATCAGAGATAGTGCTTTCTAAGGCAATCTGCAAAGGACACCTACTGCCCTTGGCATTTATTCTTTATTACAATACTTGCATTTCCCTCAAAGAACTTCATATATTTAAACAACTCATTTATTAACTGCTTCAACCACCAGTCTATAAAACTCGATGAGGGGCTGTAACTCATAAGTCACCCCAGAGTCAGTGGTGCTCAATAAGTATTTTTTGAAAATAAACAAACTAATTGGCCCTGTTAAAATTTAAGATCTCAAGATCTTAAGATCACATAGCATTTGGAAAAAGACCTTGACCAAAAGGGGGAAATATTAAATACAAGTGAGTTATCATGGCTAAGAGATTTCAAAGTGAGCTGGGAGGTCATTCCAGAGGTTACACTTATGCACGTCTCAGGAGGCTCTCACTGACTGCCACAGTAAGCAAAGCCTCAAACAGGGGAGCTTCTGAGGGCTCCAGAGACATCTGGACACTATAGGCAGGACAGACAACCCCAGGAAATCAGCACCCCATTGGTGGGCCTTATCTTGGAATAGATGATGATCTATTTTCCCCAATGTAACAGAGTTAGACTTATTTATAATTTTCCTACACATGGTTCTTCTGCCCCTTTTATTTGAACCTATAATTAGCACTATACGTGTTAAGTATATTTTCCAGCTATTCATATGCTGGTTGAGCCCTGAATCTCAGAAGAGTAGCAGCCAACACCTACTCTCATCAGACTCACCCAGAACAACTAGCAAAATGATGATGGACAATGCCCATCCCAAAAAACAAGAGATTATCTACAACTGCAAGCAAGACAGTTTCATCCATTTGCCTCATAGGATCTAAGCCCCCTCTCAATCGGAAGCAGAGTGGGCATCACCATCCCAAAAATCCTCAAAATTGAGGAATGAACAAACATAAGGGAGAATGCAACTATGGACCAAAGTAGACATTATTATTATTCTAGAATTGGAAGAATTTTTAACAATGATATAACAACAATGGTCACCAGAGATTCTGAGGGGAGGGAGAGGGAAGAACATATGTATCATGGGGCATTTTTGGGACACTGGAATTATTCTGCATGATATTGCAATGATGGATAGAGGTCATTACACGTTTTGTTAAAACCTATAAAATTGTACGGTGTAAAGTGTAAAACATAATCTAAACTACAGACCATGCTTAGTAGCAATGCTTCAATATTTGTTCATCAATTGTAACAAATGTACCATACTAATGAAAGATGTTGTTAATAGGGGAAAATGTGAGGGGTGGGCTATATGGGAATCCCCTATATCTTTGCTGTAGCTTTTATTTAAAAATAAAGGAGAAAGAAAAAATAAAAAATAGAATAGGATCCCAAGAAATAAAAGAAACCTCAGAGATCATCTAATCCAACCCTAATTTTACAGATTTAATAAACACAGCACGTGTCAGAGCCAGAGCAAGTTTTCAAAATCACAAGAACTAATTCCAGGCAAAGATTTTTCTGATTAGAAACCTAAACATAATGAGCTGATCATGTCCTAACCAATACTAAAATGAACTTTTAGTTTTAACTAGATTAAGCCTGACAACCAAAGCTTTATTGTCTCTGTAACCAAGAGCAGAGTAGAAAAGATGGTTCATCAGTAAAACAAATAGAATAAAAACAAAATATAAGCAAGCAGCAAACTTTCACATAATATATATAGTTCCTCCTTCTGTAGTTTTCCATTCAATTAATTGCACAGTAGCATCTTCTAATATCATCTACAATGTTAAAAATCCATTTTAATTGGTTAAAATTTACAAATTCAAATTTTTTTTTACAAATTTGCTTGTTGTACTTTATTCCTCTAACATATCATATAGTCAATTAAAAAAAAAAAAAAAAAAAAAGCAAGTCCTAAAACAATCTCTTAAATAATCATACTTCATAAAATAAGAACTCTCAAAGGTTAAACTGTACCTCATTATTAGTATAATGTAGATCCATAGATTGTCCAAAGGCACTTTTAGCTTTAGACCTCAGATCTTCCAGTTTAATTGGCCTGGGGAACTGAAGGATTCTACAGAGACAAAATTTTTAATATTTTATTTTCTTTTTCTAAGTCATAGTTAAATAACACACTTGCAACAATTATATATTGGCTAGAGAGATACAAAAGTAAAAATAATGTAAACATTCACTACTTGAACACTACAACAGCTCATTTTTTATCGATGGCACAAGATCTCAACACAAAGTTAAACAAGTTTTTTCTATCCTACAAAAAATGAAAAAAAGTAAATTCTTAAATTTTCTGCAGTTTTTAATTTGCTCTGAAATTGTTATATGAATATTAAAAGAGCAATGTAAAATGTCTAAACCCACCCCAAATAAATACTTTTAAAAGACTAAATTAAAAAAATAAATTATAATTTTTTTTTTCTTCCTGCCCCTAAAGAGTATGCACCTAAGCTTGGAGACCACCACGCTGGGCCTACAGCAAAAAGGACCATGCCTGTTTTGTTCACATGATTCCTGCAGGGCCAACCATAATGCCTGGCACATAATAAACACTCAAGATAGTGCTGAATGAATTAAACCTTTGGGGAAATATCCATAAAAGAATTTAAGTAGGAAAAAAGTTAGTTGAAGAACAGTTGTTTGGTATTATCTGGCATATCCCATTTTTTAACATCTCTGTGTTAACACATCATCTTCAGGCCTCATGATTTGTGACCCTTTTAAAAGTCCTTAAAACTGATTAATTTAATAATAGACTCAAGTAACAGAAACAAAATCCCATCTTCTCTACCTCCTATTAAATCTTATTAGCAGTTCTATTGTCAACCACCACCAGTATCATCACTGTCACCTTGAGATACAGATACCATGTGCAAGGCAAGGTTGACATCCCTCTAAAAAATGTATAGGGAAGCAGCTGTGGCTCAATCAGTAGGGCTCCCGTTTACCATATGGGAGGCCCCGGGTTCAGTTCCCGGGGCCTCCTGGTGAAGGCAAGCCCGCCCGCACGGCGTGGTTAGCTGACCCAGCGAGCACAAGCAGCAAGGGGGGGGATAAATGAATAAATAAAATAAAATCTTAAAAAAAATAATAAAAAATTGTATAGCCACCATTCCAATTCGCTTTTCCCCAAGATTACTAATTAAATATGTGTCCTTAAAGTCTCTAGAAAATAATTAAAATTATGAATATTAAGTCCACTTATATAAATTCTATATAGCATGTGGAGGGATGATACAATTATGATAAGGAGAACCATAAATAATTTCCACTGAGTATAAATAAGAGGAAATGGTAATATTTAAAGGCTTCATTATTCAGCAACCTTATCTTATTATCCTGATATTGCAAAGTAAAAGCATTAATCACTTCTAATGGTTAGCCTGATTCTTGACAGATTCTATCTTAAATCTAAGTACATCTTACATATTACCAAGCACTTCTCCATTCTCAATTTGTAAGACGTGAGCCTTCATTAAAATCAAAAAAGAACATTTATAGCTTAACTAGGACATGTGTTTGATTAAACCAATAAACTGACGTGATGTTTCCTTCCTTACCTTTTTTCCCCTCTATGTTCAAATTTGACTCGAACATCATTCTGTAATGAAATGACAAATCAGCCACATAAATAAAACCATTCAGAGATCAGATAAAATTTCTGCAATTTCTAAATCTTTTTTTTTCCTAGTCACTCATTTAAAATAGAGAAGGGGAAGGTGGTTTCACTTTCAATACCCACTCCAATTGATGGTGTTTGCTAACGAGCTAATTAAGAATTATGTTGCTGAATCTGGGCTCAATGGAAAGATCTACTGGCAATCGCATCAGGGGGATGGGGCACTTGCTAACACTCTTGGAGATATAGAATGCTCTATCTCCACTCTTCATGCTGGACATCCCAAACTAATTTCATTTATAAGAGTTAAAATCATCCTTATTTATAAATAAGTTTCCATAATAATGGACTCCTTGAAATAAAAATAATTTGCTTACATTAGCTGTCTTAAGAATGGATGAAATTACCAGCATTAGAGAGCAGTTATCACATTAAATGAAACCATTTTTTTCAACGCAACACATTACACAAAAATGTATAACTTGCAACAACAAAATATATGATTCAAAAGTATAAAGGCTAAACACTTTAAACAAAGCTTCTAAGAGATCAAATATTAAAGGAAAATAAATCATGAAACAATGGATATATTTTATTAAAACATTAAGAAAAATACCTGTTTTTTTGGTGATGTTGATTTTGTTTTTCGAGTTTCCTGTAAGGATAATGTTGGTCGACTTGCCTTATGAAGAACAGCCAAATCTTGCATGATTGAGTTCAAAGCTTGCTGATCATCTAGGTATTTTTAAAATAACACATACAGAGAATTATAATTTCAACATACATTTACCTAACACATAAAACACAAAATTCATAATGAAATTTAATGCAAAAAAAACACACAAAACATTAATTTAATGCAAAAATACATCTAGAATATTCTCAATCCCTAGACTTTAGTTATTTGGGTGAAAGAAAATTTGAATTATTTAAAAATTGAAGACAACTACATTAAAATTGCACTGGACTCCAGCTCCAGTGCCAGACTGAGGCTCCCCATACACAAGACATTTACAGGTGAGATAAAATCACTCTGATTCTTCTAAAGAAGTAACATTCTAGGGTCAAAACAGACCCAGTTCTAACACATTATCTTCTATGGCTCCTAAACAAAATAATAAGCCTTCTAAAATCTCAATTAAAATAAGTGGGAAAAAAATAACCTTCTATAACTACATCATCATTTAGCATTTATACTCAAAGCACAGAAATCATTTTAGAGTTTTTCTCTTTCATCAATACTTAAAGTGAGAAACAAAGAAAACCTTCATCTGAGGAAAATGGCCTAATGACATTTGGAATTTCTCTCTCAAACTTCTTCACCATAAGGTTAGACAAGACTACACACACAAAACAGACTCTAATGATCTCAGCCAGTAACACTTTTAAAGGTAACAATGTAAAAAAAGTCAATTTCTTAGAAAAAAAGCATTGAATCCATAAAACTGAGGGAAAGCATCATGAACCATGAACTCTTAGTCTCTTCCAAATACAACAAAGAATTATTTCCGAGGTTAAAAGTATATGCGGGAGGGGATGTGGCTCAAGCAGTTGAGCTCCCATCTCACATATAGGAAGTCCTGGGTTTAGTTTCCAGTGCCTCCTAAAAAAAGAAAAACAAACAACAAGAAAAACAAACCAAAAAAATCCAACAACTCAGGGGAAGCCGATGTGGCTCAGTGGTTGAGCGCCGGCTTCCCACATACGAGGTTCCGGGTTCAATCCCCAGCTGCCAGTACCTCAAAAAAAAGCATATGCATCTTAGAAATGCAAATTATATCGTTCTCTGGAGGACTTGGGGACATCTTAATTGATTTTCACTAGGAAATAAATTCTACCAATGATAATCAACAATTCGTAAATGAAGGAATTGAGGGACTTCAAACCTTACATCTAAAAATGTACCCATTTTGGTGAGCAATAATTTCTGTTCCTGGAGCAGGAATAATTAAAGCATGATTTACCCCATAAGAGAAATCATTAAAAATAATCTGACAATTCAATGTTTCCAATAATCTTTCAAATACACAAAAGCTAACATCTCTAATGCTTTATTTTCATAACACCCCTATATTCTGTTCTGTAGTGAAGCTATTTGCTTTTTTTTTTTTTTTTAAATTAGAGAGGCTGTGAGCTTACAAAACAATCGTGCATAATGTGCAGAATTCCCATACATCACCACTCCACCAACACCTTACACTGCTGTGGAACATTTGTCACAGATTACAAAAGAACATGATCAGACTATTATAATTAACTATGGTCCACAGTGTATACCTGGTATATTTTTTCCACAGCTATTTGCTTTTGAAGGTTAAAAATTAATAGCTACAATGGTTCTATTAATAAAATGGATTCCCGGTTTAGACACACTTTTATAATCCTTCACAAGTTGTTATTTGTAAAATAAAAATTTGTCAAGATGTTAGCTTAGTCAAACAGGTAACTGGAGCCAGTCAGCTACAAGGTACACACACGTAAGTTGTCCACAAGACCAAGCCAGACTGTGTCATTTACTAATGGAAATAAATCTTCCCTTAGCTTAAATAAACTCACAACCATCTTAACTGGAATAAAATGATCTAGCATAACCTTCTTGAAAAAGGTAAGGTTCTTAACTGTATACTGGGAAGAGGAAAATCCCTAATACTTTACTTGTGTGTATACATGTTATTCTATTTTCTTTAGAAAAAAGCACTTGAACTTAGGCATTTTCATGTACTTAATATCACATACTGCCAAAATGAATAAATGCCTGGGAAGGCTTAAACTGAAACTCTTATCACACTTACATATACTTATTTTCTTGTTAAGAAAAATAAGTACCGTTTTCCATCTATCATAGATATAAAAAAGCAAAGAGGGTCATTTGAGCCTCATGATGATTTGGCAAAGAACTTCTAAGGGAGATGACACACAAAATAAAAGAGTCATTTAATTGAGTTCCTTGCTTCTCTGTCTTGAAGAAGAATTACATGGTACTTAAGTACCCAGCAGGAAACTTACTTTGAGAAGGCTAACAAGATAAAAGCTAAAAAAAACCCATTTCCTATACTAATAAACTCTTAGTGAGTTTATGTCTAGGACAGTGCCTCTTCATACCTTTCCTAACTGTCCTAAGCATAACCACTGCTATGGGAACTGGGATTGGCAGTTTATACCCAAACCCTATTGTCCACCACAATCTCTCCCTAGAGTTAACCATGTTTCCTGTCAACTTAGAGAGGATGCAGTCTCTGAAGGCACCTGTCCTTTCTCACTCTCATGGTCCAGTGTGTCATGGCTGACCCCCTTTTTGGGCCTGCCTACCACCATCTTCTTTATCCTTTTAATAGGACCATGTATCCTCAAAATTCTAATTAAGTTTATTTCTCATAGAATCAATGCCTTATTAGTCACGCAGGGATTTCATCCAGTTCCAACCAGGGTGCCAGACCTGTCTTCCCTCAGCTTCAAAAGAATAGCCAGAAAGGGTTACACCCTGTCAGGCAGAGGCTACCACACTAACCAGCAGGAAGCAAATACAGAAGAATGACCATTGCCCCTCAGCACCCCCTTAAGAATAAGGGCATGAACTCTCTGAGGGGGGAGTTGAGGCAGGTTAGTACAAGGAAACAAGCCACAGCATGGTCAACAGACACCATGGCAGACAGACAACCTGGCCACAAGACCTTGCTGAAACCTTGACCTTGAGGTCCCAGGTGGGACTTTTTCTGGGGCCGAAGGGAGGCCTCGGATATTCCAAACAGGCCTCACCATTAGCCCCCACTGCTGGTGGGATATAACAGCTGGGGCCCTTTCCTTTAGCATTAGCAAGGGGAGGAATAATTACTAGCTTAAAAGTTGACCACACAAGCCAAAACCGCTCTCTCAGCCTAGAGGAACCCACATCAAATCTCCATGTGTATTTCCGTCCTTCTCTTCCATTTTTCAGTAAGCTCTGTTCTTTCCCCCCATATCCCAATAAATTCTTTTGACTGGCCTAACTAAAAGTATAAAAATAAATTTAAAAAAATTAAAAACCATAAAGGTCAAGGAGCCTTCAAATGGTGAACACACTCCACACTCCCACTGTAAAGACTGTTCTACCAATTCTCAGACTGTTTTGCTCTAGTAGGAATCCTTATGGTGGTCAGATGGTACGTGGCAGATTGGGCAGGTTATAAACATCATAAGGCTCATGAGTTGATCCAACAGGCAGTGAGGATGCCCAGGGGATCCCAGCATCTGATCAATGAGCACAGAGAAGCAGTAGTGGGTTTCTGACACAAGGTGAAAGTACAAAAACAGAAAGTACCTGGGAAATCATTTCAAATAAAACCTTTTACCAGAAATGTTGAATTAGACATCTTATATGCTTATTTAGTACACTTGAAAAATCACTGCAGAACAAGCTCAATAAAAAATTCAAGTATATATGATCCCCACAGAAAACTGACAGTGTTCTGTGACTACCTAAATATGTGTTTTTAAACAATACTTGTTCTTTGTTTTGGTGCTTACTACAGTGAAATAGGAAGGATGGTAGAAATCAGTTTTATTAATATACAGCTCAGAGTGTGAGAGCTCCCAAAATGAAAAGTGGATGGGAGTTCAGTAAAGAGATGGCCAATTTGGAGCTGGAGGTGAGGTTGACCAGGGTGGAGGACTTGGACAGCATGAGGACATTGCAGTCATGGCTACAGAAGCTTTGGCTTACACACTTATCACAAGTAGACAACTGAAAGTGTGCAATCCCTACAACTAAAGAATATGGGAAGATTAAAGTTCTTCAGCCTATCATGTGGCATACATACGTATGGTTGTTTTTTTTTTTAAAACAAGTGGTAGGAAAGGTATGACAAAAACAAATTTTGGCAAGTAAAAGCTAGAGTTAAGGTATCAGGATAAGTCTAAGCTTAAAAACTCAGCCTCCAATTACTCAGTCCAAGTTCCTGATTTAGGACTGGGCAAGCCAATCTTTCATTTCTTTCTAAGTGTTTCCCTGTCCAATCTCTGCCTCACATTGGAACTCTGAAACTCAAGGAAGAAGGAGAAAAAAAGGAAAAGAAACAGGAAAAGAAGAGAACCAGGTGACATGTAAACTGATCACTCACAGTCTATAGCCATACTGCAGTTCCTCTTTCCATTAACATTATGATACCACAGAACAGTCAAAGGAGTTAGAAAACATAGTTTCCCTGGACACCAATGATTTGCTACTCTGTTACAAAGTTTTTATGTTCTATTATTTGTATACAATGCTATTTTCTTTAGTCTATTATTAGATTGTTGGCTAATAATAGCAATTCATTTCTCAGCATTTATTCAGTCTTTACAAGTCAAGTTTCTTTATCAAGCATTCTCTCTTGCTGTCAGACTCTTTAAGAAAATCACAATCCCTCTTAGCTCCTTTTGAATCTCCCTTCTATATCTCCTTCATAAAACAGACATTCAGGAAGTTTAACAGGGGAATGTATATAGCTCAAGTGGTTAAGTGCCTGCTTCCCATGTAAGAGGTCCTGGGTTCAATCCCCAGTACCTCCTAAAAACAAACAAATGAAAACCCAACCCTCACTGGGGAGTGCATAAAGCTCAGTGGTTGAGCGCCTGCTTTCCCATGTACGAGGACCTGGGTTCAATCCCTGGTACCTCCTTTAAAAAAAGAAAAAAAAAAAAAGTTTAACAGTGAACACAAAAAGTGTTTTAATTGAAAATCTATGAACTAAATACGAAACACTACATAAATCTAACTTATAAATTTTTTTTTAAAAAAAGGTTTATCAAATACATATAATAGAAAATCATTTTTCTCACCCAGTCTACCCTTTAATTATAGCTGAAAATTTCATTTAATTTGTACTTACCCATCATGGCAAACAGCTCCGTGATTTGAAAATTAGGAAAATGTTTCTCTCATCTGCATTCTTTACTGCCTTGGGAAGGTAAGGGGGGGGGGGGATGAACGTATTAATAATAAGAAACAGAAGAGGCAAACACCAAAAGGAAAATGTTGGTGTAAATAACATTAATGAGAAATATACAATATATAGGTACTTAACACATTTGCTTAGTGGAGGTGCTTTCTTTTTCCCAGATAATTAATGAGAATGAACTAAAGATTTTTATTTTATATTAAGTTTAACTCAGTATTTTTCAGGCTCCTTTCTATCTATGCTAGAAAAAATCATAGAATTTTAAGAGTGGGAACCTTTTTAAGAGATAACTGAACTGAATAAACTCAAATTCCTAAGAGTCAAGTGACAACTGGGAGGATGTCAGTGATAGCAGCAAGGGAAGCGGCTGTGGCTCAATCAGTAGGGCTCCCGTTTACCATATGGGAGGCCCCAGGTTCGGATCCCGGGGCCTCCTGGTGAAGGCAAGCCCGCCTGCACGGCGTGGTTAGCTGACCCAGCGAGCACAAGCAGCAAGGGGGGATGAATGAATAAATAAATAAAAAATCTTAAAAAAAAAAAAAGTGATAGCAGCACAAAGACCTCCAGAAATTCTCTGTTCTACAAAAGCAAAAATTGCCAGAATCTACTTTTTCAAAACCTGGGAAATAACTAAAGGCTTTCAGCAATCTGGGAAGTGTTTATTCAAGAATCTTGATTAAAAGAGAGAGCCTGAGGAGTTTTTAATTTCCCTATTCCTAACTCCTCTCCCCCCGCTTTACAGTAGCTCTGAAAACCACAACAAACAATCACCATAAAAACAAGAAGCCTGGCTACCACTGGAGGGGACAGAACGGGTTTGGAATGCCTTAAAAGCCCCATTCCCAAAAATCTGTCATTATTCGATTATCTAGCATTCTGTGGAAGACGTAAATAAATGGAAAGACATGCCATGTTCAAGGAATGGAAGACTTCATATTAAGATGGCAATACTCCCTAAATTGACTTACAGATTCAGAACAATCCCTATCAAAACCCTCTGCTGCAGAAATTGGCAATTGACCCTAAAATTCATATAGAAATGCAAGGGACCCAGAATAGCCAAAACAATCTTGAAAAAGAACAAAGCTGGAAGACTCATACTTCCTGATTTAAAACTTAACTACAATGCTACAATCAAGACCATGTAGTAGTGGCATAAGGACAGACATACAGATTAATGGAATAGAGTTGAAGTCCTAACTCCCAGTACTTGTGGAATGTAACCTTATTTGGAAATAAAGTTTTTATACATATACTCAAACTAAGATGAGATTATACTGAATTAGGGTGGGTCTAATCCAATATGACTGGTGTCCTTTAATATAAAAAGAAGAGAGACAAAGGGAGAAGGTCATGGTGAGACGGGAGGCAAAAATAGGAGTGATGCATCTACAAGCTAAAGAATGCCAAGGACTGCGGGAAACACTAGGAGCTACAGATTTCTGAGGGAAGATGGTCCTGCCAGCACGTTGGTTTCAGACTTTTATTCTCCAGCACTGTGAAACAATAAATTTCTTTTGTTTTAAGCCACACAGTTTGTGGTAATTTGTTACAGCAGCCTTAGAAAACTAAAACAGATTAGGCAATGGTTTCTTAAATATGACACCAAAAAGAAAAATAAATAAATTGGACTTCATGAAAATTTAAAATTTTTATGCATCAAAGGACACAATTCAAGAAAGTAAAAAGACAATCAAGAGAATGGAAGATATATTTGTCAATCATATACCTAAGAAGAGTATACTATCCAGGATATTTAAAGAACTATCACAACTCAACAATAGAAAGGCAACTAACCCCATTATAAAATGGTCAAAAGATTTCAACAGACATTTCTCCAAAGATACACAAATGGCCAATAAGCACATAAAAAGATGCTCAAAATCATTAGTCATCAGGGAAATGCAAAAGGAAACTACGAGATACCACTTCACACCCGCTAGGATGACTATAATAAAAACGCTGGATAATACAAGTGTTAAAAAGGATGTGGAGAAATCAGAACCCTCATATACTCCTGGTGAGAATGTAAAATGGTGCTTCAAAGTTATAAAACTATCAAACAAATGAAACTCTAGGACCACACAATTCTAATATAAACCACAGTGTATATTAGAAATCAAAACATGAAAAAACACTACTGAAACAAGTAGTGATCTTTACCACCTGAAATCTATCTGCATTTTTAAAAAATAAAATAGTAATTATATATAGATTACTATGTTATGTGACAAGCCTCATTAATTACAACCAAAATTCCTTGAGTTATGAAAGTATTTAGGAAACAGGAATACTGGCAACTGAGATATTCCACTTTAAATAGTTCAATAATTAATAAAGGTAAAATTACCCAAACTAAAGTTAAAATAAAACACCAAAACATACAATATGTTAAAAGAAAATATAGCAATAGGGACTCAAATAGATACTTGTACACCATTGTTCATAGCAGCATTATTCACAATAGCCAAAAGATGGAAACAACTCAAGTGTCCACTGACAGATAAATGAAGAAACAAAACATAGTTCCCATACGATAGAATATTATTCAGCCACAAAAAGGAATGAAATTCTGATACAACAACATGGATGAACCCTGAAAACATCATGCTGAGTGAAATAAGGCTCAAAGGGAAAATTATTGTATGATACCACTTTATAAAATATTTAGAATAAGCAAACTCACAGAGAAAGTAGATTAGTTTACCAGGGGCTGGGAGGGGTGGAATGGAGACATCATTTAATGGGTACAGAGTTTCTGTCTGGGGTGATGACATTTTGGTAATGGATGTTGGTGATGGCAGCATAACATTGTGAATGTATTTAAAGCTACTGAATTTACACTTAAAAATGGTTAAAATGGCAAATTTCGTGGTGTGTGTGTATATACACAAGCATAATGTTTAAAATTTTAAAAAGAAAGAAAATAAAACACGATTTTTCAGATATATTGTCACTCCTAATCCAATCACTATTTTTACAGTCTCCATAGCGGTCATGTTTAATGGCTGGCTACCTGACATTCCATCTTGTTAATAATAACTTATTAAACAATTCTCTGATTATGGATATTGTTTGTTTGGGGGAGGGTTCCCATTTTGGAGATCATTTTCTTTCCTATCTCTTGACATTCCCACTGAATCACTCTCCTAGAATAAATTCCTATGAGTCAAATAAACAAGTCAAAGGGTTCTAAACAAACATGCCTCTTATGTAATGCCATATTGTTTTCCAAAACAGTTATTCAAATTCAAAATGCTAATCTAAGATAAAGTTTCACAGGTCTGACAGGTAATTTATTGAGGATGCCCCATGTTGTTATTGTCATTCTGTTACATTAACAGGAGCAAATTGGTAAATCAAATATTGCTTTAATTTATACTGATTTGACTATTAGAAAGACTACTTACCATTTTATATTGGCCCCAAGTGAATTACCTATTCATGACCTTTGTCCCCCTCCCTATTGTTTGGTTGATGTGCTTCTCAAACATTTGAATTAACTGTATTTTCTACCTCCAATTTCTCCATTAGGTCTTTTCTAGGCCCTTCAAAACATGCAATCTACAAAAAGCCTACTTGAAATACTGTGCTCCCCCAAGAAATATTGCTTTAGGTCACCCCCTTTCCCTCCACCCCCTACTTACCAAAAAACTATCTAGACTTACCTGTTTTCTCACATTCATTTTTTTTTTTTTTTAGTTTGTTTGTTTGTTTTAGGAGGTACCAGGGATTAATCCTGGGACTTTGTATATGGGAAGCAGGTGCTCAACCACTGAGCTACATCTGCGCCACCATGAGAGTTGTTTTTTTTCCTTCGTTTATTTTTAGGAGGTACCAGGGATCAAACCCAGGACCTGGTACATGGGAAGGAGGCACTCAACCACTTGAGCTACATCCACTCCCCAGCCATTCACTTTTTTTTCTTATATTTTTATTTATTTCTCCCCTGCACCATTGTCTGCACTTGCTGTCTGCTCTCTGTCTGTTCATTGTGTGCACTCTGTGTCTGCTCATCTTCTTTAGGAGGCACCTGGAACCAAACCCAGGAGCTCCCATGTGGGAAGAAGGCACCCAAGTGCTTGAGCGACCTCTGCTCCCTGCTTGTTGTGTCTCTCATTGTGTTTCCTCATTGTCTCCTCGTTGCGTCATCTTGTTGCATCAACTCGCCGCACCAGACCGTAGCGTCAGCTTGCATGTCTTGCTTGTCCTCTTCACGAGGCACCGGGAACAGGAACCTCCCATGTGGTAGGCGGGCACATAACTGCTTGAGCTACATCTGCTTCCCCTAGCCATTAGCTTTTTAATCAACCACCACTTCATAAATCTACCAAAACCATTCTCACTGAGGTCACCAACAATCTCTTGACAATTCTTCATCCGTTTTCCAGAGTAATCTTTCTAAAACACAGGTCTTCTGGTCATGTCACCATCCTGCCAACTTACCACCCTTCCAGCCTCATCTTCTAACTTTCTTCTTTCACACCTAATGCCCAAATCTTCGTCTCTATCAACATACCCGTCAGAAGGACTTAGAGCTCCTCAGAGAAATGACTGATTCCAAGACAGGGATTAGGGTAGTGTGGCAGTTTGATATAGTTATGAATTCCAAAAATAGATATTGCATTATGCCTGTAAACTGGTCTGTTCATCTGGGCATGATTAAGTTATGATTAGGGATTTGATTGGGCCACATCAGTAGGGTGTTGAGCCCTGCCCCTTGGTGGGAGGGGTCTCAAAGATAAAAAACATGGCAAAGGACAGAGTTGGAGTTTTGTTTTTGAGTTGGAGTTCTGATGTTGGAGTTTTTTTGTTTTTTGGTTTTTTTTTTAAAGATTTTTATTTATTTATTCATTTATCCCCCCCTTGCTGCTTGTGCTCGCTGGGTCAGCTAACCACGCCGTGCGGGCGGGCTTGCCTTCACCAGGAGGACCCAGGAACCGAACCCGGGGCCTCCCATATGGTAAACGGGAGCCCTACTGATTGAGCCACAGCCGCTTCCCTGATGTTGGAGTTTTGATGCTGGAGCCTGGGGAGGAGAGCAGATGGAGGAGCTTGGTCGTGGGGAAGGAGAGAAGGCCCTGAGATAGAGACAAGCCATTTGCTTGATAGTCTATAGCTGGCCTTGTGGAGGCAACAGAGGAACTAAGCCCAGAGAGAAACGAAGCCCCAGGAAGAGAGGAACTCAAGAAGCCTAAACCCTCACAAACGTTGGCTCCTGCCTTGCTCCAACACGTAGCAACAGACTTTGGTGAGGGAAGAAACTTATGCTTTATGGCCTGTTAACTGTAAGCTTCTACCCCAAATAAATACCCTTTATAAAAACCAATCAATTTCTGGTATTTTGCATCAGCACCCTTTTGACTGACTAATACAGGAAGGTATGAAGTGAACCTGGAAGATCTTGTTATGCAAAAAAATAAAGAAGTGCTTAAAAATTTTTAAAAAAAAGAAAAAAAGATGGAAACATGTTACAAGGACAGAGAAACCAGCTTCAAGGCGCTCCCACTAGCCAAACATGGGGCAAAATCTGAGCAACCAAATCATTAAGTACAGTAACAGGAATTCATGACCCTGTCAATAATAAAAAGATAAAAGAATAAATGGAGGAGAAGGGAGATCTCTTGATTACCTTAGACTGCTGAGGATTGACTGGAAAATATGGAAGGAGTGCTAGAATTGCAAAAATCATCATTTTACAACCATCATGGTAAAGTCTGCATCAGGTAAAAATCACGGATGGATGATTCCTCCAAGTCTTCAAATGGCCACAGAGCTATTCTCAGAAGAAGTCCCTGCCCATCCAATCATTCCCCCAGTTACTCTATCTTGTCACTTCACACTATTTTTACTTCTTCACAGCACTAGTAACCATGCAAAAATACCTTTATTCAATTACTTGTTTATTGTGCCTACATCTCCACTGGTATGTGAGCTCCTCAAAAGCAGAGACCTTGATTTGGTTGATCACTGCATCTCCTACACCTAGAATAGTGCATGACCCAAAGAAGGTGCCAAGTATTTACAATGAATGAACAGAAACAAAAAAAAGGGGGTGAAGGTGGGAAAGGAAGAAAAAGCATGCAAAGACAGAAAACTGAATCTAGAAGAAAATCATCAAAATAGGGGGGGGGAATCTCTAAAAATATTCACACAATTTAAAAAATTAATAAGATATTATTAAGATGTAGTCCTTACACTCCAGACTCAAGAAGAAGCCCACACACTAAAAAGAGAAAAGAAAAAGAAAATGATATTGCTATAGTGTCATGAATACTAATAGAGACATGTCATTAAAATATAGGTAGGACATACCCAATTAGATGAAGGCATTTACCATACTGTATTAAGATTCTTTTTTTTCTTTTTTTTTATTCTTTCCTTTTATCTATTTGTATTAAGGCTATTAATATATATTAAAATAATTTCCTTTTATTAATTAAACCCAACCTTCCTACTGTAATTAGAAAGTGAATTCACTGAGAGCAAACCAAATCTTATTTATCTCTTTGTCTTAACCCACACAAAAGATAGTCAAAACAGGGAAGCGGCTGTGGCTCAATCAGTAGGGCTCCCGTTTACCATATGGGAGGCCCCGGGTTCGGTTCCCGGGGCCTCCTGGTGAGGGCGGGCCCGCCTGCACGGCGTGGTTGGCTGACCCAGCGAGCACAAGCAGCAAGGGGGGGATAAATGAATAAATAAATAAAATCTTTAAAAAAAAAATAAAAAATAAAAAAAAGATAGTCAAAACAGGCACTCAATCTAAATTTGTTAAACTGTTCTAACGGCAAATTAATGATTTTCCCATCTAAAAGAATCTACAACTGCTCTTTAAAAATTTAAAAATTACTGTCAATTTTTAAAAAATAAAAAGCTAATTTTGATTAGAAGACTCATTCCATTCCTTATATTTGAATAAAGTACAAGTTTAAAAAGTGATCAAAGAGAAATCAACAGTAAATTGAGAGTATCTCATGACACTTCAGCCTATAAAATATAATCTAAAGCAAAGATGACCTGCATTTTATGTATTTTGTAAACGTTTTTAACAATTTCAATTATATGTGGTTTTATTTTCAGAAATGTGTCCGCTGTCTAACAACTATTCTCATTCCAGGTTCCAATCAAAACACATTTAAAACAAAGAATGCTACTTCTGAAGCTCAATAATTCAAAATACTTTCTAAAACACTAAAGTCACAAAAAGATATGCTAAAAATAAAATTACACTTCACAGTGAAATATCCTTAATGCTTCATAGTGTGTGCAAAAATAAGTTTTATTTTCCTTGAAAAAAATATTTAGGAGTGGGATTGCTGAGATGTAAGTATATACTTAAATTTATATGAAACTGCCAACTGATTTCCAAAAAGGTTGTAACATTTTGCATTCCCCCAGAAATGAATGAAAGTTCTAGTTGCTCCACATACTTGAATTTAATATTGTAAGAACTTTAGTTTTAGCTATTCTAATAGGTATATAATAGTGTTATTACCTCATGGTTTCAACTTGTGGTTAATTTTTTTATTTAACTTTTTATTGCAGTAACTAATGTAGAACATAAATTTCCCATTTTAACCACATTCACATGTACAATTCAGCAGTATTAATTTTATTCATAATACTGTGCTACAACATCTATTACCCTCCTTTTTTCATCTCCTCAAAAAGAAACTGCTCACCCTTTTTCCAAAAAAATTTTTAGGAGGTACTGGGGACTAAGCCCGGGACCTCGTACATGTGAAGCATGCTCTCAACCACTGAGCCACGCCCGTTTCACCCATAATTTTTTGAAGTTTTCAAAATAGAAAATAATTCACATCAACCACACATTTTAAACCATCCACAATCTGTAATATTTATCTAATATCACTTAGGTTTGAACTAAGAAAAAGCTTATATATATATGTATATCACAATGCTCCTCACTGTACATAAACCTCAATTACAAGCATTCATTTCCACAAGGTGGCGTAAGGAAATTTATTAGAGGGTGTGATATACACCTTCTAAAATAGTTCCTAATGATCCCATTCCCTGGTATTCATGTCCTTGTGTAATGTCCTCTTCTTGAATGTAGCTGAACCTAGTGACTTACTTCTAAAGAAAAGAATATGACTAAAGTCATGAGATGTCACTTCTAGGATTAAGTTACAAAAATAATGTGAGTGACTTTCATCTTGCTCTCTCTGTTGCTGGCACACACTGAAGTGTACAGGCTCATGTGGCAGAGAACTGATGTCTGGAGTCAACAGCCAGCAGGGACATGAGGCCTGCCAACAGCCAAATGACTGACCTGGGAAGCAGGTCATGCACCAGTCAAGCCTTCAAATGATGCAGCCTGGCCACCACCTTCGCTGTAGTTTGGTGAGAAACCCTGAGTCAGAAGCACCCAGTTAAGCTGTGTCCAGATACCTGCCCCAGAGAAAGTGTGATAATAAATGTTTGCTGTTTTAAGGCCCTAAATTTGAGATAAATTTGTTATGCAGCCATAGATAAATAATACAGTGGGCAAGAAGTTAGCTTTACACACACACACATACACACACACACGGATGGGCATTTCAGATAAAATAAAACTACCATTTGTAACAGAGATGCATATGAAACAAAATGATGCAAATTTTAACAATAGTACCAGTGCCATTCTGTCAATATACTAAGATATATAAACACATATAATAATTTTTTTTAGGAGGTACTGGGGATTGAACCTGGGACTTCATACATGGGAAGCAGGTGCTCAAACCACTGAGCTACACCTGCTCCCCAATATATTATTATTTGAACTTTATAAAAGGGAATAGGCATTTTTGACTCATAGTGTATCTTTCCCTCAAAACTGAATGGATTCAGGAGCGGCTGTGGCTCAAGCAGTTGAGTGCCCGCCTCCCACATGGGAGGTCCCGGATTCGGTTTCCGGTGCCTCCTAAAGAATAAAATAGATGATGAGCAAAAACAACGAGCAGACAATGAGCAAACCAGGCAAGGAAGCCAACTCATAGGTTCAACCCCTAGTTGTGGTACCTTAAAAAATAAAAAAATAAAAAATAAACCTGAATGGATTCATTGCAACATTATTCATAACAGCCAAAAAGTGGTAAAAATCCAAATGTCCATCAACTGATGAATATATAAATAAATGTGGTTTAGCCATACAATAAAGTATTATTTGGCAATATAAACAAATGCAGTACTGATCCATGTTACAACATGATGAACCTTCAAAATATGCTAAGTGAAGGAACACCAACACAAAAGACCATACATTGCATGATTCCATTTATATGAAATGTCCAGGATAGGTAAATCAACTGAAACAGAATGTACATCAGTGGGCTGGGGGTAAAGGAAGGCAATGAGAAAATTGGAGGGTGATATATTTCAATACAGCTGTTACCAAAACAAAAAACTAAATGCATGAGGAAAATCTCCAATACTTTATTATCTACCAGAAAGTAACGTAAATAATAACGACTCAGATATCACTGTTTATCCAATACTGAAAACTTGTTAACTGAATTTCCAGTAGCAGATTTGGAAGAGGTTGGTTATTCCATTATTTTAGTACTGACATTCTAACAATAAAAAGATCTAACCTAAAGCTGTGGTGCTAAAAAGAATTAGTAAATAATATTGAAAAAACTTTATAATAGACATTAGGGAACCATAGCACATGGATGTGTAACACTTTCAGGAAACTTTAAGACTGGGCTCAAATTTTATTCAAAATACAGTAAGAACTAAAATATAAGAAATAAAAGTGTAACAAAGTAAAAACATCTATTCACAGAACATTGCTCCCATCCCCAACCCCAGCTTGGTCTACATAGGAAATTTTAAGAGAAGAGAGCTGGCCCTGCAAACCACGAGTTGCTAGTGGGGCTGACTTGATTTGGAGTGAAAGATAAAAACCAAGGCTAGAGGCATTGTCACTAAAAGTAACAAAAGGTAAAAAAAAAATGAATAGGGGAAACCAGTAGTCCTACTAGGAAGGAGATGGTGTCTCAGTTGGGGAGAAAGGCAGACTGGCCAGAAACAGAAAGATCTAGGAAATGAGAGAACTACAGAAGGGCTAGAAGAGCTTTCCACAAATCCCTTATTTACTAGGAAACTACGGGCATGGGCAAAGGAGACCCAAGAATGCCAGGTACGAAGTAAAAGTTAAGGCAGACTTGAAAACTGCCTTAAAATTGTGCTTTCCAACTCACATACACCAATAGGAAGATGGCTGTAGACTTACAGGCACAAGGTATTCCCAACCATTCATTGCCCACTAACTTACGTAATCACGGAGACAACCCCTAGGAAGCCTGGATAAAATCAAACCAACCAACCAAAATTTTTAAAAAATAAGTAAAAATAAAAATAAAGTGAGCAAACACATCAGCATTCACACAGCACGGAGAATACATTTCCCAAAGATTAAGGCAAAACTAAAACTAGTTAATTAAGAACTCCAGAATTACAAAAATTAGACTCCAGAGTTACTACTACAAAGTATTATCTATATGTCCAGTGCTCAAAAAAGGGGGGCACTCAAAGAAAATGAGACACATAAAGATAAAAGAAAGTGTGGCCCATCCTCAAGAAAATAAAACAGTCAACAGAAACTGACTCTGGAAAGGCCCATTTGTGAGGATTAGCAAAGACTCCAAAGCAACTACCATAAATACATTTAAAGAATTAAAAGAAACTATATTTAAAGAGTTAAAAGGAAAATATAATGAAAATGGTTCAATAAGTAACCTCAAGAGAGAAATAATAAATTATAAAAAAAAATTTTTTTAATGTAAATTCTAGAGTTGAAAAGTACAATATCCAAAATGCAGAATGTACTAGATGGGCTCTACACTAAATCTGAGCTGGCAGAAGAAAGAATCAAATTTGACAAGAGAGCAATAAAATTATCCAATCTGATGAAGAGAGAGAAAAAAAGGCTGAAGAAAAAAAGAAACAAGAGCTTCAGAAACCTGTGAGACAATATTAAAAATGCCAACATATGTTAATAGGAGTCCCAGAATAAGAAGAGAGAAAAGAAGAGGGCAGAAAAAAATATTTGAAAAAATAATGACTGAAATCGTCCCAAATTTGGTGAAAAGCAATCTGCAGATCCAAGAAGCAAATTAAACCCTATACACAATAAAAATAAAAAGACCCACATGTGAACACATGGTAGTCAAATTGTGGAAAGGCAAAGACAAAGCAAAAATCTTAAAAGTATAAGGACAAAAAAAAATGACAATGTACAAGAGAAAAGCAATTTACAACTGATATCTCATCAGAAACAATGGAGACCAAATGGTGGTAGAATGACATATTTGAAGTACAAAAATAAAAATGTTAAGCAACTATTTTATATTCAGCAATACTATGCTTCAAAAATGAAAGGTGAAATAAAGACATTCCTAGATAAACAAAGGCTGAGAGAATTCACTACAAGAACTGTCATTCAAGAAATACTAGGGAGCAAATGTGGCTCCAGCAGTTGAGTGCTCACCTCCCATATGGGAGGTCCCAGGTTCAGTACCTGGTGCTTCTTGAAGAAACAAAGACAGACAACAAGCAAAACAAATGAAAAAGCCAATGTGGCTCAGTGGTTGAGTGCCTGCTTCCCACATACAAGGTCCTGGGTTCAAACCCTGGCCCCCAGTACCAAAAAAAAAAAAAAAAAAAAAAAAAACTGAGGAAGGTGAAATGGCACCAAATGGTAACTGAAATCCAGTGGATGAAGAATACTGGAAATGATAAATGTATGTGAGTAATTTTTAAAAACTATATATATACATATATATTCATTTCTTCTTTTAAACTCTTAAAAAAGGGGACGGACGTGGTTCAAATTGTTGGGCGTCTGTTTCCCATGTGGAAGGACCTAGGTTCGATACCCGGGACCTCCCAGTAAAATAAATATAGAAGGTGCGCGGGCGCACTGTCAGGCCCCGTGAGCGGGTGAGCCCCAGGCCCTA
Source organism: Tolypeutes matacus (assembly GCA_026826555.1). Classification (NCBI taxonomy): domain Eukaryota; kingdom Metazoa; phylum Chordata; class Mammalia; order Cingulata; family Chlamyphoridae; genus Tolypeutes; species Tolypeutes matacus. Next base: position 7,634,706 of record JAKSZT010053840.1, read on the forward strand.
CAGAAGCATGCAGCAAGATGATGACGTAACAAGAGAGAGAAGCAGGGAAGAGTCAAAACAAGACGCGCCAAAAAAACCAGGAACTGAGGTGGTGCAAGCAGAATGCCTCACTCCCACATCAGAGGTTCACAGGATGGAATCCTGGTGAAGACAGGAGGAGAAGGATGAGAGGAGACGGCAGGAAACAGACCCAGAGAATTGCCCAACGAATGGACACAAAAACAGCAAAAACGGGGTGGGGGAGAGGTAAAACGGATTTTTTTTTTAAGTAAATAAATAAATCTTTAAAAAAAAAAAAACACGATTGTATAAAACCTACTTCTGGGAAAAAAAGTTTCATTAAAACAGTATTGTATAAGTGAAAAAAAGTACACAGAACAAGTGAAATATGCATTTAACTCTGTTTTAAAAATTAAGTATCATGTGACTTACAGCTTCCTGGAAGAGATTTACATTAACACAATCTTTTATAGGTGAACAAAACTGCATAAAGTCAAGTGAAACATGCATTCTGCTCAGTTTTCCAAACTGAGTAACATTTGATTTAAACATTTGGGAGATAGTCAAAAAAGAAAAAGGCATGATTCTATAGAGTTAGCTGATATATGTAGATATAGCTATAGGTATAGATATAGAGATAGAAATATAGAACATTCCACCCAACAACAGCAGAATATTCATTACTTTCAAGCACGCATGAAACATTTACCAATGGAGACCATATCCTGGGCCATTAAATAAAACCCAACAAACTTAAAAGAATTGAAATCATAAAGAGTATGTTCTCTGACAAAAATCAACTTAGAGTTAACAGAAAAACAGGTAAATCTCCAAACACCTGAAAATTCAACAACATACTACTAAATAATCCCATGAGTAAAAGAGAAAGTCTTAAAAGAAATTGAAAAATACAGAATAATGAATGAAAATAGAAATAGAACATATCAAAATATGCAGGACACAGATAAAGGAGTGCTGAAAGCAGCAGTGCTGCTGCTGCCTTCCTCCTACCTCCAGCAGATGCCCCACCTAGTGTCCTTTGGACCCGTGCAAATATGGCAAAGGGTAAGGCACAAATGAACCCTGTATTACTGGTGGATTGGAACTGGAGGTATCATTATGAAATCACAGCTTTTAATATGTATAGATAAGGATAAACATCTGTACATCTATGTGTGTGTGAGTGTGTGTGTGTGTGTGTGTGTACCAATATATGTTTTACAGCTTTGTCCACTGAGAACCTGGGAGCATTAACACTGTAACACAATGAGTACACCTGGTACCAGATACTGGTTTCTATATACCAACCTCCACTAAAAAGAACCCAGGCTCCTGGAGGTAAGCATAAATATATTGTGTAAACTCATGGAGTTAATAACTAGAATATAGGTCACCAGAAAATAGAATAAGGTTAGAGAATGGAAAGCTGACAGTTAATCTGTGCAGAACTGGTAAAAAGGGTGTTAGTTAATCTATGGAAATGAATAAAAAAGGTGAAAGCACATCAAAGTGTTTGTAACTATCACTGCTATTAAATGGAGACAACAGTGGTTGAAAGGGAAAGTCTAAGGTCATATACATTACCAAAAGGAAAGCTAAAAAATGTAACACGGGACTGTTTAGTGAAACCTCATGTGAAATATGAATATGGGTAATATTGCATATATAAGACTGTTTTGGGGGAGTGAATGTAGCTCAAATGGTTGAACGCCTGCTTCCACGTACAAGGTCCCGGTTTCAATCCCCAGTACCTTCTAAAAACTAAACAAACACACGAAGAAACCAACTCTCATTGGGAAGTGGATAAAGTTCAGGGCTTGAGCATCTGCTTCTCACATATGAGGTCCTGTGTTCAATGTCCAGTACCTCCTAAATAAACAAACAAAAAAGACTTTTTCTTTGAAACAAATATATGTTAATATTACACACTGCTACTTCAGGTAAGTGTTAAGAGTTAGCAGTGGCAATGAGAAGAAAGGGGGGAACAGAAATGAGAATGTTTAAGAGGCTGAATTAGCAAGATTATGTGACTGACTAAATATAAAGACTGAGAAAAAGAGAGGAGTCAAGAATACACTGAGAGGGAAGCGGCTGTGGCTCAATCAGTAGGGCTCCCGTTTACCATATGGGAGGCCCCGGGTTCGGTTCCCGGGGCCTCCTGGTGAAGGCAAGCCCGCCCGCACGGCGTGGTTAGCTGACCCAGCGAGCACAAGCAGCAAGGGGGGAGATAAATGAATAAATAAATAAAAAATCTAAAAAAAAAAAAAGAATACACGGAGAAGTGCAGCTTTAGTAAATTCACAGAGGTTAGAAAGCTTAAGAGAAGCAGAAACTACTCTAAGAGGGACATCTGGTATTGGAAGCCACAGGTTTTCAATTTTCTCCAATATTTCTTAGCAGCTTGACATCAGGAGAAAAGGGAAGGCTGACTTATTCTCATGGTTAAATTTGGTAGGTTCGGTGTAGCAGAGGAAGCAGGGAGTGTGCTGGAGTGTGTGCAGAGTGCACCACTGGTCAGTATATCCAGGGGAGGACGAAAACAATATATTCTAGGAGTAGGGAAAGGCAGAGGCATTGGAAATAGAAAAGCTGGTCAGATGGAAATTCAGGAACGGGAAAGCCAGAGCATGAGAAATTGTGCTATTTAAGTTCCCATTATCATGTTCCAGAAACCTTTTCTCTTGGTTAAAGTCAACACATTAATTGATACTAGTTCTGACTGCACTTTACAGTCATCAAGGTGGCATTTCCTCATCTTGTGCACAAGGCAATCACTTAATGTTTTATCAGACACCTTCTTGTTAACTATTCATTACGTTGAAAACACTCCATTTCATAACTCAATTTTTTAAAAAATGAAAGTTTAGTTTGCTAAGACTGGTTCTTAGTGATTCTTTTTTTGCCTAGTAGTTACTGTACTCTTCAAAGTATTTGTTTCTTTGGTGACTCATTCTTGGAAGCAATTACTAACCAAATTTACCACTTTACTTTTTCCCCTTTTCTTACAATCAAGGAAACATTTTTCCAGTTCCTTTCTTCTTTTGCCAATTTGTCATGGTTTCTGAAAGATTCACAGGTACATATGAGATCACATCACGAAATGGTACTTAAAGTTTGGGGCCTTGACTTTCCTGGGCCTGGAGGTACAAACACATTGAAAACAGGAGGCTCCGCTCTAGGAAACATCATCTCCATTTTTAAAAATTAGTTTGTTCTACTCTTTCCAGTTTGAACAGATTATTTTCCTTGTGTACTACATACTGTAACAGGAGTTAAGGAGTTCACCTTTACAAAATAAAATTTCCTAGATTTTCCTTGTTTCTTTCCTTTTGCAAACAGATTGAAGAGATTGTTTTTGAGAGCCTCAGTTCCTTAAGGGCTTTAGTTTTCCTGGACCTATTCTTCCAATTTGTCCTACTCTATTGCATATATCATTGTTAAGGGTCTTAGGTTTCAGAATTAGACTCTGAGACAAAGATTTGTTAAAGAAGTGAACCCAGGAAAATCCAGTAAGGGAGTGGAGGAAGGAAGAATGCAGAGAAAGGAGCTAAGCAAAGATGCAACTCAGGAAAAAGCCCAGCACCAGGCTAATTCAGCAAGGGAACTCTAGAAGGTGAATTATGCCTCTGTGTTTACCCCCAGTTGAAGAAAGGGAACTGGGCTTTCATAATACTGCACAAGTCAGTCATTGGGTAGGTGCCACGGGGATGGGTGGCAGAGAAAATGTGAGAGTGGTAAACTGCCAAGCCCTTCTGGCTCTCTGCATGTGAAGATGTGTATGTGAGTCAGTGTATGAGAGTGTATGTGTGTGAGTGTGTGAGTGTGTGCACATGCAAAGCGGGTCCACTAGCCCAAGGGCTGGTAGAAGCACAGGCATACAGAAATGAGAAAGGAATCTGAAAGGATTTATGCTGAGTATCTATAGTATTTGCCATAGTTAGATATTCTATTTTTATCTTTTTTATATTTCTCTTTGAAATCTCTTTGCACAATTGGGTTGGTTCCCAAAATGTCACTCTCTTTTTATGCTAAATCAAGATGATTTGCATAAGTAATTGTCAGAATTCCAATTCTAGAGTGTCCTGTCTTTCCTAAGTTATCTTCTCCTGTACAGTTTGGGCACCAATGAAGCTCCCAACCACCATCCAGTTGCTCACAGCAGAAACCTGGTGTTGTTCTCCAGTCCTCTCCTTTCCATCAGCACCACACCCCTTACACATTCACATTCACTTGAAAAGTCACCAATTCCTGTCTTTCCTATCTCCAAAACATATCTTGAAACCATCTACTACTTTCCATTTTTACTGTCTAGTTTGAATCATCATTATCTCCTGCTTTTTAGCTGTTCTCTAGACTTTCACATCTGCCTCTCTTATTGATTTTCTACATAGCTGCTGGAATTATCTCAAAACAGGTCATGTATGCTTAAACATTCCTAGTGTACCATTAAGTCTTCTCTTCCCCATGGCTTGCAAAGTCCCTGTTTGTAACTTTAGCCTCATCTCAAGCCCCTTGCAGCCTTGTTTATTGTAGTTCTGCCACATGTTACTAGATTTCTGTTCCTCTTCCTGACTGCAGTGATTTCATCCGTGCCAGGAATGTTCTTCCCTCCATTCATTACACAGTTAACTCCTATTGATCCTTCAGATCGCGATGTTTTTCCCTAGCCTTCTAAGTAAAGTCAGTCCTCCTTTCTGACATTTTCTCTTATACTATGCCCAGCACCATGAGAAAAGAAACTATGGCAAGGCTGCTGTTATATGTTGCTATTTTCCTTGATAGCATTTATCACATTGTGATCAAATATTCATTTGTCTTACTTCCCCAGTACATGTCTTCTCCCATCAGACTGTAAAATACATTAGGAAAAGGAACAATTCTCTTTTGTTCTCTGGTGTATAATCAATAATAAAGAGTTGAAAATTTAAAAAAAAAAATTTAAATTAAAATTACACATTGCTAATATCAGGAAAAAAAAAAAAAAAAAAAAAAAGCACATTACGCTAAGTGAAAGAAACCAGACACAAGGTACTACATATTATATGATTCCATTTATATAAAATGTAAATATAAATCAATTTATAAAGATGATATTAGACTAGTGGTTATATAGGGCTGGGGAAGGACAGAGAGATTGAGGTGACTAATAAGAGGTGTGGAGATTTTCTTTTCAGAGTTAACGGAGCCATTCTAAAATTTTTTGTGGTGGTGAATGCACAAAACTGTGATTATACTAAAAGCCACTGACTGTACACTTTGGATGGAATGTATGGTATGTGAATATATCTCAATAAAACTGCTTTTAAAGGGTTAAAAAAAGAAACTAGATATAAACGTCTATACATGGGGGGGGGGTGTACCCATATATATTTTACAGCTTTGTCCACTGAGAACCTGGGAGCATTAACACTGTAATCACAGTGAGTACACCTGGTACCAAATATTGGTTTCTATATACCCATCTCCACTAAAAAGAACCTGGGCTCCCAGGGTAAAGCACAAGAGAAGCCTAGAAGATCTTATGTGCCTGAAAGAAAGTACACAAAGACTCATGGGGACATGTCAACAAGGCCGTCTGAGAGCCTCCTTGTTGCTCAAATGTGGCCTCTCTCTAAGCCAAACTCAGCATATGAATGCATTACCTTCCTCCCAGCGTGGGACATGACTCCTGGGTATGAGCCTCCCTGGCAACGAGGGATTACTAACAAGTGCCAACGGGCAATACGACTGGAAAAAGACCTCGAATAAAAGGGGGAAAAGGTAAAGACAAATGAGTTCATATGGCTAAGAGACTTCAAAGTGAGTCGGGAGGTCATCTCAGAGGTAACACTTATGCACATCTCAATAGGACCTCATAGGCTTCCAATATGGATATCACCCCAAACAGAGGGGCTCCTGAGGGCTCTGGAGACACCCAGGTCCTCTATCAGGGCAGATAGCCCCAGAGTTTCATGCCTTTATCAGTGGGCCCTACTTTGGAATCCTTGCTCCTGAGAGTGACAGAGTTGGACCCAAATATGTCTTCCCTGCACATGGTCCATCTGTCCCTTCTATTCAAACCTATATGTGGTGCCAGCATTTGTAGGTGTACTTCCAAAGACCGGAGTCTTTGGGCTGTCCATGTGCCAGCTGAGCCCAGAATCTTGGTGGAGCTGCAACTCCTACTCTACAGCTCAATGGACTCACCCTGGACACCTGGTGGGGAGATGATGATTGACAACAGCTATCCCAGGGAATGGAGAGAGTCTGCAGCTGCAGGCAGGATACTCCCATCCATCTTATCCATGGGATATAAGCCCCCTCTCACTTGGAGGTGGAGTGGGCATCACCATCTCAGACTCCTCAGGATTGGGGGAAGAGCTATGGACTAGAGTGGACTTACTAGTATTCTGTTATAGACATATTGTGATTCATGCAATGGAAGTAATTACAACATTAATGTGGGGCCAGTGGCCACCGGACGCTTTGGGGGCAGGGAGAGGGAAAAGCAGTTGTAATACAGGGGCTTTTTTGGGACTTGGGAATTATCCTGAGTGACATTGCAATGGCAGATATAGGCCGTTTTATATCATCATATAACATGCAGAACTGTGTGGGAGAGAGTGTGAACAATATGAACCATGGTCCATGCTTAGTGGCAAGTCCCCAAGAGGTGTAAATCTATTGCAGGTGATATGCCACTCTAATGAAGGAGGTTTATGTGGAAGATTGTAGGAGGAGTGGGAGGTGGGGCACATGGGAATCCCTACAATTTTTGTGTAACATTTATGTAATCTAAGTATCTTTTAAAAAGTAAAAAGAAATTAAAAAAAAGGAACCAGCTTAAAGAGGCTCCCACTGGCCAAATATGGGACAATTAGTACATCAAATTAAATAATGATAGTAATGAATTATAGTCCACTGAATAAAATAGCAATCTATGAATCCATACAGATATAAATAAATAAATAATCAATAACTGGGAAAGAGATTTTTCTTGCAGAAGTCTACTAATAAGTTAAAATAGTGTAAGGAAATTAGAAAATCAGTATTTGGTAATCATCAATAATAATAATTTAGTAATGGTAATATAATTCAGCCAAGAAAAAAAAAAAATCAATGAATGCTAAAACTAGTGGGTGACAGTTTGATGAGGAATGACCTTAAAGCATCTTCCCAAAAAAATACTTATTGGGAAGCGGATGTGGCGCAAGCGACTGAGCTCCCACCTACACATGGGAGATCTAAGGTTCGGTTCCCAGTGCTTCCTGGAGAAGACCAGCAAGACAGTGAGCTGGTGAGACAGGCAGGAGTGGTGAGACGATGCAACAAGGAGACACAAAGAGGAAAGACAATGAGAAACACAACAAAGCAGGGCGCTGAGGTGGCTCAAGCGACTGGGTGCCTCTCCCACATGGGAGGTCCCAGAGTCAGTTCCCAGTGCCTCCTAAACGGAAGACGAGCAGACACAGAGAGCGCACAGCGAATGGACACAGAAAGCAGGCAGCAAGTGCAAACAACGAGGGGGGGAATAAATAAATAAATCTTTTTTTTTTTTTAATTTTATTAATTACACAGAGAGAGTCCTTTTCTAGTATAGAAACCTGGCAGGTGATCACTGTTAAGATCACCAGCAATGGGCAAATTAAAATCATGTATCACCTGATCATATGCACTAAGAAGACAGTACATCACAATTGATATTCCTGCCAAAATCGAATCATAGGAAAGCAGTAAACATATTCTCATTGAGGAAAATTCTAAACATTAACTGGCCTGTAATTTACAAAACTGTCAAGAATATGAAAGTCAAGAAACACTGGGGAACTGTTCCTGATTAAAGTTCACTAAAGAAAAACAGCTAAATGAAAAATATAATCCTAGACTGAATTATTTTGCTAAAAAGGACATTATTGGGATTACTGGCAAATACTTGAATGGGATTTGTGGATTCTAGATATATAAGAGAATGTCACTGTTGATAGTAATTATAAACTAAAGTGTTCCAGGGTGGTGGGATGTTATGCTGGCAACTTAAATGGCCAGAAAAAATTTTCTTTATACCATTCTTGCAATTTCTGAAGCATAAAATTATTCCAAAAGAAAATTTTTAAAACACAAAAATTGAAAATAAAAAGCTTCACCTATTCCTTCCCCAGTCTTGCATATCTCATAAAATAAAAATAAAAAATAAAAATAAATCTCTATTTTTCCACTTGATCAAGCCAAAACCTTTAGGATATCCTTGATTCATCTCATGCTCTCACCTTACATTCAAATCCATCAGCAAATTCTGTTAGCTTTTTCTTAAAAAAATATGTCTTCTCCACTCCAAGCCATAATCACATATTGCCTAGATTACAGGAGTAGTTCACAATCTCACCAGCTTTTTTTTCTCCCTAAGACTTATTATTTTTAAATAATTTCAAACTTACAAGGCAGTTGCAGATAATAACAACAACAATTAACACACTTCCCCAGCTACGCAAATCCACCAATTTTAACATTTTGCCACACTTGCTGTATCATTCTATCTATCCATCTAGTAATCCAACTATCTACCTGTCTACCTAATTTCTAAACATATCAGAGTAGGCTGTATACATCATGCTCCTTGAACTACTAATATTTCCATGTACATTTCCTAAGAACACAGATATTCAGTTATACCACTACAAAAATCCGTGTGCAGATGTCTATTTGTGTCACTGCTCTCAGTTCTTCTGGGTATATATCTACTAATGGTATTACTGGGTCACATGGCAAGTCTATATTCAACATCTTTAGGAACTGCCAAACAGTCATCCATAATGGCTGTGCCATTCTACATTCCCACCAACAGTGAATAAATGTTCCTATCTCTCCACGTCTTCTCCAAAACTGATAGTTTTCTGACTTTTTAATAGTAGTCAAATAGGTGTGAAATGATATCTCTAGTTCTGATTTGCATTTCCCTAATCGCTAGTGATATTGAGCATTTTTTCATGTGTTTCTTCGCCATTTGTATTTCTTCTTTGAACAAGTGTCTTTTCAAGTCTTTTGCCCATTTTTTAATGGAGTAGTTTGTTGAGTTGTATGATCTCTTTATATATAATGGATATTAAAGCCTTATCGGATATGTGATTGACAAATGCTTTCTCCCATTGAGTTGGCTACCTTTTCACCATTTTTGATAAAGTACTTTGAGGTGCAAAAGGGTTTAATTTTGAGGCAGTCCCATTTATCTATGTTTTCTTTTGTGGCTCATGCTTTGGGTGTAAGGTTTAAGAAATTACCACCTACCACAAGATCTTGAAGATGCTTTCCTACGTTTTCTTCTAGGAGTTTTATGGTTGTCGCTTTTATATTTAGGTCCTTGATCCATTTTGAGGTTTTTTTTGTGTGTTTTTTTTTTTGTTGTTGTTTTTTTTTCTGTATATTGTGTGAGATAAGGATCCTCTTTCTTTTGTGGATATGGCTATCCAGTTCTCCAAGCACCATTTCTTGATTAGACTGTTCTGGCCCACCTTGGTAGGCTTAACAACCTTGTCAAAAATCACTTGATCGTAGATGTGAGGGTGTATATCTGAGTTCTCGATTTGGTTCTATTGGTCAGTATGTCTGTCTTTATGCCAGTACCAAGCTGTTTTTACCACTGTAGCTAAGTAGTATGCTTTAAAGTCAGGAAGTGAGAGTTCTCCAACTTCGTTCTTCTTTTTAAAGACATTTTTGGTTATTCAGGACCCCTTATCCTTCCAAATCAATTTGATATTTGGTTTTTCCATTTCTGCAAAAAAGGCTGTTGGGATTTTTATTGGGATTGCGTTGAATCTGTAAATCTGCTTGGGTACAATTCACATCTTAATGATATTTAATTTTGCAATCCATGAACACGGAATGTTCTTCCACTTGTTCAAGTCTACTTCGGTTTCTTTTAGCAATGTTCTGTAGTCTTCTGAATACAGGTCCTCTATGCCCTTGGTTAAGTTTATTCCTAAATATTTGATTTCTTTAGTCGTGATCATAAATGGAATTTTTTTCTGATTTCCTCCTCAGATTGCACATCAGCAGTGTATAGAAATGCTATTGATTTTTGCGTATTAATCTTGTATCCCCACTACTTTACTGAATTCGTCTATTAATTCTAGTAGCTTTTTTTGTGGACTTTTCAGGATTTTCTAGATATAGGATCATATCATGAGTGAATAGTGAAAGTTATACTCCTTCCTTTTCTATTTGGGTGCTTTTATTTCTTTATCGAGTCTAATTGCTCTAGCTAGAACTTCTAGCACAATATTGAATAACAATTGTGACAGTGGGCACCCTTGTCTTGTTCCTGATCTCAGTGGGAAAGCTTTAAGACTTTCACTGTTGAGTACAATACTAGCTGTAGGTTCTTCATATAGGCATTTTACCATATTGAGAAAGCTTCCTTCTCTTCCTATCTTTTGGAGTGTTTTTATCAAGAAGCGTGCTGTATTTTGTCAAATGCCTTTTCTACATCAATTGAAAAGATCATGTGACTTTTCTTCTTCAATTTATCACTGTGGTTTATTACAATAATTTATTTTCTTGTGTTGAACCATGTTTGCATACCTGGGATAAAACCCACTTGGTCATGGTATGTAACTCCTTTAATGTGCTTTTGGATTTGGTTTGCAAATATTTTGTTGAAGATTTTTCTATCTATATTCATCAGAGATATTGGTCTGTAATTCTCTTTTTTCCTCGTATCTTTATCTGGTTTTGGTAATAGAGTGATGTTGCCTTCATAGAATGAGTTTGGTAGCATTCTTTCCTGTTCAGTTTTTTGAAAGAGCTTGAGCAAAACTGGTATTAGATCGTCTTTGAATGATTGGTAAAATTCACCTGTAAAGCCATCTGGTCCTGGGCATTTCATCTTTGAAAGGACTTTGATGACTGTTTCAATCTCTTCACTTGAGATTGGTTTGCTGAGGTCTTCTATTTCTTCTAGGGTCAGTGTAAGTGGTTTATGTGTTTCTATGAATTTGTCCATTTTGTCTATATTGTCCAGTTTTTTGGCATACAGTTCATAGTATTCTCTTATGATCGCTCTTATTTCTGTGGGGACAGTGGTAATGTTCCACACATACACACTTATTTCTGATTTTATTTGTGTCTTCTCTTTTTTTTTTTTTTTTTTTTTTTTTGGTCAGTCTAGCTAAGGGTTTGTCAATTTTGTTGATCTTCTCAAAGAACCAAGTTTTAGTTTTGTTGATGCTCTCTATTGTTTTTTTTGTTCTCGATTTCATTTATTTCTACTCTAATCTTTATTATTTTTTTTCTTCGGCTTGGTTTGGGAATAGTTTGCTGTTCTTTTTCTAGTTCCTCCAGGTGTGCAGTTAGATCTTCAATTTTAGCTCTTTCTTCTTTTTTAATGCAAGCATTGAGGGCTATAAATTTCCCTCTCAGCACCGCCTTAGCAGTGTCCCACAGGTTTTGATGTGTTCTCATTTTCATTTGTCTCAAGGTTTTTGCTGAATTATCTTGCAATTTCTTCTTTGACCCACTGATTAGGAGAACATTGTTTAATCTCCATACATTTATGAATTTGCGCCTTTTCCATCCATTATTGTATTCCAGTTTCATTCCATTGTCATCAAAGTGTTTTATACAATTTCAATCTTTGTAAATTTATTGAAACTTGTCTTGTGACTCAACATGCCTATCTTGCAGAAGGGTCCAGGAGCACTCGAAAAGAATGTATATTGTGCTGTTTTGGGGAGCAATGCTCTATAGATGTCTGTTAGGTCTAGTTCATTTATTATTCAAGCTCTCTGTTTCTTTATTTATCTGGTTTTGGTAATAGAGTGATGTTGCCTTCATAGAATGAGTTTGGTAGCATTCTTTCCTGTTCAGTTTTTTGAAAGAGCTTGAGCAAAACTGGTATTAGATCGTCTTTGAATGATTGGTAAAATTCACCTGTAAAGCCATCTGTTCTATTCAATACTGAAAGTGGTATATTGAAGTCTCCAACTATTATCATAGAGAAATCTATTTCTCCCCTCAGCTTTGCCAGTGTGTGCCTCATGTATCTTGGGACACTCAGGTTAGGTACATAAATATTTATCATAATTATTTCTTCTTGGTAAGTTGCCCCTTTAATTAATATATAATGACCTTCTTCATCCCTTAGAACAGTTTTGCATTTAAAATCTATTTTGTCCAATATCAGTATTGCTACTCTAGCTCTTTTTTGTTTACTATTTGCATAGAATACCTTTTCCAGCTTTTCACTTTTAACCCGATTGTGTCCTTATGTATGAGGTGAGTCTCTTGTAGATGGCATACAGATGTCTCACATATTTTTTCCATTCTATCAGTCTGTCTTTTTTTAAATGCATAATTCAATGGTTTTTTTCTCTTTCCCCCAACCCCCACCCCGAGATATCTACCTCATCTGTCTGCTTGTTGTCTGCTCGCTGTGTCTGCTCACTGTGTCTGGTCACTGTGTCTGCTCATCTTCTTTAGAAGGCATCAGGAACCGAACCTGGGACCTCCCATGTGGGAGGTGAGTACCCAACTGATTGAGCCACATCCGCTCCTTGCTCATTGCAGCATCTGCTCATTGAGGCGTCTGCTCGTCTTCTTTAATGGGCATCGGGAACCAAACCTGGGACCTCCCATGTGGGAGGTGGGTGCCCAACTGCTTGACCCACATCTGCTCCCAGTCTATGTCTTTTGACTGGGGACTTCAAGGCATTAACATTCAATGTTATTACTGTAAAGACATTACTTAACTTCATCCATTTTGTCCTTTGGCTTTCTATTGTCATATCTTACTACTGTCTTTTTAATTTACCCTTCCTAATAATCATTTCTACACTCTTCTCCAAGTCCCCCGTCCTTGCCTTTTCCTTTCATGCTGCAGCACTTCCTTTAGTGTATCTCTTATAATTCTGGTATTTTGGTAACATATTCTATCAGTTTTTGTTTGTCTGTGAAGACTTCGAACTCACCCTCATTTTTGAAGAAGTTTTGCCAGATACATATCCTGTCAGTTTTTGTCTGTGAAGACTTTGAACTCACCCTCATATTTGAAGAACAGTTTTGCCAGATACAGAATTCTTGGCTGGCCGTTTTTTTTCTTTCAGTACCTTAAATACATCATACCACTTTCTCCTTGCCTCCATGGTTTCTGATGAGAGGTCAGCACTTAATCTTATCGAGGTTCCCTTATATGTGATGCTTTGCTTTTCTCTTGCTGCTTTCAGAATCCTCTTTATCTCTGATATTTTCATTCTGCATAGTAGGCATATCTCAGGGTAGTTGTATTTGGATTTATTCTGTTTGGGGTGCGTTGTCCTTCTTGGATATTGACATAAGAATCTTTCATAAGAATTGGGAAGGTTTTGGTCATTATTTCCTCAAATATTCTTTCTGTCCCTTTTCCATTCTCTTCTTCTGGGATGCCAATAATGCGTATGTTTGTGCATTTTGCGTTGTCCTTCAATTCCTTGAAACCCTGTTCCAAAATGTTTTACATTCTTTTCTCTTTCTGTTCTACTGTCTTTTCCAGTTCAGATGTTGTCTTTAAAATCACTAATTCTGTATTCAAGCAATTCAAATCTGCTCTTATGTGCCTCTAACATATTTTTTATCTCTTCCATCGTGCCTTTCATTTCCATAGGGTCTGTTACTTTTCTTCCCAGGCTTTCAAATTGTTCATTATGCTTACCCAGTGTCTTCTTAGTATCCTTTATTTCTTTAGTCATATTTTCTTTCAATTTAAATTGATTTGGGAGAATTGTAAAATTTTCATTGATTAATTGTCTTGAATCGTATCTCTTGAGGATATTTGGTTTATTTCTTTGGCAGGGCCACCTCCTCCTGTTTCCTAGTATGGCTTGTAATTTTTTGCTGATGTCTAGGTATCTCAATATGTTGGTGAACTTACTCTGATGATCAATTTCTCTCTCTTGCCTATAGTTTTATTTTCACAGCTGTTCTGTGATTTTTTTTTTTTTTTTTTAAGATTTTTTTTTTATTTTTTTTTCATTTATCCCCCCCTTGCTGCTCGTGCTCGCTGGGTCAGCCAACCACGCCGTGCGGGCGCGTTTGCCCCCACCAGGAGGCCCCGGGAACCGAACCCGGGGCCTCCCATATGGTAAACGGGAGCCCCACTGATTGAGCCACAGCCACCTCCCCGTTCTGTGATATTTGATTCAACTTATTATAAGTCTTTAAAATTGCCCAGCTTAAGTTATCAAAATCAGGCCAGGGACTCACTAATGGGGCACAGATTTTCTCCCAGGAGTTAGGGTACAGAGGCAACTAAAAGCAGCTTTTGTCCATGCAATTTCCAGACTGGCCAGCAGATAGCGGTCAAAGGTTTACCTTTCCATGGAGGTGTTTCAATCTCCGTTTTCCTGTGTTTTGGTCTGGCCAGACGCAAGATTCAAAGCGGGCTCTGCTGGTTGAATTTATTGAAGAAAAGCCCCTCAGATTCCCCCTCCCTTTTCCCTTGTAACAGCTGACAGGGAAGAAGATGTCTGTTCCCCTCAGTCAGCTGCAGTGAGCCATCTTTGGGGTGGGGCAGGGGTTTGGTAACTCACATTTATTGTTTCAGGTTCTTCATCTCTGCCTATCACCCTCCTGGGAGTTGTGAAGCACTGTCCTGGTCTGTTAACATACAAAGGAAGTCCCTCGGACAGCTTTTGGCTCTTTCTCCATTGTTTTTGCGAGAGAGTTGAGCCCTGTCTGCTTAGTCTGAGGCCATCTTCCCATAATTCCTCTCCTTTTTAAAAAAAAATAACTTAATCTTAATTGCAACAAAAGATATATAAAAATCATTTTAACAATTTTAAGGTGACACTTCTTTAATATTAAGTACATCGACCATACTGTGTAACTTTTATCACTATTTTCATCATCACAAAGCAAACTCATACTCAGTTAGCAATAACTCCCCATTCTCCCTCCCCCAGCCCTGGTAGCCACCACTCTACTTTCTGTCTCTAAGAATTTGCTAACTCTAAGTATTTCATATAGGAGAAATCATAAGTTATATATCCTTTTATGTTTGGTTTATTTCACTCAACATAATCATATTTTCAACATTTATCCATGTTGTAGCATGCACCAACACTTCAGTTCTTTTTACAGCTGAATAATATTCCATTATATGGACATACCACATTTTGTTTATCTGAATTTGATTCATCTGATTGGGTTGCTTCCACATTTTGGCTATTGTTAATAACACTGCAATGAACACTGGTGTATAAATATCTGTCTGAGTCCCTGTTTACAATTCTTTTGGGTATATAACTAGGAATGGCATTGCCAGGTCATATGGTAGTTCCATGTTAAACTTTCTGAGGAAACTGGCTACATCATTTTACATCCCCACTGTAGCCGTTTGACAATTTGATATAATTATGAATTCTGAAAATATAATTGGATCATGCTTGTAGACTGACCTGTTAATCTGGGCATGATTAAGTTATGATTAGGGTGTTGACTGGGCCAAGTCAGTAGGGAATTGAGCCCCACCCCTTGGTGGGTGGGGGAATTGAATATAAAACGCAAGGTAAAGGACAGAGGGAGCAGTTTTTGAGAAGCAGTTTTGATGTTGGTGAAAAAGCCCCAGGAGAAGAGAAGTGAGCCATTCGCCTGATAGTCTACAGCTGACCTTGTGGAGGAAACAGAGGAGCTAAGCCCGGAGAGAAACGCAGCCCCAGGAAGAGAGGAACCCAAGAAGCCTGAACCCTGGCAAACATCGGCAGCTGTCTTGCTCCAACACGTGGCAATGGACTTCGGTGAGAGAAGAAACTTAACACTTTATGGCCTGGTATCTGTGGACTTCTACCCCAAATAAATACTCTTTATAAAGACCAACCCATTTCTGGTATTTCACATTAGCACCCCCCCTTTGGCTGACTAATACACCCACTAACAATGTACTACGGTTCCTATTTCTCTGCATCCTTGCCAACATTTTTTCCCTTTAATTAGAGAAGTTGTGGGTTTACAAAATAATCATGCTTAAAATGCAGGACTCCCATATACCACCTCACCATCAACTCCTTGCATCGGTGTGAGACATTTGTTAAAATCAATGATAGAACATTTTTACAATTGAACTATTAATCACAGTCCACTGTTCAACGTAGAGTACAAAGCCTCATACAGTGCACTTCCATGGATCTTTTTTTTTTACTTTTATTCTGTTACCATATGTATTAGTCAGCCAAAGGGGTGCTGATGAAAAATACCAGAAATGTGTTGACTTTTATAAAGGGTATTTATTTGGGGTGGAAACTTACAGTCACAAGGCCCTAAAGGGTCCAACTCAAAGTTACTTCCTCACCCAAAGTCTGTTGCCACTTGTTGAAACAAGATGGCAGACGATATCTGTAAGGGTTCAGCCTTCCTTCCTTCCTCCCTGTTAAGGTTCCATGGGTCCAGCTTTTTCCAATCTCAACTGTAGGCTGGCATAAGGCTCATCTCTCTTCCCAGAGCTCATTTCTTTACAGGTTCAGCTGCTCTGCTCCTTCTACAAGGCCAGCTGTAAACTATCAGACAAATGGCTCAGCTCTCTCCCCAGGGCTCCAGTATCAAAACTAAACTCTGTTCTCCTTCTCTGTATATTTACGTCTCTGTCTCTGATTGAGCATCCATTTATATAGCCCACAGCTGTAGGCTAGCTTTAGGCAGCCCTAATGACATGGTCAAATAGAAGCCCTAATCTTGATTTAACAAAGTTACAGTGAAACCTCTGAGCCTAATACAATCTAATATGCCCAGAGGAACAGACCAGTTTACAAACACAATCCAATATCTATTTCTGGAATTCATAAATTGCCAAATTGCCACACCACATAAACAATCTAACATTTCCCCCTCTAATCATACTGAAACATACATTTCATGCCAATAATCACATTCAAAAGGTTGTGCCATCACCACCACCATCCATCATGAGAACATTTCCATCATTCCAAGTAGGAACCCTGTACATTGCAAGCCCCAACTTCCCAGTTCATATCACCACCCCATCCCCTGGTATCCTTTATTCTAGATTCTGGCTCTATGAGTGTGTCCTAATTATGTCAAACCAGTGAGATCATACAATATTTGTCCTTTTGTGTCTAGCTTATTTCATTCAACTTGATGTCTTCCAAGTTCATCCATGTTGTCAATGTATCAGTACTTCATTTATATTTACAGCTGAAAAACATTCCATTGTGTGTATGTACATTTTATTTATCCATTCATCAGCTGATGGACACTTGGGTTGCTTCCATCTTTTGGCAATTGTGAATAGTGCTGCTATAAACATCGGTGTGCAAATATCTGTTCAAGTCCGTGCTTTATATGGCAGAGAAACAGTTATAAACCAAAAGTACAATAATACAGAACTGTATATTTACCCATGTAGTTACCTTTTCCAATGTTCTGTATTGCTTCGAGTTACTGTCTAGTGTTCTTTTATTTCAGCCAGAAGGACAGGTCTTCTGATAATAAATTTGTTCTGTTTCTTTTTTGTTTGTTTATCTGTAAATATTTTCATTTCTTCATTTTGGAAAGGTAATTTTGCTGGACATAGAATTCTTGGTTGACAGGGTTTTCTTTGTTTGTTTGTTTGTTTTAAAGACTTAGATCTATCATCCCATTGTCTCCTGGCCTCCATGGTTTCTGATGAGAAATCCGCCATTCGTCTTATGAGGGATCCCTTGCATAAGACAAGCAGCTTTCACTCTTGCTGCTTTCAAATTTTTCTCTTGATCTTTAACTTTTGACAATTTCAATTGGTATAGATCTCTTAGATTTTATCCTGCTTAGATTTCACTGAGCTTCCTGGATATGTACATTGATGGGATGTTTTCATCTGTTAGCTTTTCAAATACTTTTCTGCCCTTTTCTCTCCCTCTCTTGTTCTTCTGGGACTCCATCGATACATATGTTCGTATGCTTGTTGGTGCCCCACAGGTCCCTCAGGCTCTGTTCACTTTTCTTCATTGTTTTTGCTTGCTGCTCCTCACACTGGATAATTTCAATTATCTCATCTTCAAGCTCACTGATCCTTTCTTCTGTCTCTTGAAATTTGCTGTTGAATCCATCTAATAAGGTTTTCCTTTCAATTATTGTACTTTGCATCTCCAAAATACCTGATTGGTTCCTTTTTATAATTTCTATCTCTCTGTTTTGTTCAGAAAATATTTTCCTCATTCCCTTCAGTGCTTTGTATATGGATTCCCATAGCTCACTGAACATATTTACAATAGCTGATTTAAAGTCTTTGACTAAGAGTTCCAATCTATGAGCTTCCATGGAGATGGTTTCTGGCAAATTCTTTTTTTCCTGGGAATGGGCCATATTTTCCTGTTCTATGTGTATATTGTTATTATTTTCTTGATAACTGACCTTATGAGGATTATCTTTTTATAACACTGGATTTATCTACTTCTCCCACTCCTCTGGGACTACTAGGATTTTGTTGTTGTTGTTGTTGTCTGAAGACATCAATCTGTGACTTTTAGAAACTACTTTAGCTCCCAAATGGGGAGTGGAAAGAGAAAAGAAGGGGACAAAAGGTACTGCCTCCTCAAGACTCCTCTGCTCTTTACCTGAGGCAGGTTGGAACAATGGCCAACCTCAGAGCTAACCCACCAGCAATCTGAAGTAGCTGGATCAAAAGCATTGATCAGCAATCAGACCATTCATGTCCAGATTTTGGAGGACTCGATTCTTAGACTTCACCCTGGCACCAGCAAGCCACACCAGGTATCCAGGCTCTGTTTCCTACCATGTGGTTAGGGGATGGGGAATGGTAGCCACAGCAGGAAGAATAAAATTCATCAATATTTACAGTTTACCAGCCTCTTCCTCCAGCTCTTCCCTGAATGCTGCACAGTGTCACACTAAACTTGAGAGTTCCAAAATAGTTGATTTAGACAGTTTCTGCCAGTTCAACAATTGTTTTGGTAGAGGGACTGATTTCTAGAGCTTCCTACTCTGCCATCTTCCCACAATCATCCTCAAATAATATCGTTTTGAGCATTTTCTCTTCCGTTATTAGATCCAGTCCAGGATCACGTAATTGCACTGACTTGTCATTGTCTCTTTAGCTGTTCTTTTTAAATACAATATAAAACTTCCCATCTCAACCATTCCCAAGTGTACCACTTGGTGAAATTAATCATATTTACAATGTTGTGCTACCCTCACCACCATCCATTACCAGAACTTTCCCATCACCCCCAAACAAAAACTCTACACCTATTAGGCATTAACTCCCCATTCTCCCTAGCCCCTGCTCCTGGTAACCTATACTCTTCTTTCTATCTCTATGAGTTTGCATATTCTAGGTATTTCACTTAAGTGAAATCACAATATATCTGTCCCTTTGTTTGTAACACATTTCACTCAACATAACATCTTCAAGGCTCATCCATGTAGTGGCACGTATCAGAACTTCACTCCTTTTTATGGCTAAGTAATATTCCATTGTATGTATATACATTTCCTCTATCCACTCATCTGTTGATGGACATTTGGGTTGCTTCCACCTTTTGGCCATTGTGAATAACATTACTATGAATACTGGTGTACAAATATCTGCCTGAGCTCTGCTTCCAACTCCTTTGGGTATAGACCTAGATGTGAGATTGCTGGGTCATGTGGTAACTCTATACTTAACTTTTTGAGGAACTGCCAAACAGTTTTCCACAGTGGTTGCTCCATTTTACATGCCCCCTAATGGTTCCTATTTCTCCACATCCTCGTCAGCAATTGTTATTTTCTTTTTTTTCCTTTTTTTTTTTTTTTTTTTTTAATAATAGCCATTCTATTGGGTGCAAAGTGATATCTCATTGTGGTTTTTTTATTTCCATTTCCCTAATAGCTAATTGTGTTGAGCATCGTTTCATGCACTTATTGGCCATTTGTGTATTTTCTTTGGAGAAATGTGTATTCAAGTCCTAGGCCAATTTTTAAGTTGGTGGTTTGTCTTTTTATTATTTTACCAGCCTGTTTTCATTTTGAGCCCTGATACATTTTCCATATGACAATGAAAGTTATCTTTTTAAAAAAATAAATCAGAAAAAAATATATTAATAAAAATAAAAGCAGAAAAATGTCAGAGCATGTTAATGCTCTACTCAGAATCTTTCTCACCATATCTTAAATAAAAATAAAAGTTCTTGCCATGGCTTACGTGGCTTTATACAGTCTGGTGCTCTCTTACTTCTGACTATTATCTTCTACTACAATAAAGGTTAGACACTGATTCTTCCACCAAGACTACCACAATAGATGTCTCTCCCCAAATATTAAGGCTGCTTAAATGCTGGATAGCCAAAAACATAAATATACACTACAACTTCCATGGCAAGCACACTCATGATTCTTCATTCCCAACCTCACACCTCACCTAAGTCTGCATCAGAATCTCCTCTTGCTCTTCTGTGGCTCCTAAAACATTGGTGTTATGTGGGGTTTGAGCCTCATACTATTACTCTTTCTACCCTTTCCTATAACTTCAAAAACCACCACCTATAAGCTGAGTTTTAACCCCCAAATTTATATCTCTGATCTGGAGTTCACCTTCAACTCAAATTATATATTATTTATTAGATATTTCCATCCTTGGTCATTTGTAAGAATAGCAAAGCAGTTAAGTTAAAAAACGAGTTCCCTGAGTTTCTGGATTAGGGGTTCTTAACAAGGGGTCTGTGAGCTTGAACTGAAATTCAAAAAAACACTATTCTTGTGGGACGTGTTGGTGTGGGTGTGAAATATTTATTAAATAATACACAGTACAGTGTGGACTTAGTAAAGGGTCCATGGTTTTCACCTGACTGGCAAAGGGGTCCATGGAACAAAGAAGGTTAAGAACCCCTGCTCTAGCTAGATTCGTGTGTAGAAAGCTGACTCACTTATTTGGTAATCTTTGAATTTTTTTTTTTTTTTTTAGGTTCTGGGACTGGGGATTGAACCCAGGACCTTGTATGTGAGAAGCCATCGCTCAACCACTGAGCCACATCGGCTCCCCTGAGTTGGTTTTCTCATTTGTTTGCTTGTTAGTTGTTTTCGTTTTTTTTAGGGGGTACTAGGAACCGAACCCGGAACCTCCCATGTGGGAAGCAGGCGCTCAATTGCTTGAGCCACATCTGCTCCCTAAGCCTTTGAATTTGACTGTTACACACAGCTAAATATAATCCCTAATATAGTGAGATAGAGAAGATGAGGCTCTGGGCGATCACTCCCTGATTTTTTTTCTATTTTACATAGAGTATTTCCACATAAGTTTGTCAGACTGTCAGACTTGAAAAAACCTCTAATTCACAGAGCACTGGATAATGTACTCAGAAGGGTTTTACCTCATTAGGAGAAAAAAACTTGCCCTGACTAAATGCTGCATTAGTTACACCTAGCAAAGCTTAAAAGCAAGAGACAAAAGGATCTGTTTCCAAGTAACTTATCTGCATCCCAGACCAAAGAATATTTACAGGAATACAAAAATATCTAGCACCCAACAAGGTAAAATTCATGTGCAGCATCCAATCAAACAGAACCAGGTAGGTGAAGAAGAAGAAAAATATACAACTCAATCAATCAATACAAACAATTGCAAAAATGACACAGATGACAGAATGAGTAGACAAGGGCATTAATACAGTTGTCATACTAGATTCCATATGTTCAAGGATGTAGAGGAAAGATGGTAAGTAGAGGCATACATTATGGAAGCATTTTTTAAATGGAATTTTTACAAATGAAAAAATACAATGTCTAAGATGAAAAATACATTGGACGAAATTAACAAGAGCAAATAAGGCACTGCAAAAGGATTAGGGAACCTGAAAACATGGTAATAAATATGGCACACACAAAAATTAAACAGACTGAAAAAAAATGAACAGAGGACCAGTGAGTCATAGGACAACTTGAAACAGCCTAATATACATATAACTGGAGAGCCCAAATAAGAGTAGAGGGAGACAGAAAGTATATTTGAAGAAATAATTGCTGAAATTTTTCCAAATTTGATGAAAACTATAAGCCCACATATTCAAAAGCTCAATGAACTCCAAGTACAAGAAATCATGAAAACAGTACACTGAAGTAATCTTTTCCATAAAATTAAACAGGAGGGAATACATCTCAACTCATTCTGTAAAAATAGCATTACCCTGATACTAAAAGCAGACAAAGACATTACTAGAAAACAAAACCACAAAAACCTCTCTTGATAGCAGGTTAACAAAAATTTTAGCAAATTAAATCCAACAATATATAAAAAGGATAATATATCATCAACAAGTGAAGTTTACTCTAGGAATGCAGGGGTTTTTTTTTAACATTAGGAAATAAATCAGTGTAATTCATCATTAGCAAGCTTAAAAAAAAAACAACATACCATCATTCAGTGGGGGAAACAAGCATTTGATAAAATCTAACAACCATTCCTGACTCAAAAAAATAATCCTTAGAGAAGACTAAAAGAACACTGCCATACAGGTAAAGGGCATCTATGGAAAGCTTACAGCAGGGACAAAGAAGGTCATGATACCCTGATAAAGGGGTCAATTCAACAAGATGACAAAATGATTACATACACACACACACACACACACATATGCACACACACACCTAACAGCAGAGCCCCCAAAATATACGAAGCAACTAATGACATATTTGAAGAGAGAAATATATGGTCCTACGTTAATAGTAGGAAATCTCAATACACCACTTTCAATAATGGATAGACCATCTAGACAGAAGATCAATAAGGAAATAGAAGACCTGAATGATACTGTAAACCAGGTAGACCTAACAGACATATATAGAATACTTGACCCATTAGCAGCAGGATATACATTCTTCTTGAATGCACATGGATCATTCTCCAGGATAGACTATATGTTAGGTCACAAAAAGTCTCAATAAATTATAAATATTGAAATCATATAGTATGTCTTCTCTGACCACAAAAGAGCTAGAAATCAATAAATGGGAGAAATGGAAAATTCACAAATATGTATAATGGATAAATGAAATCTCAATAAATATCCTGGCAAACTATTTTGTAAACCTTGAAGAGCTGATTGTAAACTTTAAATAGAAATCAAAGAACCTAACCAAAACCACTTTGAAAAAGCAGAACAAGGTTTGAGGACTATATTACATGATTTCAAGATTATAAAGATATAATAATCAAGGCAGTATGATATTGGCATAAAGATAGACAAATGGATCAATGGAACAGAATAGATAGTCCAGAAACAGACTTATATTTATATTTGCAACTGATTTTTGACAAAGGTGCTAAAACTATTCAATGCAGAAGGGATTATCTTTTCAACAAATGTGCTAGTACAAGTAGATATCCATATGCAAAAATAAAAACAAAACTGAACCTCAGCTCTTCCTCTCAAAATTAAAATTAAAATAGACTTAAATAAGAGCAAAAACTTTAAAACTTCTAGAAAAATATCTTAGTGACCTTGAGTTTGGCAAAGATTTCTTAAAAACAATACCAAAAAACGTATACATTTTCAAAGGAAAACTCGATAAATCGAATTTCATCAAATTTAAAATTTTTTACTCTTCAAAAGACACCATTAAAAAAGTGAAATTACACAAACCACAGACTAGGAGTAAACATCTGACAAAGACAAATAACCAAATAAAGAAACGAGCAAAAGATCTGAATATATATTTCACCAAAGAAGATATACAGATGGCAAATAAACACATGATAGATGCTCAACATTATACAGCCATTATGGCAAAGCAAATCAAAACCACAGTGAGATTCCAAAAAATGAGTTATTATTTGTAAAGCACTTGGAACAGCACCAGAGCGTAGTGAGCACTCAATAATCGCTGACATTTATTAACAGCATTTGAACCCAGTCTTGTTCAGAATCCACACTCCTACACACTATGCCTCTATTAGTTGAGTTACTCATTCGACCAACATTTAAAATACGTCTGCTGTGTACCAATATGTTCCTCTCCCTCATCTCCTCATTTTAAAAGTGAAAACATACTAAATTTCAAAACATCAATCTCAAATTCTAAAATGCTTCAAAAGTTTATAAAATTAAGTAAATACTTACAGATTAATACAGGTATAATAAAACTATGGTCAGGGTTACAATCAAAATAGTCTTATATTTAGCACAATCATTCTGAGAGTGGGAGTTTAACACTTTCTGTTGCTTATCTTATCAATCAAGTGCACAAATAATATCAGGCATAATACTTTTCAGTCAGGACTCTGAAGTCCACAAGTTGCCAGAACCTCAAATTCCAAAATAAAATCCTGAGGCTAGACAACTTTCTCATCAAATCAATCCCATCATCTCCTTCCTTTTCTGTTTCTTTGTAAAAAGATAATCTGTGTACCAGGCTGTGTCCTCATTATGTAGTAAGCTCCTTGAGGCAAGAAACATGACTTAAATATCTTTATACTCTGCACAGTACCTATGACTGTAGAAACAATGATTAATCCTTTTATCTTGAGTGCTTAACATAGGGAAGGTAGTCAAACATTTTAATAATTACACAAGTGAACTAAAACTAGATTACTTCTTTTTTAAAGGCTTATTTTACTGATACCCTTGACACTCCCTAACGTCCTATACAGGTTTTCAATAAATGTTCAGTGAATTTTAAAAGTAAAATAAGAAAAGGAAAATTCAATATAGAAACTTGCATCCAAAAACCAATGACAAATAAAAAACATTATAACAAAGCATCCACAAAGATTACTATTTCTGATTATAAGGCATAAGAGAAATGCTGAGGGAAAAATAACTGTCAACCTAGACTTTCATGTACAACTATCATTCAAGAATAAGAGCAAAATAAAGATTCCAAACTTCTAAACTTCTAAAGAGGGGATTCTAAACTTCTAAAGAGGGGAGGGGAGGGGAGGGGAGGGGAGGGGAGGGGAGGGGTGGAAGAAAGAGATTCCAGAAGAAAGTTCTGAAGAGCAAGGAAAAAAGCTGAGCAAGAAATTGGGAAGCCTAAACAAATATGAACTATATAAAACAAGAATATCCATAATTTTGAGAACTGAGAAGAACAAGGTGGAATTATAATACTGAACAACAATAACACATGAGAAAGAAGGGAAGTCATCACCCACCGTGGGCACTTACTGTTTTGTCTGCTCAGAAACCCCCTTCTGGAAACTTGTCCCTTCTTCCACCACCATGTCCAACCATCCACTTGATTACTGAGAGTGTTATCACATTAGGACATGGCTCCACACCCTTGGCCATACCTGATGGTCCAGAGCTAGATGAGCATTAGAAATTATAAATCAATAGTCAAAAGAAGCAAAGAGTAGGTGCCAACAGATACGGAGTTGAGCTCAGGAAAGTGCTGCCTGTGCCTTGCTTTGCCTACCTTTGGTCTCTGCTATCTGTCTGAAATGCTGCTTCCCTTTTTTCCACTTGTCCAAGCCGACATTCTTTGAAGGAACCAGCTAGAGCCCTACCTGTCGTCGTCCCCCAGCTTGTCATCTTTCCCTCTATAAATGATAGGAGTGTGTGGGATAGCAGTGTGCAAGGCACTGAACTTACATATCTACAATGGAACATCATTATTTGCTGACTCTCCACTCCTCATGGCAAAGAAAAGTCATGTGGGAGGCTGGCACTCATCTGCTTGAGCCACATCTGCTCCCTGTTAATGCCTTTTTTAAATTAGTAATACTTCATTGTATAATATGACATATTGTAATGTATAACAACATGTCAAGCAATATTTACAGAATTTCTAAGCCTACTCAGACACTATAAAGAAACATTAAAGACATCATATATTAAAAGTGTAATTTGTACATCATAGTGAGATATACCCTGTGGTCTTTTGAAGCTGTATGTTCACCAGAAAAATACGTTCTTAGGGCCTTTTGATGAGGTTACTTCCATTAAGGTGTGTGTGGCCCAGCCCAAAAAGATCCTATTCCAGGGAGTCCTTTATAAACAGAATGAATTCCGTCATGAGAGAAAAAAGCTACAGACGGAGCAGCCAGAAGCTGAATAACAGCAGAATGAAAAAACACCGCCATGTGCCTTGCCATGTGACTGAGGACCAGCCCCAGAAGCCACGATCTCTGGGGAGAAAGTATCACCTTGATGACACCTTGATTTGGACATTCTTTTAGTCTCAAAACCATAAGCTAATAAATTCCCATTTGTAACCCGACCCATTTAATAGTATTTGCTTAAGCAGCCTAGGAAATGAAAATACACCCTAAGGACGAAAAAACGAAAACTACAATAAAATCCTAAACTGTTAAAAAAAAAAAAAAAAAAAGACCATATAAATCATGCTATTAATCCATTTTTTCAGTCTTATTTCCTTACCATATTAAAACAAAAGAACAAAATGTTCTCTCTTCTCTCTGTCCTCACAACCAGTTATATTTTGGATAGTGGCTACCCCAGGGATCTGGGCCCCAAAGGGAGGATAACAATGGTAAGGAGCAGAAGCTCCCAGCTGATCCTTAACAACCAGATAACCTCAGCAAGAAATAAACCTTTGTTGTTTTAAGTCACTGATATCCTGGGGTTACTGTTCACAGCCTATTCAGACTGACACAGTCTAAAACTTAATAAAAATCACTCTGAAACCCCCAATGTTCATTCCATTCATTTCAAGAAATTTTAGTGTCAGTTCTCTGACCATGTTCATTAAACTATCATACTATTTCCCCAGATATCAGAAAAATGAACAAACTTCATATACCATTTATTTAAAATAGACCAGTTTATTCCCAAACCACTAAAGTCTATGTGACCCAAATGTTAAATAAATCATTTAGGTTGACACCAGTATTTCTCAGAACTCTTTGGCTTAGTGATTATAAAGGATGAGGGATGAGAACCTGAATTCTCTGAATTTGAGTGTGTGTGTCTTTTAAAGTCTGTTGGCCCTAGACTTTGAGATGCCTGCATATAATGAGTGTTACTAATAGCAATGTGTTGCTCAAGTAAGCAATGAGGCGGGGCAGAAGGTGGGCTAAAACCCTTGTTCTAACTAGAAGAGTCATACACAATCCAATTTCACTATCTGACTTGAGTAAGGTTCTTAACACTTCTAAGCCTCAGTCTCCTCACTTTCAAAATGAGAATATCATCATCTACCATAGTTAGTGGAAAACTAACGTGCGAAAAGGTTCTGGCACATAGTAGACACCCAAATATTATTTCCTTCCCTTCCAAGATACAGTCTGAAACTTACATAAAAATTTTTATATCCTCCATGCCAGAAGACATGGCCTTTATGAAACAGGAAGAGAAAGCCGAACAAGACTTGGTTGAAATGAAAACCAAGGATGAGATGAAAAAGGAAATGGATGAGATGGAAGATTACCAGGATAATAACAGATTCAACTGCAGAATTAAAATATTCACACGATGGAAAAATATTTTTAAATAAATATTAGAGGATATGAAGAAATGAACTGTCACTGTGGTTACAGAGGTCAAACCCAAGAAACTCTCCTAGAATGCAAAGTAAAATGACAGAGAGATGAAAACGTTGAGACAACAGATATGGAGGATGGAGGATGGAAGATGGAGATCTAATCGAAAACTCGACATGTTCCTAAGGAACCAGAATAGAAGAAAAACAAAGGCACAAATGAAAAAAACTTGAAGGAACTGAAACAAAAGTTAAATATTATTAGGTGCTTTTAAACCTTTTGTTTAAATATCTGAATAATACATGCATATACTCAGAGGTACTAGAAGGCAAGGAAACAATATTTTCTCTTACCAAACTCCTTAACAAACCAATTTGGCAAAATAATCAGCACTCTCCATTCCCTCTTTTATAAAGCCTTCTGATAAATTACTGAACATTCTACTGCCACTAGATAAGCTTATTTTTTACCAAGTCAGTATATTTCTGCTCCCATCAACGTACCAAGAATTATATTTGTTCCCAAGTATGTTTATGTACTTATTATAATTACATATTAAATATTACATAAGCCAATTAAATTATGACTGTGAAAAGAAAGTTGTTTCTTTGAATATTTAGAAAGATTCTTTAAAAACTGTTGTCAAATTAGTTACAAGTGAAGCAACTGTTAAAGACTAGGAGGGAAAAGCACAAATTGATAAGGATCTTGCACTCCTACTGCGTTACATCTATATTTTTAACAAAATATAAAATATAAGGTAAAAATGTATCATTTTTTTTATTCCCCTCAGTCTGTTTTCATTAAACTGGATACCACCAATCCTAATCGTACACAGTAACAGAACTTCAAAATGGACATTATCTGTGGTCTGCTGGATTATGTGTGATTTTTATAACAACTCATCATCTTTTTGGAAAATGTATTTTCTAGGCACTGTGTTAAACATATCATCTTATTTAAACTACCTAACAAACCTATGAGTTAGGTACTATTATCCCTATTTTACAGATAGGCAAAGCAGAGGCTTAGAAAGGACAAAACAGTGGAGCCAGGGCTCAAATTCAGGTCTGACTTCCAAATTCATACTCTTAGCTCCCATTTTACCTTTATTTATCTTTTCTTTTAAGGTTGTTTTTTTTTCCCCCTGTAAACATTATACCCAGAATCAGTTATGTATAGGTTTTGTTAATTTAGTTCAACAACTCTTCAAGGCCTTCTGAAAATGCCTTTCCTATCCTGGTACACAGCAGGTCCTCAGTAAGTGAGAATGATGTGACTCTGGTAAAGCAAACCCAATTTTCCTGTTGCCTAATAAAGGAAAGAGACAGCAGAGTACAGTTGTGATGATCACAGACTCTGGAACCAGACTGCCTGGATTCAAACCCCAGCTCCACCATGCACAAGCTGTGTGAATTTGGGCAAGTTACTTTCTCTGCTAAAGTCCCCTCATCCCTAAAGCAGGTTTAATAACAGTAACTAATTCACTGGGCTGCTTTCAGGATTAAATGAATTAATATACTTAAAGTACTACCCAGAAAATGTTTGTTTGCCAAATAAAATAAAATTGTATACCTAGAAAATGTCTGTTTGCCAAATACAGAAAGAAAGTAATCTCAACCAATAAATTCAAAGATAAACATCTGTAAATCAATGATTTGGCAGGCATCACCTTTTCAGTAATCTTAGAACACTGTCGACTCTCTACTTATTTAATTACACATTTGGTTCCAGCTATTGTGCTAGGGTACCAAAATCAAGGACACACTCACATGCCCCTGGAGAGGAACTTAACTTCCTGGTGGAGGACACAGGGAGGACCACAGTGGGCACACCATGGAAAAAGCAGGGGTGCTGCAGCCTGGCCTAGGAGCGTTCTGCCTATGTTAGAGGCAGTCAAAAGAATACTGATGAAATTATACGTTAAACTAGTCTTTTAATCGGCATATACTAATTATTAAAGTACACATTAAATGATTAACTGCACAAGGGCAGGAGGGGAATTACCTTTTAAAAATTCCAAAGTTTATAAACCACATAATGCTTTTTTCATTTGTGATACTATTAATCTCAAATGACAGTTGAGCACTTGTAAGAAAAGCAGTGTTCTAGTTGCAGTAGGGAATCTATCTATTCCCATCCTGCTATCTAGTCGGGGAGACAAGGTATAAACACAAAAAAATTTAGGCAACACTCTAAGAGTTAAGCAACAATAAAGGCAATAATACAAGGGATGTTACGAAGCCAATAGGTAATCAGCCACCCTGAAAAACAGTCAACCAACGTTCCCAATAAATCCCAGGGACATCCAAGACAACAGGCAATTATAAAGTTATGTCTCTTGTAAATAAATATATATGTACATGTATATTTATAGGTATGTATAGATATACAGCTATATCTCACACAACACTTGAGATTAAGGGAAAAGATTTGTTGTTTCCATATATACAACTCATACGGTATATAAAAATATGTGTGAAAAAACTTCAAATAAAATTTTACGAATTAAATCATATTTTTAATGAGAGAATATGTTACTTAAAGAAATCCTCTTATGAACCATTTTTTTTTCAAAACAGTCACCTAACTAAAAGTAGGTTAAATAATTAGTTTGGAAATAAATTCAATTTTATACTACATATATTTGATTTATTTACATCTGGCTTAATTAAAATGAGGTTCACCTCTAAATGTAAGCAACAATCCAGGTTATCAGAATTTCAGAAATTCATTAACAAATGTTTACTAACCCAATCACCATGAAATGAGAACATGAAGATTAAAAAAAAAAAATTATAATTCTCAAACTTCATGTAGTTAGTGGTAGAAGGACTAGAATCCAGATCTTCTGATTCTCAATGCAGTGATCCTTCCATTAAACAGAAAATAGAGGATTTTCTCAAAATATTTCTTAGTAAATCCACCCTTCCTTTATGTTGTATTTCTGTCTATGCCTGTGCAACAAATGTTAGCTGAGAAAAACTTAAATACATTTCCCAAGAGTACAGGAAAAACAGTCATTAAGTGTTTTCCCCACTTATCTATCTCAAGCAAGGTGTTTGGTTTTTTTTTCATTTTTAACAGGAGATACCTTAAATTCATCATCAAAAATCTTAAAAATCCACAAAACCAGGTTCTGATTAACATAGCTGCATAGGATTATTTTATAATCCCTGTGATTTTGTTTCCATATATAGACTAAAAAAAAAGATTGTTAACACAGAAATTCAGAAGTTAGCCTGACAAGGATCACCAATGGATGCTACAAGTATTAGGTGAAAGATTACTACCCACAGTGGGGAAAAGAGACCTTAACACTCTTAACCAAATGATCAAATTTAACATCACAAATACGTCCCTTGATGGGATGTAACGTGAAGTACACAGCATCATTTATTAGGTAGTCTTGCTAAAAACACTGAACCTGAAACTATTCAATCCTTTAAACCTAGTTTACAGCTCATAGAGGAACATGCTAAATGTCACCATGAGGGGGAAAAAAATCAGACAAATCCAGAATGTGAGTTATTTTATAAGACAATTTTTTAAAAGGAGAGAAGTGAGGCTGTTCTAGATTAGAAGAGATCAAAGAGACTTAAACCTTGCTGCGATCCCGGTTTGGGGGAAACGGAGGGGAATAAGGGGTGTAAAAAGCCAAAGACCTTTCAGGACAAATGGGGACATTTAAATATGGAGGGGTATTAGATTACACTAAAGAGGTATCACACCTAAGAAAATTAACAGAAATAATATTTTGGCTATGTAAGAAAATGTCCTTATCTTTAGGAGATGCATGTTGGTGTATTTCCGGATGAAGTGTCATACCGTCTACAACTTTCAAATGGCTCAGCCAAAAAGATATAGACATACATCGATAAAGCAAATATGGCAAAATGTCAACAAATATTGACTCTAGAGGGTCATATATGGCTGCTTCACTAAGGTACTCTTTCCAATTTTCTGCATGCTTGAAATTGTTTCATAACAAATCAGAGTGGGTGGCAGGGAAAATGCAGAGAGCTCCACTTCTACAAGGAAAAAAAAAAGATCAACCTAAAACCAACATCAAGTACCAAACATGACTTCATTTTAATATAGCACCTATTAAATAGAGTTTACAACTTTGGTAGCAATAAGGAAAACAAAGGAACTAAAAATTCCACCTAAAACACTACTTAAAAGATTCACCAATAATGTAATTCATTTATTTAAAATAAGCTTTTAACAGCTAGTTCTTTCAAAACAGACACATGGAGGGCACAGACTAAATATTCTGCAATGACAGCACATTCAACATATTTCAACAAGATTCAAAATATGTTTATACTTTAACCAACAAAAACCTGTGAATCATCCACCTGTTAACTCTGCAATTTGACCTCTTCTCTACAGACATTTCAAAGACATTCAACAAAAATTTTCTTCAGCCTGATAAGACACCAGAGAACATTACAGAGTACTATAATTGGGTATCAACAGATTTCTTAAACATTTGCAACTATGCCAAAAGCTTCCATTACTCAAGGGAATTTATCAACCTTTTCTTCTGTCAAGAGCTCCACCTCTTTACCACAATGAAAGTAACAGTGGAGGCCAATGCTAAAATGAAAACTTTCAATTATCCTTCCACACAAATAGAAAGACAACCACAACATCAAAAGAAAACGTTCTATGATATTCTACACATTAAATTTTGACACTGGGCTCAGAAATAATTGCATAAGACAATGCAGAAATTAGTAAGTGTGGCGCCACTGACACATAACCCAGCAACAAATGTTGCAATACGGAAATCTCAAGCAAATAACCCAACTCTGAGTTCCCTATAAACATCAAGGGCAGCAAAAGTAAAATTGTAACTTTTCAAGAAATACATTTTCACCAAATATACTTTCTGTGAGAGATGAAATTTTATCTGTCCCATCCTACCACATAAAAAGGAAAGGTGCTTATCACCATGCTTTAAAATTAATTTTTAAAGAATCCAAGAAAATGATTTGTCTAGGCTGCCACGTTTGGGAACAGTTAACTAGACGTATGTGTTCAGCATTTAGACCCTGGAAGAAACTATCCTCATTTTCCTTATATATGTGTGTGTACGTATATATTTTAAAGCAATTTTATTGAGATATATTTGCGTACCATACAAAAATCCATCTTCACATAAATATAAATATTTTTTCAGGTCGAGAAATACAGACCTACAGAAAGGTTATCTGCATACTCGAATCAAAGCTTCCTCGATTACCGGCTGCTTGACCTTGAGCAAGTTCCTTAATCTTTCTGAGCCTCCATTTTTTATCTGTAAAATGGGGCAAAAAGTATCCATCTCCTCGGGCTGGGAAAATGAAATATGATATTGCACGCGAACCGCGGGGCGCTCAGGAAGCGCACAGTGTCACCTGAACGCTCCAGAAAAAGAGAGAAGGGGGAGGGGGGCAACCCTAATTACCAGGGTGCGACTTTTTCGCCTACTGTATGTGACACTTCTGCTTCTCCCCAGGACCAGCTGCAATCTTCCTTCCCGAATCCCTGCAGGCTGCGTGTTTGACAGCCAAGCCACCCCAGGAGCCCACCTCCCAGCGGCTTGGGCTTCGGGACGTGGGTCCGGGCCCGAGGGCTGCCCTCCCGGAGCCGGGAGTCAGCCAGCGAAACCCCGCCCGGGAGCCACGCACGGGCCAGTGGCGGCCCCCTCCCCGCGCCTCAACACACACAGGCACGTACCGGGCCCTCCGCGGGGACGTCGGGAGCTGCAGGCCCGAGGAGGGGCCGCCGCCGCGCCGCCCCCTCCGCCCCCGCGCGGCCTGTCACCGCGCCCCCGGTCCGGAGAGGCGGCGGGGCCCCGGGACCGGAGGGGCGCTCGGGAAATCGGTCCCGGGCCCGGGCCGGCAGGTCCCGCTCACATGGGGCTCGGGCCGGCCGGGGCCTCTCGGCGGCCCTCGGTGCTGCTCGGCGGCAGGGGGTCGGGCAGGAAAGGAGGGAGCCGCGGGCCGGGCGCCGCCGCAGGCTGGAGAAGGGGCGAGAGGGACGACTCCTCAGCCGCAGAGGCCGGAGCCCCGGTCGTCGTCCTCGTCTTCGCCACCGCGGGCCGCGCGACCCCCAAACGTCGCCGCCAGCCACACAGCCCCCCAGACGCCGCTGCTGAGGGCGGCGCGGCAACCACTACACACGGGTGCGTGACGTCGGGCGCTGCGCAACGACGTCACGGCCCCGCCGCCGGCCGAGAGCGGAACCGCGCGAGCCGGGGCCGTGTCCGCGCCTGCGCAGTTTTCCCGTCCCGGCTCCGCCCTGCGCCTGGCCCGCTCCATATATAATCCGCGTGCGCCGCACTGTGCTGACCCGGTCCTGCGGCCTACGTAACACCCAGATATCTAGACAAGGGGTGCCCACGTGGGCTGCCAGCAGAGCCCGGAGTAGCCGAGGACGGAGAGGCAGCGGCGGGCCCCGGATTCGTGGCAAGTTGTTTCCAAGGCGCGAGGCCATGTGACCTCTTATACTGGGGATCTAATTTCAGAATTTTTCCCAGAGGACTTCAGAAATTACTGGAGCCTTGCTACCTGATCTTAAACTACCACACACACACACCCCGAAACCGGCTGGCTACATTCTACACGTATCCTCTGCTTAATTCTTGTCACCATGCTAGCAGGCGGGCCCAGCAAGTATTACCTGCCCAGGTTGGCACTTGTGGAGGCCATAGCCCCGCCCCCAAAGCCATTGGCAGAGCCAGCGCCAAATCCCGAATTATCTTCCACTCTATAGTTCCTTGGCGCCTTGTCGGCCAAGCCCCCCGCTCCCCCGTGACATGACTTGCCTGCATTCTGATGTTTTTACCCCGCTCTGATCCAGAAAGCATCCTTCCCGCCCCGACCCCTCCTTTCCTCGGGCAGCCTTACACCTGCTTGTACTATTCTTTCACTCCTCCACCTTTTACGTGGTTTCTCGGTACGATCTGGATCCCATCCCCTGCCTGCCTGTTCCAGACCACAGTTCAACCCCAGAGAGCTAGGAGCGGCACCCACCCGGCCCAGAGGTAAGGAGCAGCCCAACTTGGGTCCCAGCAGGTCCAGGTGGGTCAGAGACTGAAGGAGCGGGTGTTGTGAAATATCAGAATATCTGGGTCCCCCTCTGGGAATTTTGAATACAGACCCAATGGCAGAGGTGCCAAAGGCTCAGGCATAAGGATGTGGGTTGCACGGGTGTTTGTAATAGTGGAAGCCGGGGAAAAAACCTACATGGCTGTCAGACTGATCTGACAAATAATGGTATATCTGCTCTACAGAGAATTATGCAGCCAACGCAAAAAAGGGCAGCTAGGACAGTCCTCCAAGATACAGAGCTAAATGGAAAATCAGTTTTGCTCCCGCTTGTTTCAAAGGGGAGAACTTGTAAATTTGTATGTGCATAAAATCAAAAAGATCTTTAAGATTCATCTGGGTTCTGACATTTTAAGCTATGTATGCCACAGAAAGGAGGGTCCCTGTGTCCTTGAGGGAATGCCAACTTAAACTTATGCAGTTCTCCACCGTTCCCAGCCTGACCCTATAGCAGGCATTCAGCAAACACTTGTCTGTTTATTCAGTAATATAGAGATGGAGTTTTCCTCATACCTGTGCTCACTCCTTCCCCTCCCCTTGGCTCCCACACCTGGGAACTTGTGGGTTCCTTAGAAACACCCCCTGTGTATATAAATAGTAGCTGTTCTTTCTCTCTTCTCCATTGCCTTTTTATATTGATGACTTTTCCTATTGCTTACACATTAAGTCTCTGGTGTTCTTGGTATATGCAATTATAAATTAGAGATCTCAGGAATTTTTTTTCCTTGATGAACCTTCATTCAACAAAAGTTTTTTGCCCGCCTGCTCTGTGCTCTGTAATATAGTCTCCACCTTCCAGAAACTCAGTACCTTGGGCAAAAGGCAGACAAGTAAACCTATAATTATAATAGAGCGACTGTGATAGACATGCGTATAAGGTGCTAAGGGAGCAGAGGAAGACTTCCAAGAGGATACATGGTGTGTTTGTTTTCTATTGCTGCATAACAAATAGCCACAGACTCAGCAGTTTAAAGCAATACCTATGTATGTCAAAAATCTAGCACAGTGTGGCTGGGTTCTCTGCTTGGGGTATCACAACCTGAAATCAAGGTGTCTGCTGAGCTGAGTTCTCATCTAGAGGCTCTGGGAATGATCCATTTCCACACTCTTTCTTGTTGTTGACAGAATTCAATTCCTTGGGGTTGTAGGATTGAGGTTCCTTTTCCTGGCTTGCCACACTTAGGTCCCAGAGGCCACCCATGTTCTTTACCATCAAAGTCAATACCTGAGTATCACTCACATGTCAGATCCTCCTCACACTTCGAATCACTCTCTGACATCTTTTTCTCCGACCATCTGGAGAAAACTCTGCTTTTAAAGGGTTCATCTAATTAAGTCAGACCCATCCAGATAATCTCCATTCTTATAGTCGCCTGGACCATATAGTACAACCTAATTACCAGAGTAGCAGCCACCATACTCACAGTTCCAGAGATTAGGCAGGGCATGTTCCCCACAGGGACACTTAGAACCCGGCCTACCACATACAGCAAGCTGAAACTTGAATCAGGGGTAGTTTTTTGCTGGGAGAAAAAGGATGGAGGAGCGGGCATTCCAGGCAGAGGAAATCCATTCTACACAATGGGAATGGAAGAGCACGTGCCCTGTCCTGGGAATGACAAGAGCTGCTGACCTCTGGTGTTGGTAGAGATGCAAGTGAAACCAGACAAGGAAGAGAATGGTCAGACCAGGAAGGAAGGGTGTTGGAGCAGGGCGAGGGATTTGGGTAAGGAGACGGCCTAAACCAGAGCAGTGGTTGTGAAAATGATATGAGGCACATCGCGTTGGGATGCATTCACCTGCAAGGAACAAGACACCTGGTCCCAAACAGCTCAAAGAATGGGGTTGACTTTCCCACGTAGCAAAAAATCCAAAAGGAGACAGGTCCAAGCTTGGTTCATTTAGCATTTCAGGACTATCAGGCTGTTAATTGATGTCTCTGCATTCAAAAGATGGCTTCCTCAGCTATAGACCTCATGATGTTCTACCAGGAAGTAGAGGGAACAGTCTCTCTCTCTCTCTCTCTCTCTCTCTCTCTCTCTCTCTCTCTCTCTCTCGATATCTCTATCTCTATCTCTATCTCTATCTATCTCTCTCGATATCTAATAAACTTTTCATTTACAGGAAAATTGCGAAGTGCATAGAAAAAGTTCCCATATACCTCCTTCCCAGTTTCTCTATTATTAGCATCTTACGTTACTATGGTATATTGTTTACAATTAATGAACCAATATTGGTACATCCTTAGTAACTAAAGTCTATACTTTTTTTCACATTTCCTTAGTTTTAACCTAATATTCTTTTTCTGTTCCAGGATCCCACGTTGCATTTAGTCATCATGCTTCCTTAGTCCTCTAGGCCGTGACAGTTTCTTGGACTTTCCATGACAATTTTGAGGAGTACTGGTCAGGTATTTCGAAGAAGGTCATTTGGAGTTTTTCTGAATTTTCCTCATGAGTAGACAAGGGTTTTGGGTTGGGGGGTGAAAATCACAGGGGAAAGTGCCATTTTCGTCACCTCACATCAGCAGGATTTGTGGCTGTTGATGTTTGTCAGGACTCTCCAATGTCAAGTTTCTCCCTTTTCCCCCTTCCCATTTGTACACTTGGACAGAAATCACTATGCTCCCCCTCCTTGTTGCGGAAGATCTATATAAATTATATGGAATTCCCTGCAGGGGAGATTGTTTTTCGCCCCAGTTGGTTGATTTAGTCAATCATTTATGGAGATCAGAATGGACTCTTGGATATTAATTTTATACTTTGGGTTGTAATCCAATACTACTTTATTTCCCACCCTATCCCCACTCTTTTCCATGGCTCCCTCGTCTCTTTGCTCGTTGTTTGTGCTCGTTATCTGCTTGTTGTTGTTTTGTGGGTTTTGGGAGTTTTTTTTTTTTTGCTCGTTGTCTATTCGTTGTCTGTTTTTTCTTTTTAAGAGGCACTGGGAACTGAATCCGGGACTTCCCATGTAGGAGGCAGGCGCTCAACTGCTTGAGCCACATCCGCTTCTCCAATACTGTTTTATTTTATTACTCAAATAGTCAACTCCTCTGTACCTTTGACAAATCCACATCCTTTGTGGTCTGGTTTTGTCATCGTCATTGTTATTGGAGTAACGCCTTGCTTTCCGGCACTACAAGATGCTCCAGACTCATCTTGTATATTTTCTGCCCCAGCCTTAGAGTCAGCCATTTCTCCAAGGAGCCCTGGCTCCTTTTATTGGAGGATGGGATTAGAAACCAAGACCTGAGCACTGGAGCACCTAGGATTCTCTTTTCATTAAGGACAACCTTTCTCATTATCGTCCCACCCCCTCCCGGGGCAGACTGCCCATTTTGTTTTTGCAGCAAAGTCTGCTCATTGTGTCACCACATTCATTCTCCTCTTTCCATTGTAATCATATTTTTAGCTGAGCTAAAATAGGGACCATGACAGTTAGTTGCAATACATGATCCTGGACTGGATCTCATAATGGAGAAGAAAAGGTTTAGAAATTAAATGGATGAATGGATGGATGGATAGGCAGATAGAATGATGCAACAAATGTGGCAAAATGTTAAAAGTTGGTGCAGCTAGATATCTGGGTGCGGGCGTATGTTGGAGTTGTCTGAACAGGTTCTGTATTATTTTTGCAACTGTCCTGTAAGTTTGAAATTATTTCAAAATAAAAAGTTTAAGAATGAAAAAAAAATTTTTTTCACTGAGCTCATAAGTCCCCCAAAATAAAGCTTTCATTTCTCAGCCTTTCTTGCACCTGAATATGGCCATGTGACTAAGAACTGGCAAAAGGGAACTAAGTGGCAGTGTCCCTCCAGGGACCTTCCTCGAGAGGCCTCTGTCTTCATCCCTTCCTTCATCCTGGAATACCTACAGGCCACCCAGGGCAGTGAGGTAAGGGGTCACACGCAGGAACGGCAGCAGGCAGGAGCAGAACCTTTCTACTTCCTGGTCTGAACCACAGGGATCCTCCTACCTCGTACCTGAGAAGGAAATAAATGTCTTCCACAGGTAGCTGAGCCCCACCCTAAGGGCACCTTATAGGCTGGAGCTGGGTCCCAGGCCTGTGTCTGGCTAAGGAGTCAGGACCACCATGACTGGCTCATGCCAGTAGG
The DNA here is from genome assembly GCA_026826555.1 of Tolypeutes matacus. NCBI lineage: Eukaryota > Metazoa > Chordata > Mammalia > Cingulata > Chlamyphoridae > Tolypeutes > Tolypeutes matacus. The sequence goes on from JAKSZT010053840.1 coordinate 7,673,293, forward strand.
AGCTTCCCCTCCCCCTACCTCAGCTGGGCACCCTGCCAGACCACTGTTGAACAGAAACCAAGTTTGCATTACAGACAGCTGAGGGACGGCCGTGGGGTAGCAGCCAACAGCGTCTACCCTGAGAAGGAAATGGGGACCTACGTGGAGGGGCAGAACTTGGGGAGAAAGAATGCCCCCTTAGGCATTCTCTTTTCTAAATAAATGATCTGCAGCAAATCTATTACTATTATCTGAGAGCAGGGAGGGGTGAAAACCCTCTCTAGTGTTACAAAAAACTGAATATTAGGATGGTAAACCTCATGATGAAAATCCAACTACAGCCAAAGCAGGGTTTCTGCTCTTTGGAATTGCCCATGGTGGTGTGTACCTCAACAAAAGCATGTTTTTTATCTTAATCCACATTCCTGTAGATGGGAACTCCTGTGCAAATAGGACCCTTTGAAGATGTGTTAAGGTGTGACCTCATTTGTGAACTGGATCTTTGATGCTCCTATTGAGGTGTGGCCCGACACCATCAGTGGGGGCTTAATCCATATCAGTGGAGGCCTTATCAGGGGAAGGACACGGGAAGGAGCCAGAAGTGAGCAGAAACCAGGAGAGCGGAAAGGAGAAAGAGATCACTGTGTGACGGCACGTAGAGATGCTAGTCAAGGAACCCCAAGGACCAGACTCTGGGAGAAAGCAGTCTTGCCAGTGCCTCGATTTGGGACTTCTGGCCTCTGAAACTGGAAGCCAATAAATTCCTGCTGTTGAAGCCAACCCATTGTGCAGTGTTTGTCATAGCAGCAAGGCAAACAAAGATACCCAGTAAGTTTTCTGAGTGCAGAAAGCGATGTAACAACATAACAAGAGAGAATTGCCTTGAATTTTCTGCTTTCTCAAACATCTCTAATTCTTTCTTGCTAGTACATATGCTTTTTTATCTTAAAATTAAGCTTGTCACATGTTTTCCAGTATGTTATACATATTCATAGTAGAAAAAAATATGGAAAACATGGGATGGGGAGGAAAAAGCTCCCTTTCCTTCTGTGGTTTTATTTCTTCTGTCTCTTGCTCTATTTCCTTCCATTCTTTTCTCTATGCATAGATTTTTGTTCTGCTAGTGTGTTGTTGTTTTTTTTATTAGATAATTTTGAGGTAGTTATGATTATATCATACATGCACTTTTGTATTCTACTTTTTGCACCTAACACAGCATAAGTAGTTTCTCTTTATTTTCCTTTATACCTACAAACATAATTTTGAATAGCTGGTATATATACTTAAAAATGTAATTTTATTCTAATTTTTCTTAAATGATTTCCATAAAACATATGGCGCTAAGGTCAGCTTCTTGGCTGTTGGGGACTGTGGTGTAAGAGACAGATTTCTTTTTGCCCTTAGATTTTGAGGCAAAATGAGAGAGACCAATTGAGATACTAACGTGGACTTAAACTTGAGATGTGACGCTCGTACATTTGCCATGAAATGACTGTCCTTTTCACGTTCCCTTAGCCCCTGTGTTTGCTCACTTTCACGACACAAGGCAAAAGGAGTATTGTGGATTGCCACGAAGGGGGGAGAACTTCCTCTCTAGGAAAAGACCCAGGGGTCCTTAAATCTTGTGGGTTAATTCAGTTAATGCATTCTAAAACTTTGGAGCAAAAGATATGCTTTTAAAACATCAAGCAAATTGTTAGCAATAATTTTTGGCAGTTGGCTGTTTGCGTTGGACCTGCTTGTGTTCTCCTCCCACCTAACTTCTGTGTCTTGACAGTGAAACAAGGATTATCTACCTCTCCCCTTTCTCCTGTTTATATTATCTTCTCTTCCTGTTCCTCTTTTTCCTTCTCTCTCTTCCTCTCCCCCACCCTCTTTAATTTACCATGTTTTATTAGTCGTTTTTCACAAAAGTCCTGAGAAGTATGTCAGCAGAATTAGTCACCTCATTTTGCATATGACAGAAAAGAAAGAGAAAGCCTAGGTGGCTGTCACCGGGCCCCTGGGACACCTGGTGGACCCTGCCGGCCTGCAGAACCCTTCTGGCCTGCCCTCCCTTTGCTGTCTTTCCCACCCTTTCCCTGAAATGCCAGCGCCATGGCCCCTCCCAGATTGCCCAAATCGCGGGGTGCTTCTCCCTGCCTCACCAACTCCAGCTGCCCCACCCGGCACCTGGGACTCTGCCCACTTCCTTCAGCCTGGCAATTCTGGAAACCATGGGCTTCCTTGCTCTGATCATCTACAACCCAGAACCATCCCAGCTCCCTCTCACCGCTGGTTTGCGTGATCCCAAGCCCCCTGTGACCACCCATCAGGGGGACAGTTTTCACCCCAGCAGAAACGAGTCAAAAGTTAGTCATCTTCATCTTTATGGCTCGTCATCCCTCGCAGCCCAGCAGGAGGCTGCGCCGTCCACAACTGGTCTTGATAAGTGCCTTCACAAGGGTTGCACCCAGTAGGCAGCTAGGCAGCTAGTTCTTCACCAAAGGCCACCTGCCTGAACCTGAGTGGGGCAATATGCCATCCGTCAGTGGACAACGAGGAGACTGCGGGCCCCCAGCCCCTCCCAGTTGCCAGGACTGCTCTGGCTGTCTCAGACGGGCTCAAACTGCTTCTGCCCTGAAGCCTCTGGGCCCAGGGGCTCCAGCCAAAATGGCCTGGGGAGGACATTTGAGTGGACAGGAGACCGAGCCTCAGCAGGCCAGGAAAGCCCTCCTGCCCCAGGATTATGGCAAGATGCCAGCGAGGTAAGGTGTGTGGAAGCCATGGAGGCAAGACAGTGGCCTAGACACCCACCACAGCAACCTCCGGAGCCAGCAACGCACCCAGAAGACACAGTTCTTTTCAGGGAGACTGACTCTGATTCAGCACCACCTCTGATTCCTGGGGTTCTGTCCACTGGTCAGGCTCTCCCATCTCACCAGCCTCGAGGACAGCACGGGCTCAGAAAACCATCCTGCAGACCTTTCTCCACTAGGCCCATGGAGACTTTCTCTGGCCTCCAGCAGCCACTGTGTCAAAGAAACCTGAGGGGGGAGACCCAATCCACCACAGACAGCCCCCAGAGACCACCCTTCCTTCCCCTCCCCCTTCACCACCAGCCCTGAGAACCAGCCTCTCATGTCTTCTGCCGTGGAAACAGCTCAGATCAATGTGAGAAAAGCTGAAAGACGTTACCAAACACACACACGGGGGGGTGGGGAGGAGGGGTATGAATCAGAAATTCAGAGATGTCTGAGCAGAGGAACTACACTGCGGGCTGGACTGACCCCAGTTCCATCACCCAGTGAACGATGGCCTAAGCACGGAGCGCTTTGTGTGCGGACTCTGGTTCTCACCCTGACGGTGCAGGACCCCTAACCTGCAGGTCTAACCCATGGCCCTTACTTTTGGAAAAACCCGGGGCTTGAAGTGGGGGGACCTAAAAGTGGTGACCTCCCTCCCCATAGCACCCCAATCTTGGTTTCTAGATGCCATTCTCCACTACAAGGAGCCAGGCCTGGGGCAGGAAGAGTCCCAGGTGAGCTGGAACATGTTCCGGCCCCAGAACTGCGAGGAAGTGCTGGAAAAATCCAGGGGCATGTCAGAGGACACGGCAGCCAGCTGAACATCAAAATGGTCGTGTCATAGAGGATAACCCAAAGACTACGATAATCCCTGAGTGCCCACTGATAAACAGCCACAGCCAGCAAAGAAGAATGCCAATTAATGACTAAAATGAGCGGTGGAGTAGGATAACAATGGATATTCAAGCTAGTGGGTAAGAGCTTGATGAGTAACAGGAAACTTACACACTCTTAAAGCATCTCCTCTCTAATTCATTAACAAGGGGAAAATAGTAACTTTAGAGTGGAGAAACCTTTACAAAACAAACAAACCCTGCAGACCTACAGCCGAAGCTTCCGGAAACTACCTGCGGAAATGCCCTCAGAGCAACCTCTGTCCCGTGTGCAGGCTGGGCCCAGCACCATGTTTGTGCTTGGTATGAATCATCAGCCTACTTCCATAAGCTAAAATCATGAGCACAGGTGAGTTCAGCCCACATGCAGCAGTTTCCTACCAGGAGAACCAAAAAAGTCCCTTCAACTCACAAAATCCTACTCTATTTCCTGTGATGTCGAGGACAAACTTTGCTTTGACTTTCTGGTCATTTAGCAGCTGTGTGAGCTCAGGCAAGCCGCTTAACCTCTCTGAGCCCCTGTCTCTTCATCTCCAAAATGGGGATAGTAGTAACCGGGTCATGAACCAGCAATTGTTCTCTTGGGTATTTCCTTGAGAGAAATGAAAGCATATGCCCATGCTAAAACTTGAATGTGTATGGTCCATAGCTGCCATAGCTGCTTTTTTTTTTTTTTTTTTAAAGATACTTAACTTACATAAATGTTACACAAAAACTATAGGGTGAGCATAGTTTCTTTATTCATCATAGTCCCAGACTGGAAACAATCCAAATATCCATCAACTGGCTAGCAATTTAAAAAAAAAGGAACATATCAATGATAACATAATTGAGTTTCAAAAGCAGTATGCTAAGTGAAAGAAGCCAGACACATTTCATGAGTCCACGGAGATGAAATTCGGGAAAAGGCAAAACTAGTGAGCAGTGGTTGCCAGGGGCCAAAGGCTGGAGGGAACTTCTTGGGGTGTTGGGACTATGCCATGTCACAAACGTGGAGGTGGTCCCAAGACAATGTGCTTTCGTCAGAACCCATCAAATTATACACATAAAATTGGAGAATTGTATGTAAATCACACCTCAATAAAGCTGGCGGGGGGGAATATATATATAACTATATATATATATATATATCAATACAGTATAGAGTCATGGTGGGCTAGTCTATATGCTGACCAGGAGAGGGGCCCCAAAATAAAGGCTATGAGGCTATCGCTGGCTCAGTCTTTGGATAGAGCAGGGCACGTGCTGCAGGCAGGAGCCCCCGTGGATCCCACACAGCAGGCTGTCACTGCCCCCCCAGGACACCGGAGCAGCCGAAGCTCCTTCTGTCCAAGGAAAGGCGTCCACGGCATCCACAACCACATCCCAGAAGGCCTCCTCCAATCAGTCCTCCTGATTCATAAAAATGCTCCTCTGGGCTCTCCAGGCCACCCCGGGGATCCCACCCTTACCCAGCCCACATGATAAAAAGTTCAGCGTGTCTGCTACCACCACCACCTCAGGCCCCACTTCCACATTTCCCGTCTGCCTTCTGCCATTCATTGCCAGAGGCAGAGGAGTCCACAAACATACAGTCCCAGAACCCCCAGAGTTTCTCCTAATTCCTGCAGTTCTGAAGGATCTTAGCCCTAGGTGAAAACCTGCTGCCTGAGGAGACGCAGGAGGGAAGGCCCAGGGGCCTGAGAGGAGAAGCAAGGGAAAGACAAGCACCAAGAAATGGGCCTCGCTGCTCCAGCAGGAAATCACATTTTATTTATATATGTTGTGTCTTATTACTTGGCAACCTGGTCTCGGCTGTGTGTGGGGCGGGGGAGGAGGAGGTTTCCTTGCTGGATGGCTTGAGATGACTCATGGCCCTACTTACGTTCTAGCCTCTGGAGCCAGCATAACAGGACAGATACTGTTGAAAGCAGGGTGCAGGCGGGCCAGGCCCTCCTGGCTGTGTAGCAGCCACGGTTTTGCGTGGAAGCCTTACAGGCCTGGTAGAGGAAGAGCCAGCTCCCACCCCCTCACCTGGCCCAGAAGATGCCATGAAAGACACAAAGGCCATAGGGTACCCGGTACCCAGCATGTGTTCTGCCACCTAACTGGCATTTAACCTCTCTGACCCCAGCCTTCTCTTCTGTAAAAGGAGAAATATGAGATCAATAGTGCCCCACTGAGAAGGGTTTACAACATACCTTCAGTACTGTTAACTGTTTCACTGCCTTCCCCTACTTGACAGAAGAGCAAACAGCAGTTCAGAGAGAAGTTAACCAGCTTTTCCAAAGCCATCTCCTTCGTAAGGAGAAGAGCCAGGATCCGAGCTTGGGTCTGCAGGTCTGGGTGGTCCCAGAACCCTGAGTCTTTTTGGCACCCCACCTCAGATACTCTAAGAGCCCGGGCACTGGGCCTGGCCTTCCCAGTGGTCCAGGAGTGCTGAGCTTCCAAGGCAGGCCCACGGGAGATGGGGAGTCTTAGAATTCTCTCTGCCAGCAAGGAAGACCCGGGAATGGTTCCTGAACCAGGAGGGCACTGTTGCCTTCATGCCTTGGCCTGCATGCTCAAACTGTCACACGTCAACCTGAAACACCAGCTTCCCTTTTACATACCTGAGTCCTCTAACAGGGTATCTTCCCAGGGCTGCACTGTGAAAGGTTTTGACCACCAGTTTCCTTATAGCTCGAGGAATATCTGACTTGAGTTCATATAATAGTTACAAATCTGCCTGTGCTACTCCCCTGCTCAAAGCCCTGCTGTGGCTCCCTATTGCCTATAGGGTTAAATATAACCCTATCCAGGCAGCAAGCCAGGCTTCCACCAAGTGGTCTCCAAGCCCCATCTGGCCACTCCCAGCACCTGTGTTCCCCAGGCCCCAAATCTCCAAGAAGGTCCTCTTCAGAGTTCCCCCAGTCCTCTCAGGCCTGCTGGTCCACTGCAGGTGGCCTCACCTCTCCTCCCACTTGTTCTGCAGGCTTCCAAGTGATACCCCTTTCTTGTAAAACCCTCCATGGCCGCTCTGGGCTACCATTAGCTTCCTTTCTCCAAGAGAACCTGAGAGCCAGCTTTGTGACCAGCCTGTGCTGAAGGCTCCCCGGGGCTCATTACAACTCAGTGAGTGGGCCTTATCTCCCCCATTTAACGGGAGCGGTGTGGGGGGCGGGAGGCACTGAGGTTGAGGGAGATGCTGTATCCAAGGCCACACTCTCCATACATGGAAGAACCCTGCTGCCAGCCCGACAGCCCTCACCCTTTTCTGGGCCTGGGCCTCCCCCTCCCACCATGTGTGTCAGGCTGCTTGGATGTCCATTCCCAGTGTCCCCTGGAGGCACAGGCCTCATGTCTTCATCTGCCTCACCTGCCGCCTGCCACCTGGTCCTGTCCTAGAGTATTTGCAGAGTGAGTGAATGAATGGACCAGTGAAGGACCAAACACTTATTTTCTTTTCAAGAGCTGAGGCCTCCAACATAAGGAATTTGGGGGGCTCTCAAAAAAGTACAGGAAATCTCTGGTTCAAGACCTTGTGCCTAATTTCATCCATCTCTTGACATTTCTTAAAAATTCACCCTCAAAAAAAAAAATGTAAGAAAAATTTGCCCTGATCACGCAGACCCATTCCATTTCTCCCCCATCGTTGCAGAAATGCAACATGGTTTTCTTTTCTTCTTTTTTTTTTTTTTTTCGATTTTTACCTGGAGGTCCCGGAGGTCGAACCCAGGTCCCTCCATATGGGACGGATGCCCAACCACCCAAGCCACATCTGTACCCCTGCTATATCTCTTAAGGCTGACCAAAGATATACAAAGTTACAGTCTTTTCCATACAGGATGGTCATATAATAAATCAATCTTAGTTTATCATCAGCATTCTGAAAAACAGACCTAGGGAGAAAAACTAGGTCTAGGGACACATGCATGGTTTCTAATATAGCGAATACATGGTTTTAAAGCTCATTAGTAACTGGGAAGCTGAGAAGCTGCAGCATTGTTGCGGATATTGTGTTTTGAAATTGTGTTTTACTTGAATATGTGTCTGTGTGGTCATGATGTTATATATATATATGTGTGTGTGTGTATATATATATATATATATATACTTTTTTTTTTTTTTTACTGCGGGTGGCAATCAGAAAAGTTTGAAAGACCCTGACCTAGGCAGTCACTACAGGCTGGCCCTCTCCCTCCAAACACCCAAGATCCCTGCATGAAAACCCTTTGCGGTGGTTGGGTCCCACTGCAAGACTGATACGGCCTTCATTGCTGAGAGTCTATCCTCATCCCTGCTGTTGTCCTTCAGCAGAGAAAGGAAACAGTGAGTATAGACATTGCTACAGAAAAGGATGACCTTAATAATAGATGCGGAGGTTCCCAGTGCCTCCTAAAGAGGAAGAGCTGGCGTGACAGGCAGGCAAGCTGACTCAACAAGATGAGGCAACAAGAGACACAAGAAGATAAACACAATGAGAGACACAATGAGGTGGCTCAAATCCCACATGAGAGGTCCTGGGTTCAGTTCCTGGTGCCTCCTAAAGAAACAAGGAAGATGAACAGACACAGCAAGGGCAGACAAGAAGGGGGTGGGAGAAATAAGTAAATAAAATAAAAAAATAATAAAAAATTTAAAAAACCTTTCCTCCTCCTCCTTTATAATGTTGGGGAGGGTTCCCAGATGTTTGTTGTTCTGATTGGTTGCCTTACAATCCCCACTTGCAACCTATACTAGGTCATGAAATCACTTTAGTATTTTATGATCATCATTTAAAAAAAATAAAGGGATAGAATAGACTGTCAAAGAGTGCAGCACCTTAGTAGGTGTAAATAGTTTTGGGAAACTCTGTTGCAACGAAATGCATTTCTTCCAGAGGTTAAAAGAAAGCCACCTTGGAAACTGGCTCACCAAGGTCACTCACTCACTGCTCTAGGCTGGCGCTCCCAGGAGCAGGTCATTGAGGAGCAGGCCTGACTTCCCTGGAACTTTCTAGAGCACTGGCCAGGGGTAGCCAGGAGCAGCGTGGCTCCGTGAGGCCCTGAATCTCCCAGCCTGGGCCTGGAGCATCCTCTCTTCTCTCTAAGGCGCCGGAAAGTCCATGCTTGAAGCTTGGTGGCCCAGCGGTGGTTTCCCACTGCTGCCCACCTCGGCTGCTGTCCCGCGAAAGCCGCGAGGCTAGAAACGGATCGAAATTTGAATTGTATATAATCTTCATAGCTCACGAAACAGTGTTCTTCTTGGGATGTTTTTTCAACCATTTAAAATTGAGAGGACCATGCTTAGCTTCAGGGCTGAACAAAAAACAGACCCCTGCTTTGGAAGGTGCTCGGTACCCTCCCACACACACCCCCCCACCGCCCCCTCTGTTTTGCGTTTCTCTCTCCACTCTGTGTCTGTCTGTCTGTCTCTCCAATATGTTTCACTCCCCCTCCTCCTCTTCCCCCCTTCTTCCGCTCTTCTCCCCCTTTTCCTCTCCCGCCCCCTTGTTCTCCTTCTGCTCTGTTTCTCTCTGGGTGTGTGTGTGTGTGTGTGTGTCTCTATCATTCTCTCGCTGGTCTGTGCCTGTCTGTCTGCCTTTGATCTCTCTCCCTCTCCCCTTCCCTCTCCCTTCTCACGACCTCCAGCCCTCACCCCACCCCCTTCTGTGTTTCTCTCCCCCCCCTCCCCCCTTTCTTCCTTGCCCGTGCTCTTCCTCTTTCTCTCCTGGGCCTGTAGCTGACTATCTGTCCGTCTGTCTGTCTGCCTGTCTCTCCTCCTTCCCCTTTTCCCCTCTGTCTGCTGGGCCCAGACGCGCTGTCAGGAGGCGCTGACTCACAGACTGACTCAGCGCGAGGCCTGCGGCCAGCGGACGCAGCCGACCCGGGCGACGGAGCCGGGAGGCGAGACTCTGGCGGGGGACCCGGGGGCGGCGGGGCCGGGGCGGCGGGGGGATGGCCTTACCGCGGGTGCTCCCGCCTCTGGGGCGCCCCCTGCCGGCCCCGGCCCTCCCCGGAGCGGAGACCCTGGGCCGAGTGCCCTGGAGGGGGACGCGAGGAGCTACCTCCGGCCAGGGCTCTGCCCACCTCCTCAGCATACCGCACGCAACCCAGCTCCCCGGCCGCCACCTGCGCCCGAGGCCTCCTCCTCCAGGAAGCCTTCCGGGAGGGCTCTCCCCAGGGTCACCTGTGGCAATCTCTGTCTTGGCACCTTCCACATGTGTGCTCTTACCTTAACAGAAATATGAAAAATAGGTATTGAACCGAAATTATATATTATTATGTATACTTTACTTTTCAGTTACATAAAGGCTATTATTTAAACAGAACAATAGGTCTAGTCAACAGAAGTCAATGTTAGTTAATAGTACTAATAAAACTAAATATGTGAGAAAATATAAGGAATTTTGTCATGTTTCTTTCTGTCCTCTCATATAGCCATTTATTTTAAATCTTTTTTAACTCCTTGTTGGATAATTATATTTTGTATTAAGACACATAAATATAAGATTTTTTTTAAAAGGAAAAAACAATTAAAAATAACAGTGACGGCCATGTGTGCCTTTGCTGTGACCTAAAACTTCTTTGAAAATTAAATGAAAAATTGGGAGACAATGGGGATTGAGAGGAGGAAGGTGTCATGGCACACCAGACATCCGATAACACAGTGATAAAGGGAAGGAAAAAAGGGAAAAAAGAAGAGAGAAACGAAATAAAAATGAATATATATATATATATATATATAT
>JAKSZT010053840.1:7697711-7718165 GCA_026826555.1 Tolypeutes matacus
AAGGAAGGAAGGAAGGAAGGAAGGAAGGAAGGAAGGAAGGAAGGAAGGAAGGAAGGAAGGAAGGAAGGAAGGAAGGAAGGAAGGAAAGAGAGAGAGTACACAAATAACTAAAACCAGAAATAAAGGGGACCATTACTACTAATCCCATTGAAATAAAAGGTGTCATAAGAGGTGTATTAGTCAGCCAAAGGGGTGCTAATGTGAAATACCAAAATTGGGTTGGTCTTTATAAAGGGTATTTATTTGGGGTAGAAGTCCACAGATATCAGGCCATAAAGCGTTAAGTTTCTCCTCTCACCACAGTCCATTGCCACGTGTTAGAGCACGACAGCTGCTGGCGTTTGCCAGGGTTCAGGCTTATGGGGTTCCTCTCTTCCCTGAGCTGTGTTTCTCTCCGGGCTTAGCTCCTGTTTCCTCCTCAAGGTCAGCTGTAGATGATCAGGCGAACGGCTTGCTTCTCTTCTCCTGGGGCCTTCTTTCCAACATCAAAACTGCTTCTCTTCTAGCTAAGGCAATTAGACAAGACAAAAAAATTAGAGACGTCCAAATAGGAAAAGAGGAAGTAAAACTCTCACTGTTTGCAGATGACATGATCCTGTATTTAGAAAATCCTGAAGTATCCACAACAAAGCTACTTGAACTAATAAATGAGTTCAGCAAAGTGGCAGGATATAAGATCAACACGCAAAAATCAGTAATGTTTTTGTACACTAGTACTGAACAATCTGAGGAGGAAATCAGGAGGAAAATTCCATTTTCAATAGCAACAAAAAGACTCAAATACCTAGGAGTTAATTTAACCAAGGAAGTACAGGACCTATATGCAGAAAACTACAAAACAATGCTAAAAGAAATTTAAAAAGACCTAAACAAATGGAAAGACATTCCGTGTTCATGGATTGGAAGAATAAATATTGTGAAGATGTCAATCTTGCCCAAACTGATTTATAGATTCAATGCAATACCAATCAAAATTCCAACAGCTTACTTTACAGAATTAGAGAAGGCAATTACCAAATTCATCTGGAGGGGTAAGTGCACCCGAATAGCCAAAAGCATTCTAAAAAAGAAGAGCAATGTGGGAGGAATTTCGCTGCCTGACCTTGAAACATATTACAAAGCTATAGTGGTCAAAACAGCATGGTACTGGCATAAAGATAGACATATCGATCAGTGGAATAGAATTGAGAATCCAGAAATAAACCCTCACCTATACAGTCAACTGGTTTTTGACAAACCTACCAAGCCCACGCTGATGGGAAAAAAACGATCTCTTCAACAAATGGTGTTGGGAGAACTGGATATCTATAACCAAAAGAATGAAAGAGGACCCCTATCTCACCCCCTATACAATAATCAACTCAAAATGGATCAAAGATCTAAATATAAAAGCCAGGACCATAAAACTACTGGAAGAAAATGTAGGGAAACATCTTCAAGACCTGGTAGTAGGTGGTGGTTTCTTGGACCTCCCACCCAAAGCACGTGCAACAAAAGAAAAATTAGATAAATGGGACCTCCTCAAAATTAAACACTTTTGCACCTCACAGGAATTTGTCAGAAGGGTGAAAAGGCAGCCGACTCAATGGGAAAAAATATTTGGAAATCACATATCTGATAAGGGTTTAATATCCAGGATTTATAAAGAGATGTTACAACTCAACAATAAAAAGACAAATGACCCAATTAAAAAATCAGCCAAAGACTTGAATAGACATTTCTCCAAAGAAGAAATACAAATGGCAAAAAAAACACATGAAGAAATGCTCAACATCACTCATGATTAGAGAAATGCAAATCAAAACTACAATGAGATATCATTTCACACCTATCAGAATGGCCACTGTTAAAAAGACAGAGAACTACAAGTGTTGGAGAAGATGTGGAGAGATAGGAACACTTCTTCACTGTTGGTGGGAATGCAGGATGGTACAACCACTATGGAGGACTGTTTGGCAGTTCCTAAAGAAGCTGAATATAGACTTGCCATGTGACCCTGCAATACCACTACTGGGTATATACCTAGAAGAACTGAGAGCAGTGACACGAACAGACATCTGCACACCGATGTTCATAGCCACATTATTCACCATTGCCAAGAGTTGGAAACAACCCAGGTGTCCATCAACAGATGAATGGATAAACAAACTGTGGTCTATTCACACGATGGAATATTATGCAGCTGTAAGAAGAAATAAAGTCATAAAGCATATGGCAACATGGATGAACCTGGTGGACATTATGTTGAATGAAGCAAGCCAGACACAAAAGGACAAATACTGTATGAATGCGTTACTATGAACCAAATATATTGTGTAATATATTGTTTGATTCACAAAAAAACAAACAAAAAAAAAACAAACAAAAAACAAAACAACAACAAAAAAATTTACATGTATCCATTACATTTAATTGAGAAATGTATATATTTATTCATCTGTGTTTACTTTTTAGTTTTTAATTGCTTATGTTTTCAATTATTAAATGTACAAAATAAAGTTTAAAAAAAAAACAACTGCTTCTCAAAAGACTGCTTCAACTCTGTTCTTTGCCTTGCCTTTTTTTTTTTTTTTTAAAGATTTTATTTATTTATTCATTTATCCCCCCCTTGCTGCTTGTGCTCGCTGGGTCAGCTAACCACGCCGTGCGGCGGGCTTGCCTTCACCAGGAGGCCCTGGGAACCGAACTCGGGGCCTCCCATATGTTAAACGGGAGCCCTACTGATTGAGCCACAGCCGCTTCCCTGCCTTGCTTTTTATATTCGTTCCCCACCCACCAAGGGGTGGGACTCAACTGGGCATGGCCCAGTCAATGCCCTAATCATAACTTAATCATGCCCAGATTAACAGATCAGTTTACAAGCATGATCCAATTATATTTTTGGAATTCATAATTACATCAAATTCCCCAACTGTTACAAGAGGATACTATGGACAACTGTATGCCAACAAGTTAGACAACCTAGATGAAATGGACAAATTCCTAGAAACTCAAGAACAACCTACATGGACTCTAGAAGAAAGAGAAGATCTCAACAGACCAATTACAAGTAAAGAGATTGAATCAGTAATCAAAAATCTCCCAAAAAAGAAAAGCCCATGACCAGATGGCTTCACAGGTAAATTCTATCAAACATTCCAAGAAGAATTAATACCATCCTGCTAAAACTCTTCCAAAAAATTGAAGAGGAGGGAACAGTCCCTAACTTATTCTATGAAGCCAGCATCATCTTAATACCAAAGCCAGATAAAGATACCACAAGAAAAGAAAATTACAGCCCAGTATTCCTTCTGAATATAGTTTCAAAAATCCTCAACAAAATATTAGCAAATCAAAGCCAAAGCCAACAGCACACCAAAAAAAATTATATGCCATCCTCAAGTGGGATTCATCCCATATAAGCAAGGGTGGTTCAACAAGAGAAGATGAATTAATATAATACAACACATTAAAAGAACAAAGATGGGGCGATGACTGCAGAACTCTGTGATGAAAGTGAGAGCCACTGAGTGCACACTTTGGATGGAATGTACAAGACATGGGACGGTATAACACAGTGAACCATGTGATGGAAGATGGACTGTGGTTAGCAGTACAAATATGAGAGTATTCTCCCATAAACTATAACAAATGTACAATACTAATACATGGTGTAAACAATAGGGGGTGTATGGAAAAAATATACCAAATGTATGCTATGGACCATAGTTATTGGTAATAGTCTGATCATGTTCTTTTATAATTTGTAACAAATATTCCACAACAATATAAGGTTTTGGTGGAAGGGTGATGTACAGGAATTCGGCACATTATTCATGATTGTTTTGTGAGCTCACAACTTCTCTAATTTAAAAAAATGAAAGGAAAAAAAAAGAACAGAGAAAGAACCATATCATCATCTCAATAGATGCAGAAAAGCACCCTTTTTTGACAAAAACACTCAGAAAACTAAGAATAAAAGGAAACTTCCACAACATAATAAAGGGCATATATGGAAAACCCACAGCTAACATCATACTCAATGGTGAAAGACTGAAAGCTTTCCCTCTAAGGTCAGGAACAAGGCAAAGATGTCCACTGTCCCCACTGTTAACAACATTGTGCTGGAAGTTCTAGCCAGGAGAATTAAGCAAGAAAAAGAAATAAAAGATATCCACATTGGAAAGGAAGAAGTAAAACTTTCTCTGTTTGCAGTTGACAGGGTCCTATATACAGAAAATCCTGAAAATTCCACAACAAAGCTACTAGAGCTAATTAACAAGTTCAGCAATGGTGGGGTACAAGATCAACACTCAAAAATCAGTAGTATTTCCATATGTGAATAATGAACAATCTGAAGAGGAAATCAAGAAAAAAAATCCATTTACCTTAACCACTAAAATAATTATCTAGGAATAAATTTAAATAAGGAGGTAAAGGACTTGTACATATAAAACTACGAAATATTGCTAAAATAAATCAAAGAACTAAATAAAAGGAAGGACAATTCATGTTCATGGGTTGTAAAAGTAAATATTCAATTGCAAGACAAAAAAAAAAAAAAAAAGAGTAAATATTGTTAAGATGTCAGTTCTGCCCAAAGTGATTTACAGATTCAACACAATCCCAATCAAAATTCCAACAGCCTTCTTTGCAGATATGGAAAAGCAAACCATACAGTAGGGCCCTGAATAACCAAAACCATCTTGAAAAGAAGAACGAAGATGGATGAATCTCATTTCCCAATTTTAAAACTTATTAGAAAGCTACAGTAACCAAAAGCATGATACTGACACAAGTACAGACATATAGACCAATGGAATTGAATTGAGAGTTTTTACATACAGTGCAAAGTATAAGCCATATTGTAACTATAAACCACACTTCAATATGTGTTCATCAATTGTAACAAATGTACCACACTAATGTAAGATGTTATTAATAGGGGAAAATAGGAGAGGGAGAGGGGAGGGGTATATGAGAGTCCCCTATATTTTCTACGTAACTTTTCTGTAGTCTAAAACTTCTTTAAAAATAAAGTTAAAAAAAGTTTTTTTAAAAAATGAGCACAAGACTTGAATAGACATTTCTCCAAAGAAGTTCTACAAATGGCCAAAAAGCACATGAAAAAGATGCTCAACATTATCAGCTACTAGAGGAATGCAAATTAAAACCACCATGAGATATAAACCCACTAAAATACTACTAGAATACTACTCTTAAAAAAAAAAACCAAAAAAACAGAAAATAACAATTGGGGACGATGTGGAGAAATACTTGGTGACAATGTGAAATGATGCAGCCACAGTGGAAGACAAAGTGGCCATTCTCAGAAAGTTAAGTGGTGGTTTGGAACTACATGTACCCTAGAAAATCATGTAATTAAAGCTAGTCCATTCCTGTGGGTGTAATCCTGTTGTGAGTAAGAACCCCTTTTTAAAAAAAACCCAAATGTTTATTTAGTTTATCATCTCCAGAACATACTCATTTATCTTACAGAAAACTGAAAGGAAAGTATTTGGAAATTGATCTGAAAGTTCATGACATTTTTTGGAATGGAAATGTAAAAATAAGATCCAGAGAAGACAATCATGTAAATACTTAATATTTGAAATGTAATTTGTCTTAATTTATCTACTCAATTTATGTTCATGATTCATGAAATGTTCCATAGTTTTCTGTTGTAACATTGTCTCAGGTATGAAAGAAGCAGAAAAAGGTTTTAGTTAGGAGCACAAAGTCATTTATTTTTATAAATGTGGTGTTCTCCAAGTTTTATTTGCCTTGCTTAGTTTAAACTGGAGGAGTGGCAGTGCTCAGATTCAACACAGGGCAGATACTCAGGAAGCTGTGACCATCATTAATTGGATCTGTAGGAGTGAAAAATGGGCGCAGTGGCTCTACAGCAGAAATTTTGGTGAATGTAAAGATACAGGAGCCATCGTTAATGTCACAAAAGGAAATGTTTCCAGTATCCATACCCTGGAAAACCCCTACTTAGTGAAATGGAGGAGAGGAGTCACAGGTGTAGTGCTGTCTAAGTGGAGCTCTCCATTTATTAAGCCCATGGTCCAGAAGCCACATTCTGAAAAGAGTATGATTTCCTGTTGTTGAAGAACAGATTCCTTGCCCAGGTTCCATTCTTTGCTTGTTCCCATGTCCACCACCCAGTAATGGAGGCCAGAGGTGAACTGAGGGGTGCTTACGACACGAGTTGTGTGGAATCTCTCGGCATGCCCTCCCCGATTCTTTTTGAAATACCCACATTTCACTCTCTGCGGGTCATCAGAAATGATGATGTGGTTGTTGGCTGTGTCAATACCCAAGGTCACATTCACCTGGAACAGCAGCATACTTGGGTTCATTTTTTTGAAGAGTTCTCAGGTGAGGTTTCAGGTCCTTGACCTTGGAAACCAGTCCTTCCAGCTGGTGATTAGGCCTGACGTCGTTCTTCTGAGAGATCACAGGGCAAGAGGGGCTCTATAAACCCTCCCCATGGGGTTCATTCTGCAGTGAGTTGATGCCGTGGAAACAACAGATGTATCCACACTTCATGTGTATGGGCTTTTCAAGAGAAGCCAGGCAGGTAGAACATCTACTTGCTTCTTTAAAGTGTTCAGCCATGCGGGGAGATGATGATGGACAATGGCTGTCCCAGGGAACGTAGAGAGTCTGCAGGTGCAGGCAGGATAGTCCCATCCCCCCCTCTCAGTTGGAGGTGGAGTGGACATCACCATCCCAGAATCCTCAGGATTGGGGAAAGATATGGACTAGAGTAGACTTACTTGTATTCTACTATAAACTTATTGTGATTCTAGCAATGGAAGAAATTACAACATTGATGTGGAGCCAGTGGCCACTGGAGGCTCTGGGGGAATGGAGAGGGAAAAACAATTGTAATACGGGGGCTTTTTCGGGACTTGGGAATCATCCTGAGTGACATTGCAATGACAGATATAGGCCATTTTATATCATCACACAACATGGAGAACTGTGTGGGAGAGAGTGTAGACTACAATGTGAACTATGGTCCATGCTTAATGGCAAAGTCCCAGGATGCATTTAACAACTGCAATGAATGTGCCACACTAATGAAGGATGTTTAAGTGGGAGGGTGTGGGAGGTGTGGGGAGTGAGGCATATGGGAATCCCTATATTTTTGTGTAACATTTATGTTATCTAAGTATCTTTTGAAAAGTAATAATAATAATTTTTTTAAAAAAAGCGTTCAGCCATGGCCACTGTCTTTTCTCAACTTGGCTCTCCTCTGTCCTCCGGCTGCTTCCACAGACAGCTCAGTTTTGAAGGTAAGTAAGACATTTTGATGAGGTTACTTCTGTCATGGGCCAGAGTGGCTCTTAATCCTCTTACTGGAGTCCTTTATAAACGGAATATATATATATATATATATATATAGAGAGAGAGAGAGAGAGAGAGAGAGAGAGAGAGAGAGCGCGCGTGCCATGGAAGCAAGAAGTTGAAATCCATGAAACCCGGAGGAGAAGGGTGATACCAGTAGATGCTGCCATGTTCCCTGCCACGTGGCAGAGGAGCCAGGGATGGCCGGCAGCCAGTCTTCAGGAGGAAAGCATCACCTTGATGATGCCTTGATTTGGACATTCTCATGGCCTCAAACTGTAAGCCAATAAATTCCCATTGTTTAAAGCCAACCCATTTCACTGTATCTGCTTTAAGCAGCATAGGAAACTAAAACACCATATGACCCAGTAATCCCACTTCTAGGTATAAACCCCCCAAAATTGAAAGCAGGGACTTGAATAGATATTTGCACATGGCTACTCATAGCAGCATTATTCACAATTGCCAAAAGATGGAAGCAACTCAAGTGTCCACCAACTGCTGAGTGTATAAACAAAATGTGGTATATGCATACAATGGAATATCATTCAGCCATAAAAAGGAGTGAACTTCTGATACATATGATGTGAATGAATTTTGAAGACACCATGTTGAGGGAAATAAGCCATACACAAAAAGACAAATATTGTATGATTTAGTTGATATGAAATAATTAGAATAAAGAAATTCATAGAGTCAGAAACTAGAATACAGGTTACCAGGGGCTGGGCTGGGAAAAGGGAATGGGGAATTAATGCTTAATTGGTGCAGAATTTCTGTTTGGAGTGATGGAAAATTTTTGGTAATGGATGGTGGTGATGGTAGCACAACATTGTGAATGTAATTAGCAGCACTGAAATACATATCTGAATGTGGTTAAAAGGGAGAAATTTTAGGTTGTATATAGGTTACTAGAATAAAAATAAAAACTTAAATCCATGGAACTGGACAACACAAATACTGATACTGTAAACCATGGACTATAGTTAATAGTAAATTATTAAAATATCCTTTCATCAATTGCAATAAATGTTAATAATAGGCTAGTATATGGGAATTATATTTTATGCATGATTTTTCTGTTATCCTACAACTTCTCTAATTTGAAAAAATTATATTAAAAAGGCTATATTCTGTGTGATTCCATTAATTATGCATTTGTAGAAAAGGAAAATTATAGGATCAGATATCAGATCAGTACTTGCCGGGGGCGGTGGGGGGCAGAGAAACTTTCAGGGTGACAGAAATGTCCTCTATCATGGCTGTGGTTCTGGTTACACTATCCTTCCTATTCATTTGTCAAAACAAATAGAATAGCACATTTTAAAAGGGTGTATTTTATTGCATGGAAATTATATTTCAGTAGACCTGACCTTATTTTTCTAAAAGAAAAAAGCCATGTGTCATTCTCTGTTGCCATTGGACTCCATCTGTCTCTACTTCTTAATGGGGTGCTGGCTGGGGTCCCTGTAGGCTGTCTCATCCCGACCCTCCCTGGGGAAAGCCCTGAGCTTCCAGTAGCCACACCTTACACACAGAGAGAAGGACACAGGGGCGGGGGATCCACCTTCTATCACCCTGAAATGCAGCCCAGAGGGGGGACATGTACTAGGTGAGAACACAGCCCAGACCAGGGGAAAGCCCTTTCCCCTCGGCCACTTCCTGGGCGCCCCCTCCCCGACCTTTACGAGGCACTTAGGAGGCAAAACATCATTGTCCCTGGGCTTTGATCCCAGCACAGCTTCCGGTGGTGCCTAATCTCTATAGGACATTTTGGGGAGCCAAGAGAGGCTAAAGCGCATAAAATGTTAAATTTAATCCTCACAATCACCTCATGAGGTGGGCCAGATTGAGGTTCAAACCTGTGTGAGCCTGACCTCAAGGTCAAGTAGATGGCCAGAACAAAATCGTTTTGTTTTAGAGAACCCCCTCCGTCCCCGTACCCCCCCCCCACACACACACCGCTGCTGTCGGCTTCTGTTTGTCCCGCAGGCGTGTGGTTCTGGTCCGCAGCCTGCGCCCTCGCTCCTGCAGCCAGTCCCCTGCACCCAGGCCTCCCCCCACCCCTCTCGAAATCGCGGCTGGCTCAGCGGCCCAAAGCCCTGCCTCTGCGGGGACTGCTCTGAGTGGGATTCATGTCCACCGTGGAGTAACTGGCACCTGGAAACGGAGACTCCAGGGTCCCCTGGAGGAACAGCCGTGCAGCGGATCCCGGAGAGGAGCCCGTGGACGCGCCTGGCTCCTGCAGGAGAAGCAGAGCAGCGCCCCCTGCTGGAGATCCGCGGCAGATGAGCAGAGACACCTGCACCGCTGGTGCCCTCGCGACGACGCCAAGCGTCGGAGCCAGGCGGGAACCCGCCCCTGGGCGGAGCCAGGTGTCGGGGGATGGTTGAGAAGGGGTACCGGCTGGGGGTTTCAGGAGGTGAGGGGGAAATGGGGGAGGCCAGAACACCGACTGTTGCAGACCTGTGGGAGGACTCCTGGAGCAAAAGGAGGGTCCAGCAGGCACCCCCTCTGGCAGGCGGACACACGTGCGGCCTTCCCACTTCCTGCCTGGGTGCTCTGGGCACTGCCATGGACCTCACCGATGGCCGCTGGTTCCTCACTTCCCACAGGTTCAAAACCCAGACTCTTTTACCTCCCCCATCCCCACCCCTGTCTTCTGTGCCTCCCCATTTCTTCCCCACCTGGGGGACGAGGGGTGCCTTCCTCATTTTGTTTAGTCCTGCCTATTCTCTGATGTCCAGCTGAAGCTCCACTTCCTCCAGGCAGCCTTCCCTGGCCCCCCAGTTTGTCCCTTTCTCTGAATTCTGTGAGCATTCCCATGAGTCCAGGCTGTACCAACTGCAGAGGGGGCCCTGCATCCTCTACAGCCTCTGGCAGGGCACTGGGCCTTATTAGGAGGTGGCTGGCTGCAGGGAACAGAAGACATTCCAGCCAGGACTCCACAGTCTTCTGTTGCGGCCCCTCTCCAGACTTCTGCATCTTTCTTCTCTTCTGCTTCCTCTGGTTTGAGCCTAAACGTAGATGCCCAGGCCCTGGCTTCAAAGTCTCTCCAGGTCCTCCAAAGTCTCTCCAAGGGCTGGGAGGCCCCAATCCTGGGGGCTGGGGAAGGGGATATGATGACCCCGGAGTCAGCTGAGGCCAGCGGGGTGGATCATGTGACTTGTACAGGGGCTCAGACTTTGAGGAGTGTGGTCAAATCCTCCAAGAACGGGGCAGGGCAGAGAAGAAACAGGATATCTCTGGTACAGCGGGACAGAGAAGATGCTGAATAAATTCTCTACTGCAGGCCACAAACCGTTCTCCTTTCCTGTATCCCTGGACTCCAGTCAGTCCAGATCCTGTCTATTTTTCTCACTTTCAGGTCAGAGGCCAAGGGGTGCTAGGAAGCGCTGAGTTCTAACGTAAGCCTGTCACTCAGCGTATCTGGGCGAGGAACTCAAATTTTCTGAAGATCCTCCTCTGCAAAATAGAGGTCATCGTCTTCACTGCCTGCAGACATAGGAGCAACTGGAGCTCAGAATCCAGCCGAGGGCCCGGCATCGACGTCCTGGGGACCCTGAGAGGCATACCTTTTCAGGTTTTGACACAGCAGACATCAGGATGCCATGTCACTGTGTCACAGGCAGTGTTGGTCTTGGGGGTAGGGGTGTGGGGTGTGGTTTGTTGTTGTTTTGTTTTTTGCACCGTACCATGAATGGCACCTTAGAATCCATGAAATAGGGAATGATCACGGGCTGTGCCGATCTTGGGCAAATGGCAGCATCGCTGGGCCTCGGTCTCCCCATCTGCAAAGTGGGGACAACGTTCCCCGCCCTCAGCCAGCGCCACTGGGGCGAAATGGGAGCAGATCCAGCTTGCACACCCAGAACGGGGACAGCAGCGTCGGCGCACTTGTTTGTTTATCTGCGGAGAGGGAACCTCAGCACCGAGGGCCAAGCAAATATTTGCGCTTATGGATTAACCTGAGCTCCAGGCTGTCATGGCGGCAGGAGGGCGACCTTGCCGCTGCTCTGCGGCCCACCCCAGTAAGTCCCCAGACCACCAGCGTTTTTTAGCCCTCAGGAGGGTGTGTGAGCAGGGGCAACAGCGGGGGGGGGGGGGCAGAAGGTCCAGGTGGGCTGAGTGGTGGTGAGGGGCAAATCCTGGAACTGAGCCCAGGTGGGTGGGAGGGGGCTGGGGACTTGGGGGGAAAGGCCTCTGAGGGTCTTACCCGGCCTGGGCCCATGCTTCGGAGGGCCCTCTCCCCAAGTGGAAGTCAGCTGAGGGCTCCAGGGCCCAGGCACGTCCCTAGAGGCAGCTGGGAATTCCGAACCCTCCATTCTCCACCCCCCACCCGCTAAGTCAGACCTGGGGCCTCTGATGTAAGTGCATCAGAACCAGCCTCAGAGGGAGTAAGCAAAGGTCGAAGGTGAGGTCAGCTGGAGTGTGAGGATGGGGCAGGGCCTGCCTGTCCACTGTTTCGGTGGCCACGGACGGCTCCTCGGTTGCTGGCGGAGTTAGCTCCATGGCTGTGTGGGACCAGGTGGTTCGGGGTGGTGGCTAAGGTCCAGTCTGGAGTTCTACCACCTCCTGGTTGTGGGTTTCAAACAAGTTACTTAACTCCTCTGAGCCTCAGTTTCCCCCTCTATGAAATGGGTGTGGCCACATTGATGCCTAAATGGTGTGGCTGTGAGATGTCCCTGAGATGGTAACAGCTCGTGTTTATTGAGCATTTACTATGTGCAAACCCTGTTTGAAGATGTGGATTAAGGCTTTCTTCTCACAACAACCCTATAAGGCAGAAATACAATTATTCTATGGAGTTTACCAGTGGGGAAACTGAGGCATGGGGCAATTGTCTTGCTCCACATTGATATCCACTGAGTGGTGGAGCTGGGATTTGAACCCAAGCAGTCTTGCTTCATAGCTCACCCTCTGAATCATGTATAAATTACTTAAAAGACACCCTAAGGGTCCAATAAACATTGGCTATAGAATAATGGCTAACATAGCGCAGCCAAGAGCTCAGCAAAGGCACAGCTGCACCCTCTACTGCCAAAGAAGAGGGGCAAGCTCTTTGCATGCTCAGGAGCCTTGGATGTCCTTATATATTTATTTATTTATTTATTTATTTATTTATTTATTTTTAAATTTTGTTTGTTTTGCGCTTTTTTTGTTTTGTTTTGTTTTTGTTTTTGTTTTTGTTTTTGTTTTGGATGTCCTTAGACCCCGTGTGTGCCCGTCCACTTTCTCTCTTCACCCTCAGACTTGAGACTGGGGGTACAACCCTAGCCCCATCCAGACCAGGAGAGTGGGGCCCTGACTCTGTCTAGTGAACAAGGACCCCAATCCCAGCTTCATTCCGGTCATCAGGTCATCAGCCCCAGGGCGGTGGCATGGTGGCAGGCCAATCAGGAGCCTGGGGGCACCACCAGGAGCTCAGAATTTTTTCTCGGCCAGGTGTCAGTAACTCCAGAATGTGGCAGCTCTCAAGCCTCTTACTGCTCATGGCCACTTGGGAAATTTCCAGCACACCGGTTCCCCCTGGTAAGGCCATCCTTCCCCACCCCCCACACCCCCCAAGCCCTCCCTGGGGCTCTTTGGGCCTCCAGACAGCCATCTCTGGCACCTGCCCAGGCCTGCACATCCCCACCATCTCCTCCGAGCTGCCTGCGAGCTGCACTCATCTGCCCATGAGGCGTCTCCCCGGGCCTCCCCGGGGGGATGGGATGGCAGGGAGCCCATGGTCATGTCTGGGGGACCCTCCTTCTGCTCTCTGGGGAGCGGGTCACATAGATGGCCCCGGTGTACCCCTCTCCACCCAGACTCAGGCCACCACCCGCTCTGGCCCAGAGCGACCTCTGCTACATAAGATGCACATCAGTCACTTTGCTGCCTGCCCCCACCCCTTCCCTGGTCCCCATGGCCAGCAGCAGGAGGCCAAGATTCTCAGGGAGGCCCTTTCTGGAGCTGCTGACCTGCCTGGGGTGCCCTTTGCCCCCCACTACCACCACCTGTGGCTGCTCAGCTCAGGCACATCTGCCTCTAGAATGCTTTCCTGGCCTGCCTTTGCATCCCCTCCACCCTTCTTGTTCACGCCCCCTGACTTGATCCCTCCCTCCTGGCTGTCCCATTGGACCTCTCGGAGGGAGGGGGACACTTGGGTACGCTCACCAGTGATGGGTCCCATCCTCCAGACCCATGCCAAGGGATGTGTGTGGGGGTGCTCCATGACGGAAGGGAAGGAGGAGCGGGCGACGGCATCAGGATGGACTGGCATAAGGAGTATTCGCAGAACAACAAAATGGATTTAACTCCTCGGTCTTAACAATATCGAGAATGACACCAGCAGCACCCGGCATTGGGGATGCTTGTTTCTGTGCCAGGCACTGTGCTAAGTGTTCATCCCTGTTTTTTGGATGAGTAAGCCGATGTCCTCCCCTGCATCCTCCCCTCCCAAGGAGCAAGGGAGAGCATCATTATCTAGGAATTACAACTCCTGTGGGGGTTAGAGAGGAGAACCCAGCTGAGTGAGCTGCCCATCTCTTCTCCTCCACCCCCTACCCCCCAAAACCAGACTCAGTGTTCTCTAGCAGCCACGGGGCCCACCAGGTGCTGCGGATCCGCAAACGCGCCAATGCCTTCCTGGAGGAGCTCAGGGAGGGCAGCCTGGAGCGGGAGTGCATGGAGGAGACCTGTGACCTGGAGGAGGCCCAAGAGATTTTCAAAAACCTCAAGGACACGGTAAGGCTGCCCAGGCTGCGACGGGAGGGCGCGGCCTCAGGGTGGGCTGGAGGCCAGCCAGGGCCAGGCACAGCAGGCAGGGGTGGAAGGGCTGGGGACCCGCCAGCAAGGGCCCCCCCTGTGAGTCGGGTTGGTGGTAGGCTCTGGCTTTGTCTGCTCCCAGCTTGTTGGGGACAAGGGGGGAGAGTGGAATGAATGGGACGCTGGCCCCATGGCCTTGAACAGGGCACACGTGATTGCAAGGAACCGAGCTCTCCAGGAAGGAAGCCTAAGTGGGGTCCCTCTGCAGCCCCACTGAAGGTGGTTCAGTCCACCTGCCACCCCACCAGCCGCCATTGCTCCTTCTCTCTCTCCTCGGTGGTCCAAAGGCCACTGTCCCTGCTCCTATCCAGGCACCTTCTGATCAGGATGCATGTGAAACTTCCCAATGTGTGTCCATACACACTCTTAGTGCTCATGGGAGGAAATGTGACTGCCTGGGGAATCTGATGAAAGGCTCTGGCCTCTCTGCTAGGGGCCAGGGTGGGGGGATGGGCTTGGTAAGGGAGGGGCCTTCTGATACAAGGCCCCATCCATCTTCCCTCCAAGGGTTCAGCTACTGGACCTGGAGCTGCCACCACCAGAGCTGTCCATAGCAACTTCCTGGTGGAGGTCATCAAGGCTGACAGGGGCCCTGTGGGTGGCTCCTTCCCTCGTCCTCAGCCAGTGCCTTCTTGACCCCATTGGCTCTCCTCTCCATCTCCACTGCCTCTTTTCTCAGTGGGCCTCCTCTGCAAAGGCCAAAATGACTTTTCACATGTGCAATCCAAGCACACCACCTCCCTCCCGTGCCCTCCCCCGTGTGCCCCAGCTCGGGAGGGCAGAGCTGCTGCTGCTCGGCCTGCTGGGCGGCTTGGGCGGTGGAGCCCAGCATCACCTGGCACCTTGTTAGAAAGGCAGATCGCGTGTGCCCCAGACTTTCCCAATCAGCAACACTGTGTCTCACCAAGGAGATCCTGACGCAGCTGAACTTTGAGTACTGCTGGCTTAGGGAAAGACCAGATGAGTGAGAGGAGGCAGTGGGGGCTGGGAGGAGGCACAGCAGCCAGGGCATGTGGGATGGAGATAGAGCAGGGGAGAGGAGCAGGGAGCCCCGCCATATTTAGGGGACAGCAGCACTAGTGGCTAGGCACAAATAAGGGTGGAGCCTTCCCCTGCACCAGCCTGGGGGAGGCACCCTTTGGACTCCCTGACCTCTCCCTTCTCCCCACAGCTGGCCTTCTGGTACAAGTACATGGGTGAGTGAGTCCTAGACCTTTGGCTGCAGTGCTGGTGCCCTCCACTCCCCCCTGCCCCTTCCCTCGGGGTCTCGGTTGACCAACGGCCCCGGGAGGGGGTCTGGAGGTCCCAGTGACCCCCGCCACCCGCCCTTCTCTTCCCCTGTATCCCAGACGAGGACCAGTGTGCTACCCGGCCCCCTGGACACCCATGCAGCAGCCCATGCTGCGGGCATGGCACGTGCATCGACGGCATGGGCACCTTCCACTGCAACTGTGACAGCGGCTGGGAGGGCCGCTTCTGTGCCTACGGTGAGGCGGGGGGACCGGCGGGGACTGGGGGAGAGCGGGGCGGGTGCGCCCCACCTGCCTGGATCCTCTCCTTTCTCTGCCCAGAGGTGCACTTCTCAGACTGCTCGGTGGACAACGGCGGCTGCGCTCAGTACTGCCTGCAGGCTGAGGGTGCTCGTCGCTGCAGCTGCGTCCCAGGTTACCAGCTGGCGGATGACTTCCGGGAGTGCCAGCCCGCAGGTGAGTGCTGCCCCTCCCACCCGTGTCACCATCCCCTCCCACCCCCTCCCCAAGCTCCATTTCTATCAGGCCTTATGCTAAGGACTGCCAAGGAATCCCACGCTGCTGTTAGTTTGGGCCGACATCCCTCCGAAAACCACTTACTGGAGTAGGGTGGGAGGCAGAGGGAAACCAATGGGAAGCTTATGTTGAAAGAGGATCAGCATTGATCGAGTTCCTTGGGTAAAGGGAGACATGCCTACCTCAACACAAGCGGCTTTCATCTATCTTCTAGTGTCCTTTCCTTTCAGCCTGCAGAACTCTCTTTAGCTTCTCTTTTAGGGTTGGACTAGTGAAGATGAACTCCCTCAGCTTTCATTTAACTGGAAAAGTCTTAATCTCTCCATCATTTCTGAAAGACAGATATAGAATTCTTGTTTGGAAACGAGTTTTTTTTTGTTTTTTTTTGCTTTCAGCACTTAAAAAGTGTCACCCCACTGCCTTCTTGCCTCTGTGGTTTCCTATTAGAAATCGGCACAATCTTATTGAGACTCCCTTGTATGTGACATGTTGCTTCTCTCTTGCGGCTTTCAGAATTCTTTTTTTGTCTCTAATCTTTGACAGTTTGATTATAATATGTCATGGTGTGAGTCTATTTGGGTTTATCCTGTGCGGAGTTCATTGAGCGACCTGGATGTGTATATTCTTATCTGTGGAAGTTTGAGTCCTTTGTGGGTCCCAGGAAATTATGTTCTTAAATTGGCCCATTCCTCTGGGGGTGAATCTTTAATTGGATTAGATTCCGTTAAGGGCTGTTTGATTAGATCACTCCAGTAAGGGTGGGTCTTGATCCTCTTATCGGAGTCATTTATAAACTGGAATCAGCAAAGTCACAAAAAAGAGAAACCCCCAGAAGTTGAGAAAGAAGGCCCCGGGTGCCAGAAGCTGATATCAATGGGACATAGAAGCTGAGAGAGAGCCACTGAAGCCAGAAGCTGAAAGCAGCGAGGCCTGCAGGAACCTGATCCCATAGTTGCAGCTCAGGGAGAATGCATCTCCTGATGATGGCTTGGTTCAGACACTTTCACAGCCTCATATCTGTAAGCTTATAAGTTAATAAATCCCCATTGTAGAAGCCAACCCATTTCTGGTATATTGCCTTGTCAGCCTTTAGCAAACTAAGACAATATCTTTCATTATATTTGGAGAGGTTTTCAGCTATTATTTCTTCAAATATTCTTTCTTTCCCATTCTCAGTTTCTTCTCCTTCTGGGTCACTCAGAATGCGTATATTGGTACGCTTGATGGTGTCCCACAAGTTGCTCAAGTTCTGTTCACTTTTCTTCTATTTTCTTTCTGCTCCTCAGATGGGATGATTTCAATGATCTTATCTCTAAGTTCACTGATTCTTTTTTCTTCCAGATCCAATCTGCTGTTGAACCCCTCTCAGGAATTTTTTGTTTCTGTTACTGTGGTCTTCAGCTCTGTTTGGTTCCTTTTCATAATTTCTCTCTATTGATATTTGCTTTGTGTGCATCTATAATTTTCCTGATTTCTTTCAGTTCTTTGTCCATGTTTTCCTCTTTGAGTATATTTAGGACTTTTTTTTTTTTTTTTTTAAGTATTTTTCTGGTATGTCCCAGGTCTGGTCCTCCTCACTGATGGTTTCTAATTCTTTAATCTTCTCCTTTGCCTGGGCCATAACTTCCTGCTTCTTTGTATGT
Source organism: Tolypeutes matacus (assembly GCA_026826555.1). Taxonomy (NCBI): domain Eukaryota; kingdom Metazoa; phylum Chordata; class Mammalia; order Cingulata; family Chlamyphoridae; genus Tolypeutes; species Tolypeutes matacus. The sequence continues at coordinate 7,715,269 of JAKSZT010053840.1, forward strand.
TTTGTAATATTTTGTTAAAACCTGGGCATTTTGTTATTTTAATGTGTTTTCACCGAAATTTTGACTGAAGTATCTGTTTCTTAAGCTTGTAGTCAGCTAGTGCTATGACAGAGATATCCTTGAATTCTAAGAGCTAACAGCAACAAAAAAGGATGAAAAGAAAACACCTTTCCCATTCTTTGTAGATTGTCCTGTGTGAGTGCTCTCCTTCAGAGCTTATCTGTATAAGGTGTTTAGAGAATAGCTGGAGGCCAAAGTGTAGGGGCCTCCCTGATTCTTTCTGTGCAGGTGTCTTGTCTTGGGCATGCATGTGTGGCATTAAGAATTCCCTCCATTTAATCGATGGGAATGTCCCCTCTTCCCTAGAAGACAGTTTCCTCATGGTCCCAGGCACTGCACTGTATGTCCTACCGTCAACAATCTCTTCCCCAGGCAGCCACCACTTGGCTGCTCTCTCACAGTGAGTGCAGCCTAGTCACTTTACTCAAAGCACAGAAGCTTTGAATGAAAAAGCTTAAAAGCTCCTGTGGGGGGATGGATCCCTGGAGATTCTCACTGCATCATCTTATTTAGTGTTCTTTTATTGTGCTGCCATTGATTGATTTGGATATCAGGGTAATAGTGGCTTCATAGAATCAACTGGGAAGTGTTTTCTCCCCTTCTACTTTCCTGGAAAGGCTCCTTGGAAGAGACTGTATAGAATTGGTATTTACTCTTCTTTGGATATTTGGTAAAATTCTCCAGTGAAACCATCTGGGTCTGAAGATTTCTTTTTCAGGAAGTTTTTCTTTAGTAGTCATAGAACTAGTCAGGTTATCTACTTCATCTTGGCTGAATTTTGGTAGTTTGTGATCTTTGAGGAGTTGGTCCTTCCCTTTAAGTTGTCAAATTTATGATTGTAAAGTTTTTTTGTGTGTTCATACTCACAGCAATGGATTAAGATAAAAAACATATTTTTCTGCGGTATGTAATCAACCTACCACAGTCCACTCTCTGGACCCCCAAAAGACATGTTCTTCCCACATGCAAAATACATTCATTCCATCTCAAAATCCCAAAGCCTTAAGTCATTTCAGAAACAATGCCCAGCACAGGGTCTCATCAAAATCAGTTTTGGGTGTGGTTCATTCTGGGGCAAAATTCCCTTCAGCCTGATGGTCCTATGAAACCTGAAAAAAAAAACAGTTATTTGCTTCCAAAACACACTGGTGGGACAGACATAGGATAAATATTCCCATTCCAGAAGGGATAAATTGGCAGGAAAACAGGGGTCACAGGTCCTAAGCAAGTGCAAACCAGCAGGGCAAATGCCATTAGATTTCAAGGTCTGAGAGTCCTTTGTGTTTCTTCTCCCTGTGTTGTTTGTCTGTCCTCTGCTTCCCTTTCTGTTCCTCTCTTTGTTTTGGCCCCCTCTTCCCTCTTGGCCGCTCTCCTTGGGTGTCTGGTGACACAGCAAGACACTAAAATCCTGGGTATGCCTTTGGACCTACTGCCTTTGGGCTTTCCTGCAAGACCTCCTGGAAGGCTCCAGTCACTGGGACATGCCTTACTATCCAGACCTCTGGGGTCTTTCCTTTTAGCCAGTTTCTGAGAAGAATCCTCCAAGCTCCCACTTGGGTGGGTCAAGCCTGGCCTCTGGCCCCTTGGAGCAGGATGGGGAAAGGGAGATGGGGTCTACAGGGGTCTGCATGACTCCCTAGGCAAGCCCTACACCTCACTCTCCCACTGCAGTGCCTGGAAAGCCTGGTCTTGGTTTTACCTTCTGCAGGGATACAGGCACGAGAGATGGGGAGTCAGCTCATGATGCAGGGTGGGCCAGAGGTCCAGGTCTCTATCCACTTCTATTAAAACTCTTCCCAGTCTCTCATTTGCAATCCCACTTGCACACCCTCTTTCAGCAGCTCAGACGCTTCTCGGGGTCTGCTGCCATCAAACTGCTGGGGCCCCCTTCCTGCCTGAGGTTCCACTTTCTCAGTCTGCTAAGTCAGCTACCATGTCTACCTGCTGTCCAGCTTTGGGGATTTTGCTGCAGTTGTCTCCTCTCCATGCTCTGTCATCATGCAAGCCCAATGCTGAAGAGCCTTTGGTGGCTTCCCTTTGCTCCTACAAGTTGCCATCTCTCAACCTGGCATGCCCACCATGAGCCGGCTGGCAGAACTCTCAGCCCCCCTTCTCCATCATGTGCTCTGTCCCCATCGCAAGGAGACCTCACAACTGTGCTCAGAGCTGCGCTGCACCGCTCCTCCCCTTCATCATTCCTTAGCTTTGGTAGGAGCGCGGCAGCCTCACTCCCGTATCTCGGGGAACACCCACACCAGCCCTGCATCACGTGGGGAGAGCTCCGTGCTTACACACAAGGAAACTGAAACTCAGGACACACGGCAAGGTAGTTGATGCTACTTGGTCTGACCCTTGCCATTGGATGGCACTGTTTGTTGACTGACTGACCGACTGATCCGATGGGATTTGCAGCTGATGGTAATGGAGCGTTCTAAGCCCTTTTCTTCATTTATCCTTTTTTTTTCCCCCACCCTACAATGCAGCAAACTGGCCTGCAGAGAGGGGGTGAGTAAAGATGGGAGGGCAGTCTTGGAAGTGGTGTTCCCTGACCCCCTCACCTTCTCCCTCTCCCTCCAGTGAAATTCCCCTGTGGGAAGCTAGTGAAGCAAACAGAGAAGAAACGCTACAATGTGAAACGTAATGTAGACCACGTAAGCCAAGCCTACCTACCTGCAGACCAGGTCAGCCCATCTGCAGACCAAACCAGCCCATCTGCAGACCCAGCCAGCCCATCTGCAGACCCAGCCAGCCCACCTGCAGACCCAGCCAGCCCATCTACAGACCCAGCCAGCCCAACTATAAACCCAACCAGCCCGCCTACAAACCAAACCAGCCCA
>JAKSZT010053840.1:7718175-7830282 GCA_026826555.1 Tolypeutes matacus
AGCCCATCTACAAACCAAACCAGCCCATCTACAAACCAAACCAGCCCGTCTGCGGACCAAGAGGACCAAGTTGACCCACGCATCATCCAAGGGAAGCAGGTCAAATTGGGAGAGAGCCCCTGGCAGGTGAGAGGAGAGGCAGCACCACCTACTGGGAGTAGGAGCAGACTCCCCACCAAGAATGCAGAAACGGCGGGGCAGCGCTGGCTTTTGTGGGGAGCCAGGATGGGCATAGGAAATGCTGGAACCCTAACGCAGAGGCCCCGGCTGATGGGAGAGGGGAAGGAGTGAGGCTTGTCTCCTAAGTACCCTTCCATCCTCAACTCGGGAACTAACCTTTCTTTGGGTCCTTCTTTGCCAGGCATTGGGGGAAGCTGAAATCAACAAGCAGAATAAGCAGGGTCCCTGGCCTTGGGGAGCTCACAGACTCTGGGAGGGTAAGGCCCCTAGACAGACCCAATGGGACCAAAGCCAGGTCACCCAAGGCAGCCTGGGGGCCTCAAAGGCTCCCAGGGGATGCGAGGTGAGGCTTGAGCCCCCGAGAATAAGACCTCCATGGGACCTGCTGTCCGCGGCTGAGGATGTGCACAGGATCAGTGCGGGCAAAGGCAGGGAGACGCCTGGAAGAGGCCCAAGCCATAAAACATAGAGCAAGAGTGTATTAGTCAGCCAAAGGGGTGCTGATGCAAAATACCAGAAATCGGTTGGTTTTTATAAAGGGTATTTATTTGGGGTAGAAGTCCACAGTTACCAGGCCATAAAGCGTAAGTTCCTTCCCTCACCAAAGTTCATTGCCACATGTTGGAGCAAGACAGCTGCAGACATCTGCCAGGGTTTAGGTTTCTAGGGTTCCTCTCTTCCTGGAGCTCCATTTCTCTCCGGGCTCAGCTCCTCTGTTTCCTCCACAAGGTCAGCTGTAGACCATGAGGCTCTATAGGCTTTACCTCTCTCCACAAGGCCAGCTGTGAACTATCAGGCAAACAGCTTGTCTCTTTTCCTGGGGCCTTCTTCCTCACGACCCAGCTCTCTTACTTCTCAGGGCTCCAGCTCAAGACTCCAACATCAGAATTCCAACTCAAAACCCTCCAACTCAAAACCCTCCAACTCTGTCCTTTGCCATGTCTTTTATCTTTGAGACCCCACCCACCAAGGGGTGGGGCTCAATGCCCTACAGATGTGGCCCAGTCAAACCCCTAATCATAACTTAATCATGCCCAGATGAACAGACCAGTTTACAAGCATAATCCCATATCTATTTTTGGAATTCATAACTATATCAAACTGCCAAACTACTACAAAGAGGGAGTGGGTGTAGCTCCGTGGTTGAGCGCCTGCTTCCCATGTATGAGGTCCCAGGTTCAATCCCTGGTACCTCCTGAAACAAACAACAACAACAACAACAACAACAATCAAACTATGTTTGAGCAGTATGCCCCAGGGCTTGTTCATTAAAAAGGCTGCAGAGGGGCAGAAGGAGGTGCAGGGGGAGGGATGGATGTAGATGTGTTCATATTTCCATTTTGATGCTAACTATCGATGTGTGTGCGCATCTCTTGGCTATACCGTAGGAAAACGTTGTTAAATAATTCGATAGAAACATACACTCTTGCTAATAATTCCATATAGATATGATAATGAATTCTCTTAGAAGCATTATACTTATCACACTCTATTGCTTTATGTCTCATTTTAAACTGAGCCTTAAAGGAATGCAGTATTTGTAACTCTGCCAATATCTATAGTCCTGTTGCCATTTTTGTCTCTTATGAAATTTTTGTCCCCAAGAAAGGCAGAAATTCATTTTTCCCACCGTGACTGAGTTGGTATCATGTGTTCTTGGTTATTGCAATACCTCATGGCTTTGGGGCTTTGAATTGGTAAATATTCATGATGTGTGAAAAAGCGTGATCCATTCTTTGTGATCCTAAACACATACAAATGTGTGCCCAGTTGTGTGTCTACACACACAGCACCTAGAAGGTTAGGTCAAACTCTAAACTGCTTGTGATTCTGGATGGCTTTTGTGTTCTTTGCTTCTTGTCTTTTTTAGTTTTTTATATTGCACAATTAACTTAAAAGTTTGAAAGAAATGTTATTTTACAAACCTTTTTTAAAAAAAAACAAAAACATACAGCGTGGGAAGATACCAGAAAAGGGCAGTAAGTCGGGACCGGGGAACCCTGGAGGGGCCTCGTGGGGGCAGCCGGCAGCACTGCTGGAGGACCACGTTAGCAGCAGCACCGAGACCCAGGCATCCTGGGCTTGCAGTGGTCCAGGACAGAACTTTGATGGCCTCACCCCCTTCCAGGTGATCCTGCTGGACTCGAAGAAGAAGCTTGCCTGTGGGGCGGTGCTCATCCACACGTCCTGGGTGCTGACCGCGGCCCACTGCATGGAGGACTCCAAGAAGCTCTCCATCAGGCTCGGTGAGGGAGGGGCCGGGCCAGTAGGCTGCCCAGGTTTGGGGGACCCTGCTCCCCAGGGTGCCTCAGGCCTCTCTGCTCACTGTCTGCCGTGGGTGGCTTCCCGGGCCTGCAGTCTCACTGCCTGGCCTGTGAGCAAGCGCTGAATTCAGGCCAGCGCTCTGCCCTGGGGGATGGACATCCACGTCACCCTGGGGAAGGAGCAGCGGGGCAAACACTCCATCTCGGGCCTGCTGCCGCTGGGTCTGCCTGGGCTTAGCCCCTCGGGGGAGAGACGCCCCTTGCCCGCTCTGATGGTGCCCCCTCTGCCCGCAGGGGAGTATGACCTGCGGCGCTTTGACAAATGGGAGGTGAACGTGGACATCAAGGAGGTGGTCATCCACCCTAACTACAGCAGAAGCACCACCGACAATGACATCGCGCTGCTGCGCCTGGCCGAGCCCGCCATCCTCTCGCCAGCCGTCGTGCCCATCTGCCTCCCGGACAGCGGCCTGGCGGAGCGCGAGCTCACCCGCGTCGGCCAGGAGACGGTGGTGACCGGCTGGGGCTACCGCAGCGAGGACAAGAAGAACCGCACCTACATCCTCAACTTCATCCAGATTCCCGTGGTCCCACACGACGAGTGTGTCCAGACCCTGGACAACATGGTCTCTGAGAACATGCTGTGTGCTGGCATCCTCGGGGACCGGCGGGACGCCTGCGGGGGCGACAGCGGGGGGCCCATGGTTGCCTCCTTCCACGGCACCTGGTTCCTGGTGGGCCTGGTGAGCTGGGGCGAGGGCTGCGGGGACCCCCGCAACTACGGCGTCTACACCAAAGTCAGCCGCTACCTCGACTGGATCCACAGCCACATCAGGGCGGAGGAAGCCTCTCCCAGGAGCCAAGAGCCTTAGGCTCTGCCCCTCTCACGGGAGCGGGGCTGCCAAATGGCACCAAACAGGACATTAAAGGGGCATGCAGCAGGCCGGTCTGTCTGTCCTTCCACTCCTTCCCTGGGCTGTCCTGGAGGGAAGTGACATCTCCTGAGCATCTTAGGTCTGTCACCCGCTTCATGAACAGAATCTCATTTAACACCACAGCGACTCCTTGTGGTGGGGAAGGGCAGATGCAAGTTTTGTGGGGTCTGAAGCTGATAAAATTTGGGAAGCTCTCTTTTTGAAAAAGAATAAAACATATGAATACGAAATTGCTAGAGCCCCCCCGAGGGCCTTGGAGGGGGCTTGTGCGAGTTAGGGATCCTGAAGCATAAGTGTTGGTAGCTTTACAGTCAACCCATGTTACAGATGAGGAAACCGAGGCTGACACAGTGAAGCCAGGATTTGGAGCTGAGGTCTGACTCCAAAATGCACGAGCTCCTCTGTCTCCCCTGTTGCTGGAGGACAGCCATGGTGAGCACAGGTGTGGAGGCATCTTGGGATCAGTGCTGGGAGCAGCCAGAAGATACTGGTTCAACTCAGAATAGCTGACTTAACCCAACCTTATAGGCATAACTGGGTGAGACAGAGACATAGGCAAAGATCCCCTGATTTGCATCATTGAGTACCTGATAAACAGGGATGGTGGTGAGACAGCAGAGGAAATTAGTTCTAAAGTAAGAACTCTCCATGTGCCTTTGGGCCATACAGTTCACCTCTTTGGGTGTCAGTAAAATGAAGGGATTGGACAAGAGCAGGGGTTCTCAGCCCTGGCTGCACATTTCAGCCTCTAGGGGAGCTTTTAAAATGTCCAGTCTCACCCCCAGCTATTCTGATTTACTTGATTGTGACGAGGGGATGGGACCCCAGACATTGGCACTTTAGAAACCTCCCAGGTGGTTTTAAGGTGATGCTGGGATTGAAAGCAACTGTCACAGATGATCTCTCAGGGCCTTTTCTGCTTGGGTTGGTCTAGTGCTGAGAGCAATGAGAACGAAGACCAGAAATCACAGAAAGTATGGCCTAACCCAGCAACAGGGAAGGAGGACTTGATTTGTGATCATGCCAAGCTGCTGCCTACAGGAAGTGAGGACACCAGGACCCAGTGAGCTAGCAGTCTATGTGCAGCCACCAGGAAAGAGGCATGCATGGGTCGGGGAGAGGTTAACTGAGCTGGAAAAGGTTTAGGAATAGGTGGATGGAAGGCAGCCCAGGGCTGAAAACACCTGCACAGAGTGAGCTGGCCCCGAGTGGGAGATGGAGCTGATGGATTGAGAGAGGGAAGAGAGCTGGAGGTCTTCGGCCCTGTTAACCATCCCCCAGGCTGGCTTCCTGTCAAGATGGTTAAATAGCATGGGCTGCTGACCCCAAAGTCACATGGGGAGAAATACACAGAGGAAAGCTTGGATTTGGGGAACAGCAGTAGTAACAATCACCAACCCACTAGGAATCCCCTGGCATCAGTTGACGGGGTACGTATGGGAACGGAGACAGCCACAGGCTGGAGGAAAGATTGTAAGTTCTGCTCCTGCCTCTCGCACTTTGCCCTGGAAATGTCACTGCTGCCCCTTCACAATATGGAAAACAGCAACAGCCCAGGTGAGGAGGCAAAAGCCCTGCCAAGTGAGGGGCTTCTGAAAACAGGTATGTGCTGGCCACTTGTCCTGAGCATTCACTCCTGCATCCCCTCAAACCCTCTGAACCCTGAATTTAGTGACACTGCCTCCTCCAAAGACTGCTGTGTGTTTTTTCCTCCAAGAGTTTAAAGGAGGAGCTGTGTGTTGAGTGTCAGTAAAGGAAAGTGATTCCTACCAGTTCTGTGGAGCTGTTGCTCTCCACCTGGGCTCACCAACAACTCCTTCACCCAACTTGCCATCCTTTAATGCTGCAAGACCAGGACCTGACTTGTATCCTTCCCCATGCACATCCCCAGATGGAGTAGATGATAGCTCCACCACCCCCCTGCAAATAAAACATGATCTCATAGGCCAAAATAGACACCCAAGGAGATCAACCCCTATGAAAGAACAATCTAAACAAAGACTCCCTATCAGAAGCAGAATTATTGGAATTGGACCACTGGGCCATTGGACCAATGATTTAAATAGGCACAATATACATACTAAGAAACTAAAGGGAGATATTACCAAGTGAAGGAAGAACAAGAAATGAGTTGAAATATTAGATATGAAAAAAATAATATAGTTAAATAGAAAAGATAAATAACAAGATGGATATAGCTGAAGAACAAATTAGAGAATTGGAAGATTAGATTGAAAAAACCCACTTGAGGCAGGAGAAAAGGATAAAGAAATTTTTAAAAAATATGTAAAAGAAAAGCTAAATAATGTGGTTGATAGAAGTAGAAATTCCAACAATTAGACAATAAAAGTCCTAGAAAGATGGTAGTAAAATGGGAAGGAGGAGAAAAAAGGAAAATAAAAGTACCAGAATTAAAGAAAGTTAAAGAACTCAGGATGAAAGGGCCTATAGGATGCAAAATGGGAGTGAGAAAGAAAAATCCATCCCTAGAAACATTAGAGGTAAATTTAATAATATCAGAGACTAAAATATACCAGAGAGAAAGAGCAGGCTACCTGGATATAAAAAGAAAATGGGCAAAAGTCCATTGCTTTCCTATGTATCAGCAATGAACAATCAGAATTTGCAATTAAAAACACATCATTTACATAAGAAAAAGAGAAAGAGAGAGAGAGAAAAGGAAAAAAGAAAGAAAGGCATAAATCTGATAAAATATGTACAAAATCTATATGAGGAAGACTACAAAACTGTAATGAAAGAAATAAAAGAAGATCTAAATAAATGGAGAGATATCCCAAGTTCATGGAAAGTAAGACTCAATATTGTTAAGATGTCAGTTCTTCCCAATTTGATCTATAGAGTCAATGCAGCCCCAATCAAAATCACAGTAAGTTATTTTGTGGATACCAACAAAATAATTCTAAATTTTATATGGACAAGCAAAAGGCTCAGAATAGACAACACAGTATTGAGCAGAAAAAGTCAGAGGATGACACTATTGACTTCAAGACTTACTATGAAGCAATAGTGTGGTATTGGTGAAAAATAAAAAAACAGATCAGTAGAGCAGAATAGAGAAATAGACCCACTCAAATATAGTCAACTGATGTTTGACAAAGGAGCAAAGGCAATTCAACAGAGAAAGGATAGTCTTTTCAACAAATGGCAACAAAGGGGCTAGAGCAATTGGTCATCCACAGGCAAAAAAAAGGAATCTAGACACAGACCTTTCAGTTTTCACAAAAGTTAACTCAAAATGGGTAATGGGCCTAAATGTTAAACACAAAACTGTAAGACTTCTAGCAATAACATGGGACAAAATCTCCGTGACTTTGGGCTTGGTGATGGCTTTTTAAGTACAACACTAAAAACCCAATCTATGAAGGAAAAAAATTGGTAGGTTGCACTACATTAAGATTAAAAACTTCTGCTCTGCAAAAGACACTGTTAAGAGGGGGAGCTGATGTGGCTCAGCGGTTGAGCGCCGGCTTCCCACATACAAGGTCCCAGGTTCAATCCCTGGCCCCAGTACCTCAAACAAACAAACAACAACAAAAAATACAGGTCAGCAGTCAAAACTGAAATTAAAAGACACTGTTAAGAGAATGAGAAGACAAGCCACACTATGAGAAAATATTTGCAAAACACATATTGGATAAAGGACTTGTATCTACAGTATACGAAGAACTCTTAAAACTCAAACAGTAAGAATATAACCCAATTTTAAAAATGGGCAAAATATCTGGACAGACACCTCAACTAAGAAAATATGTAAATGGAAAATAAGCATATAGAAATGCTCACCATCATCTGTCATAAGGGAATTACAAATTGAAACAACAATGAGATACCACTACACACCTACTAGAATGGCTAAAATCCAAAACACTGACAATACCAAATGCTAGAGAGAGTGAAGCAACAGGAACTGTCATTCACTGTTGGTGGGAATGCAAAATGGTACAGCCACCTTGGAAGATAGTCTGACAGTTTCTTCCAAAGCTAAACATAATCTTACCATAAGATCCAACAATTGTACTCCTAGATATGTACCCAAATAAGTTGAAAACTTAAGTCCACACAAAAACCTACATATAAATGTTTATACCAGCTTACTTAATAATTGCTAAAAGTTGGAATCAACCGAGATGTCCTTCAATAGGTGAATGGATAAACAAACTGTGGTACCTCCATACAATGGAATGTTATTCAGCTATAAAAACAAGTGAGCTATAAAGCCATGAAGAAGCATGGATAAACCTTAAATGCATACTGCTACATGAAACAAGCCAGTCTGAAAAAACTACAAAGTGTATGACTCCAACTATATGACATTATGGAAAAGGCAAAACTATAGCGATAGTAAAAAGATAAGTGGTATCCAGGTGTTTGGAGGGAGGGAGGGAGCTCAGGGCATTCTTTGGGGCAGCAAAGGTATTCAGTATGATACTGTAATGGTAGATACATGACATTAGGCATTTGTCAAAGCCCATAGAATTGTGCAATCCAAAGAATGAACCATAATGTAAACTATGGACTTTAGTTAATAATAATGTCAATATTGGTTCACCAATTGTCACAAATGTACCACACTAATGCAAAATGTTTATAATAGGAGAAACTTGGGGGGGGAGGGATTAGAAGGCACATAGACTCTCTGTACTTTATGTTTAATTTTTCTGTATACATAAAACTTCTCTAAAAAAATAAAATCTATTCATTTTTAAAACAAAAGAAAATTGAGTGAGAGTAATGACAGCAAAAAAGGCAGCTGGAGAACTCCAAGAGCCCATTCCTCCACAGAAACACTAGAAAACCTGGCAAAAGCTGTCAGAACCAACTTTATTCAAACTCTAGAAAATAGTAAAAGGTTTAAAACAGCCAACTGAATGTTTAATCAAGAAAAAGAAACCTAGTAGGGCAGCTTGGCAATGGTCTTGAAAACAGCAGCCCACATACCTGATATAGGTGCCTGTGGCTGGAGGGAGCAGAGTGGGCCTTGTTCTCAAAGAATTGTGGTTTTCTCTTTCAAATTGCCATCCCTGAAGGATGAATGCAAACCACTTGCCTTTATTTCTCTAACTCAGAACACTCTAAAGGTAGAGAAGGGGATAAGTGGAGGGTGTTGGTGGAAATCATTCAAAGGCAATGAACTAAACACTGAGGCAAATAATATCAATGAAGCAAACTATAGACACACCAAAAGGCTTGGGAGGAAGGCCTGGAGGGTAAGGTGCCTTGGAGAATAAGAGCTTGGAAAGCTTCTATGTATACCAGGGAATCTAGAAGGCCTAGTGTTGTACAAATGCTCAGAAAAGACCTGAGAAAGACCTAAGTTCTCACCTCTGGCTGGCCTTCAAGCTCCATGCAAGCAGAAAGTGAAGGCTAAGACAGAGCTGTAAATGGCCTAAGCACTGAAGTTATGCCCCAATATAGACACACAGAGCCCAGTTGCAAAGATTTTTTTTCTCCAGGTATTTAGAGACTTTGGTGACCACATGTTACAAAGAACACAGTCTTCACAAGAATAGTTTAGAAAAGTCACTAAGTGAACAAATGACAACCCACATCAAGCAGTAACATCAAACCATGGGAAGGAGGAAGAATCTGACTTCCAGAGTTACCACAATATATATACAAAATGCACCCCCCCAAAAAAAAAATTACAAGGCATGAAAAGAAATAAGAAATCTTAGCCTATTCACAGGAAAAATATAAATGAGCAGAAACTGTCCCTAAGGAAGCCCAGGGTTTGGAATTACTAGGCAAAGATTTTAAATCAACTCTCTTCAGTAAGCTCCAAGAGCTAAAGGAAACCATAACAAAGAACTAAAGGAAGCCAGGAGAATGATATCTCAACAAATAGAGACAGAAATTATTAAAAAGGAACCAAACAGAAATTCTGAAACTGAAAAGTACAGTTAACTGAAACCAAAATTTCACTAGAGGGGTTAAACAGTAGATTTGAGCAGGCAGAAAAAAAATTGGTGAACCTGAGATATGTTGAGATTATCCAGAATGAGAGGAGGAAAAAACAAAAGAATAAAGAAAAATACACAGAACCTGCAAGACCTGTGGTACATCATCAAACGTACCATTATTTGCATAATAGGAGTCCCAGGAGGGGAGGAGAAAAAGGGGCAGAAAGAATATGCGAGCAAATAATGGCTGAAATCACTCCAAATCTGAATGAAAACAAATTTTATGAAAGCTCAATGAACTCCAAGAAGGATAAACTAAAAGATATCCACACTGAAACATATTATAATTTAACTAACAAATCCAAAGATTAAAAAAAAGAATCTTGAAGCAGCAAGACAGAACTTATCACATACAAGCGGCCATCAATAAGATTAATAACTTATTTCTCATCAGAAACCATAGAGCCAGAAGGCAGTGGGATAATATATTTAAAGTGCTGAAAGAAAAAAAAATCAGCCAAACTATCTTTCAAAAAAGGAGAAATTAAGACTTTATTAGATAAGCAGTAGCTGAGGGAATTCATCCCTAGTGAGTCTGTGGTACAAGTAAAGCTAAAGGTAGTCTTTAGGCTGAAATGAAAGGACACTAGAAAGTAACTCAAAGCCATATGAAGAAATAAAGAACACTAGTAAAGTTAACTACATAGGTTAATATAAAAGGCAGCATGATTGCATTTCCTTTTTATCTTTACATGATTTCAAAGACAAATGCATAAAATAATAATTATATATCTATGTTGGTGGACACAGTATAAGGCTCCATGGTCCCAGCTCTTTCTGTTCTCAGCTGTAGGCTAGCATATGGCTTCTCTCTCTCTCCAGGGCTTGTTTCTTTCCGGGCTTTCTTAACTGTTCAGATATAATCTGAAAATAACAACATAAAGAGAGAGGGACAGAATTGTATAGGAGCAGAGTGTTTGTACATTATTGAAATGAAGTTGGTCATAATTCAAACTAGATTGTTATAAATTTAAGATATTAATTGTAATCTTGCTAATAAAATAACTAAAAATATACATAAAAAGAAATGATAAGGGAATCAAAATGATACACTAGAAAAAATCAGTTAAACACAAAAGGCAATAATAGAGGAATTGAATAAAAAGATGACATATAGAAAACAAATAGCAAAGTGGCAGAAATAAGACCTTCCATATCAGAAATTACATTAAATGTAAATATAAGGACAGGCTATACATTAGGCTACAAAACAAGTCTCAAGACATTTAAATGATTGAAATAATATGAAGTGCTTTTTTCTGCCACATTGCAATTACCCTAGAAATCAATAACAGAAGGAATACTGGAAATTAAACAACATACTCTTAAACAAACCAATAAGGCAAAGAGGAAATCACAAGGGGTATTAAAAATACTTTGAGATGAATGAAAATGAAAACACAACATATCAAAATATATGGAACACAGAGAAAATAGTGATGAGGTGGAAATTTATAGCTGTAAACACCTACTTTAAAAAAATGATCTCAAATCATTAATCCAAATTTATACCTTATGCAACAAGGAAAAGAAGAGTAAATTAAACTAAAAGTTAATGGAAGGGCATTAAAGATTACAGCAAAGATAAACAAAACAGAGAATTAAAAACAAAAGAGAGGGAGCAGCTGTGGCTCAAGCAGTTGGGTGCCCGCTTCCCACATGGGAGGTCTTGGGTTCGGTTCCTGGTGCCTCCTAAAGAAGATGAGCTGACAACAAGCAAACACAATGAGCAAAGACAATGAGCAGACACAGCAAGCAAACAATGAGCAAACAGCAAGCAGACAATGAGCAGAAAGATGAGGGAGCCATCTCAGGGTGGGGGGAGAAACTCAATGAACTCAAAACTTGGATTGTTAAAAAGATTAAGAAAATTGAAAAATTTCTGCTAGACTAATAAGAAGACTCAAAATACTAAAACCAGAAATGAATCTAGGGATATCACTACTAGCCTTACAGAAATAAAAAGTACCATAAGAGAATATTATGAACAATTGTATGCCAAAAATTAGATTACCTGTTGTATTAGTCAACCAAAGGAGTGCTGATGCAAAGTACCAGAAATCTGTTGACATTTATAAAGTGTATTTATTTGGGATAGAGGCTCACAGTCACAAGGCCGTAAAGCATAAGTTACTTCCCTCACCAAAGTCTCTTGCCATGTTTTGGAGCAAGATGGCTGCCAGTCTCTGGGAGGGTTCAGCCTTTCTCTTCCTCCTAAGGCTCCATGGTCCCAGCTCTTTCTGTTCTCAGCTGTAGGCTAGCATATGGCTTCTCTCTCTCTCCAGGGCTTGTTTCTTTCCGGGCTTTCTTAACTGTTCAGGGCTCTGGTCTCTTCAGCTGCAAACTATCAGGTGAATGGCTCAGCTCTCTCCCCAGGGCTGCAGCATCCAAAAACTCAAATTTCTGTGTTCTCCTTTCTCCATGTATTTACTTCCATGTGAGAGTCTGTTTTATCTCCACCAAGGGGGTGGGGAGTCAACCCTGTATGCCCTAATGAAGTAGTCAAATAAAAGCCCTAATCTTGATTTAATAAAGTAAAAGTGAAACCTGAATCTAATACAATCTAATATGCCCAGAGGTACAGACCAGTTTACAAACACAATCCAATATCTATTTTTGGAATTCATAAACAATATCAAACTACTACATATATATGTAATGGACTTCTAGAAAAACACAAAGTATCAAAAATGACATAAGAAGAAATAGAAAATCTGAATAGATCTATAAGAAGTAAAGATATTGAATAAAGAAATCTCTCATCAAAGAGAAGGCGAGGATCAGATGGCTTCACTGGTGAATTCTAGCAAACATTCAAAGAAGAATTAACACCAGCCCTTCTCAAACTCTTCCCAAAAAACAGGAGGGTACACTTGTCAACTCATCCTGTGGGGCCAGCGTAACCCTGATACAAATCCAGGCAAGGACATCACAAGAGAAGAAAACTATAGATAAAAATCCCTTCTAAATATAAATACAAAAATCCTCAACAAAACATTAGTAAACCAAATTCAGCAACATATTAAAAGGATTATACAGCATAATCAAAGGGGATTTATTCCAGGAAGCAAAGCTGGTTCATTATAAGAAATTTAATCAATATAATACACCACATTAATAGGCTGAAGGGGAAAATCCACATTATTGAATCAATTGAGCGAGAAAAAACATTTAACAAGTGTAGCCGTTTGGCAGTTTGATGTAATTATGAATTCCAAAAATATATATTGGATTATGCTTGTAAACTGGTATGCTAATATAGGCATGATTAAGTTATGATTAGGGCGTTAACTGGGCCACATCAGTAGGGCGTTGAGCCCCACCCCTTGGTGGGTGAGGGAATCAAACATAAAAGGCATGGCAAGAACAGAGTTGAAGCAGTTTTTTTTTTTGTTTTTTTGTTTTTTTTGTTTTTTTTTATTGTGGGTAAAAATCAAAATTTTCACAATACATACCAATATTTGTAAAATGATATATAAATATATATGCATATATGTACATTTGCTTACAAAAATGTTATTTATATATATATAAATATATTTTAAGAGGTGCTTAGATTACCCAAAATATTACACAGAACCCACTGGGATTCCCATATTGCCCACCTCCCACACCTCCCACCACATCCCACACAAACATATCCCACAAGTGTGGCCCACCACCCTCAATGGACTTACACATCCTGGGGCCTTGCCACCAACCATAGACCACAGTTCACATCGTAGACCACACTCACTCCCACACAGTTCTGAGTGGTGTGTGCTGATTTAAAATGGCCTACATCCATTGCCACAACGGTACTCAGGACAACTCAAATAAGTCCTCCCTGCACATGGTTCATCAGTCCCTTCTATTCAAACCTATATGTGATGCTGAAGTTTTTAGGTATAATTCCAGAGACTGGAGCCTCTGGCCTACCTATGTGCCAGGTGTGCGTGGAATCTCGGTGGAGCTGCAACTCCTACCCTACAGCTCAATGGACTCATCCAAGTCACCTGGCGAGGAGACAACGATGGGCAATGGCCATCCCAGAGAATGGAGAGGGCCTGCATCTGCAGGCAGGATCATCCCACCCACCATATCCATGGGATATAAGCCCTCTCTCACTTGGAGGTGGAGTGGACATCACTATCCCAGTCCCCTCAGGATTGGGGGAAGAACTATGGACTAGAGTGGACTTGATGGTATTCTGTGGTGATTCTAGCAATGGAAGAAATTATAACAATGAGGTGGATTCAGTGGCCACTTGACACTTTTGGGGCAGGGAGGGGACGAGCAATTGAAGCAGTTTTGATGTTGTAGTTTTGACGTTGGAGAGAAGGCCCCAGGATAGAGACGAGCCATTAGCCTGAGAGTTCACAGCTGGCCTTGTGGAGAGAAGCAAAGCCTAGAGAGCCTAATAGTCTACAGCTGAGGAAACAGAGGAGCTAAGCCTGGAGAGAAACGCAGCCCCCGGAAGAGAGGAACCCAAGAAGCCTGAACCCTGGCAAACGTCAGCAGCTGTCTTGCTCCAGCACGTGGCAATGGACTTTGGTAAGGGAAGAAACTTATGCTTTATGGCCTGGTAACTGTGGACTTCTACCCCAAATAAATACCCTTTATAAAGACCAACCAATCTCTGGTATTTTGCATTAGCACCCCTTTGGCTGACTAATACAACAAGATTTAACAACTGTTCATGCTAAGAACATTCAACGAACTAGGAATAGAGTGAACTTCCTCAGCCTGAAAAAGGACAGTGATAAAAAGCCCATAGCTAACACTATACTCAATGATGAAAGACAGATCTTTCATCACTGAGTGATGATCTTTCTAAGATCAGGAAAAAGACAAGGATACCCACTTTTGCCATTTTTATTCATCATTGTACTGGAAGTTCTAGCCAGAACAATTAGGAAAGAAAAATACATAAAATGCAGGCAAATTGGAAAGGAAAAAGTAAAACTATACTTGCAGAGACATGATTTTGTATCTAGAAAACAATAGAGTCCACAAAACAACTATTAGAGCCTATTAAACAAATTCAGCAATGGCAGGATAAAAGATCAACATGCAAAATCATTTTATTTCTATACACCAATAGTGGAAAACCCTAAAAAGAAATTTAAAAAACAATTCTATTTACTATAGTTCAAAAAGACTAAAACACTTAGGAATAAATTTAACCAAAGAGGTGAAAGACTTGTACACTGAAAACCACAAAAACATTAATGAAAGAAAGAGGACCTAAATAAATGAAAAGGCATCCATGTTCATGGATTGGAAGACTTAATATTGCTAAGGTGCTAATATTCCACAAAGTTATCTGCAGATTCATTATAATACCTACTAAAATCTCAATGGCCTTTTTTTTTTTCAGAAATGGAAAACATGAACCAATAATTCAATTGGAATTGCAAGGGATCCTAAATTGCCAAAACAATCTTGAAAAACAAAAAAGTTGGAGGTCTCACACTTCTGATTTCAAAACATATTACAAAGCTGTAGTAATAAAAACTGTGGTACTGGCAAAAGGATAGGTAGATAAATAAATTCATATGTCTACATAAAATTGATTTTCTACAAGATTGCCAAGGCCATTCAATGAGAGAAAGAATAGCCTCTTCAACAAATGGTATTGGGAAACTGGATGTACACATGCAAAAGAACAAGGTTGGGCCCTTACTTCACACACACACACACACACACACACATATATATATATCTCAAAATGGACAATGGCCTGTATAAGAGCCAATACTGTAAAACTCTTTAGAAGAAGACAAATAGGGTTAAATATTCATGACCATAAGAGTTAAAACTATAAAAATCTTAGAATAAAACTGACCTATTGATTTAACACAACTCTTATCAAAATCCCAATATAGGCAAACAAAGTCGAGTAGCTAAAACAATTTTGAAAATAAGAGAATAAAGGGGGAGAAATCACTCTACCCAATGTTATGGCTTACCATATAGCTAAAGTAACCAATACCGTGTCATATTGGTGGAGGGATACCACAATGGATGAGAATAGAGACCCAGAAATAGACCCACACAAGTGTGGCCAACTGGTTTCTTCCTTTATTTATTTATTTTTTCTTTTTAGTTTCTTTTCTTTTCCCAACTGATTCTTGTCAAAGGTGTAAAAGCAATACAATGAAGGAAAGATTTTCAACAAATGGTTCTGAAGCTATTGGACATCTACAGACAAACATAAAATATGAACCTCAGACCTACATCTCACACCTTACATAAAAATTAACTCAAAATGGATCATGAACTTGAATGTTAACATGCAACTATAAAAAGAAACAAGAAGAAAGTACAGTTAATGGAAACTCTGAATAAGATGGATATAATGATAAATGTAATTAGGTTAAACTCACCAATTAAAAGAACACTCAAAATAAAAATTCCTACAACATGTTGTCTATAGACAACTTAGAAACAGAAATACACAGAAAGGTTGAAATTAAAAATGCTAGAGTGAGAATATTCTTGCTGTCTTGTGATAACAGGGCAGGCTAAACATTTGCTATATTAGAAGCCATGCATGTGTCCCCAGACCTAGTTTTTCTCCCTAGGTCTGGTTTTTAGAATGCTGGTGATAAACTAAGCCTGATTTATTATATGACCATCCTGTATGGGAAATTACTGTAACTCTAGATATCTTTGGCCAACCTTAAGAGATATAGCAGGGGGATGTATGTGGCTCAAATGATTGGGCATCTGTCTCCCATATGGAGGGACCTGGGTTCAATCCCAGGGACTGCTTGGTAAAAATAAAAAAGAAGAAAAATATAGAAGGCGCAGGCCACCAGACCCCACGAGCGGGTGAACCCTCCAGGCCCTGCGTGTGTATGTGCTGTCAGGCCCCACAAGCCATGCAGCAAGAAGATGATGTAACAGGAGAGTGACACAAGGGAGAGCCAAGACGAGACGTGCCGAAAAACCAGGAACTAAGGTGGTGCAGGCGGTAGGACGCGTCTCTCCCACATGGGAGTTTCCGAGGATCGAATCCCAGTGAAGACAAGAGGATAAGGATGAGAAGAGAGGGCAGGAAATGGACACAGAGAGTTGCTCAGTGAATGGACACAAAAACAGCAAAAACGGGGTGTGTGTGTGTGTGTGTAAAAATGGATAAAAGTAAATAAATAAATCCTTTAAAAAAAAGTATAGGGGAGGAAGATATGGACTATAGTTAGTAGTAAAAGTTTGATGATGCTCTTTCATAATTTGTTAATAAATGTTTCACAACAATGCAAAGTATTTGTGGTGGGGTGATGTGTGGGAGCCCTGTATGATGCTATGCATGTTTGTTTTGTAAGTTCACAATGTTTACTGAACACCTATTGTTTATGTATGTTCATGTATGAATGATATACTTCAAAAAATTATTAAAAAAAAAATGCTAGAAAGTCCATGCAAACTTGAATGCAGAGAAAGCTAGAATAGCAATCCTAATAAGTGATAAAATGAAAGTCAAGGAAAAACACATAAAGAACAAAGATGGACATTATATACTGATAAAAGAATCAATCACGGACTTCTGAGAAGATGGTAGGTTAGAAGGCCACAGGACTCTCTTCTCTCCACCAAAAATAGCTAGAAGACAGGCAGAAATGGCCTGGGAAAAAAATCTTCTAGGATTTAGGATACCAGGGGAAGGCTGGACATGACCTAAAAAAAGGAAAAGAATTGCAATGCCAAAACTGTGAGTTAAAAGCTGCAGCTGCTGCTGCCAGCACCCTCCTCCACACTAAAGACATTTTGAATACTCAGGCCTCTGGGCGGGCAGCTACAGAAAAGTGTGTGGGGCAGGGATCCGCTGCCCCAGGAAAGGGGAAGGAGAGGGACACAGCCAAAGACTGATTCAGCTTTTGACCCACAAATTTGGCCTGCTGTGTCCCACAAGCCCTTCAAGGCTGGGTGGGGCCGTGCTATTGTTTGCCTTGGGATCAGGCAAGGGACTAAAGAGATCTGACCTTCTCAATCTCCCTCTCTACTAACTGGGACTGATTGTTAAGGTTGCAGAGGGGAGTGGGATTATTTCCTACCCGACAAAAGGGAGGAAGCTGACAGCAAAGGTTGGAGAACTGTCTCTGAGAAAGTTTGAATTACAAGGCTCTTAGTCTCCAGGCAGGAACTTATATCACACTGATCCAGTCCCTGTTGCAGCAAACACACTCTGATGAGGCATTGAACTGAGAGGGCTGCCAAGGGGAGCCACCTGCTGGCAGACCAAGGAAGTGCACTTGAGGAAATTAAAAGTAAATAAGTAAGAGAGGTTTTTTCTGGCCTTTATATCCTCCATCCCCAAGGCCCTAGGAAGTGGGCCTGTAACCCTTACTGGATCCAGAGCCCAGTTTTGAGCAACTAACAGAGACAATCCTAAAGACCCAGAACAGGTTGAACGAAGGATCAAAGAACAGCAGTAACACACAGCCTCCTGCCACTAAATCCCTAAGAAAGAGAGGGAAATGGAGTATCTGAGTAAGCTACATCCTAATCAGAAACCTAGATATCAGCAAAAAATTATGAGCCATACTAAGGAAATGGAAGACATGGTCCAAGAAAAAGAATATATCAAAGCCCCAGAAGAGACACAGGATTTGAGACAACTAATTAATGAGATGCATACAAATTTCCAAAATCAAATTAATGAGTTGAAAGACAATATAGCCAAAGAGATAAAGGACATCAAGAAGTCATTGAACGGGAAGCAGATGTAGCTCAAGTGATTGGACTCCCATCTACCATATGGGAGGTCCAAGGTTCATTTCCTGGGGCCTCCTGGTAAAGGTGAGCTAGCCTACATATCAAACTGGCCCACGAGGTGAGCTGGCACAACAGAAAAAGAGACAAAGAGGAGAGACAATGAGAGACACAACAAACTAGGGAGCTGAGGTGGCTCAAGCGATTGAGTGCCTCACATTGGAGTTCCCAGGATCAGTTCCCAGTGCCTCTTGAAGAGAAGACAAGCAGACATAGAGAGCACACAGTGAATGGACACAGAGAACACACAGTGAGCGCAAAACAACAAGGGGTGGGGTGGGGAATGAAAGACAGGTGAGATAAAAAAACACAACAGAGGCATACAACAGCAGATGCAGAATGATAGAAAAAAGAATAAATGATACCAAAGACAAAACAGCTGAAATTGAAGAGAGAAAAGAACAGAGAGAGAAAAGAATGGAAAAAATTGAGCAGGGGCTCAGAGAGTTGAATGACAACATGAAACACAACAACATACATGTCATGGGAGTTCCAGAAGGAGAAGAGAAGGGAAAGGGGGCAGAAAGAGTATTGGAGGAAATAATAGCTGAAAATTTCACATCTCTCATGAAAGAAATCTGAGTAAACCTACTTCACACACACACTACTCAGAATGTCAAACGTCAAAGATAAAGAGAAATTTCTGAGGGCAGCAAGGGAGAAGCAAATCATCACATATAAAGGATGCCCAGTAAGACTTAGTGTGGATTTTTCATCAGAAACCATGGAGGCAAGAATACAGTGGTATGATACAATTAGGATACTGAAGAGAAAAACTGCCAGCCGAGAATTTTTTATCCAGCAAATGTGTCTTTCAAATACAAAGGTGAATATAAAATATTCATAAGCAAACAGAAACTAAGAGAGTTCATAAAAAAAGAATCCACCTTTGCAGGAAATGTTAAAGAAAGCCCTAGAGCACGAAAGAAAAAGGAGAGAAGCTTGGAGGACAGTATAGAAGAAAGAATAACAGAAAGGATAAACAAAAGAGTAAAAAGACAGATGAAAAATAAAACATGACATATGAAAACCAAAGAGGAGGAAGTAAATAATGATATTAATGTAAACAATGCATTTACAGTAATATCACTGAATGTGAATGGATTAGGCTCCCCAATCATAAGATATAGGCTGACAGAATGGATTTAAAAAGCATGAGCCACCCACATGCTTCTTACAAAATACTCACCTTAGATCAAGGGATACAAACCGGCTGAAAGTGAAAGTTTGGAAAAGATACTCCATGCAAGTAGCAACCAAAAAAGAGCAGGGGTAGCTATACTAATATTGGACAAAACAGACTTTAAAAGCAAAAAAGTTATAAGAGATACAGAAGGCCATTATATATTTTAAAAAGGGACAATCCACCAGGAAGATATAACAGTCATAAATATCTATGCACCTAACCAGGGTGCCCTAGAATAAATGAGGGAAACACTGGCAAAACTGAAGAGAGAAATAGACATCTCTACAATAATCATTGGAGACTTCAACACATCACTCACATCATTAGATAGAAGCAGACAGAAGATCAACAAAGAAAAAGAGAACTTGAACAATATGATGAACGAGTTAGACCTAACAGACATATATAGAATGTTGCACCTAAACTCAGCGGGTTATACATTCTTCTCAAGTGCCCATGGATCTTTCTCCAGGATAGACCACATGTTAGGTCACAATGCAGCTCTCAATAAATATAAAAAGATTGAAATTATACAAAGCACCTTCTCAGATCATAATGGAATGAAACTGTAAATCAATAATAGATAGGAAAGAGGTAAATTTGCAAATGTGTGGAGGTTATACAGCACATTCCTAAAAAATCAGAAGAATTTGCAAGTGAAATCAGTAAATATATTGAAACAAATGAAAATGAGAATACAACTTATCAAAACTTATGGGATACATGGAAGGCAGTTGTATTAGTCAGCCAAAGGGGTGCTCATGCAAACTACCAGAAATCTGTTGGTTTTGATAAAAGGTATTTATTTGGGGGTAGAAGCTTACAGTTATCAGGCCTTAAAGCTTGTTACTTCCCTCACCAGTCTATTGCCACGTGTTGGAGCAAGATGGCTGCTGATGTTCAACCTTCCTCTTCCTCTTAAGGCTCCATGGTCAGGCTCTCTAGGCCTTGTCTCTTTCTCCAGGGCTTGGTTCTCTCTGGGCTCAGCTGCTTGGTCTCTGCACAAGGCCAGCTGTAAACTATAAGGCAAATGGTGCATCTCTTTTCCTTGGGCCTTCTCTCCTTCCTCACAACCAAGGTCCTCTGTGTGCTTACTTCCTGGGGCTCCAGCTCAAGACTCCAACTTCCCTTCTCTGCAGTGCAGTTTTTCTGTGAGGCCCCACCCATCCTACTGATGTGGCCCAATTAAAGCCTTAATCATTATTTAATCAAGTAAAAGTAAAATCCCTGAATCCAATACACTCTAATACGCCCAGAGGAAAAGACCAGTTTACAAGCATAAACCAATATTTCTTTTTGGAATTCATCAATAATATCAAACTGCTGTAGCAGGATTGAGAGGGAAATTTATACCCCTAAATGCCCTAAATCAGAATAAATCTGAGGAAAAATTACCCAATACATTTTATGAAGCCAACATCTCTCTAATACCAAAGTCAGATAAAGACACTACAAGAAAAGAAAATTACAGACCAATCTCTCTAATGAACACAGATGCAAAAATTCTCAACAAAATATTTGCAAATAGAATCCAACAGCATATTAAAAGACTTCTACATCATGACCAAGTGGGATTTATTCCTGGTATGCAAGTCTGGTTCAACATAAGAAACTCAATCCATATAACACACCACATTAACAAATTGAAAGAAAAAAGAAACACATGATCATCTCAATTGATGCAGAAAAGTCTTTCAACAAAATCTATCATCCTTTCTTGATAAAACACTTCAAAAGATAAGAATAAAAGGATAATTTCTCAATATGATAAAAGGCATATATGAAAAACCCACAGCCAACATTGTACTCAATGGGGAAATGTTGAAAGCTTTCCCTCTAAGATCGGGAACAAGACAAGGATGCCCATTGTCAACATTGTTATTCAATATTGTACTAGAAGTTCCAGCTAGGGCAATTAGACAAGAAAAAAAAAATTAAAAGAGGAAGTAAAACTCACTATTTGAGGATGACATGATCCTATATTTAGAAAATTCTGAAATGTCTATGACAAAGCTATTTGAGCTAATAAATGAGTTCAGCAAAGTGGCAGGATATAAGGTCAACACGCAAAAATCAGTAATATTTTTGTACACTAGTATTGAATAATCTGAGGAGGAAATCAGAGAAAAAAAAATCCTATTTACAATAGCAACAAAAAGACTCAAATACCTAAGAATCGATTTAACCATTTAACCAAAGAAGTACAGGACCCATATGCAGAAAACTACAAAACAAAGTTAAAAGAAATCAATGAAGACCTAAACAAATGGAAAGACATTCTGTATTCATGGATTGGAAGACTAAATATCATCAACATGGGAGGTTCTGGGTTCAGTCCCCAGTGCCTCCTAAAAACAAAAATAGAAACAACAAGCAAACAAACAAAAAAGCCAACTCAGGGGAGTTGATGTGGCTGAGTGGTTCAATTCCTGGTCCCAGTACCTAAAAAAAAAAAAAAAAAAAAAAAAAAAGAGAGAGAGGGGGGCAATTACCAAATTCATTTGGAAGGGAAAGTGCACCCATATAGCCAAAAGCATTCTAAAAGAGAAGAGTGATTTGGGAGGAATTTCACTGCCTGGCCTTGAAACATATTACAAATCTTTAGTGGTCAAAACAGCATGGTACTGGCATAAAGATAGACACATTGATCAGTGGAATAGGATTGAAAGTACAGAATAAACCTTCATCTCTATGGCCAACTGGCTTTTACAAATGTACCAAGTTAATGTTAATGGGACAAAACAGTCTCTTCAACAAATGGTGCTAGGAGAACTGGATATCTATATCCAAAAAAATGAAAGAGGACCCCTATCTCACTCCCTATACAAGAATCAACTCAAAATGGATCAAAGACCTAAATATAAAAGCCAGGACCATAAAACAACTAGAAGAAAATGTAGGGAAACATCTTAAAGACCTCGTGGTAGGTGATGGTTCCTAGGACCTTACACCCAAAGCACGCGCAACAAAATAAAAAATAGGTAAATGGGACCTCCTCCAAATTAAACACTTTTGCACCTCACAGAACTTTGTCAAAAGGGTGAAAAGGCATCTGACTCAATGGGAGAAAATATTTGGAAATCCCTTGTCCGATAAGGGTTTGCTATCCATGATCTATAAAGAGATGTTACAACTCAACAATAAAAAGACAAACAACCCGGTTAAAAAATGGGCAAAAAATAGACATTTGTCCAAAGAGGAAATACAAATGGCAAAAAAACACATGAAAAAAATATTTAACATCACTAATGATTGGGGAAATGCAAATCAAAACTACGAGATATCATTTCACACCTATCGGAATGGTCACTATTAAAAAGACAGAGAACTACAATTGTTGGAGAGGATGTGGAGAGATAGGAACACTTATTCACTGTTGGTGGGAATGCAGAATGGTACAGCCACTGAGGAGGACTGTTTGGCAGTTCCTAAAGAAGTTGAATATAGATTTGCCACGTGACCCTGCAATACCACTACTGGGTATAGAACTGAGAGCAGGGACATGAACAGACATCTGCACAACGATGTTCATAGCGGCGTTATTCACGATTGCCAAAAGTTGGAAACAATCCAGGTGTCCATAAACCGATGAATGGAAAACAAACTGTGGTGTTTTCACATGATGGAATATTATGCAGCTGTAAGAAGAAATGAATTCATAAAGCATATGACAATATGGATGAACCTGGAGGACATTATGCTGAGTGAAGCAAGCCAGACACAAAAGGACAAGTACTGTATGATTAAATATATGAATTAAATATATTGTATAACATATTGTATGATACTTGTTATATAAAATGTAAATATAAATCAGCTTATTAAGATGACATTAGATTAGTAGTTATGTAGGGCTGGGGAAGGTATGTTAAGGAGTGTTGAGTTTTTCTTTTTGGAATAATGAAATGGTTCTAAAATATTTTGTGGTGATGAATGCACAACATTGTAATTATACTAAAAGCCATTGATTATACACCTGGATAGATCATATGTTATATGAATATATTTCAATAAAACTGCTTGATAAATAAATAAATAATTGTGCAAGAATAGCCAGAATTAGCAGCTAATTACAGCAGGGGAAACAGAGTGATTGAGAGGTGAAGAATTTTCTTGTTTGTTTGTCTGGGTATTTTTGTTTATTGTTATTATTATTATTGAAATAATGAAAATGCTTTAATAATGATTGAAGTGATGAATGCACAACTATGTGATTATACCAAATACATTTATTGTAACTTTGGGTGAATTATATGCTTTATTAATATGTATCAATAAAATTGATATGTTAAAAAAAGAATCAATTACATAAAATAATGTGTTCCTAACAATATAACCTCAAAATACATAAAGCAACAACTTGACAGAAGTGTAGGGAGAAATAAGTACATTAACAATTGTATTTTTAAATTTTATTGTACTCTCTCAGAAATCAATAAATCAAACCGCTAAAAAAAAAAAGTGGAGATATCAAACATTTTAACAATAAAATTAATATTCTTGAGCAATTTTTTTGAGCACACTAGGAATATTTATAAAAATATACTGGGCTATGAAGGATACCTGAATAAATTCCATTTTTTATGGCCAAAAGGCAACAAAAATAAAAATGATTAACAAAAAAACAATTTAACAGAGAGAATCTGCAACTGCAAGTAAGATAATCCCATCCATCTGCCCCATGGGATCTAAGCCCCCTTTCAATTAGAAATCCTCAAGATTGGGGAATGAACAATAGACTAAAGTAGACCTTCTATTATTTTATTATAGATTTATTGTTATTGTAGCAATGGGAGAACTTTTACCATTGATGTGGAGGCCCTGGAGGTTCTGAGGGGAGGGAGAGGGAAAAACAGGGGTTATATGGGGGCATTCTGGGGACATAGGAATTGTCCTGCATGATGTTGCAATGACAGATACAGGCCATTGTATATTTTGTCATAACTTATAAAATTGTGCAGGACAGAGTGTAAACTGTAATGTAAACCATAATTGACGGTTAGTGGCAATGCTCCAATATGTGTTCATCAATTGTAACAAATGTATCACACTAATAAAGGATGTTGTTAATGTGGGAAAGTGTGGGAGAGGGAGGGAGTGGGGAATATGAGAATCCCCCATATTTTTTATGTAACATTTATGTAATCTAAAGTTTCTTTAAAATAAGTAAATAAACAAAAAATATAGTTTAAAAATCCCCTATGTCTGCAAATGAATTAGCATATTACCAAAAATCACAAAGGAAATTAAGAAATACTAAGAATTAAATGTTAATTTGTGGGACCTGGCTAAAGCAATGCATAGAGGGAAATTATATCTTTTTTTTTTTTAAGATTTATTTTATTTATTTATTCCTCCTCCCTCGATGTTTTGCACTCGCCGTCTGCTTTCTGTGGCTGTTGTCTGCTTGTCTTCTTTTTAGGAGGCACCGGGAACTGAACCTGGGACCTCCCATGTGGGAGGGAGACACCCAATGGCTTGAACCACCTCCACTCCTTATGTCTTAATATACTTAATCAAGAAACAAAAAACCACGTTAAAAGCAAGTAAGCTAAGAATTCTATTGAAGAAGCTGGAGAAAGAATAACACAAAACCAAAGAAACAAGAAGAAAGGAAATAATAAAGTAAACGGGGCATTAATCAGTGTAGAACAGCCGGGAGTGGGGAAATGGAGAAGAGGAGCAAATCCCAAACTGGTGCTATGGAACGACTGAGAGGCAGACCGCTGTTGAAGATGAAACTGATAAATGCAGATTAAAAAGAAAAAGAATTAAGGGTGGCGGGATAACTACGGATACAAGAAAAATTAGAAATAAAATTAGCAGCTGTATTATATACTAATAAATTTTAAAACCTTGATGAGACAGATAAATTCTTGAAAAATTACAAAATATCAACATTGTGGTGAGAAGAAAATTGAAGTAGTGGTTAAAATCTTTTCTCCTCCCCCTCAAAATCCTCAGCCAAGGATGATTTGGGGTATGTGTGTGTGTGAGTTCTTCCAAACGCTCAAAGGACAGTTAATTTCTATCTTAAGCAATTTCTCCTCAAAATAGCAAACAATTCAAAGCTGCCCGGCCCAATTTGTAAGCCTTGGTGGCCACTGCTAAATCATGGGAGCCATTTGCATGGTTCCTCAGCAACCTCTCAGACGGGCGGGTGGTCCCAAGGCTCTGTGAGTCTTGTGTGGGAAACTCACAGAAAACGGCTCCTTTGTTTCCTACACTGATAATAGCTGCATAGGAAAAACTTTAGTCATTTTCCTATGCATTAAGGATAATCATTAAATCCACTTTAATAAAGCCTTTTTATTGAAAAAATAAAATGACGTGAAAAGAAATCCAAGACTTGGTTGAAAAGCGACTTATTCCTGCGATATTTCCAGAGTTGAATCACGGTGGCATCCTGTAGAGCAGAAAGCAGCCAGGTACTGGGGTTAGGTCAGGTGGCCATTTCCCCGCTGGTGACCTAAGGCTCGTTACATGGCCTTCCTAAATGCTCGTTTCCTCATCTGCAAAGCTGGGGTTCACACTATATCCAGATGTTTGTGAGGATCAAAGGAAAACAAACATTTGTAGCGCCGGGTGCCTGGAGGTGGGCACTGGCTTAGCCCCAGCCCCACCCCTTCCTCCTTACCACTTCAAGCGAAGTCCAGGGCTGAGGGTCACAGGGAACCCAATCTCTTCAGGTGCAGGAGAATTCAGTTCTCCCTTGGGAGCCGGCAACACACAGAGTGCCCCGTGCTGGGGCTGCTGGGCCAAGGGAATGGGGAGTCCTTGACCCCTGAGGGGAGCAGATGGGCCAAGGCTCAGTAGTAGGTGGGGCCTGGTGAGAGCAGGATGAAGCTGGGAGAGAATGGAGGGGCCTAGAGAGGCTGGGGGTGAGGGTGGCCTCACTGCCACCTTCATTGCAGGTACTTGCTGAGCACCTGCCGAGAGGATCTGCCTTCTCACAGCAATCCGTGGGGAAACTGCTGACTGTCTCCACTTCGAGGAAGAGGAAAGGGCCCAGAGAAGCTCCCTATGTTGCTACTGGGGAAGTCTGGGTGGGAATGCAGCAGGCTCCAAATTCCCTGCTGCTTCCCTTGTGGCATCCAGCAAGCCAGGGGAGTAGGTAAGGGAGAAGAGTCCAGCTGGGCAGTGGCAGGACCTAGGTCTGTCAATATTTGGGACATGTCAATCATTAGCCAACCACTGCCTTGTCTTGGCATAGGCTCCCTCAGGTGGGTGCTGGGCTAGGCCTGGTTTCCCCTTTGCCTGCAGGATGTGAAAGGCGAGGGAGCCCTTGGCCCCTCCACTCAGATCGCCACAAATAGGTGGTGCCATACTTGTCTGGTACTATGTCCCAGTTCTGGTCCTTCTCATTGATGGGTTCTAATTCTTTAATCTCCTTTGCCTGGGCCATTACTTCCTGTTTTCTTGCATATTTTGTAATCTTTTGTTGAAACTTGAACATTTTTATTTTTTAAGGTGATACTGCTGTCGTTTAGACCCTGAGCCTCTGTTCCTTAAGACTATATGCAGCTAGTGTTAGGACAGAGCCTTCCTTGAATTCCAGCAGCTAACAATAACAAAAAGAAAAACAAAAAAAGAAAATACTTTCCCCAGCCTTTGCAGATAGACCCGAGGGAGTGCTTTCTTTCAGAGCTTATCCATACAATGAGTTTAGAGTATAGCTCCAGGTCAAAGCATAGGGGCATCCCTGATCCTTTCTGTGAATGTGTCTTGTTTTGGGCATGTGTGTGTGGCCCTAAGGGATTCCTCTGCTACATAGATACCAATGTCTCCTCTTCCTAGGAAACAGTTTCCTCATTTTCCCAGGCACTGCACTCTATGTCCCAGCCAGCAAGCCCTTGCCCCAGCAGCTGTGACTTGACTGATCTCTTACAGCATTCTGTAGGAGAGCTCTGCGAGATGCCTTCTACATGAAGAGCAAGTTCTCTGAAGGCCTGTGCCAAGTATCCTGGTTCAGTCCCTCAGGCTGCCATCAGAGGGATTAGGTCCCAGTATGTGCATGTGGGTTACTCTACTCTCTCTAGAACTGGGGCCAGGGACTCACACTGGGAACGTGGGCTGGCTCCATGCTGAGCCAGTGAGGGAATGGGGAAGAATCCAGTTAGGGTGTCAGAAGATCCTATTGATTTTAAGATACTTTTTCAGGGAGCAGATGTAGCTCAAGTGGTTGAACACCTGCTTCCCATGTACAAGGTCCTGGGCTCAATCTCTGGTACGTCCTAAAAACAAAACAAACAAAAGATGCCTTTTCCTTGAATTGGTGCTCACCTTGTTACTGCAAACATTTAACTGTTTTCTGGAGCTTTGATAAAGATGCGTCTGTCAGTTTTTGCTTGTTAGTTAGAGAGTCTGAGGAGGGACAGAACCCTCAGCAGCTTCACATTCTACCATCTTGACTTGGGTGGGGCTTCTATTTGTTTTTTAAAATTCTTATTTCTTATTGTCCCCCAATTTTTCTATTACTGCCAACTTTCTTACTTATCTGATCTTTTGTAGTGAGCATTTTAAGTCCCTCCTCATTTCTTTAGGCATATATTTTTCATATATTTTCTTGGTGGTTTTCATGGGGCTAAAATTTAACATCCTATATCTATAGCAATAATATTTGATTTGATATTAAACTTCGACAATATACACATGCTTGAGCCACATCTGCTCCCCTTTTCCTCATTTTTGTTCTTTTTTGTTATTCGTTATTTTCTTTTTTTCCCCCTCATTTTTGAAAGGCAGGTTCACCAAATACAAAATTTTGAGTTGGCAATTATTTTCTTTTAGAACTTTAAATATTTCATCCCATTGTCTTCTTGCCTCACTAGTTTGTGATGAAAAATCAGTTAATGTGTTAACTCTGGAATTTAGTCCCTTGGGTGTCTGTTCCTTAAGTTTGTATTCAGTTAGTTAACAGAGATATCATTAAATGCCAGGAGCTAGCAAAAATAAACATACCAATGCAAAAACAAAACAACCAAAACAAACAAACAAACAAACAAAAAACAAAAAACAAAAACAAAAAACCCACCTTCTACAGTCTCTGTTTTGGCTCTGTATTGGCTGCTACTTTCTTCAGAGTTTAGCTCTGCTACAAATAATTCTGAAGATCAGCCCTAAGGCAAAAGTGCAGGGTTGTCTCAGGTCTTTTCTGAGCATGTGGCTTGTCCTGGACATTTCCTAGTGGCCTTAGGAATTTCCCTGCCTAATGGATCTGACTGCCCCCTCTTCTTTCCATGAAATAGTCTTTTACCCAAATGTATGTCTTAAGGCTGACAATCCTTTGCCCAGGTCATTGCGATTTGATTGTTTCTTACACTGATATAGCTGTCTGCAAGCTACTTCAGCATGCAGGGCAAATTCTGGGAGGGTGAGCCGGAGGCACATGTCCTGGTTTAGTCCTTCATACTGACACAAGATAGACTGGCACAGACATACACGCACCCCAGTATGTGCATAGGGGTTACCAGGCTCCTGGAATGGGACCAGGGACCCAAGCTAAGAGCACAGGCTGGCTCCACACCAAGCCAGGGAGGGGGAAAAGGAAGGCAAAGTTGCCATGAACTTTTCCTATCATTTTCAAGTTGCCTTTTTCTTTATTCAGCAATTGCCCAAATACGCAGCCCTGTAACTGTTTTCCAGAGCTCTGAGGAAGATGGCTCTGTCAGTTTTTGGTAGTTTTTCAAAGATTCTGTGAGGGGAATGGAGCATCTCACACTGCCATCTTCATTGACTGGAAGTTTTGGTCTGCTTTCTTTTCTCATGATGTTTTGACTGGTTTTTGTATCAGGTTTTACCAATATCATAGAATGAGTTTGGAGGTGTTCCCTCCTCTTCTATTTTTTTGGAATATTTTGTGAAGAATTAGTATCAATTCTAAAATGTTTGGTGAATTCACAAGTGAAACCATCTGATCCTGGATATTTACTTGTGGGAAAATTTTAAATTACTAATTAAATTTCTTTGCTAGTTATAGATCTATTCAGATTTTTTCTTGTTGAGTCAATGTATTAGTCAGCCAAAGGAGTGCTAATGTGAAATACCAAAAATGGGTTGGTCTTTATAAAGGGTATTTATTTGGGGTAGAAGTCCACAGATACCAGGCCATAAAGCATTAAGTTTCTTCTTACCAAAGTTCATTGCCACGTGTTGGAGCAAGACAGCTGCCGATGTTTGCCAGGGTTCAGGCTTCTTGTGTTCCTCTCTTCCCGGGGCTTAGCTCTTCTGGTTCCTCCACAAGGTCAGCTGTAGAC
The DNA here is from genome assembly GCA_026826555.1 of Tolypeutes matacus. NCBI lineage: Eukaryota > Metazoa > Chordata > Mammalia > Cingulata > Chlamyphoridae > Tolypeutes > Tolypeutes matacus. Next base: position 7,747,735 of record JAKSZT010053840.1, read on the forward strand.
TATCAGGCAAACGTCTCACTTCTCTCCTTCTGGGGCCTTTTCTCCAACATCAAAACTGCTTCTCAAAAAACTGCTCAACTCTGTTCTTTGCCTTGCCTTTTATATTCGATTCCCCACCTACCAAAGGGTGGGGCTCAACACCCTACTGATGTGGCCCAGTCAACGCCCTAATCATAACTTAATCATGCCCAGATTAACAGATCAGTTTACAAGCATGATCCAATTATATTTTTGGAATTCATAATTACATCAAACTGCCCAACTGCAATAGTCAATTTTCATAGTTTCTGAAATTTGTGTGTTTTGTGTTAGTCATCTAATTTGTTGGCATACATTTGTTCGTAGCATTCTATTCTAATCACTTTGATTTCTTTAAGATCAGCAGTATGTCCTCTCTTACATTTCTGATTTTGGTAATTTGAGTTTTCTCTCTCTTTTCTTGCTCAGTCTAGCTAAAGTTTGTCAATTAAAAAAAAAATCTTTTCAGGAACTAACTTTTGATTTTGTTGGTTTTCACTATTCTCTATCTTATCAATTTCCACTCTAATCCTTATCATTGCCTTCCTTATTCTTGCTTTGGATATAGTTTGCTATTCTTTTTCTGCTGTCTTAAGATGCAAGTTTGGACTATTGATTTGTGATTTTACTTCTTTTTGAACATGGGCATTTACAGATAGAAATTTCCCTCTAAGCACTGATTTCACTGTATCCTAAAGGTTTTGATATGTTGTGTCTCTATTTTCAAATGAAAATAAAAGAAATCCTTTGTGATTTCTTTTTTCACCCATTGGTTAATTAGTGGTATGCTGTTTATTGTTTTGGTGTGTGTTTTTTTTTCCTGTAGTGTGCTAATTTCCACATATTTGTGAATTTCACAAATTTATTTGGTTTGGATTTCTAATTTTTATTCCACTTTGACTGAAGAACATACTTTGTATGATTTCTATCCCTTTAAATTTATCAAGGGTTGTTTTAGGTCTTTATATATGGTTTGTTCTGGAGACTGTTCCATGTGTATTGGGGAAGAGTTTGTACTCTGTAGTTGTTGAGTGGAGTGTTCTACACATGTCTTTTAGTTCCAGTGTGTTTAAGGTATTATTCAAGTGTTCTATTTCCTTGTTAATCTTTTGCCTTGTTCTTCTATTATTCCAAATGAGGTATTGAATTCTCCAACTATTATTGTTGAACAATCTATTTCTTCATTAATTTGTTTCATGTATTATGTTACTGTTTTTAGGTGCGTATATGTATATAATAGTTGTATCTTCCTGATGAATTGGTCATTTTATCATTATAAAATGTCCTTCTTTATCTATAGTAACATTTTTGTTTTAAAGTCTAAGTTTTTCCTCTGATATTGTTATAACCACTCTAGCTTTCTTATGGTTGCTGTTTGCCTTTATCTTTTTCCATTCTTTATTTTCAACCTATTGTATATTTGTATCTGTAGTGTGCTTTTTGTATGTAGCATATAGTTGGATCTTGTTTCTTTAATCCAGTGTGATAATCTCTGCCTTTGATTGGATTGTTTAATCCACTCACATTTAATGTTATTGATATGTCTGGCATTTTACTTTTTTAAATTTGTCTCATACATTTTTTTAGTCCTCAATTTCTCCATTACTGCTTCTGGTGTTGTTGTTTTTTTAACATTTATTTTATTTTTATTTATTTATACCCCCCTTGCTGCTTGTGCTCGCTGTGTCCATTTGCTGTGCGTTTTTCTGTGTCTGTCTGTCTCCCTTTGTTGCGTCACCTTGCTGTGCCAGCTCACCGTGCTGTGCAGGCCTTCAGCTCACTGCGCTGCACGGGCCAGCTTGCTTTCACCAGGATGCCCCGGTAATCGAACCCGGGGCCTCCCATATGGTAAACAGGAGCCCATCCACTTGAGCCACATCCGCTTCCCATTATTGCTTTGTTTTGCATTAAGTTATTATTTTCTAGTGTAACATTATAATTCCTTTAATTATTTTTGCTATAATTTTTGAGTTATTTTTATTGGTTTCTCTAGGCCTTACCATATCTTATCAGAATCTATGATTTATACTCATTTAATTTCAGTGATATATAGAAACATTTCTCCTGTATAGCTCTATTCCTTTTTTTTCCTTTTTGTGCTATTTCTGTTATACATATTATATCTATATATGTTACTGACTGAACAAACCTGTTATAATAATTATTTTATATAATTTTATGTATTTTAAACAAGCTAACTGAAGAAAGAAGAGCTGTATTCACAGCTTTTGTTACATTAACCTTAGTTATCACTTCTAGTTCTTTTCATTTGATTCTGTGGATTCAGGTTACTACTTGAAGTCATTTTCTCACTCTAATACAGATTTGCTCCCACTCACCTCCTTTCTGCTGATATTGACAAGTAAATTACATTTCTGTAGTTATAGTTCTAATAATACATTGTACACCTATTGTTTCATAGAATTGTTTTTTAAATCAGTTAAGAGATATAATCTGCATTTATACTGTCTTTCATAATTACAAAATTACCGTTACTACTGCTCTTTGTTTTTGCATGTGGGTTTGAATTATCCCCTGGGATCACTTGCTTTCAGTCTGAAGAATCTCCTTTAGTATCTCTTTTTAATATAAAAAAAATTTTAGGAGGTACTGGGGGTTGAACCCAGGACCTCGTACATGGGAAGCAGGTGCTCAACCACTTGAGTACATCTACTCTAGCATTTCTTTTAAGGTGGGTCAGCTAGCAAAAAATTCTCGTCTTTTTTTAAATTTGAGAATGCATTTTGCCTTCATTTTTTTTTCAAGGTGTTACAGAAATTAACCCATTTATTATAGGCTAGAGATGTTTCCAATTGTGGAGCCTCTACTGGTCCTTCAAATCCTTCAGTCTCCTGGTGGCAGATTTTACCCTGGCTGCAGAAGTGGTATTGTAGTCCAGGAACCATGAGTTACTGTTAGTTCTTTAATCATGGTTTCCTATAGTTCTATGAACATATTTATAATGGCTAATTTGAAGTCCTTGTCTGGTTTCTCTCAGAGACAGTTTATGTTGCTGACTTTTTCTTCTGGTGTTTGGGTCATAATTTTCTATTTCTTTGCATGTCTCAATGTATTTGTTGGAAACTGGACATTTTAGATAATAATATTGTAGCAACTCTGGGTACTGGTTCCCTCCTCCTGGGGTTATTTTCTTATTGCTTACTTATCTACTGGCTGGATTATCTTAGTGAAGTCTATTTTCCCTGCTGCAGTGCAGAGCTTCTGATGGTGTGTCTCATGGGCCTAGCCTTGGGCATGGCCACAGTCACCCTGGGATGATAGTAGTTTTGGCAGGATCTTCTTTGTCTTTCCTTGGTCACCCCTAGCTGATAAACTTCATTAATTTCCAGCTGATTGCTCTGCTGTTTTCAACAATGCCTTGGGGTATAAATTACTTCATAAATTAATCCAACCAAATTCTGGTTCCTTTGAAGGGATAGTCCCTAAGGTCAGCACTCGAGTTTTGTTGGGACCCCAGGAGAGCTCTTCCAGCTGTCTCTTCTACTGTTCCTCTCTGGCATACCAGCCAGCCTATAGTTTAGCCTTTATCTCCAATGATCTATCCATCTCTTCCCAACTGCCTTTCACTACAACGTTTACTATTTTTGAAAGCATCCTTAGGCTTGAATTTTCTATACTGTTGCAAATGAAATCAGTTCCTTTGGGGAGGGATTTGGAGATCTCTGATCTATAGGCTGTGCAGTATCTCTGAGCCACTGCTCTGGTACTGGGGACAGGGACAATGTTGCATTTCTCTCAGAGTGACATCCCCATTTTAGGAACCAAGTGCTTGTTGGATGGTGGGTGTGGACAGCAGTCCCAGGTCCCCTAGGGTGGCCTCTCTCAGCATGGAACCCTTACCTTATGAGCCAGGGCAAGGGTGATCAGCACCCCAGTATTCTCAGCAGCACAGCACCAGTGGGAGCAGGGTAAAAGGAGCCCTAAATGCTAAGCCACAGTCACCCGGCACTTAGAACTTCAGCAACAGTTAGGCGGGGATAGGAAGAGATATGCTGATGCCTTGCCCCTTACAGGAAGAAAGCCCTCCGAATGGGAACTGTGGGGAAAAGGAGCCCTGTGTTCATGGCTGTACCAGTCTAGAGTGTAGTTTCCATCTTGCTGAGCTGGGAGGGAGAAGGAAAGGCAAAGGTCTTGGTTCACATACTACAGATTCTTACAGTTTTTACTGAATTTCAGTAGTTTCTCTTGAATAAATGTTTCTTCAATTTGCTGTATGCTTTTTGGCCATTTCCAGAAACTTTAAATGGTTGTGGGTTTTATTTTTGTTTTCAGTAATTTTCACCAGTTTCACTGGAAAGTCATATCAGAACTGGAACTCCTCATTGTGGTATTGATTTGTATTTCCCTGATGGCTAATGATGTGCACATCTATTCATGTGCTTACTGGCATAAATTCTTTGTAGAAATTTTAATAGTTCCTTGTATATTCTAGATATTAGCCCCTTATGATTTACTAAAATTTTCTCCCATTCTGTGGGTTGTCATTTCACTTTTTTGAGGGTGTCCTCTGAAGTACAACATTTAAAAATATTGGTAGAATCTAGTTGTAGCAGTTTGGTATTATTTATGAATTCTAAAAATAGAGATTGGATTATGTTTTTAAACTGGTCTGTTCCTCTGGGTGTATTAAATTGTATTAACTTCAGAGGTTTCACTTTTACTTGATTAAATTATGATTAGGGCTTTGATTAGGCCACATCAGTAGGACATTAAGTCCCTGTCCCCTTGGTGGGTGGGGTCTCACAGAGAAAACTACACAGCAGAGGAGTTAGTTGGAGTTTTTTAATGCTGGAGTTTTGATATTGGAGCCACAGGAAGTAAACACACAGAGAAGCAGATATGTGAGGAAGGAGAGACGACTCCATTAGACATGGCAGAGGTCCCATGGAGAGAGACGAACCATTAGCCTGATAGTTTACAGTTGGCCTTGTGGAGCAAGCAGAGCTGCTGAGCAGCTGAGTCCAGAGAAAACAAGCCCCAGGAGAGAGAGGAGACTTATCCCAGCCTACAGCTGATATTGGAAGAAGCTAGGATCATGGAGCCTTAAAAGGAAGAGGAAGCTTGAACCCTTTCAGATGTCAGCAGCCATCTTGCTATAACATGTGGCAACAGACTTTGGTGAGGGAAGTAACTTATGCCTTATGGCCTGGTAACTGTAAGCTGCTACCCCAAATAAACACCCTTTATAAAAGCCAACACATTTCTGGTATTTTGTATCAGCACCTCTGGCTGACTTAAATACACTAGTTTATCTTTTTTTTTTTTTTTTTTTAAAGCAATTTTATTGAAACATTCACATACATATATTGTTTTCTTGTTTTGTTTGTGCTTTTAGTGTAATTTTGCTTTATATAGCACAATATTGGATTTTTCTTTGTAATGTAATCTCAGAACATCGGCTTTTTTCATACTATTCCCAGACACCTATTGCTGAAGCTAAGTTTCAGGTTAAGTTGAGTGAGAATGGTGGCTGTTGAGGTGGGTTGTGCCACTGCTACTGTGTGTAAGGCTACACCCTGGGCCAGTTCGAGCAAGTCAGCAAGCAGCAGGGCCCAGGATTCCAGGAAAATTCTTCAGCAGATCTGCCAGAAGATATAGGACCATGGGAAAGAGCATTGGAGGGACCAGGTCGAGAGGATAGAAAGGATTTGCACATTATGGGGTGAGTTTGAATGATGGAGCCTCTCTGAGGCCTTAGTTTCTTGATGCAGAAAATGAAGGTCACACTCACTTCACAGGGTGGTAGTGAAATGTCTCTAAAATGTGTAGAGTACCTGCCATATCATAGGTGTTCAGATTGAATGAAGTACTTACATGTCTGTTTTCTGGCACTGAAGTCACAGAAGCAAGCTACTTTGGAAGATGATGGTGCCCTTAATTGTATGACATTTATATATTCTGATACAAAAACCTTGCACTTATAGCATTTCATATGGCCTGACACATATAGGTAACCTCATACATGCTATATGGATTGGAACAGGTGAGAAAATAATTAAAATTCTTATCTGAGAGGTGGGAAAACTGAGACCCAACTCCCCATAGTTTCTTGGCAGTTAGGAACAGAGCCTGACCAAAGCCAAGGCTTCCTAACTCACTGCCATCTCTACTTCTGGAACCATGCAGCTATGTGAACCCTGCTAACTCTTCTTCCTATTATGGGAAGTGGACCTACTTTCCTAGACAGGGAACAAAGGATTGCATTCAACATTGTGTGAACATTAAGCACAGAGTCATGCACATTTGGGAGCTCCACAGATCAGGATCATGGAGACCTGCCCACCTCCCCCATTTTACAGATGGATACACTGAAGCCTAGAGGGAGAGTCTTTCCCATGGGCATGCAGCTGGTGGTTTGAATCTAAGCAAGCCTGATTTCAAAGCTTATGCTTTCCCACTAGATCACACTAGTATGCAGAACATACCTTAAAGGAGGAAGAAATTTAGGGAGAGAGAAAACCAAACGTTTGGAGAGAAGGTGGGTTTTCTCTTCAAGCAATGCCTCAGATAATTAGGGAAAATATTTCTGGTGGTTTTGATATGTTCATCTTTGACCCAAAGTCGGTCATAAGGAAAAGTTTTATAAGCAGTCACTGATGGCAGTGCTCAATTTCCTGGAACTGCATTATTCTAGAAGCTAGGAAATGGGATCTTAAACCAAGCCACCTCTCTTCTTTGCAGCTCTATTTCCTATTCCCAGATTCCACAGAATATGGCTTCCAGAGTAATGAGACTGACTAGGGCTCATTGTAGACCAGAGACCCATGAGGAAACTAAAACAATCATTCAAATAAAACTGACATGAATCCAAACCAGGTTGTTTTATGTTAAGATGTTAATAGCAATCCCTGAAGTAACCACTAAGGATAAAAAACAAATAATTATAATAATAGAGCAAAAAAAAAAACAAAAAACAAAAAACAAAACAAAGGAATTAAAAACATATATTGTACTAGAAAAAATTTAACAAACAATAAGATAATAAGGGAGGAACAAAAGAGACACAATTAAGAAAACAAATAGCAAAATGGCAGCCATAAATCCTACCTTAACAGTAATAACATTAAATGTAAATACACCAATCAAAAGGCAGAGATAGGCAGAACAGATGTTGAAAAACATGATCCAACTATATATTGTGAATTAGAAACATATTTTAGAGTCAAAGACATAAATAGGTTGAAAGTAAAACAGTACCTGTTTTAGTTTCCTTGGCTGCTCAAGCAAATACCATTCAATGGTTCACCTTAAACAATGTAAGTTTATTGGCTCATGGTTTTGAGGCTAGGAGAAGTCCAAATCAAGTCATCATCAAGGCAATGCTTTCTTCCTGAAGACTGGTGTTCTGGGGCTGGCTCCCAGCGATCCTTGGTCCTTGGGTTCTTTGTGACATGGCAATGCACATGGCAATCTTGTTCTCTCGTTTCTCTTGCAAGTTCCATTGATGTTCAGCTTCTGGCTGCTCCCTCTGTGGCTTTCTCTTTATTTGAATTTCATTTTTCTTATAAAGGACTCTAGTAATCGGATTAACAATTATCCTGATTGAGTTGGGCCAAACCTTAACTGAAGTAACCTCATGAAAAGGTCCTACTTACAACACAGGAATGGATTAAAAATTTTAAATTAAGTTTAAGAACATATTTTTCTGGGGTACATAACTCCAAACCATTACAATACCCAAAGGTGACCTGGAGTGGCTATATATATATATCAGACTATGCAGATTTTAAGATAAAAGTTGTTAAGACTTTAAGACCTAAAAGGACATTTGATAATGATCAAAGAGTCAAAGGAAGACATATCACTATAAACATATATGCACCAAACAATAGAGCTTCAAAACCCATGAAGCAGAAACTGCATAGAACTGAAGGGAGAAATACACAACTCAACAATAGAGACATCAATATTGCACTTTCAATAATAGAAAAAAGTCCACTAAAAACAAAAGAAGTCAGTAATGGAGGTATTTGTGACAAGAACTACTTAAGGGGGACAGAGGGGTATAGGAATAGTTTGTGTACGCTATTGAAGTTGCTAAGTTGGTATCAAAGTAAACAAGACTGTTACAGATTTAGGAAGTTGAATTTAAGCCCATGGTAACTAACCACAAAGAAAATATCTGAAAATATGCAAACTCATAGAGACAAAGTAGAGTACAGGTGACTAGGGTTGGGAGCGGGGGCAGTGGGAATGGGGAATTAATGCATGATGGATGTAGGGTGTCTGGGGAGATAGGAATGTTTTAGTAATGGAAGGTGGTGTAGGTAGAGCAACATTGTGAATATGATTAATCACACTGAATGGCATGCTTGGGAGGGGTTGGGATGGGAAGATTTATATTGTATATATATTTCCGCAATTTTCAAAAGAGAAACTAAAGAGATGACAAATGCAATACATGATACTGGGTGGGATCTAAGAATGGAGGAGAAAAGGCTCAAAGTGACATTATTGAGATATAAGAAAAAAATTGGAATATAGAATGTAAGCTTTGTATCAAAGTGAAATTTCTTGAACTTGACAACTGCACTGATGGTGATTATTTAAGTGAATACCCTTGTTTGTAGGAAATGTACATGGAAGTATTGTGTTCAAGATGTATGATCTGTGCCACCTGCTCTCAAATGTTCAGACAGATGGATTAATCAATCAATAGATACATGAAAGATAGATCTTCTTCACTTCTTGCTCAAAAGCACACAACAAAGAATTACAAAGAAATCAGTCCTCCTGGGAACTCAAAGTGCAGGATAGTGTTACTCTCTCCTTTCATGATTCTCAAACTATGAACACCGATTTTCTTTACCCACAAGATAGCCTCACATATTAGAGACCAGAACCCCAGGTCTCCTAACTTCCCAATCCAGTACCTAACATACAAGTTGATGAAGTGTTTTACTTAGAGCTTTCCCATTGTTCTCTAGTCAGATAGACCCAAGGGATATCTATCTGTCTAGAGCTCCATACACTTGAACCTCACTCACTAAATTCCTAACTGCAGTTAGACCACAGACCATTTCAGGCCCAGGACACCAGACTTTGTTAGAATTGAACTTGTCTTTGGGAGTACAGACCCAAACTCTTTTGTCCTAAAGTGACTTTTATTATTTGTGCTCCTTCCAACTTTGTAATGCAAATCCTACTTTAAAGCAATAAACATATTTTAAAAGAATCTTATGGTACATTCTTTTGTAAACTATCACTTCCAACTCTTGGTCAAACCTTTATCTTGTTTAAAACAAAGCAAACAGATGTAATCCTATGCAATAGTCCACCACTTTCTTCAAAACGGATGAACATATGAATTGCATGTCTGTAGCCTAATAGTACCAGTCAGCCAACTTGAGACCTTGACTACAAAAACGAGTTTTTGCAATATTTCTAGACTGTGACTACACTAGGTAATTCCACTTCCTTTGGACTTAACATTTTAACATTCCTGCAATTGTTTTACATACAGGTAACATACATTCCTATAGGTCTTCAGCAAATCTGATGTTGCAGGTCTTCTGTTTAACTCCAACGGGGAAGAAGACAGGTACAGAGGCAGTAGGGAGTTTGACTTGACTTCTGCCTGTCCGGGAGGAAGAGTAGTATACAGATGGGTGGGGAGAAGTCAGTTTGGAACCAATGGTTAATTCAACATCCTCCAAAGGGTTCCCTCTGCCTCCCAAGCCACAATCTCAATAGAGGTTAGAAACTTACCTGAAAAAAAACAAAAACCTCATTCATGCTGTTGTTTACAACCAGATTGATCAAAAGTACCTAAAATTACAGGGACTTCACTTCTATTTTAACTCTGGGACGAAGCCTAGAAATCCTTATTTTTAAAAGGGATTGTGCTGGATTACTGTTAAGGATGCTTTGCATCCCTAAAGAGTGCTAAATTTATTACCACCCTGTACGTGAACTATCTGCTCTAGTGGTTTCGTAACAAACTGTGGGGACTCCTGACACTGAGTGCAAGCTGTGCTAAGTGTAATGTAATTTTCAAGAACTCAGTAACCTGAATAGTGAGAAGGAAATATTTTAACAAATTATGTTAAAAAAAATGGGAAGCGGCTGTGGCTCAATCAGTGGGGCTCCCGTTTACCATGTGGGAGGCCCCGGGTTCGGTTCCCGGGGCCTCCTGGTGAAGGCAAGCCCGCCCGCATGGCGTGGTTAGCCGACCCAGCGACCACAGGCAGCAAGGGGGGGGATAAATGAATAAATAAATAAAATCTTTAAAAAAAAAAAAAAACAAATTATGTTAAAAAGAAAAGTGATTCTACAGCACTAATCGAGTGGCCAAAGTTACCACCACCAATACTGGGAAAAACTAATACACACAGAGTAAGTGTGGCAAAATGCTAAAGTAATGTATATATATATATACTCTAAAGTAGTATATATATATATGTGTGTGTTTACTTTGCTATTCAACTTCATTGCAAATTTGAAATACTTTCAAAACTTAAAAAACGTTTTGGTTGGCTAGGTTTGAGACTCCTTAATATTAATCATAACTTAGTACAAGAGTCTCTTACCATTTTGAACTCCTCAGGCATGGTATCACCTCATTACCTGGCACCATCAGTTTTGCCCTGAAATTTCCAGATAATTAGAACTTATCCTATTAAATGCCAAAATGTTATATTAATAAATTTAAAATCCTAAAAATTACTTTATTGCCATGTTTAGAATTATTTTTAATGATCAGGATTATCCACATCCATAAGACCTTTCACTAGATGGCTATACTTCATTTCAAATGTTTTTGAGGGTATTTAAAGTAAAACCATACTGCTGGTTCTGTAAACCTGTAACTTATTAAAAAAACAAAAAACCAAACAAACCCACCATGTAGAGAATAGCTTAGGCTCCTTTCTCCATCTAGATGTTACCTTCAGATGCTTTTAGTGTACCTGCTTCAACTCACTATCCCATTTGTGCTTATAAATTTGTTGAAAGTAAATGTAAATAGGTCCTGAGTAAAATGTTTTTGTGCATGCACGAACTTCATGCTATTTTGGCTGTTCAAAGGCCTTTACGGTGAACAAGATTCTTGTGTTCTTGGAAATCAGAGTATGATTTTTATAATTAAAGTGATTTACTGATACAGTAAGTTTTCTTGGATCTAGTTATCTTGACCTAGCAGAGATTTCTCAAAATTAAGTCTATACAAACTATTTAATTTAAAAGTGCCATAAAAAAAAGAGCAAAAGAAAATATAGCTGTAATTCTTATCTCCACTCCAATTGCCCAAAGCAATTGATAAAGGAATTTTCAAATACACTCACTTCCTCCAAGGAATATCCTATGTCCCAAGGACAAAACTTGAATTCAAATTATATTCATTAATTACAATCAATCAAAATTTTCCCTAAGAAGAGATTATTAAATAAGACTTTGCTGATAGGGTTGAGCTATGGAGGACCACAAATCATTGTAATAGCTAAGCATTTTTTTTTTTTATCCTCAAGAAACAATTTTTGGCCCCAGTGAGAATGTACCCTTTGAAACAATGATGAGACAGCCCCCCAAAACCAGAATGGAATTTTATTGTGTAAAGTTTATACCAGTATGACTAGAATTCCTCTGTACAAAGCACACAACAAACGGTTTTAAATACAATTGCAAGAAATGAGAGTCCTATGACAACATTTGATACAAGCTGAACCAACCATTTACAGATACACTAGAAAAATTTTAAAACGTCTTCTTTCTTCAAAGAGTCCAATGTGCATTTCTTAATTGAGATGGAGGCCCATTCCAGGCGAGGTCACAATGGCATTTTATTGCCCTCAATGCTGATTTTCACTGCATGTGCAGATCTGCTTTTTTTCCTGATATCTGTGAACTTTCTCATCTGTTTATCCAGTCGACTGATACCTTTCTTGGAGGTCCCCTGAAACTAAGAGTAGGGGAACAATTAAAGAGCAGTCACTGAAACACATAAACCTAGTTTTGTCTTTCATCATCATCTTATATCTGAATGTTAGTAGTCAGAAGAGCTCCCAGCTCTAAAATAACCAGAAGAGGTTTCTGGTGATTTAGGGAACAAAAGGACGAGTGCACAAAGCAGCATTACAAACACACTAAATTCTCTCAACAAAGAGTAATTTTGTTATTGTTGTCTGTGCCTTATTTTTAATTTTGGCTTAGTCCATGGAAATCTCCTAGATGAAAAAAGGAAAAATTAAGACTATGATCACCCAATTTCATCACATTACATTGTGACTGGATGCTTTTCCTTTTTAAAGACAAAATTTGGAGTTGACCATCTTCAACCAGGGCTGGCATAAAAGATGATAATCTTCTAAGGCAAAGGAAAGTCACCTGAGGAAACACCTTCAACAGAATGAATGAGGTTAGAGGATTAGTAAGGCAAACTGTTAAGTGCTGGTGCTCTAGAAGTTCAGCTTGGGAGGTGGAGACCCCTTCTCTGACTCAGCAGGTTCCATAACCGTTGGCAAGTCACTCCCTAGGTCTATAATCCTCATAGGACTGCTGGGAGAAGTACACGAGATAATTTCAACTAACACTATTACCACCCCTTCGTAATCAACTAGATTTAAGTTAGCAAAGTATATTCAACACAAAAACCAATGTGTGCAAAGTAAAGAAAATTAAGTCTCTTGATCCAGGGGCTTACTACTACTTAAAGAGAAAGTATTAACAAAGTGAAACGACAATCTACACAATGGAAACCATGTATCTGATAAGGGTTTAATATCCAGAATATATAAAAAATTCCTAAAACTCAACAAACAATTCAATTAAAAAAACAAAGGAATTAAATAGACATTTCTCCAAAGAAGATATACAAATGGCCAATAAGCACATAAAAAAATGCTCAACATCATTAGCCATTAGGGAAATGCTAATCAAAACCACAATGAGATACCACTTCACACCCACTAGAATGGCTGCTGTTAAAAAATGGAAAATAAGGGGTGGCAAGGATGTGGAGAAATAGATATACTCATACACTGTTGGTGGGAATGTAAAACTGTGCAGCCGTTGCGGAAAAGAGTTTGACAATTCCTCAGAAAGTTAAATGTAGAACTATCATGACCTGGCAATCCCACTTCTAGATATATACCCCAAAGATTTGAAAACAGAGATTCCAAGGTACCTGCACACCAATGTTCATACCAGCATCATGCAAAACAGCCTAAAGGTAGAAGCAACCCAAGTGGCCATCAATAGATGGATAAACAAAATGTGATATATACACACAATGTAATCTTACTTGGTCGTAAAAAGGAACGAATTTTTTTTTTTTTTTTTTTTTTTAAAGATTTTATTTATTTATTCATTTATTCCCCCACTTGCTGCTTGTGCTCGCTGGGTCAGCTAACCATGCCCTGCGGGCGGGCTTGCCTTCATCAGGAGGCCCTGGGAACCGAACCTGGGGCCTCCCATATGGCAAACGGGAGCCCTACTGATTGAGCCACAGCCGCTTCCCTGGAACGAAGTTCTGATACATGCCAGTATATGGATTAACCTTGAAGACATCATGTTGAGTGAAATAAGCCAGATACAAAAGAACAGCTATCATATAATTCTATTTAAGAAAATTAGAATATGGAAATTCATGGAGACAAAAAGTACAGGTTACCAAAGGCAGGGGGAGGGGGAATGGAGATTTACTGCATAATGGGTGCAAGGTCTCTGTTTGGGGTGATGGGAACGGTCTGGCAATAGATGGTGGTGAGCACAGTGTAACATGATGAATGTGATTAAGTCCACTGAAGGGTAAGCTTAGGAGGGGGTGAGATGGGAAATTATGTGATATACATATTTCCACAATCGGGGAAAAAAAAAAAAAGCAATAAAGAGACAATGACAATTAAATGCAATATATAAACCTGGACTGGCTCTAATAACATAGGAGAAAATGACCGAAAGAACATAATTGGAACAACTGATAAAAAAATAATAGAATATCAACTGTAAACTTTATATCAATGTTAAATTTCTTGAATTTGATAACTGTACTTAATGTGGTTTCTTAAGTGAATATCTCTGTTCTTAGGAAATATACTTGGATGTTTTAAGTGTTGAAGGAGCATGATGTATGCAATCTAATCTCAAAACATTTATAAAGTAGACAGATATAACAAATGTGGCAAAATGTTAAAAGTTGGTATATCTGGGTGGGAGATATACTAGATGGAACTTTGTATTTTCTATTATTTCTGAAATAAGCTTGGAATTATTTCAAAATAAAAAGGTAAAAAAACAAAAAAAGAATGTAGAATTTCTGGAAATCCAGACTTAATTTCATACATATTTCAGCATCTCTTACTACTTGCTCTTTATGTTTAAAGGCTTGGTTCTTGGGTCATTTCTATTTTGCAAAGGACATTTCTTACAATATGCGGTGTCCAAGAAATTGACACCTTTTAGAAATGGTGAAAGATCTGCCATTTATATCAATGGTCAGGATGAACTCTACTTGCTGACTGTGTTGCTAAAAATTCAGTTGTTTTAAGAATGATGTGTACAAAAACATGCAATGTTGTCATCTTAAAAGTTATTTTTAAAGCACTGCATAGAATAAGTTAACATATTGAAACATATACATAGAGCAGGTTACTATATTATTTAGGAGTGAAAAATCAGAAACCATTGAGAAATGGATTCACATGAAAGTGTTGAATCTTCAAGAAGGTTTAATGAAGGAAAATGATCAAAGTTATATGTAGTATAATTTCAATTATATTTATAATATAAGTAGAAAAAAAGGATAAAAATTATATCAAAGTCTGCTTTTGAATGGTGATCCCCTTGTATGATTTCTGTTTATAACCTCAAACGTGTCTACAATTATAATCAGAAATAAATGAGGTTTAAAACATTACTGGGAATACACATAAAACATCAAATTGTTAACAGGGCTTACTCAAGAGAAGGTAGGACTCTGGAAATGGAGGATACGCTATAGTTTTAAATTGTTTAATTTCAAAAGCAAAAATATTTATATAAACAAGAGTTTTACTTGAAAGCTGTTTACTCATTCCAATTTTCTTCTCAGACAATATTTTCTAACTGTGCTTATGAGTTTCTGTGCAATGTGGAAGCCCTGAGTGAATATGCAAGAAAACTTCCAGAACAGGGACATGGTGTCAGGTGGTTTAAGGATAATAAGCAGGGATGTAACAGGTGACCACCAGCCCCCAGAATATGCCTTCCTTTTTAGACAGAGTACTACAGGTCATATGCAGGTCTAAATATACCAGGCACATGAGCCTGTGGAGTTATGAGGGTGAAGGAGAGGAGTGCTCCATGAACTTCCCTCTCACCTCAGGCTGCATGTGTTTCTGTGCAAGCAGGAGGTCAGGCCACCTCTTTCCAACTCCCCATTATCTACAGAAAGTGGGACTGGAACCAGGAACCCTGCTTTTTTAGGACACAAAACATGTTTCCAAAGAAGGCTCGCCAGTAAGATAAAAAAAAAAAAATTTTTTTTTTAAGGCACCAGGGACTGGGTATTGAACCCAGGACCTTGTATGTAGGAAGCTGGTGCTCAACAATTGAGCCACATCCGCTTCCCTGAGTTGGTTTTTTTTTTTTTTTTTTCATTTTGTTTTTTGCTTGTTGTTTTTGTTATTTCAGGTGGCACCGGAAACCGAACCCGGGACCTCCCATGTGAGAAGTGGGAGTTCAACCACTTGAGCCACATCTGCTCCCCAAGATTTTGAATTACATTTTCTATGCCATATGGTAGCTCTCAATTCTCAATAATAGAAGTATAGGGGAAGAAAAAACTATTCTGAAAGAAAGGGATAAGAGGAAGGAAGATGAAGTGAAAAAAAGAGAGGAAGATAGAAAAGAAATGGAGAAGAGAAGGGATATCAAGAGGTGACTAAGAGGCATAGATAAGGTGAAAAGTGAGGGAAAAAGGAAGGAAGTTCTTGGTGCTGAACCAGTACTCCTTTACCCTTTATTTATTCTCAATAAATGAAGTGTGCTTTTCCTTGCTGGTCACGTAATAGCAAAATGAATTGGTAGGAAGGGGAGTGAAGTCAGTGGAAAAAGCCACCAAAGCAGGGGTAATGGAGAAGCCACAGAAGGTAGCCAACATACACCATTATTAATCTCAAAGCAGGGTGGGTCAGTCTGGCTCTACGAATTTTCCAAAGTCTTTCACATTTCTGAGCATGTATTGAGTATGTGTTAAAAAAATTCAGCTCCTAAATATTCAGTACAAGGCTTTATGCCAATGAGTTGTCAAATGCATGTTGCTGAGCCACCACTAACAGGAAAAGCAGTCCTCTTCCACTGAGAAGGTGCAAGCCAGTTTATATGCCATGCAGATCGCCAATGATTCTGGGCCCCAATAACATAAGTACCAGTCAGGAAGACCAGAATGTTGTCAGGGAAGAAATTTTCTATTAATAGCTAAGGTATGATAAAGGAAGAGACTTCACTGTCAATTTCTAAACATCTGAAAGGACATGAATGTGACATTCAAGGCCATTATTTTGAATCCTAAACATCACACACACACAGGCTTTTGTTCTGAAACTGCTGACACCAGAAGCACATGCACAGCGCATGCTCCCCTGGGGATACCTCTCTGACACACTCTGGTAGGGCCAGGCCTACAGGGGCATCCTGTTGCCTTCAATGCTGAACTTGACAGCACGGTGCATTTTGCTGAGTCGTTTCTGTTCTGCAAATCGCCTCTTATGCTTTTCCAACCGGCTTAGGCCCTTTTTAAGAATACCAGGCTAGAAAGAGTCGTTTGATTGGAGAATAAAAAAAAGATAACCGAGAAACACTGAAGATCACTGAGTAATATTTACAATGATGACAGAAAAAATGTCTACCCTAAATATCTTACAATAGAATTACTTTAACAGTTGAAGAGAAAGGGAGGAGCAAACTTGTGGAAGCAGGTAAGCTCTGTTTCTCATGTTTTAAAAAAATATTTTATCAGAACACTCTAGGCTTCAAGATGAACTTGAAATAGAGGGATCAAAGAAACTTCCTGATTTGATACTATTGCTTTAAGTCTGAAATAAAGCTCATCAGCTGTGAAATTTAATCTTTTTCTTCCTTCTGACTACTCAACTTTGGCTGGATAAGAGACCAGAAAACAGATCTATTTTTAAATATCAAAGAAACCTCAAGTGCTGAAAAGTTATTAAATAAATATGAAGTAAAAACTGAAACAGCAATTTCCATTTGAGATCAGTCTTGCTTACCCTGGATGACTCCATTTCCACATTCCACTTGGGCCTGACGACGTAGTCCTTGTTGGAGGGCATCGGCACCCTCGCTCGGGCACAGAATCCAGGATCTCCAGGTCTGAGGGCCCTGAGGGAGGGACAAGGAAAACCACACTCCTTAGGTGGCCAACCACAACTGCGTCTGTATCCTACTAAGCACTGTTCTTTCATGCCCATCATATTCAGTCACGTGCCTGTTTAAACCTCCTCCACTTTCCCCAGGCTGTCCAGTCCAGCCTCACACCAGTTGCCAGCTGTCTTAGTTGGTCCTGCCATGCAACCATAACCTCAACTTTCCTCCAACTTCCTGTGTACATTCATGAACCCTTCCCACTTCCCCTCAGCTTCAGAGGTGCTGACATCTTTCTCACTAGCTAAGCTAGTCCCATCAGGGCACCGGGTACCAATTTCCCTTGCCTAGGGAAGCTACTTGGGTTCACTCATTTTGTGAAAAATGAGGCTGAGTCAAAATGAGTCTGGAAAATTATGAACGCTCTAAAGTATTTTACAAAGTTTTACATATGCAAGTCATACAATAATTTTTTGTTTCATTTTTTAAAACTTTTTATTTCTAGATAATTGTAGATTCACAAGTAGTTGCAAGAATACAGATTCTCTGTAATGTTACCCAGTTTTTTCCAATGGTAACATATTACAAAACTAGAGTACATTTATCACAATTATTAATATTATTTATGATTTATATTTCCCCAGTTTAACTTATGCTCACTTGTGTTTTGAATTCCATGTATTTTACCATATGAGCAGGCTTGTTTATCAATCACCAGTCAAGATATAGAATAGTTGCATCACCACAAAAACCCTTTCCGTTACTCTTTTATAGCCACATCCACCTCCATCCCACCCCCCTGCCCCATCCATCCCTAACCCCTGATAACCAATAACCTGTTCTCCATTTCCTCTTGTCATTTGAAGAATGTTACACAAATGGAATCATATGGTATGTAACCTTTTGAGATGGGTTTTTTTTTTTTAATTTTTTTTTTTTAACATAATGCCCTTGAGGTCCATTCAAGATGTGGCTTGTATCAACAGTCTGGTTCCTTTTTATTGCTGAGAACTATTTCATGGTATGGACGAACTAGTTTAACCATTCATCTATTGAAAGGATATCGTGATTATTTCCAGTTTTGGACTTTTATGAATAAAAATATATGAACAGTCATATATAGGTTTTTGCATGAACATTCAGTTTTCATTGCTCCAGGATAAATGCCCAAGAGTGCAACTGCTGGGTCAAATGACAGCTGCATGCTTAATTTTATAAGAAACTGCCAAACTGTTTTCCAGAGTGGCTGTGCCATTTTGTACTCACCAGCAACTTGAGTGATCTAGTTACTTTGTATCCTTGCCAGCATCTGATATTATCACACACACAGGCTTTTATGCTCAAATCTGAGTACTACCTTAGGGTAATTATCTTCCCTCATTGTCATGGGGGGGGTGTGTGGCACAAGAACGGGTAGAAAATTCTAAACTGTTTCTATTGCTCTGTATGATTTACTCCATTTTTAAACATTAAACCTTTATAATCTTCATATATGTGAACGGATTAACTGGCTAATCCAAAGAAAACTATCCATAACCCTTGCTTTCCCCCTGAAGCAACAGTCTGTCTCACCAAACTTTTCCATGCACAGACTAATACCTGCTTCCTCTAGCTCACCTGTTATTTCCCTGAGATCTGGGTGCTGTCCTGATTGCCAACACTTATCTGCTCAAACCTCTCTGTAGCAACGCCCACATCCCTTCACCACTGCCCTCCTCCAATGTGGCCTCATTTCCCCCAACATTCTCCTCTAATGTGCTCTGCCCAAGTCTGCTCACTCTCCTTCACTGGCTCCTCTGTCTGACTCAACCCCTTTCAAAGTTCAGTCCTGCAGTTCACCTTTTATCCTATACTCTTTCTCTCTTGATTCAACAATCTTTTCTATCTATGTTGCTATACCAAATTATCTCTGAATTCCAAGTTTTAAATCCATGATATTTTTAGGAATATCTCAGGAGGCATCTCAAAGCAGAGTTCACCTATGCCCTCCAATCTACTCAATCCCTCCCCTTTAGTGAATGACTTTACCCTTGTCTCAGTCACTTAGGCTAAAGTTTTGGTGGGGTCTTTAACTACTCCTCCCTTACTAAGTCACCAATTCCCAGCAATTTTGCCTCTGCAATGTCTTCTCAACCTTCATATCCCCCAGTGTCTGTTTAACTGGATCACTGCCTCTAGTTCCTCTGCCCTCCGATCTATTCTACATGATGCCACCAGAATCAGCATTCCAAACCAATTCTGATGATTTCATGTCCATGTTCATAAACATCCTATGGAACCACAAAAAAGAGGGAGAAATTCCTCATCTAGATTTGAAGCCCTTCGAAATTTGGTCCATACCTCTATTTCTAACCTTAACTTACACCATCTCAAGCACCACACTACTGTCCAACCACTTTAGTTTACTTGCCATTCCTTAACTAGGCCTTGCACATTGGCCCCACATCTTAGCTTAAGCTCTCCCCTTTGCCTTTATCTCTATAGACACAAACCTCCTTTTTTTGAGAGAATGGACTATGTTTAATTTGATTTTGTACTGCCAGAGCTTAACAGATCCCAACATATAGCAAGCAGCAACAATAACTTTATTGAATGAATTACTTCTCAATTTTCCTTATATTCCCCGGAACACCCAACACAATGCTCTGTTAACTGTAGATATTCAATAAATGTTTAACTGAAAAGCATCACCTCATATGAACAAAACATTGTTTCACTTCCTATTTTTCTAAAACAAAGCAGCAAGCACAATATTTTCTTACACAGTCTAGAAAAATAACACAAACAGAAACTTACTTTTCCTCTCCTGTTAACACCTTTTCCAGGTCTCTTCGAGGTGTCTGACCACCAGTACTGGGGGGAAAAAAAGCAAGTTGAAGTATCAAACAGACCATTATTAGCAACTTTACAGTGCATCAGGGAAAATAACCTCAAATCTTTAAAAGTACCACTTAGTATTCATTTGTATAACAGGCTTCATTTTGAAAGAACCTTAACTGCCACATTTGTAACTAATGACACTGCCTTCCTGGATACAACTATATTCAATATATTGATACTATATAGGTTGGGCCAATAATATATATTCTTCCAGGATTTTGGATTGGAACTGAGAAAGAACAGTTGTTTTCTGCAAGCGGCTTGAACACCGAAAGGTGGGACCTTTATTATTTACTATCCCATTTAGACTAAAAGGACATTATGAATGAGGGGTTTATCAAGCTGAGAAAAAAGACAAAATCCTATCATCTTGAAGTTTTCTTAATGGTTTTATTTACAAAAAAGCTGAGTTAGTGCAATAGTAACATTATTCCACTTACTCATACCTGTTCCCTCCTACCTGCTCATTCTTCGCCGCTGAGGCATTTGTTCTAGATCTCTCTGCTCCCGCTCTTCTCTTGTCATCCCTTTGTAGTTTGATGTAAGACCAAATATAGGCCGAGACCACTCATCTGTAAGAAGGAAGAGTCCATAAAATAGTATTTCTCTCTTCTTTCAAACAGCTAGACCCTAGTGTAAGGCAGTACTCTAGGTACACAGAATAGGTTTTCTTTAAAAGACCCCATTATTTCAGGACCACTTATAGAATAAACACGCATATCATGACTAACTCCAGCTGACCCAGAAAATTATATGTAAAAAGATCAGCTAAACCAATAATAGCCACAGAGATTTAAAGAAAATAACACTGGACTCACTTTGATATTCATCAACTAGTTATGCACACATTTCATAAAGCCTAGATTTTTAAAGTTTATACCACTGGAAACAGAGAGTCTTCAAATTCTACTTTCTTATCCTAATTAAAGATGAGCTCTCTTACTGGCCTAAATCTTTGAAAATCCCATTTTAATAATGCAGGTGTAGTCTATGCTTCATTTGAGTCTAAGAGAGCTGTTAAGGTGACCATGAAAAAAGGCCTGCATGTCCACTGTTTAGTAAAAGTCCGGAGGTGCCAAATGATATTTGTGTTCTGAAACACAATGTGGCCACTGCTGCATGTAACACACTATAAAAACAAAAGGCCTGTTACACACAGAACACAGGTGCTGTCACACTAAGGATGAAGTGGGGATCCTGAGGGGGTCCACATATGTTTTGAAAACCTCCCAATGGCACCAGCCCTGGATTCAATGTGACTGTCATAGCAAACCATAGATGGATACCAGTGGGAATATCCTGCTTCTCTGTCTCAGGTGAAAAAAAAAAAGTTGAGAACTACTGCATGAAAGCATCAAAAAAACTTTAAAATCATATAATGGGCAGTAAATTGCAAATCAAAGATGTAACACTTCTTTGGTTCGTAAAAGAAATATATATTTCTCTAAAAGCTTTTGACAATCTAAACATTTCAATAGAAAAATAACTCCTGTATTCAAATGTACTAGTAGTTACTTTTCTTCTACCTAGCCTTAAAGTTTTAAAAATTCCTTTCAAACATGAGCCCAGTAAGAGTTGAGAAGGATAATGAAAACACAGTGGTCTTCATTCTTGAAAATGAAATATTTCATCAACAATACGACACTTGACCAGATGAATTTCAGTTAAACTCTTCTTTATGTCTTTGGCATCAATAAATAAGAACATTCAAAAGGGTTTGGAGACCTCTATGTAAGCAACAAGAACAGCAGTGCCTAACATTTCTTGAGTATTTGCTATGTGCTAGGCACTGTGCTTTATACATGTCTCCTCTCATTTAATCTTCACAGTAATCCAAAGTAAGCACATAATTAATCATCTCAATTTTACAGAGGAGGAAACCAAGGCTTCAGTTGCTAGCCTAAGGACACACACTAAGGTAGGTGGCAGATCTAGGATTTGAACCCAAGCATGACTGACTCTGGGGCCTGCATTCTAACTCCTCCCTATTCTCTTGATCCATGATTAGAAAACATACGCTTTGGTTTTCTATATTTGATATTTGCTAGCCTATTTAAGTATACTGAGAAGCATATAAAGTCTAAGGGGAAAAAAGATGGTACCAATACGAAGTTTTCTATTCCACTTTACTGACTCATTTTAAATGAATATTGGTAAAAATAGAATTGCTTTTATTGATACATGTCTTTTTTATACTCAAACAAAACAAACAAAAAGCAAAATTTACATACTGATTAATTTCCCTGCCATGTCTTTGTTGGACCTTGATTCCTTGGGGTGTTTATAGAGATACATCACTGCTCGTCCAATCCCACTATGCTTCAGGGTCTCCTGGCTCACACTAGGTAGCTGGGGAACATAAACAACATACACACATATTAATCACTCAGGAGCTGGGAGTCCTGCTCAGCTCTCCTAGAGGACCTCCAAGACCCGATTCATTCACAACAGAACAAGAAACAAGAATTCCATTTTCAGGAAATGCAGACGTTGAACACAAAGACACTTACTTTGTGTTCACATCAAGAGCTGAGATTTCAGTATTCCCTCTGAGTTGATGTCTAAGTGTAAAACCAAACAATGTGAGAAAGTATGAACTAATAAGCATACTCAGAGGTTAGCAGTTTAACACAAGAGTCAGCATAGGCCTTAGAATAAGAGACCTAAGTCTGAATCCAAACACAGCCACCTGCTAGCTATGTGACCTTGGACAAGTCATTTAACTTCTCTGAGCCTTAATTTCCTCATCTGTAACATGGAGACAATATACCTACCTTGCAGGTTTGTTGAGAAGAGTAAGTGAACCAGTGCCTATGTAAAGCACCGAGCAAAAAGTTTGACTGGCATATAGGAAGTTCCTCGGGAATTGCTTCCGAAGTTAAGTAGCTTGCCCAAGGTGTCACAGCCACATCAAGGAGGCCCAGCTCGAGATTCAAACGCGAGTTTACCTGACTGTGAAGTTGGTGGCCTTTCTGCCTCATGTGCCTCCCTAGAACATGCCCATTATTGTACTACATGTCTCAATCAGATACATCACAGCTACACAAGATCTTCTTCAATACTATAATTAAATGGGTTTTGTTTTTTATTTTAAAGGAGGTACCAGGGATTGAACCTAGGACCTTGTACATGGGAAGCAGGCACTCAACCATGGAGCTACATTCATTCCCCAAATGAAGTTTTATAAGGCCTTTCCCTTTATGCTCATTTTATTAGGTATGTTCCTTTTCCCAAACCCCTCTTCTGGCAGGCAGTAGCAGAGAGAATGTGCAAATGTGGGGTAAAATAAAAGATTGTGATAACTAATACAAAACCCACTAGATAATTAATAAAGAGCCAACAGTTAGATTATCTGTCTCTAACCTCTTGCAGAATCTTCAGCAGCTCTTCCCGAATCTTTAGTGCAGGCAAACTCTTATCTGGTAGAGGAGAGAGCCATTCTTTGATAGCAGACATCACACCACTATCAATAAATGTTTCTTTAAGGTCCTGCCTGCAATGATATACATTTTTTAAATTTAAAAAGTCAGGTTTTTGAAACTTGATTCTACTATTTTACTCTTGCTTTTCTTTCATATTTAGTAATGTTTCCAAAAATTGCTTTTAAAGAGGTACTCATATAAATTCAATATTTACTGAATACCTATTCTATTTTCAAAAGCAATATAAAATTTAGTTCCAATTTTCTAGAAACAGACTTGCAAGGAGAAATGATTAAAACAAAACACAACAAATTACATAAGATAGGAATAATGCTGATATAAACAGCATAGTAAGAATAAATAGCTTAACACCAACAAAAAAATAACTATCTGAATAGTGATTCTCAATTTTTTTTTCAGGTGCTGAAGAACCCAGCTTGTGCTATTCTTTGCAGGACAGGGCTGGCAAAGAAGAAACTCCTGAAACAATTGTATTTTAAATTCAATTTTATATGCCAGAATCAATAACATTAATAGAAAACATGACAATATTATATATAAGATACGGAATCTACCAGAGTTAACTTTGTTGGGACATAGGTGGCAATTTTCTAGTCACAGACTTGCTAGATCATGCTGTCAAAGAGCTTACTGGTGTACCAACACATTACTTCAGCCATAAAAAATAGGTTGTGCCATGACTGGTGGTGGTAGTCTGATAATATTATCTCAAAGTCTGTAACAAATGTTCCACCATGGTGTGGTGTGTTGGTGAAGGGGTGTTGTATAGGAATTCTACACATGCGTGATTGTTTTATAAGTTCACAACTTCTGCAGTAAGATTTTATTTTAAAAAAAAAGGGTGGGCTGGAGAAAAAATACACCAAACGTAAGATACGGATTATAGTTAGTAGTAAGATTTTGAAGATATTCGTTCATAATTTGTAGCAAATGTCTTACAACAATGCAAGGTGTTCGTGCTGGGCTGATGTATAGGACCCATGAATGATGTTATGCGTATTTGTTTTGTTAAGTTCACAACTTTTACAATACACTTATTGTTAAGGTATGTTCATTATGAATGATATACTTCAATAAATTTTTTTTTTTAAAAGTTTGTGGTTTGGTTCAAGGAGACAGCAACATTGACCCTTAAAATAGCTAACAAGTGTGAGCAAACCAATGAAAGAGCTTGATAACAAAGTTCTATTAAGTGCATCATTATTCCAGAAGGACCAATGGCACAACTTGGGTAATAACAGGACCCATACGTTAAAACCTTGTACGAGACATGCTTCAAGTAGGCCCTTGGATTTGCCCTGTTCTCACTCACAATGGGAAAAATAGAGGCACTTTACCAGGCCAAAAACTACCTACAAAAATAAATCAAATGGTTTCCAAGTTTTTTTTCCATTAATATCCTTTGCTGTTTGTTTTGTTTCCATCAGGAATCAAGGTTTAAGAAAATTTTCTAAGGAAGAAACATCATTTAGGAAATTCTACCTGCTACTATTTTTCTGTGAACTGACAAAAAGGCTATCGTTATTTGTATCTCCAGAACAAAAGTGCATAGTTTGAATATCATTCCATTAAAAGGGGAAAAAAAAATTCAAGGAAGCAAAATACTTACTTCTTAAGATGCATGACCACAGTAGGTAATAAAGTTAATTTTTTCAGTGCTGGCTTTTTTTGGTTGTTCAACTGCCTGTCTTCCTATCCAGAAAGACAGACAAAAAAAGATTTATACACACACACACACACATTAAAAAACAAACAAACCCAGTACTATTTGTTAATAGTGAATTTTAACCACTATAAGTCGAAACTTTAAAAGCAGTTTCTCAGAGAAACAATTTTTCCTTAAAAAAATGGATAATTAAAAAAATTTTTTGCAGAGCCCCAAATCTGTAACTGTGTTGCTTAAACTCATAAAACTATTAAAATGATTGCTTTTAACAATTACAAGTTGAGGGGGATAATTTTAATTTACGGTATTGGAATAATTGCCAAGTTTCCAAAGAGTTCATTCAAGGTATAAATTAGCAGTGAGAAAATTTGGTTTATAACAGCAATATTTTTCCAGTTATGAGGCTTATAAGCTAGTGGAATATAATGTCAGAGAATGGTTAGGGAATCTACACTTGGGCAATTCCAATCTACTTTTTTTCATTATGGAAAATTTCAAATATATACAATAACAGAATACAGAATAATGTACCCATCATATACTTATAACAAATAAGACAGGGCTGGTCTTACTTTACTTATCTCTCTAGTTACATTTCCTTCCTCTTCAATTATTTTGGGACAAATCCTAGACACACTTCATTGAATCCACAAAAACTTCAGCAGGTGTCTCTAAAGGATCAGGACTTGCACTTGGACATTATTAACAATTTAGGTATATTTTTCCTTTCTTCCTTTTTTTTTTTTTTTTTTTGAGGTACCAGGGGCCAGAGATTGAACCCAGGACCTTGTACATGGGAAGCTGGTGCTCAACCACTGAGCCACACTGGCTCCCCTGAGCTGGTTTTTTCATTTGTCTTGCGTGTTGTTTGCTTTTTTTTTTTTTTTTTTAAAAAAAGGAGAACCTAACCAGTGACCTCCCACTTGGGAAGCAGGTGCTCAACTGCTTGAACTACATCTGCTCCCTAGGTATATTTTTTCAATGCAGTCCCTTGAACAGAGACAAGAGAATAATTCATGAGTTTTTAACACTTTTTACATATGAAGAAACACCAAACTTTGTGGTAAACTGCCAAATCCAAGAAAGCAAAATAATTTCCCCATAAAACTAGCAAAGCTTTTCCTTTTCTTAAAGACTTTTTACTTTTCTAACCATGTGACTAAAAAATTAAAATTATTCCCACCCTTAAAATTTGAACAGTAAATGCTTTATTACAAAAACTAGAGCATAATAATAAAATTAAAAACCACCTAACCAATTAAGTGAGAGAGAAAAGATGAACCTAGTGGGGCCCTGCCTCACCTCAGCAGCTTCGTTCATCTTGACAATCATGGCACTCACAACATCGTCAGCGTCGCTAATGAAGGTGCCGCCATCACGATTGCGCCTGCGCTTGCCGCTCATGCTCTTTTTCCGCTGCAGCATCATCTCAAAATCTGACAGGAAGTCCATACTATGCAGTAACACAAAACTAAGTTGAGAAGACCTAAATACATATTTCACCTTCAAATTCATATTTCTCTTCGTCACAGTTAAGAACCACCAAATTTCTTAATTCTAACTCCAAAAGGGCTACCTTCATTTCAAAGCCCAAGTACTGATAACTTGCTTTTTAAAGAACAGGTGATCATAAGCTTTATGTTTGACTTTGGTACCATCCCAACTGTTACACATTAAACCAACTGTCCTAAATTTTCATACACCATATTCATGCTTCCTTTATCAGCTTGAGAAGGAACATTTCAAACTCTCATTCAGGGGACACTACCTACAATACAACAAACAGTTCAATTTTAGTTGCATTGTCTTTTTCGGAATAGGAAGGCATTCAAAAAAAGCAGAATAAACTGCTGCTTTTAGAAAACGGAAATCTAGACTTGCGAAAAGCCTCAAATCTTCAGCTTCCATCAGAATCGTCAGACTTAAGGACGGAGTGAGCATGTTCTGCCATCACAATAAAATACAATTCCAAAGACACAGCCAAACACATTCAGCTTAATTCTTGCATGTGAATAGGAATTAAAAAGGAAACTTAAAAATTTAACAAAAATTATCTTTACAATTATAAACAGCAACCACCTAATCATTCAGTCTGTTTGTATGGCATCTTTAAAGACAAGAGATTTTCCTGAAGATAGTTTCCAACTATCTTAACACAAGTAAACTGAAATACAAAAAGTAATATTTTATAATTAAAACTTTAGATTTTTCTCCCCCTCCCCCCCCACCATAAAATAAGAGTTTTCTCAAAAAATATATTTATGTTACTTTTCAGAAGAGCTTACTTGGTGAGCTACAAATTAAGAGGCTGGTAGTCATATAAATATAATTCCAAAAATTATGCCATCTAGGCACAGGGCAATTGAAAGAATAATAATGATAACAAATAATTCAGCAACAGCACTGGACACAGAGAAATGGTAGAGGAAAAAGCACAACAAATTGTCACCTCAACTTAATGAGGACCCAAGATAAGAAAAAACAGTTTAAAAGACTCTACCATTTTTTTTTAGTTCTCTTAAAGATTTATTTTTAAAAGCAGAAACTTACTGTTTTCCTCTCTTTATGTTGTCATCAGAATCTGAATCTTCTGCTTCTTTAATCTGTGTTTCACCTTTTTCTTCTTCCAAATCTTCTTGGTTGAAACCCTAAGAGGCAGTGTCCGTTAGCCAAAGACATTATACTCTCCTTAAAAATTTTCTTCTGCTTTTAATTTTTGCATATTTTTAAAAAGCAATACATTCACATGGAATAAAAATTAAGTAGGCACAAAAAGGTATTCATCAAAAAGCTCCCTCTGACTCTACTCACCCATGATAGTTTTCTTGTGTTTCTTTGGAGAGTCAGTTTACATTGAGACAGGCAATTCTACACAAAAATTTAGTATCCTCTTTTCAGTTATACAAATGGTATCATACTACACTTGCTATGCACAGTAGATGGCTTGACATTTTCTGTAACAATGACCAGGAGATCAATCCATATCAGCATGAAATAACCTCATCCTTTTTTAAGGCTTAGTTTATTATACCGTATGGCTATAATCATGATTTGTTTTCTCCTTTTGACATTTAGGCATGGGTAAAATATTTGCCAAACTGTCCTCCTCCACAGGGATGAATTTAATGAACTCTCCTTCCAGTAAGTTATGAAGGCACCTGTTTCCCCACCTGCTCATTATCACAGAAGGAAATCAAACTTTGATCTTTGCCGATCTCCAAACTAAATGATGAGCATCTTAGTGTCTTAGTGAAGCTTTATTTGCATTCTCTTATTTTGAGTAAGACTGGGCATTTTTTTCATGTTTAACAGCCATTTGTAACTCATTCTCTGTGAATGTTCCATACTCTATGCCCATTTTTCTATTACACTATTCATCTTTCTTACTGATATGCAAAAACTCTTAAAAACAGGGAAATAAGCTCTCTGTAAGTGACAGAACGGCACATCCCAACACTTGTGCACTTTGATTTTGCTTATGGGAATACTTATAAGAAATTTTTTTAAAAAAATTAGAGCAGTTATAGGTTTACTGTAAAAATCGTGCAAGAAGTACAGTTTCCATATACCCACCTCCCTCTCTCACACAATTTTCCCTATTAACATTTTATATTAGCATAATACTTTTGTTACAACTGATGAATTATTATTATAATTATGCTATTAACTTTAGACTACTGTATACATTATGGTTCAATCTTTGTGTTGTACACTTCTATGACTTTTTTTTGGTGTGGTTAACACATACAACCTAAAATTTCCCATTTTCCAAGATATATAATTCAGTGGTGTTAAATTGCATTCACAAAGGTATCATCCATTGCCAAAACTTTTCTTTCACCCCAAACAGAAACTCTGTACCAATTAAATATATATATATATATATTTTAAAGATTTTATTTATTTATTCATTTATCCCCCCCTTGCTGCTTGTGCTTGCTGGGTCAGCTAACCACACCGTGCGGGTGGGCTTGCCTTCACCAGGAGGCCCCAGGAACCGAACCCGGGGCCTCCCATATGGTAAACGGGAGCCCTACTGATTGAGCCACAGCCGCTTCCCCCAATTAAATATTAACTCCCCATTCTCTAACCTCACCTTGGCCCCTGGTAACCTGTATTCTAGGTTCTGACTTTACAAATTTGCTTATTGTAGTTATTTATCAGTGAGATCGTACACAGTATTTGTCCTTTTGTGTCTGTCTTATTTCACTCAATATGATGCCTTCTAGGTTCATTCACGTTATCGCATGTATCAGGATTTCATTCCTTTTTATGGCTGAATGATATTCCACTGTATGTGTATACCACATTTTATTTATCCTTTCATCGGCTGATAGATACTTGGGTTGCTTCCATCATTTGACAGCTGTGTGCAAATATGTTTGAACTCCTGCTTTCAAGTCTTTTTGGTATACACCAAGAAGCAGAATTGCTGTGTCTAATGGAAATTCTATACTTAACTTTCTGAAGAACTGTCAAACTGCCTTCAAGAGCAGCTACATCCTTTTATATTCCCACCAATGTGTGAGTGTTCCTATTTCACCATATCCTCTCCAACACTTTATATATATACTTAAAATACTAGTAGTCATTCTAGTGTTGTGAGATGGTATCTCACTGTGGTTTTGATTTGCATTTCCATGATGGCTAATGACACTGATCATCTTCATGTATTTATTTTTTGATAAATGTCCTTTCAAGTCAAGTTTTTTTCCCCACTTAAATTCAGGTGTTTGTCTATTTGTTGTTGAGGTGTAAGAGTTTTTATGTATTCTGGATAGTAAATCTTTACCAGATACATATGGTTTCCAATATTTTCTTCATTTGTCAGTTGTCTTTTTATTTTCTTGATAAAGTCCTTTGATGTACAAAAGTATTTTATTTTGAGGAAGTCTCACTTATCTATTTTTTCTTTTGTTGTTGTTTGTGCTTTTGATGTAAATTCTAAGAAGCCACTGCCTAATAGAGATTTCCCTGTTTTCTTCTATTTAGATCTTTGATTCATTTTGAGTTGATTTTTGTATAGGGTCCACCTTCATTCTTTTGCATATGGTTATCCAGTTCTCCCGGCACCACTTGTTGAAGAAAATTTTCTCTCCCAACTGAGTAGATATGGCACCCTTGTCAAAGTGAGGATTTATCTCTGAACTCTTGATTCCATCAGTCTGTCTGTCCTTGTGCAAGTACCATGCTTTGTAATAAGTTTTACAATTGGAAAGTTTAAAGTTTTCTAATTTCATTCTTTCTAAATTCATCTACTTCTACTCTCTCTTGCTTTAGTAACAATAGAACTTCCTTCTTTTTTGATCTAAGAGTCATTTAACAAGGAGGTTTTAAACTTCTGGACAAGAGGGGTGTTTTGCTTGCTGATTTTATTACTAATTTTCAATTTAACTGCACTATACTCAGAAAACTTTGTCTATATTTTGTACTTTTTGGAAAAGCTTGGTTTAAAGTTTATATCGACCAAGAATAGCCAAGTCAATCCTGAAGAAAAACAAGATCAGAGGACACAGACTACCAACTAGCAAGAGTTATGTATGAATGGTGCAAGGATTAAAAACCAGTGAAAGAGAAGAGAGAGTACAGAAATAGATTGGAGAATACATATAAACAATTTATGACAAAGATGGCACTGCAGAGTATTGGGAAAGGATGAACTTTACAATAAATGGTGCTGGGTCAGCTGGATATTCTAAATGAGGGAAAGGGCTTTTGGTCTGCTTGTTCTATCACAGTTTCATTCCACCTGAATTATGGATTTTTCCATTTCTCTTTGTAGTTCTGCCAATATTTGTTTTGTATATACATATTTTAAGTCATGTTATTGCATATAATTTCAAAATCTTTTATCAATATAAAATGATACTCTATCTGAAGTAATTTTTTTGCCTTCAAGTCTACCTCTGTGGTATTAACATAGCTACACTCCTTTTTCTTTTGTTAGTGTTCAGAGTATCTTTGCCCATCCTTTAATTTTCAACTTTTCTGTATCTTTGTTTCAGATGAATCTCTTGGAATCCACATACAACTGATTTTTAAAATCCAGTCTGACAATCTGTCCTTTAATTTGAGCACTTAGTACATTTACATTTAATATAATTTTTGGTATTATCAGGGTTTAAATCTGTGTTCTTACTATGTACTAGTTTCTAATTGGCCCCTACTCTGTTTTTTTTTTTTTTTTAAAGATTTTTATTTATTTATTCATTTATCCGCCCCCTGCTGCCTGTGCTTGCTGGACCAGCCAACCACGCCGTGCGGGCGGGCCCGCCCCCACCAGGAGGCCCCGGGAACCAAACTCGGGGCCCCCCACATGGCAAACGGGAGCCCCACTGATTGAGCCACAGCCGCCTCCCCTTACTCTGTTTTTTGCCCTCCTTTCTTGCCTTCTTTTGGATTCATTAGTTATTTCACTTGCCCCCTCTTTAATAGAGTTTCATTAGTCTTTTTTTTAATGGTTACTTTAGATATTACACTATTCATACATACTTCTGTTGCTTCTTTACTTCCTGTATCCCTGACCTTCCACCTGAGATCATTTTCTTTCTCCCTGAAGAACCATGTTTCCTTCTGTAGGCACACTGATTATTCCCTCAGGTTTCATATGCCTAAAAATGTCCTTAATTCACTTTCATTCCAGAAAGTAATGTTGCTGAATATAACAGAATTCTAAGTTTGCAGTTATTTTCTTTGAATACATTAAAGATAACTATCAATACTGTTTCTGTTCAGAAGCCAGCTGTTACTCAAATTTGTTGCTTCTCTGAATGTAATTCTCCCCCCACCACCCCCCCAACTTATTTTAAGACTTTTCTGTTTTCTTTGGTTTCTTGCACTTTCATTATGATGCATTTAGGTACAGATTTCTTTATCAAACTTGCAGTTTGTAAGGCTTCTTGAATTCTACAACTTTATGTATTGTTTCTTCAAATATTGGTTCTATTATACTTATTCTTTCCTCTCCTTCTTGGACTCCAATTCATATATAATCTATGTTTTTTTTTACATTCTCCATGTAAAAAATAAAAAATGTTTCACTCTAGACGGTTTTTAATATCAGTTACTGTATTTTTACAGTTCTGAAATGTCTACTTGGGTTTCCTAAGATTTGTCTTAACTTTTAATGGTTTGCGCTGACAAAACTTTTAATCTTGCTTATATTGTAGCTCCCTGAACATAGTTTTTTCAAAGGTGATGTATAAAATTTCTATATGTAGAGCCCCTAGGTCTACTTCTATTGCCAGTTGTTACCATTGTTTCTTGTTTATGTTGAATATTTAGTTATCTTTGATTATATGCTGCATTGTGCATTTGAAAAACTATAGAGATAATTTGAGGCCTATAATGGTGTTACCTTTGTCTTGAAAGGATATGCCAGGTGTGTGGGAGTGCTAGCCAATGGGTTAAGAATTACTGTAATGTAGTTTCTGAGATTGAGGTTTTCTAGGCTGCCAGATGACTCAAAAGCTGGGCTGAAGTTCTGGCAAGGGCTAGCTTACTTCCAGTTAACTCTTTTTTTTTTTCTTTTACCAGGAGGTCCCGGGGATCGAACCCGGGTCCCTCCATATGGGAGACGGACGCCCAACCAGTTGAGCCACATCCGACCCTCCAGTTAACTCTTAATCCTAGGGTGCTGCTCTTTGGAGTCCTAATCAGAACATAGGGTTTACAAGGTCCCCATACTCTCAGCAGGGCCTGAACTCCAAATATTGTCCCCCTAGCCTTGAGGCTGTCAAAAATATAGATCAGCATTTGTCCCCCTAGCCTTGAGGCTGTCAAAAATATAGATCAGCATTTCAGCTGTCCCCAAAACAGGCAAACAATCCTCAGCAAAAGCAGCCCTTAAATGCTGAGCTGATCTCTTTAGGTTGTCTCCCGCTGGTTCTTGACTTGTACTTACTTCCTGCTTTTTTTCACTCTGACACCAAGCAGATTTTAAAAATATTTTGTCCAGCTTTTCTAGCTGTTCTTAGCAGGTGGGTTGGTCCAAATTAACTAGCCTGCCACTGCTAAAATCAGAAGTCCCTTAATTATTGTGAATTTTATCCTTCGCATTACAAAATACCTTTGTCTCTTTAAATGCTTCTTTTTCCCTTTAATCCAACTGTTTCTGTTATTTTCCTTTTATATCTTTCTACAGCATTTTACTCTACTTTCTGAATATCTTTTTCTAGGTTTTTCTCCTGACTGCAGCATAGCTATTACAATATACAGAACTTACCTATTAGCAAACCACTGATACAAAAAAAAAGCGACTGAGAAAATCTCTCCATATTATACTTACTGTAAATTCTTCTTCCTCTTCATCACCTGATTCTCCAAATATGTCTGCAATAAGGTTTCTAGAAGAGAAACAAATTTAGAAAATATCTAATTTGTTTTCTTTTCATAGCATACAAATCATAAAATCTTTTCTTTTTTTTTTTTTACCGGGAGGTCCCGGGGATCGAACCCAGGTCCCTCCATATGGGAGACGGACGCCCAACCAGTTGAGCCACATCCGACCCCCAAAATCTTTTCTTAATGAAGTATAATTTACACACAGTAAAATGTGCAGATTTTTAGTGTGCAGTTCAGTGGATCTTGGCAAATGTACCTATTCACATGACCACCATCCTAATCAAGATATAGAACAATTCTATTACCCCAGAAAGTCCCCTCATGCCCATTTCTACTCAGTCCCCTGCATCCACAAGCTCAAGACAACCATTACTCTAATTTCCATCACCATAAAATAGTCATGCCTGCCCTTGAACCTTATGTAAATAGAATCATACCACATGTCCTCTTTGCTTCTTTCACTTAGCACAATATTTTAGAGATTCACACGTGTGGCTTGTAGCAGTAGTTCATGAATTAAAATCCTAAGTCCACAAAGTTATGCAATTAGGTAATCACACTACCTCAGCAGAAACCTTTAAAACAAGTTTGCAAAAACCTGAAAGACAAAACCCCCTTTACCACTTTGTAAGGACACTTGAAAGCTCATGGCATACTGTCACTTACTCTTCTTCATTCCCCGACTCACTATCACTCCCAAATAGGTCCTTCTCTTCATTTTTCTTATCAGACAATTCTTTCCCTGCTTCTTCTTCACTGTCTGATGCTACAGTCTTCTCTCTTTTGCCTGATTTTTCTGAAGTAATATCACTATCAGAGTCATCTGCATCAGAGATGGCACGACTCTTCTTTGCTGTTTTCAAAAAAGAAAAACATCATTAATCTTATTATCTCAGACCCTGCAACTACTAAGTATAACGGCCTTTAAAATGGTAGTATGTGGCAAAAATAAAAGGGCCTCCTGAAACATGATTTAGAATGGAAACAAATACTAAAAGGCTCATTCAGTCATCTTATGCTTACTTGTTATTTTGCTAAGGAAAAAGTAGCCAAAAGTTGAAGAAAGAAATCACCAATATAGAAGTGGGCATCAACAGCTACCTTTCCATTGGAGGAAAGAGATTGATAGATTTTCCATTGGAGGATAGAGAAAATAAGATTAGACTGATATTGAAGAACTGGCACCCCTTCTATGCCTCCCAATAGTGGAATGAAAAAGGACTGAATGGTCTTGTTTCATTTTTCTTAAACTGGCTGCTTTTGAGGTAGTCATTCATTTTTCTTCTCCTATAAGAACTATAAAGTTAGAAAGGAACACCCTCTTTCCAAAGAAAAATAAGTTTCATAAAAAAGTAACCAAGTGCCACACTAATGAAGGCTGTTGTTTATGTGGGAGGGTATGGGAGGTGCGGGGAGGGGGGCATAAGGGAATCCCTGTATTTTTTGTGTAACATTTAGGTAATCTAAGTATCTTTAAAATATATATATGTGTGTGTTTATATACATATAAAAAGTAACCATGCAAAAATTGTATGTGAAAATGGACCCGCAGGTAGCAAAGACTGTACTACTCTGCAGACATTATATAAATATAATCTCCCTCAAACATCCCTGCTTCTGGGTATTCAGCAGTCTTTAACAAATGAAAAGAAGGCACCTCTGGGCACTCTGTTCCTGTAAATTAGCTGTCAAAGAGATACAGAGCTAACTCTGGATATAGTCAGGGGTTTTCATGCAAACATCTTACTTTGAAGCATTACCCTTTCTGGTAAAAAAAAAAAAAATTCTAAGTCTTTTATGTTTTCATTGACACTTCATTGAGGCAGTTAGAACTTAAATGCTACTTAGAACAACTCAAAGGAAATTTACCATTATGATTAGCCAACAGAAACCAGGGGAAACCAGTGTCCTAGTGACATTTGAAAACATCACAGTGAGTTACAGAAAATAGCTTTAACATAGAAAACCAAACAATGCTACACAGTCACAAGCTTAGACTAAAAGTAAGGCTATGGATAAATAGCCCAAAATAATTCCTTACATGCTTTCTCTTCATCTTCACTATCAGAAAGGACAGCAGCTTTTCGCTTTGCTACTTTCTCTTCCTCCCCCTCTTTTTCTTCATCTTCATCACTATCAATTTTCTGCTTTTTGGGTTCTTCTTCCTCGCTATCAGACCTATGAAACCTTTTCCTCTCTGTAAGGCTACCTGAATGGAAGGAGTCATTTTGCATTTCTGCATCCTCTCCCCTGTTTTCTCCATCACTGTCATCATCCAACCCTGCCTTCTGTTTGTGTCTGGAGGCATCCTCAGTTTCTGAGTCACTAGCAGGGGCCTTCTGAGGCTCCTCACTCTCAGAGTCACTGGCCTGAGGTTTGGGAAGCTCTTCACTCTCTGAGTCACTGACTTGGGGTTTGGAAAGCTCCTCATTTTCTGAGTCGCTGGCCTGGTTCCTTGGGGGGTCTTCATTCTCAGAGTCACTGACTTGGGATTTGGGAAGCTCCTCATTATCCGAGTCACTGGCCTGGTTCCTTGGCGGGTCCTCACTCTCAGAGTCACTGATACGGGGTTTGGGAAGCTCTTCATTTTCTGAGTCACTGGCTTGGTTCCTTGGAGGTTCTTCACTCTCTGAATCACTGACCTGGGGTTTGGGAAGCTCCTCATTTTCAGAGTCACTGGCCCGATTCCTCTGAGGCTCTTCACTTTCCGAATCACTAACTGGAAGTTTAGGAAGCTCTTCACTCTCAGAATCACTGATTCGAGGTTTGGGAAGCTCCTCACTCTCAGAATCACTGGGTTGGGGCCTTGGGGGCTCCTCACTCTCAGAGTCACTGATTTGGGGTTTCGGAGCATCCTCTGTTTCAGAGTCACTGGCAGGACTTTTTTGGAGCTCTTCAATCTCAGAATCACTGGCAGGATGCTTTCTAAGATCCTCGTTTTCTGAGTCACTTGCATGCCCATTAAGAAGTTCTTCATTTTCAGAGTCACTGGCAGGTAATTTCCTGGTCTCCTCACTCTCAGAGTCGCTCCCATGGTGATTGAGATCCTCATTCTCAGAATCACTTGCAGGAGGCTCTGGGCGCCCCTCAGATTCTGAATCACTGTCCTTGTGCCTGTGAGGCTCCTCACTTTCAGAGTCACTAGCATTAAGGTTTGGGAGGTCTTCATTCTCAGAATCTGTCACATGATGTCTTTTGGTGAGGCCATCTTCCTGATCACTAGGTTCATTCTGAAAAAGGAAGTGAGGAAAAATTAGGGCAGTGCAAAAAAATGTGACAGTGAAAGGTTAATATTTTCAACAAGTTTTAAAATGTAGGCATATGCACACTTAAAAGTACAATTCTTGTCCTATACCCAAATAAAAACATCCCACTTTAAAGAGGCCAACGATCTGAAAATGGCTAACCTGTTTTGGACCCCAAAACAGGGAAAGGTAAGCTGGCTATAAAACATAACCCCCCAGATTACCATATAAGATTAATTTTGAAGAACTAGATTAAACAAACAAAACCTAGTTTTCTACTAATTCTAGCTCCCAAAAATTTAACTATTTTTTTCAAAGAAGTAGAAGCATACATGCACCTAAGTTCTTTAAGGAATAAGCTTAGAGTTTCTAAGGTTAAAATTATTTGAGAGAAAAGAGCTATAAAACCTTATTTAAAGGGTCAAATAATACATAGGGCACCTTCTCCCACATGAATCTGAACAAAAAGAGGAGTTAACATTCACTACGCACCTACTAAGAGCCCAATACCATGTTAGACCCTCTCCTGTTAGTTTATTTACTTTTTTTTTTTTGCTTACAAAAATGTTATATATATATATATATACACACACACACACATATATTTTAAGAGGTGCTTAGACTACCCAAAGTATTACATGGAACCCACTGGGATTCCCATGTTGCCCACCTCCCACACCTCCCACCACATCCCACATGTGTGGCCCACCACCCTCATTTCTCATGAAAAGAAAACTGAAGCTTGGGATAGTCATAGTCACATACCTAGGAACCTGGTAAAAATGTTTAAGTTGTAGGGAGAACATGACTAATCTAACTATACTAACACGTAACTTTACTTGAAATGATTCATCTGAAAACTTATGCACTGCGGTACAAAATTGATATTTTCATATTATAGCTATTTTTCTTTAAATACAGAGAAACAATACAATATAATAACTATCAAAAAACTAATAACAAGTGTTTCATGATTTGGAGCATTTTTTTCCCCATCTAGTATCTGAACCTTTAATAACATGGTGATATTATGGTATAAGTGTTTTTCCCCCTTAAAAATTTACTGAGCCAAATATTTACCTTTAGAATATATGCCTGAAGCTACACAAACTTACTACAGATCAATTTTCAAGGAGCATAGTCTTTAGTAACGTATATGGCTACCATCATACCATGAAATAATCCAGTGACAGAGTATATTAGAAGATATATGACATGAAAATATTTTCACACAATCCAGACTTATCCTAGGCTCACTTAAAGAAGACCAAATATACTGTTTCTACAACTTCAAAGAATAAATAAAAAGTAAAGGAGCCTACAATGCAAAAGTTTGTGGTGCCCCCTGTATTTTATCACCATCTTAACCAGTACAGCATTCCAAAGAAACAGAAATTACTATACATACTCATTCAAATATAATGTGTTCAGGAAAATTCAAAATCATAAACTTCAAATTTCCCAAAGGTATTTTTCCTCAGTTATCACAGGACACTCACACAGGGAGCAATTCCTTATCAGACACACACTATTATTCGATTGATATTTGCCTTTATTAACTAAATGTAAACAATTTAGTAACTAAGAGATTAAGACTGGAGGAATAATATAAAGTCTTGCTATTAAAGTAAAACATTCCAAATAGTTCTAAAAGTTTACTTTTAGCTACACTTGATAATTTAATGCTTTTACATTAATTTATGTTAATTTAAATGAAAAACAAAAAAACAAACAAAAACCCGATTATCTAGAATCTAAGCTCTAGAAGGCAGGCATCTTTTGGGGTTTGTTTTCTTCACTGAGGTATCCCCCTAGCGCATGAAACAGTGTTCTGGCACACAGGCACTCACACAATAAGTGTTTGCTGATGAATAATAAAGGAGGTAAGTGTGAATAACAGAAAATGCAGAACAATTAATTCAACAACCATCTATTCAATGTCTACGATGTGCCAGGTGCTGAGATCATGGCATCTCAGTGCGTGACTTTAAGGGGCTGCTGCCAGCCAAATATACCATAACAATATAGTGGGATATGTGCTGATATGACAGTTTGCATAAGGTACTTGAAAAGCACAGGTATCTGCACCTAGTTTATAAACACTGAGTTAAGAAGTTAGCTAGATCAGTGAAGAGGTGCAATGGGGGAGTGACACCCAGGTCCCAGTTAGAGGCAACTAAAGCAGGAAGCGAAAGGAAAAATTGTACTTGGCTTTCCAACGCTTTCCATAACATATCCATCACAGAACTCTAACACCATGCTTGCTGTGACTCAATTTCTTTTGGTTGCAGGCAACAGAACCATCTCTGGCTAGCTCACACATAAAGAACAATCTTCACAGAATCAAAGTGAGATGAATGACTAAAGAGTCAGCTCAAAAAAGGGGACTCAAGGACCATTAACAACATGATTCAATGCTAACCATTCCAAAGTTCAGCATCTAGGATCCAAATTTTAAGAATCCCTAGGATGGATGACCTAGTTGGCCACGGGAACATCAGATGTTAATCAATCAGTTACAGTCAGAAGAGGGCCCTAGCACTGTGAGCCAATCCCAAAGAAGAGAGTGTCACTGTGAACTTGGCAGTCAACCCCAAACTTACCTGCTACATTCTACCCTGGGTTTGTTGACACACGGTGTGTGCAGTCCAAAATAAGAAACCATTACAAGGATATTACATATGGTAATGGTTGTGATAATTAAATTCCCAGCAATTTTTTTTTAGGATGTACTGGGGATTGAACCCAGGACCTTGTACAAGGGAAGCAGGCGCTCAACCACTTGAGCTACGTCCATTCCCGTAAGTTTTTATTTAAGCCTTAAAATAACCTTTTTAGCTCTACTGTCGAGATGGCAAGGCTGAGGTTCAGAGAGATGAAATAATTTTTCCAAAGCTCAGTAAAGTGGCAAAGCCAGGATGTGAGAAACCGTACTCTGGCTCATCACACCCTACCACCCTTACCGTTAAAAACTATGTTAGTACAAAATATCATCATCATTGCCTAAGCTTAATTCTTCAGGATCCTCTTCCATTATGCCATTCAATTCTTCAGCCACAATGAATATATAGTCATACCTCAAATATGCCAAGCTTTTTGCAAATCTAGGCCTTTATATGTGCTGATTCCTCTAGCTAGAATTATCACTCCACTCTCACCCTCTCTTCTCCATTTGGCAGTTTTCAAACTCATTCCTCAGTCAGCTCAAATGTTATTTCTACTTAGTCTACCCTCCCTCCCACAGAACTTTGTATGTGCCTTTTATGTAAATACACTGTACTACAGTCACCTGTTTGCAGGCCTGCCTCACCCATCCTGACTGTAAAGACCACAGCATTTCAAGTTTATATCACTATGTCTAGTAAGAGTTCAGAAAATGTTTACTGAAATATAGGGATAATAAGCCATCATATGCATTATACAAACTTAAGCAATAATGCCAAATTTAAATTTCAATTTGAGGGTTTAATTATCTTAATTTTAAAACCATATGCCAATATTAGAAAAGGAAGGTGCAAGGATAGCTGGAATAGAAGCAAAGTCTTCAAAAGCAATATTTAATACCTTTTCTCCCAACTTAAGAAACTACTTTTCCATGTTTTTCCATCTAATCTGGTAAGTAAAGACCATCTGATATATAAGAATTATCACTTTCTAGTAAGGGAATATACAGGAAAGATAAATGAAAAACAGAAGGAAAAAACAGCTAGTGGAGAAAACTAAGGTTTATACAGAAGGGTTTTTACAAAGATCTTTTAAATTTTGAGTTTCTGAGTAACTGAAAACTATTTCATGCATCATAAAAATGTGTTACCATATAAAAATGATGACAGTTAATCCATTTATTTTTTCTTTTAATTTTAAAGAATAATGTTGTTTTAAAGAAACAAGACAAGACCAAGTACGAAGAAAAACGTTAACATCACCCATCCAAAGTTCACCATTATTTTACATTCTGGTAGACTGAATCTTCTTAGTCTCTTCCCTGTGTGAATTTACTTTAAAAAATTAGCCAGGATCTCAGATCACAACAACGTAATAGCCTGTATCACTTGAGTAACATGTTGAATTTGCCAATGTCATTAAACATTCTTTGAAAACATTTTTTTTAAATTAATTTGAAAACAATTAAAAAAAAATTTTTTTTAGCTATATTGCCATTTCTATAAATGTTCTATTTTTATTTATTCACTCATTTTCTATATTTTAGGATATTTATTCTTTTATGCCTACTATGTCATTTTGATGCTGTCAATCTAAGAGGAGTTCTAGCTCCTCACCCAAAGGAAATAGAACTCTGAAAATCCTGCAATATACAGGCCTGTCCCAAATGCACAGAGCTGGCTTGCTGAGAATCTCGTTCACAAAAGCAGCATCAGGCTGCTCTCTGTGCAGGGGTGACCACTGCTTGGATCTGGGGACCTGATACATCCAAAAACAGGCAGGTGATCCAATGAGACAAAACAGCCCAAAGGGTCCAAAAGAAACTGTGGTTGAGACAAGGTAAGCAGATTGGTTCCCTCTGGGATATAAACTGGGGAAAATGGAGAGATTTGATGAATTAATGGATATAAAAATGAAGCCAACCATGCAAGTGAAACAGATGCTACTATAAATAGCCATGGGCTGGCCCATCAATGGAAGATGGACAGAGCAGGCTTCCTAAACAGGATGCTTTACAGCCACCACACTATGTGTACCTTACAATAAACTCTCCTTTTCTTAAGGTGGCCTGAATGACTGATTGTTCCCCACTACCAAAAAAGGCCTAAGACAGACGAATTCCTAAAAGAAATTACTGGGCCACATGGCATGTCTATGCAGAAGAACGCTATTTTTCAATAAAATAAAAAACACAGAATTTTAAAAATAAGTAGATATTTTCACATTACAAACCAGAAGACTTGCTATTACACGCCAGAAATAGTTTACAGACATGTATAGTTATCTTAAAGAAAAAGAAGTTAATATTTATTTTTTAATAATAAAGTGGTCTTTAAAGTGGCTGAAACATCTGCAGAAATTACTGGTCTCCAAAATACCATCAGCATTTCCTATACTGACCACTATCATAAAGACTGTGTGTGTAAATGCATGGAGAGTGAATACTGTAAGTGAAATGAATAAAACACAACTAGGCAAAATTCTAAAATGCAAATGAAAACTTTTTTTAAAGTAAAATTACTTGGAAAACTGTGATGAGCAGAATAATGTCCCCCTCCTGCCCCCACAAAGGTGTCTACCTGTTACCTTCTGTGGCAAAGGGAACTTTGCAGAGCAGTTAAGGATGCTGAGATGGAGAGATTATCCTGGATTATACAGGTAGGCCCAATTAATCACAAGGCTCCTTGTAAGAGGGAAGCAGGAGGGCCAGTGTAAGAGAAGGAGATATGATGATGGAAGCAGAGGTCGGCGGGAGGTGTGTGTGTGTGTGAGGGGACGGCGGGGGCGCTGAGGGGGATTTGAAGATGCAGCAATGCTGGCTTTGCAGATGGAGGAAAGGGCCACGAGCCAAGGAATACAAGTGGCCCCTAGAAGGAGGAAAAGGCAAGGAAATCATTTCTCCTCTAGGGCCTCAAGAACAGCTTGATTTTAGCTCTGTAAACACTCATTTTGGACTTCTGACCCGCAGAACTTTAAGATAACACATGTATTGTTTTAAGCCACTAAAAATTTGTGGTAACTTATAGCAGCAATAGGAAACTAATACACATCTTTTAGGTTTCAGGCTATAATTTGTACTACTCCATTTATATAACACAACTGTACTCTTAACACCCCACTGGATTCCAGAAAGTATTTTTAATGGGGAAGAAATCCAAAATTTCTTCTTAGCAGTCATTTTCACCAGGCAAAAGAGCAAAGATTTTCAAACGCTAACACAGAACTCAATGGTAATAAGGGTACAACTGGCACTCAAACTACCAGTGTTTAGCAAACTAGAAAACTTCCTGGAGAAGAATATCTATGAAAGGCCTTAATATGTTTTAGCCTCTTTAACCTGGTTAATTCCCCCGTTAGATTTC
Organism: Tolypeutes matacus; assembly: GCA_026826555.1. Classification (NCBI taxonomy): domain Eukaryota; kingdom Metazoa; phylum Chordata; class Mammalia; order Cingulata; family Chlamyphoridae; genus Tolypeutes; species Tolypeutes matacus. The sequence goes on from JAKSZT010053840.1 coordinate 7,790,672, forward strand.
TAAGGAAACAAAAAATGAGGACAAATCTTTATGTACGAAGATGTTCACAGCAGCTTCCTTTGTTGTAATAGCTAAGTAGTCTAAATGCCAATAATCAGGGAATTGCTGAATAGAAATGGTGCATCCACACTATAAATATAATGCAACCATCAAAAATTATGATTAAGGAGAATGTTAAATGACATGGGAATGTCATTTAAATGTTAAGGAGAATGTTAAATACTTAAGACATACTCCTAAAAGAAGAGATTAAAACCACAGTTATAGGGGAAGCGTATGTGGTTCAAGTGACTGGGCTCCCATCCACCATATGGGAGGTCCAGGGTTCAATTCCTGGGGCCTCATGGTAAAAAGCAAGCTGGCCCGCATGGTGAACTGGCCCGAGGAGAGTGCTGGCACAGCAAGATGACGCAACAAAGAGAGACACAGAAGAGAGACAATAAGAGATGCAGCAGACCAGAGAACTGAGGTGGCACAAGAGACTGAGCAGCCTCTCTCTACTCCAGAAGGTCCCAGGATTGGTTCCCAATGCCGCCTAAAGAGAAGACAAGCAGACACAGAACACACAGAGAGCAGACAGCAAGTGTAAAAACGAGGGGGCAGGGAGAAATAAATAAATTAAAAACAAAACAAAACAAAACCCTACAGTTATATATATAGTAAAATTTCAAGTAAATTGAATCCATCTCATTACAAAAAAGTAGTTCAGGATTCTTATCCTATTATAACTCAAGCATGAGGCCATCAGATGATGGTTCTAAGCAGACACGAGTCAATCACCTGATGCTGTTTTCCAAAGTGGAAACTTATGGTATTATACAATAAATGTACTGTAACAACATTAATGAAATCCCACACTCCCTTCTTTCCTCTAACATAGCAATCAGAGATCTTCCCTATAAATGATCCACTTCTCACTGTTGCCACAAAAAGACCTGAATCTGATTCATTCTAAATATATCCAAATCAAAATCATACTTAATAAGGTTAATTAATATATTAAGTAGAACTTAGTTTAAATTCTTAAGAGCATACAAAAACTTACATCAAACTGACAGAAGGATAAGCCTTTCCCCCACCCCCACTGACCTCTGACCTTACCTTCCCCTTACTCTTTCTGCTCTAGCCACACTGGCCTCCTTGGTCTTCCCTGAAGACATCAAGTACATTCCCACCTCAGCATCTTTGCCTAGAATGCTCTTCCCCTACATACCACAAGGCTAGTCTCTCACCTCCCTTCATACCTTGGCTCAAATGTAATTAGCCTACAGGGACTACCTCACTGAAATCTGCTCTTGGGAAGGCCTAGTCAAATATCAAAGGCTTGGCCCATTTCCTGAATCGATAGACATGGGTGAAAACTCCCTAATGTTTGACATGAGACCGACCAGAATTTTTTCCTTGTAATTTTATAAGTATCCTAACCAACTTTCCTTTCTCTCTCTCTCTATTTATTTATTTATTTATTTACTTGCTCCATTTATTTATTTTTAATGCAGTTCCCTATTGATTTCTACTCCTTTGCTCCCAGGTTTGAAGCCTAAACCCTTTGTCAGGGTCTCTACAACTCCTAAATAAAAGTTCTCATAGAACGCAAGGGAAAAGCCTCCCCAAAGATGTTGTTTGGCCAATACCTCTGAATGATGTCCTACACTTCCAGTGTCTGATCCAGAATGCTGCTCATTTACATCATCTTCAACATCTGACCCAGAATCCCGTTCATCCTGTACTGGGGTAGCGCCACCATCATCTGCTTAAAAATAAAACAGCACACTTTAGGAGTAAGATGGATGATATCTATGATGGCAATGAACACGATGAATCAAGAATAATTTAAAAAATGTTACCAATGATAAAATGTAATCAGTAATGTTAATATTTTAAACAAGACAATGGCACAATACTCATATAAATATCAACAATCGTTAGTCATACTGTGACATGTATGGCAACAAAAAAAAAAATCACAAAAAGGATGCGAAGCTTAAGAAACATCAAAAAACACCACTAAATAAGAGTGTGCTGTTTTAACTAACAAAATCAAGCTATTTCAACTTTCTGTTAACAACCGAGTCTTTATTTCTCTCCACAGCACTTACCATTTCTAATTTTCTAAGTGAGTTACCAAGTTATTTTAATTTGGGTCTTTCCCGGCTTCAATGAAAGTGCCACAAGTGCTGAGCTTTGAGCTCACTGCTGAATCCCAGAGCCCAGAACACTGGGCTCAAGACAGAAAAGATTTACAATCAAAGAATTATTTAAGCACTTTTGATTTAGAATGCTCAACAGAAAGAAGCATCTCTACTGGAAGCTTCTTGTAAGCTCCAGTACAGAGGAAAAGAGAACATAACGTTTTTCTCCCCCACGAGGTCCTACCTTTTTGCTTTGTATATTTCCGGTACCTAGCACAGCGCTAGCACAGAGCGGGGCTGATTAACTGTTTAACAAACAGAAAAGGGAGACCAAATCTCGGTGGGGAGAAAGAGTAAAGATCTCAAAGAGAAGGAAAGGCACAAAAATCTACCAGTAAGTGCCAGGAGTACACGCCTTTCTTTGAAAAATTTATCCAACTCAGGCAAAGTCCTACGCTTTCTGCCGGCGAAAATTTAACTAGCACTAACTCGGAGTGAAAAGTCTAAGGTGGGATCCCCCGCCCTCCCCGAAAAGCTCCCTTGGAGTCTCGAAAACTCTCTCAATTGCTGAAACATTCCCCTATCCGTAGAGACCGCTGGTTCCCTAGCACTTTGCACACAGTAAGTTTTCAGCAAAACCCTTCGCCGACTCAGAACTCGACTTTCCCTCTGGAACCACCTCTCCGGGGTTCTACCTTCCGGGCTTACGCTCCGCCTCACCGACCACCTCGGGTCGGGCCGGGGGAGAGAATATTCCCGCGGCCTCCCTGCCCTCCCCGGCAGCGATGCGAAGCCCAGGCCAGCCGAGTGGCCGCCGGGGTCCCCCGCCTGTCCCCAGGCCTGCCCCACCTGACTGGTCGCCGCTGTAATATTCGGAGTCCATGGCGGGCGGGCTCTTGGCGGGGAGTGTCCACGCCCCGCGCCGCCCCCGTCACCTCCTTCCTGGCGGGGTGTCCCCCGATGGCGCTGGCCGGTGCTCAGAGCCTCTCGCCCACCCAGAGGGTCTAGGTAAGCGGAGAGTAAAACGGCGGCAGCGGCAGAAGCGGACGCCCAGACCTGGAAGTCCCGGCAGGAGAGGCCCTACGCCATCAGCAGGAAAGGGAACCACTAAGCAATCTACTTCCCAGAAGCACCTCTGGGACCAAAATGGCGCCGGCCCACGACCCTCAGCGGCATGCAGCGCGCAGGCGCCAGCACCCATCAACCGGCCAATGAGAAGGCGCACCGGCAGTGACGAAAGGCCTGGCCGGAAAGGAGGACGCAGGGAAAATCGGGCGGAAGCTCCGGCTTCAGCTAAATACCTTCCCCGGAGAAGCGTGATATGTCCTCTACGGAGATGATAATGTTACATTCTTGGTCGTCTCTCCGTTCCTTGATTAAGGAACTTCAGAGTCACGCTTCCGACAAATGAAGACCTTCTAAAATAACATTTTCTGTCCTACTGCCCACTACAGTTCCCGTCAAGCAGCGAAGTTGCTGTTTGCCGCCCTTAGTACGTGGAGGAAGTGGTGCACTGCTCTCTTTCTGGGACTTGTAGTTTCAAGCTGAGGGTGCCGGGATGTGTTAGTAAGTGGCTTGGTCAAGAGCGCCTCCTTTCAAGGCATTTTCTTCCTTTCTTTTTTAAAATCACGACTTAATTTCCATCTTAAGAAGCCATTTGATCCACAGTAGGAAGTACGGTACACCCTGAGGTGGGTAACAATGTTGAACTGCGCTTGAGCCTCATGGCTAGGAAACATCCCCAGTTTTTGTATTCCCTGCAAGGGCTTACTGTAAAGAACCACCTTTCTCCGTATCACTTAAATAAAACTCTGTGCTCAGCTTTTCTCATGACTCCCATAAGATTCGCAGTCCCCTTGTTTACCTGTGATAAAGCCAAACGCAGACCTTTTCCCTGAACCTGCGGATAGGGCCAGGCACAGACCCTCCAATTTTTGTTCTTTTGTCTCTTGAATTACTAGCTGAGGTTAGAAACTGTTTGCTCCCCCTGAAATTAGCTAGACACAGATAAATATTTCTTGCTCAGCTGACCAACTGAAACCTGTCCTGATTGCAAAACAATCCCCACTGTAAATCATCCAATCTTACTCTCTTAAAGTCTAAGGCAAAACCACCCTGCCATGGCAGTCTGATCTTCATATCTGGGGTACGCTCCCTATTGCAAAAGCCTGAATCAAATCAATGTCCTTGTTTCTTTTTGTTTCTATGGACAGAGAGAGGAGAGGAGGAGAGAAGGCATCTTGCAGCAGCTCAGAACTCTTTCTGCCTTGACTGATGTCCCAGAGGCACTGAGTTCCCAGGTGAATGTAGTGTTTATTCAACCATCCTCTTGAGACCGCGACTTGCTCAACATCATTGGGAACAAGAGGTCCCTCAATACAAGGGAACACTGATCAAGCTGCAGACTCCTCAGCCTCTGGACCTGGCTCTGGACTTTTTGTGCATGGTGAGCTGGGGCAAGTCAGCCTTCTAGGAGCCTCAATTTCCCCACGTCAAGTGAGGGTGTTGAATCAGAAGATATCAAGTCTCCTTAGCTGAATTACTCTATGCAAGAGAAGCCAAATCTCCCAAGTCTGACGCCCGCCCCCCTATTCTGCTATAGCTGCTAGGGGGCTCTGCTATGGAATAAACAAATGAAAGGAGCCCTCTCCCCTGGCTGTGTGCCTGTTCTCACACATCCCAGCTTCACAACTCACTAGGGTACATGGAAGATGTGTCCCACCAAGATTGTAATACTGAGAACTGGGACCTACTTGAAATCCCATGAATAGCAGGCAATGTATTTCTGAGTAGCAGTGCCATAGCCCAGACAGCCATTAACACGAGTAAAGCATGTCTTCAGCTGCTCCCATGGACAGTTGTCCAGAATAGATTGTCCCATGGAAACAGCAGGATTATGGAATATTATAAAGGGTATAACTTCAATTATGTGATCAACCAAAACAGAAAACAAACAAAAATCAAACCTAAGAATTCATTAATAAATGTGGAGGGGAAAGTGCTTTCCAACAATGAGGCAAAAGCTAGAAGATAGAAAAGATTGACAGATTGAACTACATGAAAATGTATGCAAAAAAAAAAAAAAACATTTGCACCATTAGAAGAGGTAGGAAAATATTTACAACTCATCATAAACCAGAGCTTATCTCCCTAAAGAATATACACCTTCTAGAAATCAAGAAGAAAAAGACTTAAGAACTCAGTAGGAAAATGGGCAAAGGATATGACAGTTCACAGAAGAGAAAATATCAATAGCTCTAAAATACGTGGAAAGATTTTCACCCTAAAATAAGAGAAAAGCAAACTTAACTCACATTGCGATATGGTTTTTTACTTCTCAGATGCAAAAATCTGATAATATTCCATTAGTGAGGCCATGGAAAAAGATGTCTGCTTATAAGGAGCCTGTAGGTATATACTGGTACAGCCCTCTATTGAGAGCAACTGGAAAACATTTATAAAAATTATAAATGCATATGCCTATAGGCCCACAATTCCACCCCAGAAAATGAATCCAATAGACATACTTGACTGTGTAAAATGATGTATCTACAAAATTATTTATTGCAGCATTATTTGTAATAGCAAAAGTTTAGAAAGAATCTAAATATCTGCACATTTAGAGGGCTGATCACAAAATTATGATAAATCCATACCATGGATTGTTAGGTAGCAATAACCGAAAAAAAAAAAAAGGAAGCTCTCTTTGTACTAAGATAGAAAGATTGCTAAGCTACATTGGGAGACAATGCAAAATGGAGCAGTGTGATAGTATGCCATCTTTTGTGAAAAGGAGAGGGGAGTAATATACATTAGTTGTTTAAAACTATGTTAAGAAAGTTTGAAAACTGTATAAGGTACAAAGCATTGGTTGTCGGAGGAAAGAGCAGTGAGAACTGGAAAGAAAATGGTGGGAAGGAGCTTTTAATTTTTATTTTTTAAACACATGAAACTTACCTTTGCCTGGTGTGATATTTTCTATTCTGTTTTATTTCCTTGGTCGTGTCATGTAAAATGAACTTGACAGCTCCCGAATAGGTTACAGCTTGTCCTGGGTTGAATCTTGTCCTCCACAAAGACATCTTCCAGGCCTAATGCCTGGTCCTGTGGATGTGAACCCATTTGTAAATGGGCTCTTTGAAGATCCTATTAAGATGAGGCGAACTGAATCTGGGTGGGCCTTTATGGAGTCCTTGTAAGCAGAGGAAATTTGGACATAGTAGTAGCAGGAAACAGAAGGAGAGAGATGGCCAGGTGACGGAGGCAGAGATTGTGTTATGGGTTGCCAGCAAGCCACCATCAGAACCCAACAGACTAGGGAAGCGGCTGTGGCTCAATCAGTAGGGCTCCCGTTTACCATATGGGAGGCCCTGGGTTCGGTTCCCAGGGCCTCCTGGTGAAGGCAAGCCCGCCCACACGGCGTGGTTAGCTGACCCGGCGAGCACAAGCAGCAAGGGGGGGATAAATGAATAAATAAAAAAAAAAATAAAAAAAAAAAAAAAAAAAAAAAAAAAAAAAAGAACCCAACAGACTTAAGCTAGAGCATGGTCTTGCAGACACCTTGATTTTTAATTTCTAGCCCCCGTAATTGTGAGACAATAAATTCCCATTGTTTAAGCCGTCCCACGTGTACTACTTTGTTATAGTGGCCTGGGAAAATGAAGACACGGCCTGTCGTTGGAAAACCCTGGCATGTTCCAGCCTTCGGTTGCCCAGGATGTGGAAGGTGCCAGGCTGATTGGCTGTGATTGAGCCACGTGCCCAGGCCCGTGGTCTCTGAGCAGAGATGTCTTCTTTGGCTCTGGTCTCTTCTCATGTTGCAAATGTAGATGCACACCCTGCCCTGAGAAATCCCAACTTCAGTGCATCCTTATGTGGGTGCCAGGTTGACAAAAGGACTTTCTTTTTTGTTTTTTTAAATACACTTTTGGTTTTGGAACATTTCTTTCTTTATCTGAGGTACCGGGGCCAGGGAATGAAACTGGGGATCTCATAAGTGGGAAACTGGTGCTCAACCACTGAGCCACACTGACTTCCCTGAATTTTTTTTTTTTTGTCTTGCTTGTTGTTTGTTTTTGTTTTTAGGAGGCACCGGGAAGCAAACCTGGGACCTCCCCTGTGGGAAGCAGGTGCTCAACTGCTTGAGCCATATCCGCTCCCCTGGGACATTTTAGATTTACAGAAAAATTGCAAAGAAGTACAGTGAGTTCCCACATATCCCTCAGCCATTCAACTCTAATATTACCATCTTATATGGCCATTTGTCATTTCATTGCATTTGTCAAACCTAAGAAACCTACAATGATATGTTCTGTTAACAAAACTCTAGACTTTATTTGTATTTCAACAGCGTTTCTACAACGGTCCTTTTCTACTAATGTTTTCTAATCTGTCTCAGGATCCCATCTGGGATCCCACATTGCATTTCACCATCATGCCCCCTGAGTCTCCTCTGGGATGTGGAGGTTTCTGACATTCCTTGTTTTTCATAACCTTGATAGTTTTGAGGAGTACTGGTCTGGTATTTTATAGAATGCCTTTCAATGTGAGTTTGCCTGATGTTTCTCTCGTGATTAGACTGGGGGAAAAAAGAGCACAGAGGCAGAGTGCCCTTCTCATCACGTCAAACGTCACCACTTGGTTAAGGTGGTGCCTTCTGGGTTTTTCTACTGTAAAGTGACTTGTTTTCACTTTCCATACTTAGTTCTTTGGAAGTGAGTCACTCAGTCCAGCTCACTGGGTGACAAATGTAGTATGACATTTGTCAATTAACACCATGAACGTTTATTTCTTGCTCTTGTGGAGTCCAATCAGCAATGGGGTCAGTGGTGGGGGCAGGGGTGGCACTCTACTCTCTGTAGTCATTCAAGAACCCAGTTCTTTCTATATTGTTGTTCCACATTCCCTAGGTCCTCAGAACTCATTCTGTGAAACTTTGCATGGCACCAGCAGATGGGGGAAGAGAGAGTGCAGGATGGCATGGAGGTTTTAACGGGCTTGACCTGGAAGTGGAGCACATCACTTACCCTCTGTGGTGGCTTGGAGCTTTATGTCTCAGAAAAATATGTTCTTAAACTTAATGCATTCCTGTGGGTATGAACACATTGTAAATAGGACTATTTGATGAGGCTACTTCAGTTAAGGTGTGACCCAACTGAATCTGGATGTATTTTAATCCTATTACTGAAAATCTTAGAAGTTCACAAAGAGAGAAAAAAAGGCATAGAGGGAGCAGCCAGAAGCTGAAAGTCAACAGAACCCAGAAGAGAAAGGAGAAGCCAGTAGAGGCCACCATGTGCATTGCCATGTGACAGAGGAGCCCAGGACCAAAGATTGCCAGCAGCCAGCCCCAGAATGCTAGTCTTTGGGAAGAAGGCATCGTCTTGATGATGCCTTGATTTGGACGTTTTCCCAGCCTCCAAACTATAGGCTAATAAATTCCCATTGTTTAAGCCAAACCATTGCATGGTATTTGTTTTAGCAACCAAGAAATGAAAACACCCTCTTTCCATAGCCACTCCTCGCTGTGAGGTAGGCTGAGAAGAGCTGTGGGACCCAGAGGAAACAAACCAATATTGGTGAACATAGAGCAGCCTCTGCAGCAGGTTGCATTCTAGGCAGGTAACAAATGTATCCTAACACTTCTTTTCCCAAAAATGAAGCTCTTAGCAATGACCCTGAGCCTCTCCCCCTCAACCTCTTGCAAGACCTTGACAAAGTACTGTCTTGATGATTAGTGTCATCATTACTATCATTTACCAGGTTTTTTGAGTTGTTATATAATCAAGTTGTACTTTTTCCTCATGCTACCTCAGTCTACCCAGGGCAATTAGATCATTGACCCTGCTAAGGGGGCAGAGGCCCCAGTGTTATAACCAGTGGCCTGGTCTTAAATTCCACAACCCAAGGCTGAGAGTTAGTCATTGGATGTTCCACAGCTCTCCAAAGTGGAGAGAGCAGCCCTTTATTTTGTGTCCCTACTTCACTCCTCCTCCTGCCTTGGACAAACCTCAGGGTGGGTCCCTTAAAGGGCTTTATGGTGATAAAGCATCATGAGATATGAGTCTTTCCTCCTGGACCGAGATTGTAGACGCCTCTTTGGTCCATCAGGACTTTGGATCTGAGCTTCGCCCAGTCTAGGAATGTCCACCTCACAGATGCTGACCCAGGAAGGATGAAGTACTCTCCTTGAACTCGCCTGATGACATAGTCACTTCCTTGGCATGTTGGAACCAAGATCCTCCAGGAATCACCAGTCCAACAGCTTCTTCCTGCATCCTCTTCTGAGCCATATCTTTCTGCCTTTCAAGGAGGCCAAGGGCCAAGGTCACCTCTTCCAGGAGGACATCTGCTCTGATGCTTGCTAGCTCCTTTTTCCCCCATCGCCAATCATGTTTGGGCCCAGAAGCTACATAAATGTTTCTCAACAAGGGGCAAATTTGTCCCCCAGGAAACATTTGGCAATATCTGAAGACATTTTTGATGGTCACCACTGGGTGGGGGTGTTGCTACTGGCAACATCTAGTGGGTACATGCAGCCAGGGATGTTGCTAAACATCCTGCAAAGCACAGGACAGGCCCCCTACAGCATCCCAGAAGGTCAATAGTGCCAAGGCTGAGAAACCCTAAACTACACAGATAGAATGTATTCTGTGATATACACGCATACTACGTATTATGGTGTTTCCAGGGAAACATTTGAGCTCTTCTTCTTCCCAGATATTCCTCTAACCTAGCACCAACTTGGAGAACAAGGGAATGAAAGAGAAAAGGCCCTTCAGACCCTGGGCTAGAGCATGTGAGTTGGGGAGTCACCTTCTCTGAAAATCTCCAAAACTAGGATGCCTCATCCATCTTGGGGGCTGCCACGAATAGGCAGTGCCAACCCTGAAGGCGTGAAAGTGGTATGTTTCTAAGCCAGAGAAGCTACCTGTAATGTGAACCCCCGAAAGCAAATGTTGACCCAGAAACTGGATGAGATTTTAGGAGGCAAAGGGCAAGTCAGAGCAGGGACCGAACTTGGGACACAGCATTTGTGGGGGAGCGGGGAGAAATGTTGACTGCAAGTCACAGCACACATGGCTTCCTCCAAATGGTCCTTCATGAAGTGTCTCCCACCTCACTCCCCTAACTTTGTCGTGGGCTGAAGCAGGGGAAACAGAAGGTCCTTCAAGCCGTTTCAGCAAAGGAACATTTGGTATAAGGAGTTTGGGGTCTCTGTGAGGCCCAACCACAGAAGTACAGGCAGCTCTTGGGTGATGGTCCCTGCCTCTCGCTGGGCCTTGCAGTCTCCCTTTCTGCCCCTGGCTACTCTTCTCTCTCCCACCAGCTTTTCCAAACATGGGCTAGCCGGGGCCTGCCAGCCCTGCTTTGGCCTGAACTTGATCTAAAGAATGAGGGTTTGTTCCCACGCATTCTCCCTGCAGCTCCTTGTCCCTCCCAAGACCTGGGAAGGGTGCAGAATCTGCCTGGCTCTAGTTGGGCCAACTGCAAAGCCCCTCTTCTCCTGAGAAAAGGGCTGCAGGCTGAGCAGCCAACTCTGATGCACCCATTTTCCACCTGCTTTCAACGCCGGGCACCCATGGGTCACACTCACCCTCCCCTGGCACTTGCGGGCACTGTCCTTCCCCTCTAGTCTGGCCTCTCCCTGGATACACCGCCCTGGTGCCTCTCCCTTCAGGAGGGTTTGTGTTTGCCTCAGAGCCCCCCCTCCCCTTTCAAGTCCCAGCCCCAGCCCTCCCCTCTCTGCTCACAGGGACCCCCACTGATGGCCCTTAGCTCCCTCTTAAAAGGCCTCCTGCCTGCCCCAGGTACCTCCTGTGCTTGTACCTCCAATTAGAAGGTGGGGTGCTGGGGAGCAAGACTCTTGCTGTAGGCTCCTTGGGGCTACCCAGACACCTGAGCAGATGCTGACACCGCCCCCCCACCACCACAATCAGCTGATTGTCACCACTGAGATCTGGCGGATGGCCAGAGGGCAGACCCCATGGCCTCCAGGGAAGGGAGCAGCCATTCCTTGCGGAAGGGGCCCGGGGTTAAAGACCAGGCAGTGTGGCTTGTGTGGCTCAGCTTGCTGGGGCTGCAGGCTGGCGTGTGGGAGTGGATGTGCCTGGAGCCGGGGGACAAAGTCCTGCAATAAATTACGTGAGCCCAGAGGGCTTGGCCATTTCCTCTTTTGGGCCCATCAACTCCCTCTTCTCTCTTGCACTCCCTGACAAGCCTGAAGCCGCTGCTGGGCCGGCTCTCCCTGCCCTTTGAGGGTGCCAGGGGGCCTACGGGCAGGGAATCAGCGCAACCTCCTTCCGGACAAGGTAAGGGGGCAGTATACCAGGTGGGCTCACCGGGTATGCATGCTCTCTGCCAGATGGGAGGAGCGAGCAGGTGCAGGCCTGGGGAAGAGCCTGGAAACAAGATGGGAGAGAGCCTGGGGCTCGTTGCAGGGAGCCTGTGGAACCGCCTAGGGGCCAAGGAGGAGGGGGGAGAAGCTGGCCTGGCCAGGTGCCATGGGAAGCAGACTCACAGGCGGAGGGTGCAGGTGGGGGTCTCTTCTGTAGCCAGGGGTCTCGCCGTGGGATGACAGGGCATTGAGGGTAGCCTGGCTACCGGGAGACCGGGCCCCATTCTGATGCCAGCAGCATGCTCAATCCCATGGAGTCTCCCCAGGCCTGTGGAACTCCTGCTTCCATTTTATGCACCGGGAAGGGGAAACCGAGGCCGGTGAAAGTGAAGGTGCCCTGAGAGGGCATGAAGCCTGGGGTTTGAGATCAAAGCCCGAGCTCATTGGACTTGCTTCGTTACCTCTGAAAGTTCACCCTCCCCCTAAAAGGGACACTTGAGATGTCAGCCCAAGGTATCTCTCTTCTCATTTCGCAGGGAGGGGAGACTCCCCCAGGGTCACACAGCTGGATCCTAAATCAAGTGGGTTTCTCCCCAGGACCAGACCTCTCCTGCAGGCTCCACATCAGATCTCTGGGCTTGAATTTTGTTCTAACCCATAAAGCCCCTGAAGTCCATCCAGGATTTTAGGTCCAAGAAAACCCAAACGCTTTCTTTGGCCTGACCCAAGCCCAGCATGTGCCTCTCTCTGCCTGGAGCACGACCTCTTTGCGAAGAACCGCTTTGTTCTCCTGCAGGAAGCCCTCCCCATCTCCCCAGACACCGGGGGTGGTGGTGGTGGCCCAGCCGTCTGATTCTCACGTCCCACGACTCAGGACCTGCTCTCTGTGTGTCTATACAGGCAGGGACCCCCAGTGTCTGCAGAGAAAGGAATCCTTGTGGGTGTGTGTGGGTAGAGTTCCCCCACCCCCACCCCCAATGTCCCTGCTGGCAGAGACCCCCCACCTCTGTGTGACTGTGCAGGGAGACTCCCAAGTGCATTCAGGGGAGCTCCTCAACCCTGCATGTCCATGTAGGCAGAGACCCCCTCGTGCCTTTGCTGGAAGGGACCTCCTTGTGTCTGATCAGGTGGGGATCCCCAGTGTCTGTGCAGGCAGAAGCTGCAACTCTCTTGGGCACTGCTGCATCCTCAGCTCTTAACCTGGGGGCACTAGGAGGGGACAGTTCTGCCAGAGAAGAGACACAGTTGGGGTGAACATTTCCCACGCTTGCACTGGCATCACTTCGTGTTCTCCACATCTTGCAATGGCCCTGCCTTCCACAGTCTCTCCATCCACACAACAAGCTGCTCATGGAGGAAAAGCAGGAACTGTTGTACATTTCGTAAGAGGACATTGCCGTGAAGGACGGTAGAATGACTTGCCCAAGGTCACACAGCAGTCACTGGACTAGGAGCTCCTGGAGGGCTTGGGCTAGTCTGGTCAGGTATTTGTTATCCCCTGCATCTGCCCAGAGCTCAGCAGAGAATGGACACTCAGCGTATGGACAGTGTTGGGAATTGACTTGTGTTCCGAGCCTTGCTCCTGTGGGTGGGAACCCATTTGTCAATAGGACCTTTGTTATTAGTTAAGGGGTGCCCAAACTGAAAGAGGGTGGGACTCAGTCCGATATGGTTAAAGTTCTTATACGCAAAAGGAATTAGACATGGAAAGAAAAGCCATGGGGAGCAGCCAGAAGCCAGAAGTCAACAGAGCTCAGAAGAGAAAGGAGAAGAGGCTGCACGTGCATTGCCATGTGATGAAAAAGCCAAGGAACCACAAAGATTGCTGGTCAGCTAGAAGATACCAGTCCCAGGAGGAAGCAAGCCTTCTGGCCTCTGAAACTGTGAGATAAGAAATTCCTTTTGTTAAGACAACCCATTTATGGTATTTGTGTTAACAGTTACGAAATTAAAACAGTGCTTGGTACCGGCAGTGGGGCACTGCTATGACAAATACCTAAAAAATGTGGAAACGGCTTTGGAATTGGGTAATGGGTAGAGGCTGGAAGAATTGTGAGGTGCTTGATAGAAAACACCTAGATTGCTTTGAAGACACTGTTGGCAGAAATATGGATGCTAAAGCTACTTCTGATGAGGCCTTAGAAGGAAATGATAATTGGAACTTGGAGGAGAGGCAATCCTTGTTTTAAAGTGGCAGAGAACTTGGCAAAATTGTGTTCTGATGTTGGTTGGAAGTCAGAGCTTAAAAGTGATGAACTGGGATATTTAGCTGAGGAAATTTCCAAGCTGAGTGTGGACAGTGCAGGCTGGTGTCTCCTTGCAGCTGACAGAGAAATGAGAGAGGAAAGAGGTAAACTGAGGAATGAACTCTTAAGCCCAGAGAAACCAGAAATTGGTGGTTTGGAAATTCCCGAGCCCATCCGTATAGTGTGCTCAGAGGCTAGGACCAGAGTCGGCTCTATCAGGGACCAACCTGAGTTTCTGAGAAGTGAGTTCCCAGAGGACAGAGCTCCATGTTTGGGTTTCACTGAACAACCCTTTGCTAGAGAGAGTGTGGTTTAGCATGGATGCTGCCAGCCATTTCAGTGAAGTCAGGACTGGAAATGCATTTGTCCAGGAAGCATTTGTGGAAAAATTCTATTGTCTGATGGTTTGAGCTCCTGGAATGGCATGCACAGCTGACAGCGTTTTGGGAAAGTTTGTATGAATATGACCACTGCCAGCCTAAACTGAAAGGGACAGAGAAAGGGCGAAGTGAAGGAAGAATCCTCAAGGGCCAAGAGAGTGGCCCCACCCATGTGTGCAGAAAAGGCAGGACCACCCCTGTGCATGGACGGGGTGGGCCTTCCACCTCATGGTTTGGGGAGGGTGCTACCACTCCAGCACTCAGAGGTGACGTGCCAAGGCCCTGGCATTTGTGGACAGCCTGGCTGCCAGCCCAATACAGAGAGGGAGGTCCTACACCCCGGTATTTAGGGAGAGTATGGACACAGCACAAGTGCTTGGGAAGGGCCCTAAGGACAAAACATGGACCCAGAGATGACATTAAGACCTCGAAATCTAATATAGCAGGGTTGTTGGACAGGCGAAATGAAAGAGCTACTGTGGGAGGACTCTTAGCACAGTGCTGTCTGAGCCCTTGCTCTGATCTAGGGACTAGGCTAGTGCTCTCTCAGCCCCTGCTTTGTTCTAGGGAATGAGCTAGTGCTGTATGAGCACCTGCTCTGAGCTAAGGACTGAGCTAGTGCTGTCTGAGCCTCTGCTCTATTCTAGTGCTGTCTGATCCCCTGCTTGATCCAGGGACTAAGCTGGTGCTGCCAGAACCCTGCTCTATACTGGGGATGGTGTTAATGCTATGGGAACAAAAAGAAACCACACCCAGTGGAAGAGATCAATGTGCACATGTCTATCTCTCAGTCTAGCTATCCATCCATTACTTGCTTTATTCTAGAAGCAAACAAAGGAGAGAGTGATTTGAGGCAGCTTACAAAGACACGTATCATACAACAGAATCCAAAATAAAATAAATGAGAAACTGGGACGAAGGAAAATTTAAGTAGGAAAGTATGGCACAGCTGGGAAATGTTAGTAAACAAAATGCACATCGGAAATGTCTGGTACTTTTGCTAGACATAGAGCTTCCTGGCAGTCAAGGAAAATAGAAGCAGTGGCAATATGTAATAAATGTAATAACTTCCTTAAGGTGAGAAGAAGCAAGTTCCTCAGAGGATGCCCAGCCTTCCCTTTGCAATGTCATGCAGGGCAGAAAAATGATGGAACTGAACTTGGCTATAGCAGTAAATTCAGGGGAGCTTCTCAAGGGCTAGATCTACAAATGATGGAGAGTTTCTCCAGAGCTCTACCTCCCAAGGTGTCTTGGGAAAGGCTGATGGCACTGCAGACTGGTGCAGAGCAAGTTCTCCTCTGGATGGGTGTAGACAAAGTGTTTCAATGAAGGGCAGTGCAAGCCCTTCTGGAGGATGGGCTGGGTCCTCTGGGGGAGGAGAGGCACAGGCGCTTCCTCTGCTGGGGACAGCAGGGTTAGGGGGACCCGGGGACACTTGACGCAGGTCTGAAAAGGTGGGTGGGAGCTGAGGCACACTGGGGAAGTGGATGTGACTCAAGCAGTTGGGCACCTGCCTATCACAAGGGAAATCCCTGGTTCAGTTCCTGGTGCCTCCTAAAGAAGATGAGCAAGACAGCAAACTGACACGATGGGGGCACAGTGAGCTGACACAAGATGGCACAACCGAGATGATGCAACGAAGAGACACAATGAGGAAATACAATGAGAGACACAACAAGCAGGCGCGGAGGTGGCTGAAGCCATTGGGCACCTCCGTCCCACGTGCGAGGTCCCGGGTTCGGTTTCTGGTGCTTCCTAAAAAGAAGATGAGCACACACCGAACAGACAGAGCAGATAGCAAGTGCAAACAAGTGGGGCGGGGGTGGGGGAGGGGAAAAATAAATAAAAAATAAATCGTAAAAAAAGAAAAAAAAAAAGGTAGGCACACTTCCCATGCAGCTCCAGGTGTGCGCATGCCAGGTGGGCATATAGCAGTGTGTGCATAAAGTGGGTCCAATGTGCTGAGTTGGTGATATTTGCAATGGACGGGCGTGGGTCCTGCCTTGGCCCTCTGGACTCCCCTGGGGGACCCCGCTAGGCTTAGTTGCACACCGTGGGGATTTCGGTAGCAAGGGTGGCCAGGCTCCATGACCTGGGGCAGGCGGGCTGGTGCTGACCCAGGGTCTCTGTGGCCTGGGTCAAGGGGCATCTCCCAGGGACCCACACCTGGGTTGCCGGTCATGCAGTGTTCACTGCTACTGAGACTACTCACGACCCCCATCCCATATGCTGGGAGGTCCCATGGGGAGCTGACTCTTTCTAGCCCTCTGACAACCTCTCTGTAGTTGGGCTGCTGCTCACCTCACATTCCCCGTCCCCTTAAAGGTTTCCCACTTAGTGGATGGCTGACCTTTGTGGGGGGATGGGTGAGATTTCATGGACCCTAGACAATCCCTGTTGACGTGAAAAGAAATAATAAAAGGTCAACTATGGATACGGAAAAGTCAAAATGATAGAAAGGAGCAAAATGTAAAGTAAAAGTCTCCTCCCTCCACTCCCCATTCCAACTTTGCTTTCTTAGAAGAAGCCACTGTGAACTGTTTAATATAATTACCCCCCAAATATGAATCTATGTCTTTATTTATGTGTGTGTGTGTGTAATCTCCTGTTTTTCAACAAAAAATGTCATACTATAAAACATGCCTTGTTTTTTTACATACGCATTTATTATGTTGGACCACCTGAAATCGCTAATATTCAACTGTCAACCTATAAAAAGAGTACTTTCACGTAGTTTCACTTAAAGAACCTCTTGCTCACTCTTTTTAAGAAAGATCCACTTTGGGAAAATTAAATGAAATAACTTAGGCACAGCATCCAGCGGGGATGTGGGGTTAGCTGCCCTTCCTCTCCTGTGGGCCCACTGGGGACCTTGGCCATGTGGTCTGCTAGCAGGAGCTATTGTGTGGCCAGCCCCTTAACTTTGCCAGCCTCTGTTTCCCCACATCTGAATGCGTGCAGATGATAAAAAGTATCTTAGAGAGTTAGCGTGAAGTTGAAAGGAAACGATGTTCTTGGAGCTCTTAGCCTAGCCAATGCCCCATACGTGCTGATTGCTGTAGTGAGGTTGTAACTCAGTCTCTGATTTCTGACTTGGACTCTGGTGGGGCACTTTCTCAGGGCTGTCCATGTGCAGTGACCATCTCTGTGTACAGCCAGCATCTGCCCTGAACTCAGAGTGGTGTGGCTCAGGACAAGCCCATCAATGAACATCCAGACATCCAAGAGTGGCCCTTCCTACTAAGAGACTTTGCCCTCCTGGGGGGGTGGGGGGTGAGGTAGGAGGTGGCTTTCATGTCAAGGACCCTGGTCTCTGGGGGAGCCCCTCCATTCCTTGCTCAGATGCACTTTCTGCCCTAAGGATGCTCACACCCCTTCCTTGGGCAGTGCTTTGCCTGCTCCAGAGTAGGGGCCCCCTGAGCTGGTATCTTACAGGCCAGGCTCTCACTGTTGGAGCCCAGGCTTCTCTTCTGTGAGGTGGAGTGTTGCCATGCACAGCACAAGGTCTTGTGTGGCCAAAATGAGAGAATCTGGGCAGAGAAGCCCTTCCTGCTTCTCCCTTCTCCTGGGTTCCAGTAGCTTCTCCCCAGTTCCACCTCCCCACTTGCCTTCCAGCATTTCCTTACTTACTGCCCCATACTTCATTTCAGGGGCCCCTGAGAAATGCATGTATGTGTTATAGCTTCAGGCTCCTCAGCAGATCTGAGGAGCCACACACTTGCCCTTCTCCCCCCAGGTGCTGGTCAGCCCCATTCTGGCTCCTGAGGTGGGGTGGATCTTCAAGATCCACCTGAGGATCAAGTGGATCAAGTGCAGGATGCTGATCTTGTGGGCTCAGCCACAGCCACTGGCCTCAGGGCTGGACAAGGGAGCCTGGGCTGGGAAGGCATCTCACTCATAAGGTGCAGAAACTCACAAATATTTGAGGTGGAACACCTTACATGCCTTCCTGGGATGGGGGAGGGGCTGCTTCTATCCCCCTGGGTGGTCATCCATCCATTTATCCATCCACCCTCCCATCTGTCCATCCATCCATCCATCCTCCCATCCATCCATTCATTTATTCATTCATCGTCCACCCACCCACCCACCCATCCATCCATCCATTCATCTGTCCACCCACCCATCCATCATTCATCTTTTCATCTATTCTTCCATCCATCCATCCATTCACCCATCATTTATTCATCCATCCACCCATCTGTCCATCCATTCATCTATCCACCCATTCATCACTTATCCATTCATCCATCCATCCATCCATCATTCATCCATCCATTCATCCATCTATCCATCAGTCATCCATTTATCCATTTACCCACTCATCTGTCCATCCATCCATCCAGTCATTCAGCAAATGTGTCTTGAGACCCTACTGGGGTGAGTAAAGGCACAGTCCTAGCTCTCAAATATCTCATGAACATGGGAGGGACACCTGTAACGACACCTATAAAAATGGAGATAAATGCTGAGGTAAAATCAACAGATTTTCTGTGTGAGTATGTCTGTGCCTGGGTGTTTAAACATGTTCATGTACATGTGCATGTGCATGTGTTCCAAAGTGGTATTGGATCAAGTACAAACACTGAAGTGAGAGAAAACACAGGTTATTTCAAGAACTGTCTGGAACTCATGTACCTAGAGCAAAGACCCGGGTTGGAGAGAAGAGTTGAGATACAAGGCAGGCTAGAGTGGTTGGCAGGTTATCATCCTGAAGGCCTTGACTGCTATAAAGAGGATTTTGAACTGTATACTCGGCTGTGGGGAAGGCACACCTTTAAAGATCACCTCCTTGGTGGATATATTAGTCAGCCAAAGGGGTGCTGATGAAAAATACCAGAAATCGGTTGGTTTTCATAAAGGATATTTATTTGGTGGTAGAAGCTTACAGTTACCAGGCCATAAATCATAAGTTTCTTTCCTCACCAAAGTTTGTTGCCACGTGTTGGAGCAAGATGGCTGCCAATGTCTGCCAGGGTTCAGGCTTCCTGGGCTCCTCTTTTCCCAGGGCTTGCCTCTCTCTGGGTTCAGGCTTGCTTCACTCCACAAGGCAAGCTGTAGACTATCAAGCGAACAGCTTGTCTCTTTTCCTGGGGCTTTCTCTCCTTCCTCAAGACCAAGCTCCTCTGTATGCTTACTTCCTGGGGCTCCAGCTCAAGACTCCAACTTTGTCTTTTGCCATGTCTTTTATCTTCGATTCCCTACCCACCAAGGGGTGGGGCTCAATGCCCTACTGATGTGGCCCAATCAAAGCCCTAATCATAACTTAATCATGCCTAGATGAACAGACCAGTTTAAAAGCAAAATCCAGTATCTATTTTTGGAATTTATAACTATATCAAACTGCCACAATGGAATAGAGGATGGTTTTTGGAGAGACCAGAAGAGGCAAACCACCTACAAGATTTCATCCTCCCAAGAAGGGGATGATAGGGAACTCAGGGCTCAGGAGGGAGAGGACCCCAAGTTTTGGGTCATATGGGTATGGTGGATAGAATGACTCAAGTGTGACTTTACAGTAAATGCTAGTTTCACTCATTGAATGTGAGGAAAGAGAGCAGGTTTGGGGACCGAGAAGCTGCATTACCGTGATCACGTTGGGTTTGATGGACTGAGGGCACCTCTGATAAACATGGCCAAGGAAATGGGGCTTTCATTAGTTCAAGATAGGGATGAGGGCTAGAGACACTGATTTGGGACTCAACCGTGCTAGGATCCTGGTGGTAGCCCTGGGAGAGGGTGAGAATGCAAGGGAAATATGTAGACTGATAGAAGAGAATGAGGGTCACCAGATCAGTGAGAATGCTTTGGCTTTGATGACCGATTCCAAGTAGCTTAGGTCAAATAAGCAAACTGCAAAAGGACAGAGACAAGAGCTCTCTTTCATCTCCTTCCTTCCATGTCTGCAAACTTTATTCTTTCAAACCAGCTATTTCCAGCAGGCTAGGACCATGGCCCCCTACAACTGTGGAATCATATTTCATTAACTTTGAGACTAGAGAGGAAAACCAATTCCAGCTCCAATTCAGATCATCCCAGGGAAAGCTGGTGATTGGCTCCAGCTTGGGTACTGTATTAGTCAGCCAAAGGGGTGCTAATGTGAAATACCAAAAATGGGTTGGTCTTTATAAAGGGTATTTATTTGGGGTAGAAGTCCACAGATACTAGGCCATAAAGCATTAAGTTTCTTCTCTCACCACAGTCCATTGCCATGTGTTAGAGTACGACAGTTGCCGGCGTTAGCCAGGGTTCAGGTTTCTTGGATTCCTCTCTTCCTGGGGCTGCATTTCTCTCCGGGCTTAGCTCCTGTTTCCTCCACAAGGTCAGCTGCAGACGATCAGGCGAACGGCTCGCTTCTCTTCTCCTGGGGCCTTCTTTCCGACATCAAAACTGCTTCTTAAAACTGTTCTTGCCATGCCTTTTATATTTGATTCCCCACCCACCAAGGGGTGGGGCTCAATGTCCTAATCCTAACCTAATCATGCCCAGATTAACAGATCAGTTTACAAGCATGATCCAATTATATTTTTGGAATTCATAATTACATCAAATTGGCCAACGGTTACAGGTACCCATCTGAAATACAGTTTAGACTAAGGGAGAAGCAGTTCCTCAAAAGGAAAAAGGAGGAAGGCCTGCCAGGCAGATGAAAACAATCAGCCCCTCTCCCAGACACCATGAAGGTAAGTGAGGGAAAGGAGCCCTGGGAGGAGACTGAGGGGCGTCCCCAGAGGCAAAGAGAAAGCCAGGAAAGTGCAGTCTTGCAGAAGCCAATAAGTGGGGTCAGGAAAGGAATTCTGGGTAATGAGAGAGTAAGAAAGAGTAAAGCTGTAGGATGTGGGCAATGAGGGCCCTGGAGGGGCCAGCAGGGTTGTATGTGGATGTGTGTGTGATATCAGGATTGGGAAGGCATGAAAGGTGAGAAAGTAGAGGCAGCATGATGGGGCAACTCCTTCAAGCAGCTTGGCCGTGTAGCAAAGGCGGGATGAGGGGAATAGCTGGAGGGAGTCATGAGGCCAAGAAAATTCATTTTAAGGTGGACAAAACCTGAGTTTGTCTCTACGCGAAGAAGAAAGAGCCAGGAGAAGGAGAGTGAATGAAGACATGAGAGGGAACAGTGAGTGTTTTAGTTATTCATTGCTGCATAACAAATTATCCCTGAGTTTAGTAGTGCAAAACAACAAATATTTATTATTTCACACACTTTCTGGGGAGTCAGGGATCCAGGAGCAACTTAACTGAGTGGTTCTGGTTCAAGGACCCTTGTGAGGTTACAATCAAGCTGACCTCCAGCCCTAGCCACATGCCCCTCTCCTTAGGGCTGCTTGACCGTCCTCCCAACATGGCAGCTGGCTTCCCCCAGAGCAAGCCATCCTAGAGAGAAAGCAAGGAGGAAGCCACAAGGCTACCCCCCAATCACTTCCACCTTATTCCATTTGCTAGAACGAAGCACTAAGTCCACACTCCAGCAAGGGAGAACTAGTCTCCATCTTTTGATGAGGCGTGTCAAAGAATTTGTGGATATATCTTAAGCCACCAGGTAATGGATAAAGCCAGGCCCAGTTTGAAAGATGTCTGAGCCATCAGGGACTCCTTCCCTGGGACAGCTACTTCAGAGTTCATAGGAATAGGCGTGGGCAGGGCACGGGCGGAGCCGGAAGCTGAGGGTGGAGCGTGACGTCTTTCTTTTCTGGGGGCAGCAGGGGTCAGGGTGCTCTGTAGAGTGAGGCAGAAGGTGATTTGAAATAGGGGCTGTGGTCAGAGGGCATTTCTGAAGGCTGAGGGCAGGCACACTCAAGGTGGAGTGACTCATCCCTGGCCGGGCTAGTTCTGGAGTTGGGACTTTTTCCGGGGTTGGGACTTTGCAAGGTTGGAACAGGACAGGCACAGGGAAGTGACAGTATTCACAAGAGAATGATGGGCCACGGAGGTCTAGGCAGTACAGTTTATCGTACTCTCTCTTTGTCTTTCATTTTTGGGTATTTCTACTACCACTCTGTTCCCAAAAGAGATTCGAGGCAGTTTCCAGGATAGTCGGGGATAGAAATGAATTTGGGAGGTGGCTAATGGACTGGGGAGAAATGGAGGGTCCCAGTGAAGTGAGAGGGCAGTTGCTAAGGGGACGGTGCTGGCATGTGTGACAGGTCTAACAGGTCGTCCTCCTACAGATGGCAGGACAGGCATGGGAAAGAAGATCCTGTGGGGAAGATCTTGGAGTGTGGGGAAGGACCACGTTTTGTCCATGGGGGTCAGAGGCCATGGGTGAGGAGGGCAGAGGGCAATAGAGGTTGGTGCTTCAGGTGGGCCTTGCAGTCCTACCTGGGATTGGGGAGCCAGGTGCAATGGTAAACAGCCAAATTTAAGGCAATGACCATCCTGGGTCACATGAGGGTGAGAAGAGGGACCAGCCCACCCACCCCCCTGCAGAGCTGCCTGGGGATCAAGACCAGGTCAAGTTCTTCTCTGCACTTTTATATAGACTCTTGAACTTTCCCAAAGCAGATGAGATAGAGCAAAGAGCATGAATTTCCGAGATGGGCAAAAAACTCCCTGCTTCTTTTACCAGTTGAGTAGTTTTGGCAAAGACTCAACATTTCTAAGCCTGGGTTTTCTCACCTGTAAAATGAGGATTGCAGAAGAATAGAAGTTACCAGGGTCTGGGGGTGGGTGGGGATGGGGAGTTATTGCTTAATGGGAAGGGAGTTTCCGTTTGGGGTCATGAAAACGTTCTGGAAATCGTGGAGATGGTTACTTTCCACTGTGAATGTACTTAATACCATGGAAATGTGCACTTAAAAATGGTTAAAATGGTGTGTTAGTTTGCCAGAACCGCTATGACAAATACCACACAATGGGTCAGTTTAAACAATGCGTATTTATTGGCTAGGGTAAGTCCAAAATCAAGGCATCGGCAAGCCCATGCTACTTCCCTGAAGACTAGCATTCAGGTGCTGGCTTTTGTCTTTGCTTTCCATCACATAGCAGGTCCTCTTCCTTTCTCTCTTCTGTGACTCCTGGGTTCTCATTATATGGCTCCAGTTCAGGCATACCTTGGAGATACTGAGAGATCTGTTTCAGACCACCACGATAAAGTGAGTCACACACAATTTTTGGTTTCCCAGTGCATATAAAAACTATGTTTACACTAGTCTATTAAATGTGCAATAGCATTATGTCTATTAAAAACAATGTACATACCTTAATTAAAATGTGACACAGAGATACCAAAGGAAAAATGGCCCCAATAGACTTGCTCAACTTGGTTCACAAACTTTCAATTTTCAAAAAAAGCCACACTATCTGAAGTGCAATAAAGTGAAGTGCGATGAAATGAGGGATGTCCGTGATCCAGAGTAAGACCCTGTCATTCAGTTGGCCACACCTTAACAAAAAATAACATCTCCAAGAAGCCCTATTGACACAGGAATGAGTTAAGATGAGCAGTAGATCTATATTGGGGTACATAGTTCAACCTACCACAAGTGGTACATTTTGAGTTATGTGTATTGCACCACAATTTAAAAAGGGGAAAAATGGGATAGCAGCGTTTCTTTTCAGAAGTCCTGCCCCAGGTGGCCATTACTTTTTGGTGCATAGAGGCTCCCCTCCAGGGAAACGGGAACAAGCAGTTTCCATAACCACACCCAGCTGAGCTCCATGATGGCTGCAGGTATCTGGGTGGCCACCTGGCCTGCTTCCCCAGGGCAGTGGGGTGGGGACTGCAACTGTTGCTTCTGACAGTGCCTTGGAGCCTGGGCATGTGAGAAACCCTAAGGAACCTCAGAGGTGCTCCCAGGATTTCTCCAGCCCACATAGTTCGTGAGTGGCAGAATAGCACTTTCTCACTGTGCCACGTCACCTCCCCCATGGCCCCTGTGGACAAACACTCACAGGGGACTGTGGGGGAGGCAGCAGGACCTGAGCATCAGAGGGGAGGCTGGGGTTACCCCCAAGAACATCCATCCCAGATTCCATGGCTCTGTTCTCCTTCCCACCTGTCCCCAGGAGGGTGCAGACAGAACCAGAAGAGGACGTCCCCATCCTTTTTAGGGAGAAAAGTGTAACTGCAGACCTTAAAATGGAATCTACAATCTGATAAGAGCCTGTTGCATTGCAGGCACTCAACAAATGGATGGGGTGGGTACTGATATTGACAGTATAAAGGCCTGTTTCAGGGCTGCCAAGAGCTTTAGACAAAGTATGTAACATGTCTGTGGGTATCCCTGGATGTCTGACCAATAAAATTCAGGCTTCTGGATGACAAGGACGGTGTCTTCAATCTATCTGGAACCACCGCCTACTCCCTGTGTCTAACCCAGGGCCGAGTGAAAAATAGACGTGCAGTAAAAGTGAGCTGGAACTGAAGAAATTGAGAAAGGATTTTTCTGACCTTTGGGATGGAACTGTGAGTCATTCATCCATTTATTTGAGCGTCATATCTGGAACCAGGCTACGTGCTAAGCACTTGGGGATGCGGTCTAGTAAGCCAATATGGTCCCTGCCCTCTGGGGCCTCCCCCCGGTGGAAAATGAGGATTCTGACTTTCTGCTTTCTCTCTGCCTGCAGGCGGGGTGCGGTGGCTGGCTCAGGATGTCGGCTCTCAGGCTGGTAAGAATGGCATCTATCTGATCTAAGGGCTATTTGTGGAAGTTGCCCAAGACTGAGTTAGAGCACGTCCGAGGAAGGAGGGGCAGAGATGATGACAGCCTATAAAGAAAACGTCAGAGACACAGGAGTTGGCAGGATTAGACAGGCAGATGACAGTGTAGATGAGTCTGGCCAGCCTCTGGGCTGCAGCCATTGCCGTCCATTACAGACATCCTACTTATACTCACGGGCCAGGAAGCCGTGGTGGAGAGATTTCTCAGTTGTGTCTCCTGGGGCAGTTTCAGGGAGCTGGCCCAGAGAAAACTGACAACAAAGGTACCTGTAGGAGACGGTGGGAGCTCAAGCACTGGGCCCAAATCGCTATTTCTGGCCTCTGCAGGGCCCTCCCTGCTCTTCATCTATAGCTGCTACGTGCCCTTTGTGTCCCAGGGGCCGAGGGCTGGCCTGGTCCTTAGGGAGAAGCACAGGACTGGCCTGAGCTGAAGCAAATGAGAAGACGGAGACCCTCCCTTGCCCTGGTTGGGGTGGGAAGGGGGACAGAGGTCGCTGGCAGACAGACAGACCTCCAGACAACCCAGGTGCGGTGGCTGGCTCAGGATGTCATTTCCAATTTGGAGCGGTGAGTGTGCTGTGAGACAGAGGTGTCGGAGCTGGAGGTGCCCAGAGGGGAGCCCCAAACAATCTGGACCTCTTTCCCTCCCTCCCGAATCCCAGCTCCCCACGTTCCACAAAACCCTGGGAAACCAAACAGAGTTGCAAAGTTCTCTTTGGTAACCAAATGCCCCATGTTGTCCTCCTCCTGTGCGCAAAGCCGCAGAGCAGCCATCTTGTTGCGGCTGCTGAACCTGCACAGCCAAGTCACAACCAACAAGCCCTCCAATTGCTAACAAAAAGATGGAGATAAGGCTGCTTTAGGCTGGAGAGAGGACACTTGTATGAATACTCAGGTGGCAAGGGCTTAGGGTAACTAAAGCCCAAACTTTAGAATTTGGCACCACTTTGGAGCATGAGGGGTTTTTTGTTTTTTAATAATCAATTTTATTGAAATGTATGCATAAACCATGCACTCCATCTAACGTGTGCAAGCAATGGCATTTGGTATAATCACAGAGTTGTACATTCATCACTGCAATCAATATCAGAGTATCTTCATTATTCCTCCCCCAAAACAAACAAAAACAAAAACAAAAAACCTACCCCTTAGTAGTCTCCTCTCAATCACTCTATCCTTCCCCACCACACATAACTACTAATCTATTTCCATCTCTGTAATTTATTTGTATTTACATTTTGTATAAATGGAATTAAACAATATGTAGTATTTTTTGTCTAGTTTCTTTCACTTGGCATATTTCCTTTTTTTTTAACCATTGATGGAAGGTTAAGGTTTTAAGAGGGGGCAAGCGAAAAAACACTTGAGGAGAAGAAGTATAATGATCCATACCAGGCTGCAGCCAAGTGACAGACAATCAGCAGCCTTCTGGCTGACCCGCTGGTTTTTATTAGAACAGATGATCTCATCTTTTGGCCTGCAACAGTGAGGACAACATATTGATACAATAGTGAGAATAACATGTTGATCACATACTATGTTATTATTCCTCAAACGTCCTCAGCCCTAGGATTGTTTAGGGAACATATGCTGCAAGCTAATTCTATCAGCTACTTTTGGACACAGGCCCAAGGATAACGTGGGAACTGCGGCCGCCTCACTGGCACCAGCAGCCAGCTACCTGCAGCTGGCTGGGGCTGAGGCCATCACCCAAATTGACCATCCTCACAGGAAGATTATTAAGATATTACTTTACAATACTGGCTGTCGCTTGCTTTGGTTGTGTTTTTGCCCAAATAGCTCTCTGTTATTAATATCTTGTAACATTAACGTACTTTTGTTGTGTTTCAGAGATAAACAGCCTTATATATGCATTATTAACCATCCTCACTTTTTACAAGGGGGTCATGCAGAGGTTTTAAGGCAAAGGTAGTCTTGTTTCACAAAGGAATACACCCCAGGGATGGCATTAGCTCGGAAGGTCCTGCTGGGAATATGGACTGATAATCGTGACTGTGGCCTGTTCCAGCATCTAAGATCGTATGTTCCATGAGAGGGGGGTGATCGTCTCACTCGTCAACGACTCCTTCAGAGGGTTCAAGTGGTGGCTGAATGAAAGGGCGGTACCATACCGAGCTTATTACCGATGGATGGTTTATCGGAGCCGTGCTGGGTGCCATTTGAGCCCCTCTTTCACGTCTTCTGACAACCCCATGAAGTTGCCCCTTTCAGCAGATGGAGAAACTGAGGCTCAGAGGGGTCACATGACTCTGCCCAAAACCACAGAGTAGGGAATAGAACGCAGGTACCTCTGGCTTTCGTTTTCACTCTCACCTCTGCTATTAAGACAACTCAAACCTGTTGAATAACTGCATCATCGAGAGTCTTCATTTTTAAAAGCAATTAGTGGTGGGATTCCCTAGGCTAGAGAAACTGTCCTACAGCATAATTAAATAGGATTTGAGTCAGGGATACTTGACTTCCAAACTGGAGAAGCAGGCTCTGAGCTGGGAGCAACGGGGACGAGGCCGGCTCGCCCGCTTGGGGAAGCTCTGCCAAGAGCTTGCTGTGTGGCCTCAGCCGGGCTCCTTCATTCTCTGACATTCAGTTTTGTCATCTGTCAAAATGGGCGTGGGGATGTCTGACAGAACATCTCAGGTCATCAGGGGAAAGAGTGGTCCAGGCAAGAGCCCAGAGAGGAACCAGAGCTTGGTGCTTTGAGGCAAGTTCTGTGTAGCAGGGGGAGGCTAGGGCAGGGGAGGGGAGAATGCTGGGGCTAAATTACACCAGGACAGTTTTCACAAGACATGTGGTCCTGGGCTCTGGCAAGGTCCGAACTGAGAAGAATTGTAATAAAAAAAAATTTTTTTTTAAATCTCAATATTTTTATAATTACCTGTTGAAAGGATAATATTTTGAATGTTTTGGCTTAAATAAACATACTTATAAAGTTAAGTTAACTCATTTCCCTTTACTTTTTTTTAAAGTATTTTTTTTCTTCATTAAAGAAGTTGTGGATTAACAGAACAGTCATACACAAAATATAAGATTCCCATATACACCCCACCCGATCTTGCATTGGTGTGGAACATGTGTTATACTTGATGACAGCACAATTTTATAATTGTACTATTAATTAAAGTCCATGGTTTAATTTAGGGTTTACTGTGTAATGTAGTTCCATGGATTTTTTAAAATTTTATTGTGTTACCATATATACAATCTAACACTTCCCCTTTTAATCATACTCAGATGTATATTTCATTGTGGCTAATTACATTCACAATGCTGTGCTACCATCACCACCATCCATTACCAAAACATTTCCATCATTCCACATAAGAACCCTGTACATTTTAAGCCTTAACTTCCCATACTCTGTCCCTATCCCATTCCCCAGTAATGGGTATTCTAGATTCTGACTCTAGGAGTTTGCTTATTCTAATTGAATCAAATCATTGAAATCATACAATATTTGCTCTTTTCTGTCTAGCTTATTTCACTCAGTGTGATGTCTTCAAGTTTCATCCATGTTGTCACATGTACCAGGACTTCATTCTTTTTTATGGCTGAATAATATTCCATTGTATGTTTATACCACATTCTATTTATCCATTAATCAGTTGATGAACATTTGGGTTACTTACACCTTTTGGCAATTGTGAACATGCTGCTATCAACATCGGTGTTCAAATAACTGTTTGTGCTCCTGCTTTCAATTCTTTTGGGTATATACCTAGAAGGGGGATTGCTGGGTCATATGGTAGTTCTATATTTAGCTTTCTGAGGAACTGCCCAAATCTCTTCCATAGCGGCTGTGCCATTTTACATTGCCACTGGTAATGAATGAGTGTTACTATTTCTCTGCATCCTCTCCAACACTTGTTTTCCTTTTTTTTTTTTTTTAATAGCAGCCACTCTAGAGAGTGTGAAATGTGTCCCATTGTGGTTTTGATTTGCATTTCCCTAATGGCTAATTATGTTGAGCAACTTCTTCTTCTTCTTCTTCTTCTTCTTCTTCTTCTTTTTTTTTTTTTAGGAGGTATGGGGAATTGAACCCACGACCTTGTACATGGGAAGCAGGCACTCAACCACTGAACTATACTTGCTCCCTGATGTTGAGCAACTTTTCATGTGCTTTCTGGCCATTTGTATATATTCTTTGTAGAGATGTCTATTCAAGTCTTTTGCCCACTTTATAATTAGGTTGTTTGGCCTTTTGTTTTTGAGTTGAAGGATTTGTTTATATATACTGGATAGTATATCTTTTATCTTTTATTGGATATGTGATTTCCAAATAGTTTCTCCCATTGTGTAGGTTAACTTTTCACTTTCATGATAAAGTCCTTTGAGGAACAAAAGATTTTTATTTTGATGAGGTTTCATTTATCTATTTTCTTCTTTTGCTGCTTGTGCTTTAGGTGTAAAGTCTAAGAAACCATTGCCTAACACAAGGTCCTGAAGATATTTCCCTATATTTTCTTCCAGGAGTTTGATAGTTGTAGCTTTTATATCCATTACAAGGTCTTTGATCCATTTTGAGTTGATTTTTGTATATGTGAGGTGGGGGTGTCCTCCTTTTCTTTTTTTTTTTTGCAAATGGAGATCCAGTTTTCCCAGAACCATTTGTTGAAGAGAATATTCTTTCCCAAGTGAGTGGCTTTGCCACCTTGTAAAAAATCAGTTGGCCATAAATGTGAGGGTTGATTTCTGAGCTCTCAGTTCTATTCCATTTGTCTATGAGTCTGTCCTTGTGCCAGTACCATGTTGTTTTGATTACTGTGGTTTTGTAATAAGTTTTAAGATTGGGAAGTGTGAGTCCTTCAATTTCATTCTTCTTTTTCAAGATGGCTTTAGCTATCTGTGGCCCCTTACCCTTTCATATAAACTTGATGATTGACTTTTCCATTTCTGCAATTAATGTTGTTGGAATTTTTATTGGGGAATTGAATATATAAGTTCCTTTAGGTAGCATTGACTTTTTTTTTTTTTTTTTTTTGGAGGTACTGCAGCTGGGGATTGAATCCAGGATCTCATATGTGGGAAGCTGGCACTCAACCATTGAGCCACATCGGCTCCCCTGAGTAGGCCCTTTCATTTGTTTACTTGTTGCTGTTTGTTTTGTTTGTTTTTAGGAGGCACTGGGCCTAAACCCGGGACCTCCCAGTGGGAAGCAGGTGGTCAACTGCTTAAGCCACATCCACTCCCTTATTGACATCTTAATGATATTTATTCTTCCAATCCATGAACATGGAACATCCTTCCCTTTATTTAGTTTTCCTTTAATTTCTTTTAGCAGTGTTTTGTAGTTTTCTGTGTACAATTCGTTTACATCCTTGGTTAGATTTGTCCCTAGATATTTTACTCTTTTATTATTGAATTTTTTCTTGACTTCTTCTTCTGATTGCTCACTGCTTGTGTATAGAAACACTACTAATATTTTTGGTGTTAATCTTGTACCCCACCACTTTTCTGAAATCTACAAGCTTTGTTGTGGATTTCTCAGGATTTTCCATATATAGAATCATATCATCTGCAAATAGGGAAAGTTCTACTTCTTCATTTCCAATTTGGATGCATTTTATTTCTTTTTCTTGCCTAATTTCTCTGGCAAGACTTTCCAGTACAATGCTGAGTAACAGTGGTGACTGGGCATCCTTGTCTTGTTCCTGTTCTTAAAAGGCAAGCTTTCAGTCTTTCATTATTAAGTAGGATATGAGCTGTGATCTTTTTATGTATGTCCTTTATCATGTTGAGGAAATTTCCTTCTATTCCTTGTGTTCTTATCAAGAAGGGGTACTATATTTTGTCAAATGCCTTTTCTGCATCAATTGAGATGACCACATGGGTTTCCTCCCTCCCCCGCTTCATTCTGTTAATATGGTGTATCACATTAACTGATTTTCTTATGTTGAACCAACCTTGAATTACAGGGATAAATCCCACTTGATCAGGGTATATAATTTAATGTGCTGTTGGATTTGGTTTGCTAGTATTTTGTTGAGGATTTTTGTGTCTATATTCATAAGAGATATTTGTCTGTAATTTTCCTTTATTGTGGTATTTGTATCTGGCTTTAGTATGAGGACCTTGTAGAATGAGTTAGGGTGTGTTCCCACCTCTTCAATTTTGTGAAAGAGTTTGTGCAAAATAGGAGTTAGGTCTTCTTGGAATGTTTGGCAGAATTCTCCTGTGAAACCATCTGGTCCTGAGATTTTCTTTGTTGGAAGGTTTTTGATTACTGATTCAATCTCTTTACTAGTAATTGATTTATTGAGATCTTATATTTCTTTTTGAGTCAATGTAGGTAGTTTGTGTGCTTCTAAGAATTTGCCCATTTCATCTAGGTTATCTAATTTATTGGCATAGTTTCCACATATAGTCTGTTTTATTTCAGCAGGGTTGGTAGTAATGTCCCCCTTTTCATTTCTGATTTTTGTTAGTTGCATCCCCTCTCTTTTTCCTTTGTTAGTCTAGCTAAAGGTTTGTTGATTTTATTGATCTTTTCAAATAACCAATTTTTGGTTTGGTTTATTCTCTCTATTGTTTTCTATTTCATTTATCTCCACTCTAATTTTTGTTATTTCTTTCCTTCTGCTTGCTTTGGGTTTAGTTTGCTCTTCTTTTTCTAGTTTTTCCAGTTTTGAGGTTAGGTGTCTGATTTGAAGGCTTTCTCCTTTTTTAACATAAACATTTAGAACTATAACTTTCCCTCTCAGCACTGCCTTCACTGCATCCAATAAGTTTTGATATTTTCATTTTCATTTACCTCAAGATATTTCCTAATTTCACTTCTGATTTCCTCTTTAACCCACTGGTTGTTTAAGAGTGTGTTGCCTAATTGCCACATATTTGTGAATTTTCCCTTTCTCCCTGTGTTATTGATTTCTAGATTCATTCCATTGTGATCAGAGAATATACATTGTATGATTTCAATATTTTTTAATTTATTGAGACTTGTTTTGTGACCCAGCATATGGTCTGTCCTGGAGGATGATTCATGTGCACTTGAGAAGAATATGTATTCTGTTTTCCTTGGGTGCAGTGTACTATAAATGTCTGGTAGGGCTGGTTAGTTTAGAGTATCATTCAAATGTTGTACTTCCTTGTTGATATTCTGACTAGACTAGATGTTCTATCCATTATTGAGAGTGTTGTGTTAAAGTCTCCTACTATTAATGTAGAACTGTCAACTTCTCCCTTTCAATCTGTCAGTATTTGCTTCATACATTTTGGGGCTCTGCTGTTAGATGTGTATATTTTTATAATTGTTACATCTTCCTGTTGTAATGTCCCTTTTATCAGTATTTAATAACCATATTTGTCTTTCATAACTGTTTTTTATTTAAAGTCAATTTTATCTGATGTTAGTATAGCCACCCCAGCTATCTGTTGGTTACTATTGCATGGTATATTTTTTCCATCCTTTCACCATCAATCTACTTGTATCTTTGACTTTAAGGTAAGTCTCTTGCAAACAGTATATAGTTGGTTCATGCTTTTTTATCCATTCTGCCAATCTCTGCCTTTTGACTGGAAAGTTTAATCCATTTACATTTAAAGTCACTACTGATAATACATTTTGACATTTTGTTATTTAGCCTTTGTAAGTCTTATAACTTTTTTGTCCCTCACTCTTCTGTTAAAACCTACTTTTATATTTATTTGTTTTCTTGTGTTGTACCATGTTGAGTGCCTTCTCATTTCTATCTGGGTATATTTTCCATCTGTTTCCCTTGTGGTTACCATGGGATTAAAATTTAACATCCTAAATATATAACAATTATATTTGTTTTGTTTTTGTTTTTTTTTTTAATAAATTTTTTTATTTTATATTTGTTTTGATACCAACTTAACTTCAACAGCATGCACGCATACTTTTCCTTTGTCCCACTTCCATTTTTTGTACTTGTTACCACTTATATCTTTGTACAGTGTATGTTGAAAAACCTAGATTTATCATTACTTTTTAGGCATTTGCATTTTTAGCATCTGTAGGAAGTAAGAAGTGGAGTTACACGCCAAATAATACAACGCAATAATACTGACATTTATAATTACCCAAATGGTTACCTTTACTGCAGGTCTTATTTCTTTATGCTGATTTGAACCACTCTCTATTGTCCTTTCATTTCAGTCTGAAGAACTCCCTTTAGCATTGCTTGTAGGGCAGGTCTAGTGATGATGAACTCCCTCAGCATTTGTTTATCTGTGAATGAATGTCTCCCTCATTTTTGAAAATCTCATTGGATATAAAATTCTTGGCTGGCAGTCGTTTTCCTTCAGCACTTTAAGCATGTCAACCCTCTGCCTTCTTGCCTCCATAGTTTCTGATGAGAAATCAACATTCAATCTAATTGGGACTCCCTTGTTACATAACATATTGCTTTTCTCTTGCAGCTTTCAGAACTCTCATCTTGTCCTTTGCATTTGAGAGTGTAAACAATATATGACAGGGTATATTCTAGTTCATATTTATCCTGTTTGGTGATCTCTGAACTTCTTGTATATGCATATTCATGTCTTTTGCTAAGTTTGGGAAGATCTAGGTCTATATCTTTGACTATTCCTCTTGCTCCTTTCTCTTTCTTCTCCTTCTGGGACTCCCATAGTGCATATATTGGTGCACTTAATGCTGTTCCATAGCTGTCTTAGGCTATTTTCACATTTAATATTTTTTTTCTTTCTGTTCCTCAGCTTCATTTAAAATGTCTTTCTTTAAGTTCAATGATTCTTTCTTCTGCCAGATCCAATCTGCTCTTGAAACCCCCCTGAACATTTTTCATTTCAGATATTGTGGTCTTCAATTCCAGTAGTCCTGTTTGGTTCCTTTTAAAATTTTCTGTCTCTTTACTTAGACTATCATATGGTTCATTCATTGTTTTCCTGAAATCCTTTAGTTCATTTCCTGTACTTTCCTTAATCTCCTTGAACATTTTTAAGATAATTTTTAAAAGGTTTTGTTCAGTATGCCCATATTCTCATTTTTTTTTTCATTGGTGTTTTCTGTATTTTTTATCCTCTTCCTTTGGGTGGGCCATCATTTCCTGTTTTTTTTTGTTTGACTTGTAGTCTTTTGTTGCACACTGTATATTTTAATATTTTAATATGTTAACTCTGAGATTTACTCTCTGGGATGTCTGTTTCTTGGTTTTGTAACCAGCTGGTGATAAGACAGATTTTCTTGAGCTTCAGCCCTCCTATCAGGGAGGTCTGCTTAAGGCAAATGCACTGTACAGGGTTTTCCCTGTCTTATTGGGCCTCTTTCTTGTCCTGGGCTTTTGCTTCTTAATTGTTTTGGAGTTCCCTGTTTACAGGAATTTGGTTGTCCCCTCTTGTTTCCCAGGGGACAAACTTCCTTCTCCTGGGTTTTGGGTTTTGTCCCAGACTGTCTGCCTCTAGAGTTTTTATATTTCTTTCATTGTCTCATGCTGTTTTTGCCTGGAGGGCAAATTCTGGTAGGAGGGTCATCAAAAGGAGGACTTTCCCAAATCAGTCTTTCCCAGTCTAGCAGGGGGTGCAGACTGACTCCAAAAGTGTCCTAGGGAAGGAATCAGGAAGGGCATCAAAAACTTCCCTGACAGCTCCCCAAAGCTGAGCTTTCTTGGTCTGCCCAGCAAAAGCAGCCCTTCAGCTAATTCTCCCCTGCAGCCCTGAGAAGCCTTGCATCTTTAAATCTCTACCACTTTCGCCCCTGTCCAGGGAGGTTTGAAACAATAGTTGTTACCGCCTTTCTCTGGGGCCAGGATTGAACCAATGGCTGCTTCTGCCTTTGTCTGGGTTTGGTTGAAACAATAGCTGCCTTCAGAGCCAGAACCCAGCGATCAAAATCCACTAATCAAAAGCCATAATAGTGGTTGGCTGTGCACACCCTGTCCTCGGGGAAGAGGATTTGTATGTCCCTTTCTGTCAGCAGCTGCTAGCCAGGGCCTGAACCCCGCAGCAGTCTGCCGTGTGATTGGGGGATGGATGCTGGTAGTCACCACACAGAGAGAGCAATTTACAGTTCTGTTACTGTAATTTATCAGCCTCTTCTATGCTTCCCTGGAGTCTGTACAGTGTTCTTCTGGCCTCTAGAGTTTCAGACAATTCCTACCTGTTTTGGTGGAAAGACTGAGTCCCAGAGCCCCCTACTCCACCATCTTCCACGGAAGTTCCTCCTTTTACTTTTTAAATGTGGCTGCTAGAAAAATTTTAATCACACATGGGGAAGGCATTGTGTTTCCACTGGGCAGCACCAGTCCAGACTGCATCATGGATTTGCAAATTGAATCGTTTATGCGGAGTCATTTTGCAGGGGTCACAGGCATAGAATGAGTGGGTGAAGTTTTGGTCCCTCACCCCACCTGGAGGTGGGGTGTTGCTACCCAAGAACCACAAGGACTAAGAATTGGGAAGGGGTGAGTCTCCAGACAAAAAGTGAAGACTTTATAGAAAGTAGATAGATACGGCATTGCCCCAAAGCAAATGTCCCCCATGATGATTCACCCATTAGATCCTTCCTCCTTTCAGCTCTGGTGACCCCATCCCACAGTTACACACACATGCCAGCTGACTACAGGGTGGACACAAAATAGACCTTTCTTTCACCACAAGCACCAGCCTTTGCACCTTCAACCCAGTTGGTGAGCAAAGAATCCCAGAGCTTGGTGCTGTCAGATGTTCTGAACCTTCTCAGGCCCTGGGTACAGCATGGACTATTAGCCACTTTAATGAGACCCCATCTTTTTTCCCAATGAAAACTATGAATGTTTCCACTCCTGTGTGCAGAGGGACTGGAGACCCTTTAATAGGAAATACTGGGTAGAAATATTTTGAAAGCTCAAACTTCTTTTCTGTTAGGTGAGCATAGTCTGCCATTATTTAGGAAATAAACATTTGCTGAGCTTGATGGCAAATCAATCATTCCCTATCCTCCATACAAACACCTTTCTCCATACGAAAACCTTTATTTCTTAAGGGGTTTTGATTTAATTGTATCCATGTGTTGTATTTTCCTTTTCTTTAAAAAGTATACATTTAAATATATTTTCACAACATTTAAAATAATTTTCTAATTCTGTATGGAGTAGTAACAAAAGCAAGAAGGAAGCTTCAGCTTAAAGATGATCTTTATTTGCATTAAAGGTAATTTTCTTTTAAAATCGCAAACCTTAGTTGAATTGTTTAGCTGATGTGCACAATTCCAGGTCAGGACAAGGCAAAACAAAACACCAAAAAAGATGTTCTACCAATAATGGTGAATCTGATGACAATATAACATTGAAATTGGGGTTTGACGTTATGCAATGTCCTAACAAGCCATTCATTATATCAGGCTTTCAACATGGAAACGAGGTCGATTTTCCCATGCTCTTCCCTGGAGGTCACAGGGAGGAGGGGGGTCATCTTTAGAGCCTGAAGGCAGTCAGGGTCTGGCAAAGAAGGAAAGATGAAGGTGAAGAGATGCCTGGCTAAGGTTGGGGGCTGTAATCAAGAAGTTGAAAGCAGGCCCTTCATTCTAAGAGAAAGCCAGGCAATAAGCTCTCAAGCCTATAGGAAAAGGTCCAGGAGGAGCCCAAGGAGCACAAAGGGCTAGAGGCCCTGAGGCACCTATAGATGGGGAGGTGGTCCAGTGACCAGGCATGGGCCCTGGGCCCCAGTAGTAAACATGCCATCTGTTCCTGCTTCTTTGGGTCTATTGATGACCTCTGCTGGGGTTTAGAGCAGAAGCAGCTCTGCTGGAGAGTCCTCGATGACCCAACCATGGACAAGGAACTCCTCTAGGCCTATCTTTCTACCAGGGGAAGATATTGACATGGCGGGTGGTGCATGGTCAACAGAGTAGAGTGAACTGTCTGTCTCAGAGCATGGACCACAAGAGCCCTCCCTCCCTTCCCAGGAGATGGGAGTAGGTTGTTCGTGGCTTTGAGTCTTTGGGTCTCCTTGTAGCAATTTCTGTCTCAGCCTGGCAGCTCCACCTTCTCTCCAGCAAGAAATCTTTCTCCAGCATGAGCGGCCACGTGTGTAGGGTATTTATCACAAAGAGCAATGTAACTCATCCTCTATGTCTTGTGTCTCAATATGGACTTTTAATTTTTTTTTTTTTTTTTTTTTTTTCAGCCAGCAGCGTCTGCTTTTTCTCTTCCCTTCATTCTTTTCACAATTCACCTGTTTTTGCAGAGTTGTGTTTTTCTGCTAACTGAGTTCATGAGGAAGCTCTATTTTCTGCCTCTAGGCTTTTCATTCATTTCATAGAGAGCTTTGGCCAAACAGAGTAGACAAAAGTCACATTCCAGCTCATGCCGGGATGACAACTCTTTGCTGGGTCTGGACTGGAAATTATCTCTCTTTTTCACACCTCGGGTTAATGTCAATTTTGCTGTGAGATGTCTGTTCATCATCCACCCTGGACTTTTTTTCAAAATCTATTTTACTTTTATCCATTTGACTCCCCCATTTTTGCTGTTTTGTGTCCATTTGCTGGGAAATTCTCTGTGTCTGTTTCCTGCCCTCTCTTCTCATCCTTTTCCTCCTGTCTTCACGGGGATTTGATCCTGGGAACCTCTGATGTGGGAGAGAGGCGTTCTGCCTCCTGCACCACCTTAGTTCCTGATTTTTCAGAACATCTAGTCTTGGCTCTTCTTTGTGTCACTTTCCTGTTACATCATCATCTTGCTGCATGGCTTGGCGGTGCCTGGGGGCTCATCCGCACGTGGGGCCTGCAACCCACACGCCTTCTATATTTTCTCTTTTATTTTACTGGGAGGTCCTGGGGATCAAACCCATGTCCCTCCATATGGGAGACAGATGCCCAACCATTTGAGCTACATCTGTCCCCGCCCCCGGACTTTTAATCTTCTCACTTTGGTGATGTGAAGCTGTTTCAGCTGCACACTGTAATCAGTCATGCGGGAATTTCATCCTTTTTAGAAGAAAGAGCTTTTCCTGGGTCTCAGATTTCCGATGTGATTTAATCAGTTCACTGAGTGAAGTATATTGCCCATGCTAGCCTGCTGCCTCCTGTAGCAACTGATCTTGCTGTTGTTCCTTAGTTTTGTTTTTTTTTTAATTTACTTTTATTGTGGGTAAAAATCAAAATTCTTACAATACATACAAACATTTGCAAAATGATATATAAATATATATGCATATATGTGTATTTGCTTACAAAAATGTTATTTATATATATATATACATATATTTTAAGAGGTGCTTAGATTACCCAAAATATTACACGGAACCCACTGGGATTCCCATGTTGCCCACCTCCCACACCTCCCACCACATCCCACACAAACATCTCCCACAAGTGTGGCCCACCACCCTCAATGAACTTATACATCCTGGAGCCTTGCCACCAACCATAGACCACCATTCACACTGTAGACCACACTCTCTCCCACTCAGTTCTGAGTGGTGTGTGCTGATTTAAAATGGCCTACATCCGTTGCCACAACAGTACTCAGGACAACCTCCAACTCCCAAAGAAGCCCCTGTATTTCAACTGCTCATCCCCTCCCTACCCCAAAAGTGTCAAGTGGCCACTGGCTCCACCTCATTGTTATAATTTCTTGCATTGCTAGAATCACCATATGTGAACAAGAGAATACCATCAAGTCCACTCTAGTCCATAGTTCTTACCCCAATCTTGAGGGGACTGGGATGGTGATGTCCACTCCAACTCCAAGTGAGAGAGGGCTTATATCCCATGGATATGGTGGGTGGGATGATCCTGCCTGCAGATGCAGGCCCTCTCCAGTCCCTGGGATGGCCATTGCCCATCGTTGTCTCCTCACCAGGTGACATGGATGAGTCCATTGAGCTGTAGGGTAGGAGTTGCAGCTCCACCTAGATTTCATGCACACCTGGCACATAGGTAGGCGGGAGGCTCCAGTCTCTGGAAGTATACCTAAAAACTCCAGCATCACATATAGGTTTGAATAGAAGGGACTGGTGAACCATGTGCAGGGAGGACTTATTTGAGTCTAATTCTGTCACTCTCAGGAGCACAGATTCCAAAATAGAACCCACTGATAAGGCATCAGTCTCTGGGGCTATCCCCACTTACATAGGACCAGGGTGTCTCCGGAGCTCTCAGGAACCCCTCTGAGTGGGGTGATAGGCACTTAGATGTTCTATGAGCTCCTACTGAGGTGTGCATAAGAGTTACCTCTGGGATGACCTCCCGACTCTCTTTGAAGTCTCTTAGCCACTTGAACTCATTTGTCTTTACCATTTCCCCCTTTTATTCAAGGTCTTTTTCCAGTTGTGTTGCCAGTTGGCACTTGGTATTAATCCCTCATTGCCAGGGAGGCTCATCCCCGGGAGTCATGTCCACGTTGGGGGGAAGGTAATGCAATCATATGCTGAGTTTGGCTTAGAGAGAGGCCACATTTGAGCAACAAGGAGGCTCTCAGGTGGCAACCCTTAGGCACCCCACAACTGCAGGCTAAGTCTCATTTACAAGAGCAAAGACTCACAAGGGTAGTCATCAATAAAAAAAAACACATCAGTGGGTCATCCTATTTTGACAGGCACTGTCCCTACACTCAGAGGACTATTGCTGCTCCCTTGGAGACTGTGGCAGAGCTCTCAAGGCTAGGAATTCAGATTCCCTCATTTATTGTGTGATTATCCACCCATCGTGACCATGCCCCATCCCCCGATCCTTTGAATGATTTTGTATATCTTTCATGTATATTCGGATGAACCAATCCCCACGAAACCCCCCCCAGAGACCCCCCCAATAATCCCCCGCAGTACCCATTGTAACCCTTCTGTGATCCAAATCCTCCATGAACATTTAGTCCATAAAATAATCAAATACACTTACTAGGAAAAAGAAACAAGTGTGATAAGCTTATATGCAAGAGA
>JAKSZT010053840.1:7835282-7906778 GCA_026826555.1 Tolypeutes matacus
CTACATTTTCTTCTAGTAGTTTTATGGTCCTGGCTTTTATATTTAGATCTTTGATCTATTTTGAGTTGATTCTTGTATAGGGGGTGAGATAGGGGTCCTCTTTCGTTCTTTTGGTTATAGATATCCAGTTCTCCCAACACCATTTGTTGAAGAGACTGTTTTTTCCCATCAGCATGGGCTTGGTAGGTTTGTCAAAAACCAGTTGACTGTATAGGTGAGGGCTTAGTTTTTATTTTTATGAAGTTGTATAGACACACAGTTTAAAGAGTCAGCTCCCCATTTCCTCTTCCCCAGACAAGATCACTGACTGCCCTGGTGGCTGATTCCTATAACCGCTCCCTCTTTGTCTCTAAAGAACATGCTTATAGTGCTTCTCAATTATTTGGTTCTAGGCATTATCTGCTGTCTTCCCACTGTGTAAGAAAGAACTTAGTTCCTCACTGTCACTCCCCAACACTCGTTATGCATGCCTCCAGTCTCTCTGTCCTCCCCAAATTGCTCAATCGTAGTTTTGATCAGAGCCACATACAGAGTCAAATTTATTACTACTTTTTATTATTAATTAATTTATTATTACCTAAGCAAATACGAGTCTCCACTGAGGCATGTAGTATGCCCTAAGTGCTCGCCCTTTCCTTCTTTAGAGTTTATAATTGTCTTCCCCCCCTCTCTTTGCTTAGTATCTATGTAGTTATCACCACTCTCCCCAAACTCTCTCTCTGGTATGTCAACCTCCTCTCAAAATGTTCTGATTCATTGGGTGTTTAATTGATTTCATCTTCAGGAACAAATGTCTCCCAGCATTGCTGAGCTGCAACATCGAGTTGGGAGTGCTCTCTGCCTGTGGTCCACCTGCCACTCACCTGGCACCTGGCATCTCCTTCACAGCCATCCTGCGGATCCCTTTCATCTCTCCCTCACATTGACCCATTTCCAGGTCATTCTTTGTCTTAGTCTACTCTCTTGTTTTGGTCTAACACATCCTCTAATAGCTTCCTGAGAAATGCCACATGGGAGGGAAATGTTTTTAACAATGTGCCTGCCTAAATATATCTTTATTCTAACCTCACACTTGAGCTCAGCTGGCAGAGGATTTCACATTTGAAGTAATCTTCGCTATTTGTGAAGACGTTGGCTCCACACTGTCTTCTGCCTTCCGGTGTTGCTGTTGAGAAGTCTGATGTCATTCTGAGTCTTGATCCTTTGTGTAGAACCTAGTTTTGATCCCTGAAAGCTTTATGATCATCCCTCTGTCCCCAAGAGCTCTGAAACTTCATGTTGCTGTGTCTTGGTGTAGATCTATTTCTCAAATTATTATTAGGAAAATTATAGGTTTACAGAAATATGCATAAAATACATAAAACACAAAGTTCCCATATAACACCCTATTATTAACACCTTGCATTATTGTGGTCCATTTGCTGCAATGGATGAAAGAAAATTTTTATAATTGTACTATTAACAATACCCATAATTTAAAATAGGGTTCCCTATTTGTGTTGTATGACCCTATGTTGTTTTTTTTTATTTATTTTTATTCTAGTAACATATATACAACCTAGAATTTCCCCCTTTTAACCACATTCACATATATAATTCAGTGCTGTTAATTACATTCACAATGTTATTCTACCATCACCATTATCCATTGCCAAAAACTTTATAATTAATCTACAGAGAAACTTTGTACAATTTAAGAATTAACTCCCCATTCTCTACCCCCACCCAGCCCCTTTTAGATTCTGACCCTATGAATTTGATTATTTTAATTATTCCATATCAGTGAGATAATACAAGATTTTTTCTTTTGTATCTGGCTTATTTCACTCAACACGATGTCTTCAAGATTCATCCATGTTGTTGTATGTATTAGGGCTTCATTACTTTTTATGCCTGAATGATATTCCATTGTATGTATAAACCACATTTTGATCATCCATTCAGCGGTTGAGGGACACTTGGGTTGCTTCCATCTTTAGACAATTGTGAAAAATGCTGCTATGAACACTGGTGTGCAAATATCTGTGAGTTCCTGCTTTCAATAATTGTGCGTTTATAACTAGAAGTGGGGATGCTGGGTCATATAGTAGTTCTCTACTCAGCTTTCTGAGGAAATGCCAAACTATCTTGGTGTGGATCTATTTTCATCTTTTGTACTGTATCCTGAAGTCTGTCTTCCAGTTGTTTTTCCCAGAAGGCTTATGGGGATGTTACATCTTCAAAAATGTTTATTGCCTTATGCTTGAATGACAATTTGGCTGGGTAAAAACTTATAAGTTTGCTCTTTCCCTGAGATCTCTGTAGGAGATGTTCACCTCTTTCATAGTTTTGAATTTGTCCTGAAAAATCTTGGGCCAGCCTAAAATTTCTCCTTATGGGGAGAATTGATCTTTTTGTCTGCCAGTGCCCCCAAAATTGCTTTTATAATTCCAGTAAATTTTACTAGTATACATCCTGGAGTTATTTTTCTTTGATATTATTTCCTGGTACCTGGTGTATGTGTT
Organism: Tolypeutes matacus; assembly: GCA_026826555.1. Lineage (NCBI taxonomy): Eukaryota > Metazoa > Chordata > Mammalia > Cingulata > Chlamyphoridae > Tolypeutes > Tolypeutes matacus. Next base: position 7,837,787 of record JAKSZT010053840.1, read on the forward strand.
TCATTCTGTAGATTCAAGGCTTCTTTAATTTCTGGAAAGTTGCTGAATTATATCTGTATATAATAGGTCTGCCCCCAAGAAAACTGCCCTAGTTTTCTTCTTTGGGCACTCCAATTATTTTGCATTTTTGCCTGTCTTCCACATCTATCATTTTCCCTTAACCCTCTTAACTTTTAAATTTTGTTTTTCCATGTCATTTTGCTCACTCTCTCTTTCCCATCTTCTATGATTCTTTTTTTTTTTTTTTTTTTAAGATTTATTTATTTATTTATTTATTTATTCATTCATTTATCCCCCCCTTGCTGCTTGTGCTCACTGGGTCAGCTAACCACGCCATGCAGGCGGGCTTGCCTTCACCAGGAGGCCCCGGGAACCGAACCCTGGGCCTCCCATATGGTAAACGGGAGCCCTACTGATTGAGCCACAGCCGCTTCCCTAATTCTTACCCTCTTTTTTGCAGCACCTATTCACCTGTTTTCAATTTTGTTTTCGTTTCTGGACGTGTTCATTTCTTTTCCTCACTTCTATCTTGAGCTCTGCCAACTCGTGTCTTGTTCTTTTCAGTTGTACCACCATCTAATTCCTGAGCCCTTTTGCCTGTGATCTCTGCTTCGATACGTTTTTGTAAATCATGGCCAAGTATTGGGCCACAACCTTCCCCTGCCCTGCAGCCATTTTTCCTTGGTGAGTGTTATTCACCTGCTCCTTCCTGCCTTTTGGGTTTGAGCATCTCGGTATATAGACCTCTGCTGGTTCCTTCTGGGCTGCTCCTCTCTGAGCCGCCCAGCCTGAGGTTCACGTGGGGTTGGTGCCATGTCAAGGATGGCAGAATCTCGGTGTGTGAGCTGTTCATCTTTTCTTCCCCCTAGCCAATGGATTTGGGTACTCTGGAGTGACTCACGAGGCAAAGCCTCTCCTACAAATACAGCTTGCCTGTTTCTTAGACCCAAACCAGACCAGGGAAGCTCCCATTGCCACCCAGTGCCCCAAGTCCCAGCTGTAGCAGTCAGAGATGCTGCTTTGCATGTCTGGAATGTGCCCCCGTGTTAGGGAAATGCACTTTGCCGGATTTTTCTGAAATCTGCAGCTGGGACCATCTTTTCAGCTTCTTCCTGCATCTCCTGGCAGCCTTTCTGCCTGCTTCTTGGTTTAGGAACTCAGCCATATCCTAGTTTCATTGAAGATGGTGTTTTTGTGTGTTTCTGGGGCTCCTAGCTGCTTGTGGATGATTTTCGAGAGGAGGCAATGGTAAACCTAACCTCTCGCCGCTGCCCTGGAACTGGAAATCTTTCAATGTACTTTACTGAAAGCAACTTTGAATCACAATTCAGTGGGGGAATGGAAACAATGAATAATAATGAAGAACACTGAACTGACATGAACGCTTGAAAGAGAGTACAATATAGTGATCAAGAGACTATGCTTTGCAGTAGCTCAGACCTGGGTTTGACATTACCGCCACCTTGAGCAAGTTACCCAACTTCTCCAGTGGTAAGAATGAAATAAGCAATAATCAACAACTACTATGTAGCAGGGCTTCTGCTAAGACTTTTCCTAGCTCATTCCCTTTTAGACTCCTCTTCCTGGTGCAGGTACTTGCACCTAGGGAGGCTCAGCCGCCTGCCCGGGGTCCCGGAGCTAGGAAAAACAAGAGGTGAGATTTGAACTCAGGCCATCTGAGGGTCCATAAAGCATGGAAGTATGGCAAGGTCAACTCAATCTGTGAACACATAAGATAGCATCATCTGGGTTTTCAGGCTTTACAGACACCCATGTATTTGTGTTCTACACCTTTTGCAAATCACAGTGTGATCCATGTCCTAGCAACATCAGCATCACCTGGAACTTGTCAGAAATGCAGAATCCTACACACACACACACACACACACACATACACACACACAGAATGAATTAATCAGAATCTGCATTTTAAAAATTATGGTAAAATGCGTGCAACAGAAAAGTCACCATATTTAAGCAGACAATTCAGTGGCATTTTGTACATTCACAATGCTAAACCTCTGTTCCAAGACATTTGCATCACCCCAAAAGGAAACCCCATCCCCGTTGTCAAGTGAGAAATAACAAACTAAGTTACAAAGCAACACAGGAGTTTATTTGGGGTCTTAGAATTGCAGTTCGGGGTGCACAGATTTAGGGAGCAACCCAAATCGTGTCCCACCTTGACATTTCCAGGCAAGGGTTCTTAAAGGAAAAGTAGAAAATTCCATGAGTCGTTTGTGGTCAGTGGATATTTGGGGTGATCCAAATGTCCTCAGGTTAGATGCCTGGTGTCTGGATGTCCCTGGGTTTTTTGTTTTTTTTTTCTTTTTTTAAATTTATTTTTTATTTCTCAGAGTTTTGAGGAACACTGTTCTGTGAGGCTTTGCACACTGTGGCAGCTTGTGACATCCGCTGAGATCTGCGTAAGAGTAATGACCTCCCAGCTCCATTTGAAATCTCTTAGCCATAGAAACTCTGTTTTATTTCTTTTTTCCCTATGCAAATTTGATGTATTAATATAAAGAAAAACCCTTTTAAAGTACTCGGTAAAATACAGATTTTAAAAGAATGGTTAAATATCTATTATCGTCTACAAATATTGTTTTATTTCTTTTAATACCATTAAGCAGTCACTTCTCCTTTCCCTTCCTCCAGGGCCCTGGCAACTACCTATCTGCTTTTCTGTCTCTATGGATTTGCTTATTCTGGATATTTCATATAAACAGAGCCATACAGTGTGTGTTCTTTTTTTTTATTTATCTGGATTCATTCGCCCAGCCTAATGTTTTCAAGGTTCATCCACATTGTGGCATGTATTGGTACCGCGGTCATTTTTATGGCTGAACAATATTTCCTTGAATGGATGGATCACATGTTGTTTAGCCATTCATCAGTTGATCTACATTTCTGTTGTTTCCCTTTTTTCAGCTTTTATGAATAGTTCTGCTGTGAACATGTGTTCACAGGAATTTCTTGGTGTCCCTGTTTTCAGTTCTTTGAGGAATATACTTAGGAGTGGAATTGCAGCGTCTTCATTATAACAAGATCCCCAGGCAGTTCACGTTGTGTTAAGGTGTTTCTGCTGCCTTAATAAATAGTGCCACAGGGTTTTTGTTTGTGGTGTAAGACAGGGCTCCTGTACTTGGCCAGCTTATTCCCGAGATGAGATAGAGACAAGGAGAGAAAGCCGTGCAGCCAGCTGTACAGGTGACCCGGGTAAACCTTGGGCAGGGAGGGAAAGGAGGCCAGGGTCAGACCACTGTCTTCTCTCTGCCACCCTCCCTCCCCCCAGGGTGACCACGTGTGGCTGAACCCCCCTTCTGCCAGCAAGACTGATGTGGCCATCGGGGGCATCATCAAAGGCACGAAGCCAGGCAAGGTGTTGGTAGAGGATGACGAGGGGAAGGTCAGTGACTCGGGGCTCTCCTGGGGGGCTTGACCCTCTCCGCCGGCCCCTATCCCACCCCACCGGAGGCCGTGGAGCCCCTCTCCCTCTTGGGTGCTGCTCCCCAACCCCAGGGGTTCAACCCCAAATGGGACAGACTCACAGTGGAGTCCCGTCGTGGTGAGTATGCCTTAGGAAGTGTTTTCTACCGTGAAAATGCTGGGGGTAAGTTGGCAGTCAGGGAAGACGAGGACAATTAGGGGTGCAGGAAGGAGTGAAGTGGGAAAGCGCTGTGCAGAGACAACACGAGGGCAGAGGTGGGCTGGCAGAGTCAAGGCAGGGGAGCTGGAAGGCCAGGAGGGCAGGCTGTGTGGAGGGAAGAGGAAGACAGCACAGGTTAGAGGTGGGAGGCTGGGGGGAAGGGGTGCCCAGAGTCCAGCTCATCCTCGAAGGCTCCTGCCCTCAGGGCTAGGGGCAGGGTCCTTCCATGGGGAGAAGTGGCTAGGCAGAGCCCTGACTAGCCATGTGACCCCCTCCTGGTGCAGCCCTCTTTGCCAAGGTGGGCGCTCCAGGTACAAGGAGACTTGGCCTCCACGGAGAAGGTTCTGGACTGTGTCCTGTGAGCTCCGTACGATGGGAGCCATTTCCCTGCTAAAAATTTTAATACCTCCTGTTCTGTAATGCTGTGAAGCTCCAAAAGCCCTTCACTTGCACACTTTATTATTTTTTTATTTTTTATATTAATTTTTATTTATTTATTTTTTCACTGACACACTTTTATTGCAAGAACCGGTGAGACCTCCAGCTGCAAACCAACCCCTGATCCCAGTCACAGCCTCCCCTAACTCTTCTGCAAGCACCTTTGACCCTGTTCTGAATTTCAGCCCCCAGCCCTGGCCACACACTGACCCCTGGCCCTCAATGCATGCTAAACCCTATATATCCTGACCCTGTGGCCTGCAACTCCCTGTAGAGGGGTGTGTGGGGGTGGCCCCTGAGGAGGCTGCCTCTCAGGCGAGTCTGCACCCTGGCGCCCTTCATTCTAGGAACACTGGGTCCAAGCGGAGGATGGTGATGCCCTGAGCCCCATGCACCCCAACTTGGCCCAGGGTGTGGACGATATGATCCGTCTGGGGGACCTGCACGAGGCCAGCATGCTGCACAACCTCCTGATCCGATACCAGCAGCACAAGATCTACGTGAGTACACTCCCTCCTGCCTTACAATGGGGGGCTCTGTCTGTCTGTGCTGACCCCCTAGCCAGGGAAGAGCACACCCTGCAAAGGGGCGGAGCCAGACACGCCTGCTTCTTCCCGCTTCCCCTCCACCGGCTGGGGAGTGCAGGCAGGTCACTTAACCTCTCTGATCCCCATGGAGAGAAGCCGGAGAGCAACCTCTCCTGAAGGGCGCAGGAAGCAGATGTGGCACAGTCAGGGCTCAGTCCGAGCGCCCCCCTTTTGCTTGGGCTGAGTGGAAGCCGCCGTCCTAGGCATGTTGCAAAAGATAGAAGACCCTCGCCCTTCTATTAATGTGTCATTCCAGGTCCCTGCTGCAGGCCTGCCCAGCCCTGGGGTCACAACCCAGTAGCCAGGTTGGTGGGTGTGTGGGTGTGTAAAGGTATCACAAACTTCTATTAGCTTCCAGCAGCGTCTGACACCAGCTGAAAATATTGCAATAGCTCAGATCAATTCCACGCTATCTTTTTTTTTTTTTTATTTTATAGTTAATGCAAACTTTATTTACGAAAGACTCTTAAATTAGTTGTATCATGCCCATGCCATGCATTCATACAGAATACAGTGACCCTTCAGGGCTACAGGGAGAAGAGCTCACAACCTCAAAGGAAAACTATGAAAGAGTTTTTAATAGTTAAAAGCTAGGAAAAATTAGGACTTTACAAATGAGTAATTAAAAATAAAACAAAAAGTGAAAGGATATGGAAACTAGTCTGAGCTGAGAGGAGAGCAGCTGTTTACAAGTCTGTACACTAAACTAACACACAGACAGTCTTCTAGAGAGGCAGGATGCTGATCCAACTGCCCCTAGTTAGGTTAGACTCTACAGGATTCCCCTTCAGGCATGAGTCTCCAAGTTCAGGGGACCTCCAGGGCCACCCACTTTTCTGAACAAATGGCTACAAATTGAGGGGTTCCCACCCCACCCCCCGGGCTCAATAATTTTCCAGAATGACTCACTGACAGCACTTTACTTAGGAGTATAGCTTTATTATAGTGAAAGGCTACAGGTAAGAAAAAGCCAAAAGATAAGGGGGAAAGTGGCGAGGTCTGGGTGGGTCTCAGATGCACGCCCCGTGTCCTCTCTATGTGGCGTCAGAACCTGACACCTTCCCGGGGCAGCGATCCATCTGATCACAGAAGCTCATCAGGGGTCTCATGACATAGGCGTGATTGAGGGAATCGATGTCCATGTAGCCAAACTCAATCTGCAGCCCCCTCTTCCCTCCCAGAGGTCAGGGAGATGGGGCTGACATGTAGTGGCTCAAAGACCCCACCCCACAATCACGTGGTGGGTCTTTCTGGTGGGCCTGTCCCCACCTTAAGACCGCAGGTATGGCCCACCCCCCCCAGTTGTCTTCTCAGCATCACCTCTTAGATATGGTCCTGGGCCCCCCAAGAGTAGCAGAAGACACTCCAATCATGGGAAATCCCAAGGATATGGAGCTAAACTCCCCAAGCCCTGGAAAAAAGATGAGCCAAGTTTTTCATCATGCTACAGTAGGTCATTTCTCCCAAAGCCCAGCAGTGGGTGGGAGGTCTGCTGCAACCCTAAGATTTTCATCCCTGTACAGTGCAGAATTTCTCCAGAAGAGCTGCTCAAGTCTGCTCCACTGCCTTGCCTGGGGCCGTGGTTCTGCCCGCCTCTAAGTGGGTGTCCTGGGAAAGCCTCTCCCAGCCTGGGCCTCCTCTGGCTCCAACCAGCAGTTCTCTTGGGCTGCTCAGAGGAGGCAGGGAGTGAACTGGGGACCCTAGAGCCGGGGGAGGGTGGGAGCAGACAAGGAAGAGGCCCCGGTAGGAGGAGGGGGCCGGCCACTCGGAGGGTCCTGAACAGAAGCCAGCTTTGGCTGCATGTGGCTCCGAGTTCCTGGGAGCTAAACTGAATTTCAGGTTAGACTTTCCAGGGTTCTGGTGTGTGCATTATGTCATCTGGTTGCCATTACCCTTGAAACCCAGGGAGACTCCTCTCCAATTTTTAAATGAAAAAACCCATGACTTGCTGGGGTGACTCTCCCTGTCCCACCCCCAGAGAGGCGGCCAGGCCTCTTGAGGGGTCCAGATGAGCAGGTTGACTCTGAACTGGGGTCCAGGCACCCCAGGCAGGCAACAAACATTGGGATTGAGGACCAGCTTGTGTTAAGCGTGGGAGAGGGGTTTAGTGACAGTGGAGGCAAAAGTGGAGCCCCTGGGTCCGAGGCAGGGGTGGAGGTGAGGGTCCAGGACTTTGCAACCCCAGAGTGCCAGACTTCTGCTTCCTGAGAGTAAGTTTGGGCCCAAAGGTCAAGGCTGGACAGGCCCTGGTTCCTGGAGGATGGGACAGGCACAACTCGGCCCTGGGCCCCTCCTCTGGAGGCTGCAGTCTGAGTGGATTTCCATCCCCCATTCACCTGTCCCTCCATCCCCATCCTCGGGCCCAAAGGGACAGTCACCTGTTTGACATCGGCAGGTGGGAAGTGGGAAGAACCACTAATGCTGAAGTATGGAAATCCTCCAACTGGTACACTGCCCAGGCTTCAGAGCACCCCTGCTGCACCCAGGCTCTCCGGGTCCCTCCCTCAGGAAACCCTCAGACCTCACTTCAAATCAGTAGCAGAAAAGTTAACCCCAGGGCTGCAGGGTCAGCTGGCAACCGTCCCCACAGGTCGGCACCCAGGCATTTCCCTGCCCCTTGCATCCCCTCACCAAATGCTTCTCATTCCACCTCAAAAGGCAGCAGGAATCTGTTGCTTTGGCACTCTCCCCGCCTCTGCCCAGGCCCACCCCCGCCTGCCAGGACCACAACAGCCTCTTCAAGGCCACACAGATCAGATCATGTCACTGCCCCCCAAACCCCCAGTGACTTCCTGTGCTTGGAACACAACCCAAGCCACTTTCCATGGCCCCTGAGACCCAGCCACCTTGTCTCATTCCTTTCAGCCATTTTATGGCCCTCTTGCTGGATTGAAAGCCCCCCCACCCCAAAATGGGGACTTCGTTCCACAGGTCCTGGACTCTGTGGCTGGTGTGTCATAGGTGCCCATGAATATTTGTGACCTGTGCTCCCACCGGCATGCAGCCCTTAGGTTAGGCCTTCCCCAGGGATCCTCCACTTTGGGGCCCCCCTCATCTGTGATGCCTGGGAGGGCCCAGTGCCTGGCACATGCCCAGCCGACAAGGGCAGTGATTGCCCATTAGCCTTACGGAGCTCGGGGAGGCAGGGGAGGACATGGCACTTTGGGCAGCTGGCCTGTTTTTTGGGTGCCCCTTCTAAGCCCCAGGTGTGCTGCTGAGCATGTGTCTATGACCATCTCGCTGATTCTCCCCACTTTGTGGGAGCACCCCGTCTTCCTGAAGCACTCGCAGCCCCTTCCCTGCTGGGCCCTGGCAGCTCCCCTCACCACCTGCTCCCTCCACAGACGTACACGGGGTCCATCCTGGTGGCCGTGAACCCCTTCCAGGCACTGCCCCTCTACACCTGGGAGCAGGTGCAGCTGTACTACAACCGCCATGTGGGCGAGCTGCCCCCACACATCTTCGCCATTGCTGACAGCTGCTACTTCAACATGAAGAGGAACAAGAGGGACCAGTGCTGCATCATCAGGTGGGACGGGGGCTCCCTGCATTCCTGGGGGAGAGCAGACAGACTTAGGCATCTTGTAAAGGGGAGCCAGAGACTTCCCTCCTTCCTTTACTCTCCTGACCAGGCTTGCAAGCTGGTGTGATTTAGGGCCTCTCTCTATTCAACTGCAGACACCCTGGGAGAGATGCACAGCCCCTCCACCCTGAGGAGACCCTCCCAAGCTTCCAGCCTTCAGAAGCTGGTCTTTCCTGTATCTCCAGGGTCCAGATATCCCCAGCCTTCAATAAATGTTTACTGAGACAAGAAGGGAAGGATGGGGGGGGCGGCGGCGGGGGAAGGCTGTGAGGTCTGGCCCCACCTCCTTCCTCTGAGCACAAGCCTTTTTGGTACCAGGGGGAGGACCGTGGGCACAGAAAGGGAGGCAGAGTGGGTGTGGTTCCAGGGCACCTTGCCCAGATCTCTATAGAGTCAATCATCCATTTGTTCATCCAAGACTTTCTTATGCTCCTACACTGTGACCCCACTGTCCCAACACTGGGGAGACAGCAGCAAACAAAAGGAACTAAATTCCATCCCTTACGGAACTCATTCTAGAAGAGGAGACAGACAGACAATAAATAAGCAGATTTTTAGGCAGGGAGTGACTGTTTTGAAGAAAAATGAAACAGAGGAAAAGGGATACAATGATGGGGGCTGTTGCTTTAGGATTCTCTGAGGAAGGGACATTTGAACAGAGACAGAATGAAGTCCTGTAACACATGGCATCACACTTAGTGTCCTCAGCAACCTCAGAAGTAGGTACTAATATTCCCATTTGACTACTGAGGAAACCTACACTCAGGTGGGTTGAGACCCTTTCCCAATGACACACAGTTGTTAAGTTGTTTATTATTGAATAGGGAGTTCAAACCCAGGACTCTGGAGGAGCGTAGAGAAGACAGAGGGGTGATTTGGGGTGATTTCCACTTCTCTGAGAGTACGTTAATGGATTTCAGTGCCAGTGTGCTCTGCCCCCGTTTTCTTGGCACATGGCTCATGTCCCGCAGCCTGGTGTAGGAAACAGAGTATCAGGTTGGTGACAGACAAACTAGGTTCTCCTCCTGCTCTTGCTCCCCCAAGGGGCTGTGAGTAATCTCTGCCTTCAGTTTCCTGTCTCTGTGTAGGAGGGTTGCTTGGTGAGCTTATGCTTGTAAGAATGCCTGGACACCAAAAGAACATTATTGGGACATATGAAAACATTGGAATATAAACTGAAAACTTTATATCAATATTAAAGTTCTTGAACTTGATTACTGTGCTTAAAGTGGTTATATAAGTGAATATCCTTGTTCTTAAGAAATGTATAAGTGTTCAGGGAGCATGATGTATACAACCTACTCAAAAATGGTTAGATAGAAAGATAGATATGACAAATATGGCAAAATGTTAAAATTGGTAAATCTGGATATCTGGGTGGGGGTATGTTGGAGTTCTCTGAGTTGTTTTTTTTTTTTATTGTGGGTAAAAATCAAATTTTTCACAATACATACCAATATTTGTAAAATGATATATAAATATATATGCATATATGTGCATTTGCTTACAAAAATGTTATATATATATATATATATATTTTTTTTAAAGGTGTTTAGATTACCTAAATATTACATGGAAACTACAGGGATTCCCATGTTCCCCACCTCCCACACCTCCCACAGCATCCCACACAAACATCTCCCATAAGTGTGGCCCATCACCCTCAATGGACCTACACATCCTGGGGTCTTGCCATTAACCATAGACCACAGTTCACATCGTAGACCACACTCTCTCCCACACAGTTGTGAATGGTGTGTGCTGATTTAAAATGGCCTATATCCGTTTCCACAACGGCACTCAGGACAACCCCCAAGTCCCGAAAAAGCCCCTGTAATTCAACTGCACATCCCCTCCCTGCCCTGAAAATGTCCAGTGGCCACTGGCTCCACCTCACTGTTATAATTTCTTCCATTTGTATTGTTTTTTCAACTATCCTGTAAGTGTGAAATTATTTCAAAATAAAATGTTTAAAAAGGTGCCTGGGAGGGACAGTAACTCACATAAAGTCCTTGACCACCACTAGAGATTTGTTGATCAAACTTGTCACTGCTCACATATATTTTGATCATAAATTTTAAAAAGATATTTTCAGATGAAATATTACCTATCTATGATTTGCTTCAAGATAGTACAGCATTGGGAGCTCATGTGGCTCAGTTGTTAAGTACCGGCTTCCCACATATGAGGTCCTGGGTTCAATCCCTGGCCCAGGTACCTCAAAAAAGGCAAAGGAGAAAAGTAGATGGAACCAAATCAGCCAGGAGTTGAAGCTGGGCAATGGGCATATGCGAGTTTATTATGCCAATATCAAAGAATGCATAAAACCCCTGGGAAGCTTGTTAAAATGCAGAATTCTGTATTTTTCGGTGGACCCGAAATTCTGCGTGTCTAACAAATTTTTCTAACAAAGTGATGCTGCAGGTCTATGGGCTACACTTCATTAAAAACATACAATTTCACCTACATTTGTAATGTTTGAAATTTTCCATAATAAATATAATTTATAAAAAAGTAATATTTTAAGCTTTCGTGATAATAGCAATATCAATAACTGCTAACCTGAGTGTGTGCTGTGTGCCAGTTTGACATAAACTCCCTAAATAAATTTTAAAAATATAAGTTTCCCTATCTCACCATTGTGAAATGAATACATATGCATGATGAAAGTGTAAGAAATTTTCAGAAAAAAATTTTGCTGGATTTTTTTTTTTTTTTTAAAAGAAAATACTTCCTCTCATCCACTTGGTTAAAATGATCCTGAATACAACAAACATGTTTCACTTAACAAGTAACAAGTCAGCATTTTTCATTTATTGCAAACTCTTTGTAGATTTCGTTCTAATAGCTGCATGAAGTTGTCTAACTGGATGAACCATAAGCCATTCGGGCACTTCTAATTTTCCATAGTTATGATAAATAAATCACACTGTCATGAGGAGAACACATGCTGTGCAAAGCTTTTTCTGAATTAAGGATGATTTCCTTAGGCTACAGGGCAGGAGCAGTTCTCAAGGTGTTGTGACTCCTATGCCAAATTGTTTTCCAAAGGGACTGTTCGTGCCCTTTCTCACCAACCTGCACACACTGCTCTTGGAGATGATGTTATTGAGAAGGCATTGCACTGTCCCCTTCACTCACCAGTGCTTACCAAGCCCTGGGCTGGCCCTGGGTTGCCCACTATGGAACAATCCAGAAACAAACTGGCGGGCGAGGAGCTGACAACCTAGCAGGAAAGGAAAAGGGAAACACACCAGTGACTCGTATAGACAGGCTGAGACCCACAGGGAGCTTTGGGGCAACACGGTGGGATTTTCGCCCAGGAGAGGGCTTCCCTGCTCTACCTGACCCTGAGAGCAGGCCTGCAGTGCATCTGCAGAAGGGCCTTCTCTTGACTCACACCCCTGTACACGCTCTTTGCAGCGGCGAGTCTGGGGCTGGGAAGACGGAGACCACCAAGCTCATCCTGCAGTTCCTGGCCACCGTCAGCGGCCAGCATTCATGGATCGAGCAGCAGGTCCTGGAGGCCAACCCCATCCTGGAAGGTGAGGACCACCCTGGAGACCATCCTCCCCCCCCCCCCCCGCCCCCCAAGCCCTGCAGGGTGGAACCTCCCTGCAGAGAGGAGCTTATAAGAGGAGATGAGGCGTGGCCCAGAGTAGACCGCAAATCTTCATGGATTCCCAGAAAGACCAGGGTTGGGTAGACGGTACGTGTGGGTACTCCCAGGTACCTCGAAGGGGACAGAGACGTGAGGGGCCTTTGCCAAGTGTGCACTCCCCAGCATAGGAACACATCGTCCTTTGTAAAAGGGCTCTGAGAACAAATACATTCAGGAAATGCTGGGTATGTCAGTTTGGGTCTTTGGGAAGCAGATACAGAGATGGAGTTAGGGCTGCAAGAGGTTATTGAGATTCCACCCCTGTGGAAGAAAAAGAGGGAGGAAGCAGGAGTGGGCAGGAACCGCCTTCAGACTGGGATGTCATGGGATGCTTAGAGAAGGCAAGAGGCGGGGATGCAGGCTCCAGCAGGGAGAGGTTCGACTGACAAAGGTTTGACTAACCCGGTGGGGAGCTCAGGAGCAAACACTGACCCTTGGGGTAATCCTGCAAAATGACCAGGCTCTCATCCCCCACATTTGCTAGGTCACTGGCTGGGGCAGCCAGAAAAGTGTGATCTCAGCCAACTTGGTACCCTGACAGCTGAGCAGCAGATTCTATTATCTCCTCTCCCCTCCCCTCCTTTCTCCTTCCCTCCCCTCTCTTCCCCTTTCTTGTCCTTTCCTTTCTTTTCCAACTTTTTAACTTTTGATTGAGATATAGTTCACACGCTATACAATTTACCCAAAGTGTACAATTCAGTGTTTTTCATTATATTCACAGATACGTGCAGTCATCATCACAATTTTAAAAGTATTTTCATCACCTCCAAAAGAAACCCTATACCCTTTATCTATCACCTTTCATTCCCCCTAAACCCCCATCCCCACCCATCTCTATAGACTTCTTTCCATCTCTATAGATTTCTCTATTCTGGACATTTCATATGAATGGAATCATATAATACGTGGTCTGTTGTGTGTGGCTTCTTTCAGCCAGCAAAAAGTTCTCAAGATTCATCCATGTTGTATGTAGCATGTATCAATATTTCATTTTTTATGGTTTAATAAAATTCTATTAACTATATATACCACAGTTGATGGACATTTGGGTTGTTTCCATCTTTGGGCTATTATGAATAATGCTGTGATAAACATTCATGTACACATTTCATGTACACATTTTTCTTGGGTATATACCTAGGAGTGGAATTTCTGGGTCACATGGTAACTTTAGGTTTAATCGTTTCAGCAATTGTCAGGCTTTCCCAAAAGGCTGCACCACTGACATTGCCACTAGTAGTGTCTGAGGGTTCTGATTTTTCTATATCCTCAATACTTGTTACTGTCTGACCTTTTGGTTCTAATCATCCTAGTGTGTATGAAGTGGTATCTCATTGTGCTGAGTAAAAGTGGCAAAAGCAGGCATCCTTGTCTTTTTCCTGATCTTAGGGGGAAAGCTTCTGTCTTTCATCATTGCGTATGATGTTAGCCATGGATTTTTCATAGCTGCCCTTTATCAGGTTGAGGAAGTTCCCTTCTATTTTCAGTTTGTTGAGTGTTTTTATTATGTAAGAGTGTTGGATCTTGTCAAATGTTCTTTCTGGATCTATTGAGATGGCCAAGTGATTTTGTGTTTTTGTCCTATTGACAGGATATAACACATAAATTGATTTTATGTTAAATCATCCTTGTATCCTGGGATAAATCCCACTCAGTCATGCTATGTAATTCTTTGCATATGTTGCTGGATTTGGTTTGCTAGTATTTTGTTGAGGATTTTTGCATCTATATTAATAAGAGATTTGGGCCTGTAGTTTTCTTCTGATGTCTTTGGTTTTGGTATTAGTGTCATACTGGTTTCATAAAATGACTTGGGAAGTGTTCCCTCCTCTTCTATTTTTTTGGAAGAGTTTGTGAAGAATTGGTATGAATTCTTTAAATGTTTGGTAGAATTCACAAGTGAAATCATCAAGGCCTGGGATTTTCTTTGTGAGTAGTTTTTTTTTTATTATTATTACTACTAATTCAATCTCTTTGTTATAAGTCTATTCCAATTGTCTATTTCTTCTTGGGTCAGTTTCAGTAGTTTGTGTCTTTGTGCATCATATCTAAGTTATCTATGTTTTTGGCATACAGTTGTTCACAGTATTCCTTTTATAATCCTTTTATTTCTGTAAGGATTTCCGATTTTAGCAATTTGAGACTTCTCTCTTTTTCTTAGTCAATCTAGCTAAAGGTTTGTCATTTTGTCGATTTTTTCAAAGACCCAACTTTTGGTCTGCCTGATTTTCTCTGTTGCTTTTCTTTCTTTATTTTTAAAGAAACATTAGATTACATAAATGTTACATCTCTATTGCTTTTCTATTCTCTATTTCACTAACTTCCACTCTAATCTTTACAATTTTCGTCCTTCTGCTTGTTTTAGGTTTAATATACTCTACTTTTTCCCATTTCTTGAGGTTAGGTTATTGATTTGAGATCTTCTTTTTTAATGCAGATATTTACAGCTACACATATCCCTCTAAGCACTACTTTAGCTGCATCCCATATGTTTGGTATGTTGTATTTTTATTTTCATGCATCTCAGAGTATGTTCTGATTTCCCTTTTGAGTTCTTCTTTGATCACTGATTATTTGGGAATGTGTTGTTTAATTTCCACATTTTTTTGAGTTTCCCAATTTTTTTCTGTTATTGGTTTCTAATATCATTCCATGGTGTTCAGAGAACTTACTCTGAATTATTTCCATCCTCTCAAATTGATTTATGGCCTGATTGTTTTATGGCCTGCCATATGGTCTAACTAGTTAGGTTGCTCTTCTACTGCTTCCCTCCTGTATCCTGTTTCAGCCAAATATCTCAATCTGCATGCATAGCCCATACTTTCTGACCTCTAAACTTACACTTTGCCTCCTTAGCATGCCCTTGGCTGCCATAGCTATCTGGTAAAATCCTACCCATCCTTCAATTCTGGGCCCTGTTCCCACCGCCTCTGAGAAGCCTTCCCAGATGACCCTGCCAAAAGTAAATTTTCTCCTCTCTGCTCCCCTCATGGCCTCACCCACTCCCCCTCAGCCTTCGGAAATGCCAAGACGATCCGCAATGACAACTCCAGCCGCTTCGGGAAGTACATTGACATTTACTTCAACCCCAGCGGGGTGATCGAGGGTGCACGCATTGAGCAGTTTCTCCTGGAGAAGTCCCGGGTCTGCCGGCAGGTGAGGCCTCTGCCTGTGGGAAGGGGCTTTGGTGTCAAGACTGCACTAGTCTGGGAGTGGGATTCGGGGAGACTCAGAGGGGGGCATCCTATCCTCCTCCCCCTCCTTCTCTCTTCCCTAGGGGCCTCTCTAGTCCCCCACGGGCCTCACTGTGCTCCCACAGAACCCCAGCCTTACCATGAGATGGGCCAGGGGACCCCAGAATTGGATGATGGTTCTTCCCCAGTGTCTCAGGAAAACAAATGATAGACTTTTCTCCATTTTGAATTTTTCATTCATATAATTTTCTTCATTCTTTGGTGCCTATGACTCCTCACCTCTACTGAAATTAATTCTAAGGCTGGGCAGGGTATGTTGGGGTCATGTCAGGGACCCAGATGATGGTGTCCAGAAAATCACACAGCCAGGAAATGAGGTGGCAGGGAGCAAGCCTGGCACAGGCATGGCATCCGTACCGTGACAAAGAGCCCTGTGCTCAGAAGAGACCCTCTCTTGGTTGAATGCTCTGCTGCTGCCATCCTGAAATGCTTAACACTTTTCGAATAAGGGGCCCTGCAGTTTCATTTGTCACCATAGCTGCTTCAGAACGGACACTGGTTTGAGCAGCACCTGCAATATCAGAATTAGCACAGCCTTCCACACACAGCAAGGTCCAGAGTGGAAATACCCTCAACAGAGGGCTTGGGGCTGTGTGAGGATGGACAGATTGCCTGGCCCCAGGGAAAGCCAGAGAAGGAAGCTCACATGCAGTGACTCCTGGCTGGTGCCAGGCGTTTTCCCCATTGTTTCAGTCAGCCAAAATTCTGCTGATGCAAAGTACCAGAAATGGATTGGCTTTTATAAAAGGGAGTTATCTGGAGTAAAAGCTTACAGTTTCCAGGCCGTGAAATGTCTAAATCACAGCACCCTCAGAGATGCTTTCTCACCAAAGTCGGCTACTGGTGATCCGGTGACCTGCCACATGGTGAAGCAAGATGGCTGCCGATCCCTGCTGAGGCCCCTGCCTTCCCCTCCAGAATCTACCGTCTCCCAGAGCTCAGCTGTGGGCAACCAGGCATAGGGCTTGTCTCTTTCCCCACCTCCTCTATCATTCTTGGCTGTTCTGCTTTTTTCCCCGAGTTCAGCTGTAAGCTATCAGGCCTATGGCTCATCTCTCCCTGGTCCTCGGCTCCTTGAGCCTCTCGGGGCTTCTGTTTTCCTGCAGTCCTCTCCCACACAATAGAATATGACAGCTTCCTTTTCCTGTGTGTCTCAGTTTATATCAGAGTCACACCTCACTCACGTGGACAAATTGAAAGGGTCTCACACTCACAGGAATGGCTTAATTAAAAAACATGATATTGGAGCACATGTGGCTCAAGCAGTTGAGCTCCTGCTTCTCACATGGGAGGTCTTGTTTGGTTCCCAGTGCCTCCTAAAATCAAAAACAAGCAACAAGCAAACAAACGAAAATACCAACTCAGGAGAGCCGATGTGGTTCAGTGGTTGAGCACTGGCTTCCTACATACAAGGTCTTGGGTTCAATCTTCAGCCCCAGAACCTAAAAAAAAAACACAACAACATGATCTTTCTCTTTTTGGGATTCATAAAAGTATTTCAACTGCCACACTCATATTATCCCATTTGATCTTCATAACAACCAAGAGAGGTAGTTTCACAATCCCATTGTACAGATGAGGAAACTGAGTCCAGATAAGTTGGGTGACTTGCCCAGGACCCCAGAGACAGCAAGTGGGGGAGGGGGGCTGACTTTGAAGTTTTCCCTCTCCAGAAGCTTGTACTTCTTCACACAGTGGTTGGTGAGTTCATAGACCTGGTTAATGGAACTTAGTCAAGAGGCTCGAAACCAACCCTGTCTATGATAAGAGAGAGGTTATTACAAAATGATGGCCCATTTATACTATGGGATGCTGGGTAGAATGAAAAAGAATGAGGGTTCAAGACATATATTTAGATGGAAAAGAATTTTTTAAAAACCCAATATATTCAGGATGATCCCTTTTGTGTTAATCTCCCCCCCCCCAAAAAAAAAAGGAAAAGTAACTTATTTGTAGATATACTATAAGTAAATGTATTTAAAATGTCTGGAAGGAAACACAGAACCACTGAGAAGCTCTGGAGAGGGAAAGGAGGTGAATTTGAGGAAGGGGGGGCAGGGTGAAGGGAACTTCTCCCCTTTAACACTGTATACTTTGGGTTTGTTAGAATTTTGCAATGGGAATGCATTTATAAATTGTGTTGAAAAAATAGAGAAGGCTTAAGTGACCCTGTGGATGTCCAGTGACTGAGTAGGAGGGCTTCGTGTCATGGATTCTGGGTGGGGGTCCTGGCATGGCTCGCCTACTGGGGGACTCTGGGCTGTGGATACAGGGGGCAGGTGAGCCCCGAGTGTGACAAGCCCACCGAAATGGTGGCCTGCAGCTCTCAGCTGTCAAGATGAGCCAGCCTTGGGGCCCCAGGTGAGGAGGGCAGCCAGGCCTGTCCCTGGGCTAATGCCAGACCACAGCCTGGCAGGAAAGACTTTGGAGCTGAGGTCAGGACAGGAGCAGGGGAGGCAGCCTGAGGTGTGCAGACTGCGGAGATTGCTGATGACTGCCTCTCTGGAAAACCCTCTCTGCAGGCGCCGGAGGAGCGCAACTACCACATCTTCTACTGCATGCTCATGGGCATGAAGCCCGGGGAGAAGAAGCTGCTGGGCCTGGGGACGCCCTCGGAATACCACTACCTCACCGTGGTGAGCCTTCCCTGCCTTCCCCACCCCTCTCTACCCCCTGCCTCCCCTCATCTCTTCTCCCCTCTCTTCTCCTCCACTCCTCTCTTCTCCTCTTTCTTCCCCTCCTCTCTTCCCCTTCCTTTCCCCTCCTCTCCCTTTCCCTCTTCTTCCCCTCCTCTCCCTCTCCCCCTTTCTCCCTTCCCCTCCCCTCAACAGCACACAGAGAAAGCAGCAGGGGTTAGGAAGAAGGGCTGGTGCCTGCTTGATCCCTTGGTTTTCAGCCCTAACTCTGACCCCATCCCCCAGGCTGGGCCTGGGGTCCCCTTTTCCCTTCCCTTCCACATGTCTTCTGCATGGCTTCAGGATTGGACATCTCATCCCAGCGCCCTTACCCCCCCACACCAGCTTCCTTTGGTCCCCACTGGGCAAAGGGCTCAGGTCACCCCCGTGGGTCATGGGGGGCACCTCCATGCCCCACCTGTCCTCGACTTCACATCCAATCGCCCCTCCTAGTAGGTGCCCTGGGAGGGGAACCCCAGCTGCACCCACTGCCTAGAACGGCAAGGCACAAAGAGCCAGCGCATTCAAGTTTGATGAAGGGCAAATGGCTGGTGAATCCTGGCTCCATGTTCTCTGCCCGGACAAAGCGGGAATTTCCTCAGGGGCCCCCTGCCACTGTCTTGCCCTCTAGTCCATTGCCCTCTCTGTGGCCATGGCAATCTTTCTAAAATACAAGTCTGCCTGCATCACATCTGATTAAACTCTGCAGTCTCCCCATGTCCTATAGCTGGAAGTCCAAGCTCCTTGGCCTAATTTCCAAGCCCCACTTACCTTGCAACCCACCCCACTGTCCCCCACCACCCAGATGCTGCCTGGCCCCTGCCCAGTTCCCCATGGCTTGTCACTCAGCTTCAGCCGCCTCCTGCGGGGACCGTCCCCACCCCGGGCAGGGCTGGCCCTGACACCTGTCCCAGCTCAAGCATGAGGTCACAGCTTCTACTTGAGGCCAGAGCTGATCTCCCCGTTTCTTGCTGTTTTGTTTTTTTTTTACCGGGAGGTCCTGGGGCTAGAACCCAGATCCCTTCCATATGGGAGACAGACGCCCAACCATTTGAGCCACATCTGCCCCCCTCCCCGTTTCTTAATTTCCAGCGAGTAGCACAGGGCCCAGCATGGGATGGGTCCTGAGAAGTGTGTATTAAATGAGTGATGGGAAGCGGCTGTGGCTCAATCAGTAGGGCTCCCATGGGAAGCGGCTGTGGCTCAATCAGTAGGGCTTCCGTTTGCCATGTGGGAGGCCCCGGGTTCGGTTCCCGGGGCCTCCTGGTGAGGGCAGGCCCGCCCGCACGGCGTGGTTGGCTGACCCGGCGAGCACGGGCAGCAAGGGGGGGATAAATGAATAAATAAATAAAATCTTTAAAAAAATAATAATAATAAATAAATAAATGAGTGAGCCCACTGTGTTCTCAGGAGATGGGTAAGGTGAGCGACACTGATAGGACTGGAGGGACGACGAACAAGTGGCTGCTCAGGCATGTTGGATGTGGGACCTGGGTCTCACGGTGAACCAGTGATAGAGCTGACGCCTGTGCCCACATCACCTGGCTTCCCACTATGTTCTCCCCAAGGCACCAGGCTTTGCTTCTTTTTTAGTTCTCCTCCTTGTTAAGCATCAGGACCTGGAATGGGGGTGGTGCGGGGATGGACAGCATGCGCTTTAGGCTTTAGATCCTGGGGGGTGGGTAATGGATGACAGGCACTTTAGGGTTCTCTCCATCCTGTGTCAGTGGGTCTCTACCTCCCCCTTGCCCTACCATTCTTTATGCCTCGCCCCATAGCATGACTCTGGGCATTCCATAGCTGGGTGAAAGCTTTCAGGCTCTAGCCTGACCCTGATTCTAGACCCTGGGATCTAGGTACTTGGGTGCCAAAGACTAGGGTATTAGAGTGCTGAGGTATTAGAGTGCTAAGTACTGAAGTGTTAGGGTGTTAGAGTACTAGGGTGTTGGAGTACTAGGGTATTGGAGAACTAGGGCGTTGGAGTACTAGGGTATTGGAGTGCTAGAGTATTGGAGTACTGGGGTATTAGAGCGCTAGGGTGTTGGAGTACTGAGGTATTGGAGTGCTGGGGTGTTGGAGTACTGGGGTATTGGAGCACTAGGGTGTTGGAGTACTAGAGTATTGGAATGCTAGGGTATTGGAGTGCCAGTGTATTACAGTGCTAGGGTATTAGAATGCTAGGGTATTTGAGTCCTAGGGTATTGGAGTCCTAGGGTATTGGAGTGCCAGGGTGTTGGAGTACTAGGGTTTTGGAGTGCTAAGATAATGGAGTACTAGCATATTAGAGCACTAGGGTATGGGAGTACTAGGGCATTGGAATGCTCTGGTGTTGTACTACAGTATTAGAATGCTAATGTGTTGGAGTGCTAGGGTGTTGGAGTACCAGTGCATTACAGGGCTAAGGTATTAGAATACTAGGGTATTGGAGTCCTAGGGTATTGGAGTGCTAGAGTATTGGAGTACTGGGGTATTACAGTGCTGTGGTATTACAGCACTAGGGTATTAGAGTACCAGGGTATTGGAGTACTAGGGTTTGGAGTCCTAGGGTATTGGAGTACTAGGATATTGGAGTGCCAGGGTGTAGGAATACTAGGGCACCAGAGACAAGAGCACTAAAGACAAGGTTATCAGAGCACTAGACCTGGGCTCGAGGTCTCCTTGTCAGCACTCTCTTTCGGGGATGTTGTGGGTCTGGCAGAGGTCTGTGACGTAAATGAACAACTAGTGAATATCTGTGTATCTGCTTAGTGCTAGGTTTGTTGCAAGGCTCTTTATCAATATTATCTCTAATCTTCAGAGTCCCCTGTACATGATGCTCTCCAGTTTTTATACAAGGAAGTTGAGGCTCAGAAAAGCTGGGCGCCACGACCAGGGTCACACTGACCCCGTGCTTGCTGCAAAGCCCAGGCTAGCTGAGCCTGTGGTATCAAGATTCCACCTCCTGAAGGACTCTGACGTTTCCTGAGCTTGGGCCTCGACTGGGCCCCTCGGGTCCATCCAGAGTCCAAGAAGTGGGAGCTAGCAGGGCCCTGGGCTGGGTCCCCGAGGTGTCTCTGCCCGCTGGCCCTAGGATGGTGGAGGCAGGTGTTGTCTGGAGTGGGCAGCCACCCTGCCACCGTGCCCCATGGTGCCCTGGGGTGGCCCTAGTAAGCCGCTGTGCCCGCCCCGCAGGGCAACTGCACCTCGTGTGAGGGGCTCAACGATGCTGAGGACTACGCTCACATCCGCTCGGCCATGAAGATCCTCATGTTCTCCGACTCCGAGAACTGGGACCTCAGCAAGCTCCTGGCAGCCATCCTCCACCTGGGGAACGTGGAATTCATGGGTAATGCTGTCTCACCCAAACCTTGCTCCTGGCGGGGGGAGGGGGACTGGACCAGAAGGAAGAAATCTCTGTGTTTTCACATGTGACCCAACCCTGCCTTTGCGCAGACAAGGAAACTGAGGCCCAAGGGGGAGGGTGGAGGCTGGCTATGATCTTTGCACCGAAAGGGCCAGCAATCTGGAGCCTCGTCTGCAGGCCGAGCGCCTGCATGGAGGGCCTCTCAGTGGGTTTGGCTCTGTCTGTACCTCCCCATCTCTCAGTCATACCTCCACCCAGAGGCAAGGTGGGCAGAGGAGGCTTGGGGTAGGGGCTTAGGGGAGGGTGCAAGGCAGATACCGTGGAAACCACAAAAGAAAGGTGAGAAACACTTCCAAGTGGGAGGGCAGGGAGCACCAGGCCACAAGAACCAGGGACATATGGGGGCTGGACTTCCTTATGGACGGGAAACCAGCATGGGATGACAGATTCACCGATGTGGCTGTAGGGAAAAGGATCAGGATTCTGAGACTCCGAGGAATGATTTGTAATGTCTGAATGGCTGAGGAAGGGAAGTGGGCAAATCTTATAGCACATGTTCATAATCCCTGGTGTACTTTCCAGCTTCTTTAACCTGATACTCCCTTAGCAAATATTCACTTGCCTGGTGCTTGGTACTGGGAATTTAGAGATGAGTGAGGCATGGCCTCTGCACTCAGAGAGCTCACAATCTTCAGAAGGAGACATAATTAGAGAGGGAGGGACATAGAGAGTGATGAGGACAAGAAATAGGGACATGCCTGGGAGAGGGTGAATCAAATAACGAGAGAGTTAAGATGAGCAGAAGGTAGTAGGTGAGAAGGGCTGCTGGCCTGGTCAGGATCCCTGAGACACAGAGAACTGCATGGACAAAAACACAGAGGCAAAAACCGATGGCTGAAAACAGAACAAAACAAAAATACAGATGGCTGTATTAGTTTGCCAAATGATGCCAATGCAAAGTACCAAAAATGGGTTGGCTTTTATCATGGGAAATTTATTTCGGGTAAAAGCTTACAGTTCCAAGCCTGCAAAAATGTCCAAATCAAGGCACCATCAGAGATGCTTTCTCACCAAAGTCAGCTACTGGTGATCCTGGCATCCTGCCATGTGGCAAGGCAAGATGGCAGCTGATCTCTGCTGAGGTCCCTTCCTTCTCCTCAAGGCTCACCGTCCAGGAGCTCAGCTGTGGATGATCAGGCATATGGCTTGTCTCTTTCCTGGCCTCCTCTCTCAGCCTCAGCTGCTCCACTTTCTCCCTAAGCCCAGCTGTGGGCAATCAGGAATAGCATTCATCTCTTCAGCCTTAGGCTGCTCTATGGACCCAGCCTCTTGGGGGCTTCATGTGTCAGT
Organism: Tolypeutes matacus; assembly: GCA_026826555.1. Classification (NCBI taxonomy): domain Eukaryota; kingdom Metazoa; phylum Chordata; class Mammalia; order Cingulata; family Chlamyphoridae; genus Tolypeutes; species Tolypeutes matacus. Next base: position 7,860,327 of record JAKSZT010053840.1, read on the forward strand.
TTTGGCTGCTAGCAATCCTTGAGTCCAGTCTCTCGCATGGCTGGGTCAAAATGGCAGAGCTCCCTTTTCTATGTGTTTTCTTTCTTTCTGTGTCTCTAGAGACACAACCTGAGTCACGCTTCACTGACATAGTCCAATCTAAGGGAATCTAATCAAGTGATCTAATCAAGGTCCCTTAACCAAATCTAATGCAATCAAAGGGTCTCATACCCAAAGGAATGGATTAGTTCAAAAACATAATCTTACTTTGGGATTCACCAAATTCAAACGGTCACAATGGCATTCAGAGAAATCCAAACAATTTCATGTGAGAGTAGGGTGTCAGGGTGACTATAAGAAAAATTAGACTTAGGGGTAGACCCGTCTTGCCAAGTTTATAAGGTTTTGTATCCCATGCCAGGGGATCTGACCTTTATCCTGAAGACCAATAATTCCCAGACACCAAATCATGGACCACTATGGTCAAGAAGAAGTTTTCACTGAATCAAAGAAATGGGAAAAATAAGGTCAATGCAGTGGATTTTTCATAAAGCTCAAATGATTCAATTTTTTGAAAGCATGTCCCTTCTAATTTTTAGTATTAGAATGTTCTTTTTTTAATCTGAACTCATGATAACAAATGGCATGATTTTTTTTAAAAATGATCTTTCTTGGCAAAATAAAGAGTTGGCAAAATTGTGTTAATCCCCCAAATTACTTTTGATATTTTACTGCTCATGAAATCTAAGTCTGGAGTCCTTCACCTAGTGCAAGGCCAATGACATAGCCTTAGCTCTTAGAAAGATCACTCTCAGACTGCCACTTCCAAGAATAGCAGACCAGATCACTCAGATCAGCCCTCCTGCTGAGGACAACTTAAAAAGCAAAGTATTAAAATATCTTAAAAACATCAAAGGAGTAACAAGATAGCTAAAACCTATCAGGTCAGAATCTAGATGTAAGGACCCAAAGAAGTAAACCCAGGACTCAAAATTACTCTTCCCTGAGTGCAATCTGAAAAAAAATTACATCTGTAAAATTTAGTTATGATTTTGGAAGCCTCGCGGGGTTAGGGGGAAGATTTCAATGACCCTTCAAAGATGAAGCCCCTGATCAGTCACCCCACACTTTAAGCTGGGAACCCTTAGGTAAGAGTGAACCCGTGTGTGAACTTGCAAACCAGTTTGTGCCATTGGGATGGTCTAGGAATTAAGGGATCCCTGACATATTGGCGTCCCCAATACCTGACAGAAGTTACCGACAGCCCTCTCTGGAAGAAAATACCTTCATCCTAGATTGGAAATTATCCCTTCAAATAATTTTTCAAACACAATGTCCAGCATGCAGTCAAAAATAAATAAAAACAAGGAAACAGAGTATTGTGAGCAAGAACTAGCAGAAATAAGAGACAATAGAAAGAGATTCTCACAGATTTCAGATACTGGAATTATTGACTATAACACAGCTATGCTTACTATGTTTTTTAAAAAAAAAGCTTGAAAATTTAGTCAGGGAACTGGAAAGTATAAAAAGTGACTTTCCAGATTTTAAAGGAACTACATAGAAATTCTAAAATGATAAAACAAAATAACCAGAAATAAGAGCTCCATGGATGGGGTTAACAGCTAGTTTTATATATGTGAAGAGTGACTTGTGAACTGGAAGTAAAGTCTGAGGAAACTAGGTGAATACAGTATGGAGAGACAAAAAAATTAGAAAATATAATAGAGAGGGTAGGAGACTGTCTTAGTTGGCTAACAGCTGCCAAAAGCAGTACCAGAAATGGGTTGACTTTTACAATGGGGGTTTATCGGCTTGTAAGCTTACTGTTCTGAGGCCATGAAAATGTCCAAATCAAGGCATCAGGTGCTGCTCTATCCCCAAATGCCAGCTGCAGGTGATCTTGGACTCCTCTGTCAAATGGGAAGGCACATGGTGGCATCTGCCAGTCTCTGACTTCTCCTCTCTGCCTTCTCTCGGGTTGCTTTCAGCTTCTGGCTGCTCCATCTGTGGCTTTCTCTCTCAGCTTCCATGGGTTCCTTTCTGAGCTCCTGTGCATCCCTGCAGCCCTCTCTCTCTGTATTCATCCCATTTATAAAAGGACTCCAGCAAGAGGATTAAGACCTACCCTGGGTCACGCCTTACTGAAATAATCTAATCAAATGGTTCCACCTACAATAGGTCCACACCCACAGAAATGCAATCAGTTTCAGGAATATGATTTTCTAGGGGTATCTACAGTATCCAGCTACCACAGATACACAGAGGATATGATGAAATGAAGTAGTATACATTTCCTGAAGAAAAGGAGAAAGAATGGGACATAGGCAATATCTGAAGCAATAATGGCTGCTTCTAGAAGTAATGAAAAACACCAATTCACAGAACACTGGGGATGGCACAGATTTTTCAATAAACTGTTCTGGAGCAATTCGGTGTCCATATGTAAAAACTGAACTTGGACTGCTACCTCACCCCATATGGGAACATCCACTCCAGGTGAGTTATAGCTAGAGTGTCCATGTACTCTATCATCTAAACTAAGGCACTTGTGCTAGTGAAAGGGTGGGAGGGAATGAGAAGGAGCTTTGAGACCTGGATTACAGTTATAAACATGAAGCAGAGGCAATAAAACCAGACACAAAAGAATACAGATAGTTGTATCACATACTCTAGAACATTTAAAAACAGGTAAAATTAATACAATGGGAGTGGATGTGGCTCATGCCGTTGGGTGCCTGCCTCCCACAAGGGAGGTCCCAGAATCAGTTCCTGGTGCCTCCTAAAGAAGAGGAGCAGATGCAATGAGCAGACACAACAAGCAGGGAGCGGATGTGACTCAAGTGGTTGGGCACCTGCCCTCCACATGGGAGGTCCCAGGTTCAGTTCCCGGGGCTTCCTAAAGAAGGCAAGCAGAGAATGACTGGACACAATGAGCAGGCAATGAGCAGACACAACGAGCAGACACAGCAAGCAGACAACTAGCAGACAGATAAGGGCGCCATCTTGGGGGGTGGGGAACGACAATGTTGTTTGGGGATTCACACATAGTTAAGAAAAAGATAGAGAAAAAACATGGAAGTGATTTCCATAATAGTCTGGAGCCTGGTTACCTCTCGTGGAGAAGATCACATGTCTGAACAAGACAAGATGAGAGGAGGGCTTCTAGTGAAGACAATGCTCTATATTTTGGTTTCAGAAGTGGTTTCATGAGTGTTGACTTTATAATTTATTATAACATACATTGAATTTTATGCACTGTTCTATATGTATGCTTTATTTTGCAATGTTTAAAAGTGTAAAAAGAAAAAAAAAAACATCAAAAACAAAACACAGTGTGCATCCCTAAGGGGGAGGTTGGGTCAAAGGGGAGATGCTTGTGTTAGAGACCTTGAAGTAGGAGACGCTTGCAAGAGTCCAGGTCAGAGGTGAAGGTGGTCTCAAGTCAGGTGATGGCCATGATGGCGTGGCGCAAAGGGGCTGCTCTGAGAGGGAGTAGGGATTTCACTGGGGACAGGTGACATGGTGGGCTGTTGAGCTCGCCAGATATGCTCCTTTAACGTTTGTGTCTCTTCGCTGAATGAATAAATGAATGCCCAGGTTTCCATTCTGGTGGGCAGGGTGGCACATCATCTCCCTGAAGAGACCCCCTCCCTGCCCCCACCCACCCATAGGGCCTGATGGGTACCCCAGTTCAGACTTCTCCCTTTCACATAAGCCCACATTTCTTCAACCTTCTCTTTCATCCAGGGCCTGGACCTCACCCCACCACCTTAATTCACAGATAAGGTGCTAATTCGCTCCCTCAAAGAGAGGTCTAAAGAGGATCCGTGCCCCTCACCACAGACAGCTGACTCCACTGGTGTGGGGTGGGGGCCACCGTAGGCTGGGCCTTACTGGACCCTCTGGTGCTGCTTCTCTCCTCAGCTGCCGTCTTTGAGAACCTGGATTCCTCAGACCTGAGGGAGACGCCCACCTTCCCCATCGTGTTGGAGTTACTGGAGGTAACTGGGCTGCCACCTCCACTGTCAGGAGGGTTCCTGGGGCCTGGGCTGACAGAGACACTCTACCCCTCTACCTGATCCTTTCAACCTTTTCTGGCTCCCACTCCTGCCTCCCGCTCCTCTCCCCAACTCAAAGCTCACCCCTCTGCCTTCCTGCCCTTTGCTGCTGCCTGGGTGGGGCGGGGGCAGGGGTCAGATTGGGGATGGTGTGAGCCAGGCTGTGGCCAAGTAACGCGATGGTCAGTTTGGCCCTTCCCCACGTCCCGCTCTTTGGCGGCCCTACACTGGCCTCCTGGTGCTCCCACCCAGTCCTGGTGTTTCCACGCTGGCACTCAGCCCAGAACCTGTTCTCTGGCCTTTCCCTCCCATGCCCCAAGGGCTTCCCCACACCACAGACCCTTCCGAGGAGTCTCGGGGGTCAACCTCATAGTCCTTCACCTTGTTGGAGTCAGAAAGGGTAGCAGACTTGTGGGTGGGGAAATACCTTTGCCTTGGAGACCCTGTGATGTCCTCACATCACATCCCATTGACAGTTCTGGTGGGAAATCAATATGATGAGCTGAAAAAAAAAAAAAAATTAAACAAGGGAATCCCATTAGGCACATTTTGTTGTTAACACTCTTTATTTGGTTTGAGTTCTTAGAAACTCCAGATTTGGATTTTTACCAACTCAGCCTTCCCTGTGTGAGGAAGGGGCTGGGCCAAAAGCCCCCTGCCCCTTAAAGCCTTCCACCTTCAAGTCACAAGGACTCCCATTGGGGCACAACCAAATGCCCAAGGCCTGGCCCCAGAGCCCGCCTGCCCCTCATTTCCCTGTCCCTCGTTCACCAAGGTCCGCCCAGGGGTTCCACCCCCTTTCCCAGCCCCCAGGAGACCAGCACAACATCACCCGAGCAGCCAGCGGGCCCAAGGCCCCTGCTTGTGTGTCTTCCCCATACCCCCACACACACACCTCCCGGTACTCTGGCACTGAGCCCATCTGAGCCTGACTCTGGTCCCAGGCCCACTGCTGCTCTCACCTGTTGAAGGGAGTGGGAATGAGAGAGCCCAAGCAGGTGGGAGCCGTGGCCCAGGTGACATAACTCCTGCCCTGTTCCCAGGTGCAGCACCAGGCACTGCAGGACTGCCTGGTCAAGCACTCCATTGCCATCCGCGGGGAGCTTGTCACCAGGCCCTTGAACCTCGCCCAGGCGGCAGATCGAAGGGACGCCCTGGTCAAGGTACAGAGGCCCATGGCCCTTCTCCCGCTCCTGTGGGCCCGTGTGTCTGGGTTCCGCAACGTGGCCCCCTTCGCGGAGAGCTGCAGAGGCATGGGCTTGGAAGCAGAGGCCCAGCTACCATGCCTGGAGGCATCCTAACCTGGCTGGGCCTCGGCTTCCGGCCCTTGGAGTGGGGTCTACATCCCTTGGGGGTCCCATGTGACTGGGGCTGCAGGCAGCCTGTCCAGGTCATCCAAGCCCTTGGGGTGCCCCCCACCCCATGTCTCCCCAGGGAATCTATGGGCACCTCTTCCTGTGGGTCGTCAGGAAGATTAACGCCGCCATCTTCACCCCACCTGCCCGGGACCCCAAAATTGTGCGAAGGGCCATCGGCCTCCTGGACATATTTGGTTTTGAAAATTTCCAGAAAAATAGGTATGAACATCCCAGTCCACCAGCTTTCAGAACACGGAAGGCAGATCCCAGCTCCTCTCTAACCTCTCACCTCCACTCACGGGTGCTGAAGCACCTGGGCTCTTTGCAGAGCAGGCCCAAAGTCCTGCTAGGAGATGGCCTGTGTGTGTCCCCTGGTGTCCCCAGCATGTCTGGAGAAGGGTGAGCTAAAAGCCATTCCCAGGAGCCAGGGTGGGGCCCCAGTCTTTGTCACCCCACTTGAGCCAGAGTAAAGTATCATGTGAGGTTAGGGTGAAAATGGCAATCAATAAAATTGATTCAGCTCCACCTTTGGTTGAGGGACCATTATGGGCAACAGGGGAAGACTAAGGGCATGTGCAGACTGTCCCTAACTTCTGAGTTTGGAGGGGATACAGCGAGGTAAGCCCCTCGGAGTGCATTTCCAAGAGCCCCAGCTCCCCAGACTAGAGGCTGAAGAGCCGTCACTGGATGGCAGGTCAGAAAATTCATCATCAAATGTGAGTGTGTTGAAGGCTGGGAGCGGGGTGGACAGGGTGGGGAGAGAGGGGCCAGGTGGTGGATCCAAAAAGGGACAGGTGATGCCGAGGGGCGTCGCCAGGTGTTCCAAGGAGGACAATGAGGAACTGTGGGCCAAGCCCGCTGGAGGCGTTCTAGGTGCAAGCTGGTTTCCCGGGGGAGCCTGGCAGGACAGAGCCTGGGACACTGGTTCCAAGAAGCAGAGGCCTCTGGGCAGTGTCCCAAGGCCCCATCTCCGAGGAATGATTTAGGAAACCCCTTGGAGGCCAGGATCGCCAAGATGAAAGCCATTCCAAATGCAAGCACGCTGGGGCCTGCAGTAGGAGCTGCAAGGCCCAGATCACTGGGTTCTGGTACCAGGAGGGATGGGTGAGCAGAGCACATCTTGGATCACCTTGGTGGAGGAGGAGTGAACAGCTCTGCAGGTCTGTCCATGGAGGCAGGGACCCCTCTCTCAAGGAAGGTCATCAGTAGCCACCAGCTGGGGTCAGCACTGGGCTGTGGGGGGGGGGGGCGGCTGGTGAAGAGGTGCAGCAGGGGCCCCAGCCTCACTTATTCTCTAAGTGTTCATTAAGCACCTACCGTTGTAGCTGAACACATAGACGGACATCTTCCCCAACAGCTGGGGTTAAATCTCAGGTCTGATGAGGTCTTGCATCAATGGGAGGCCCATCCTGAGAAAGAGATGTCTAAGCAAGACCCAAAGGATGAACAGAACTAGCCAGACAATGAGGAGACAGAGGAGGAGGTGACCCAATGTGTGAAGACACAGAGGTAGGGAAGAGCCCCGCATATTCTAGAAGTTGAAAGAAGTCCCAGCTAGCACAGAGTGGCCCAGGTGAGCTGGGACAGGCAGGCAGAATCCAGCCCCAGGGCTTTCTAGGGTGGTCACAGTGAGTCTTGATCCTATAAAACAATGGGAAGCCCAGGGGAAGGATTTTAACCCCTGGGGGAGTTGCATGATGGAATTTGCACATTAGAAAGCTCCCCCTAGTGGCCAGGTGGAGAATGTCTTGGGGCGAGGCTGGAGGCTGGAGGCTGGAGGCTAAGCGAGCTGATAAGAGGTCACTACCATGCTCCAGGTGAGCAGGCAAGGTGCCTGGACCAAGGCAGCGACAGTGGGAAGGAAAAGAAGTCAAAGGTCCAGGTGCGGTGTTTGGGAGCATGGACCAAGCTTAGGCCGTTGATTGGAAGTGGATGGGAGGGAGAGCAGGTGTCAAGCATGATTCCTAGTTTCTGACTTGAGCCAGGGGATGGTGGGTGGGGGTACCGTTTCCCGAGGTGGGGAACCCAGGTGGGAGAGCCAGCTGGGGGATTGGGGCGGGTGGAGTGGGTAAAATTGGTCAATGTGGAGGGGCTGCCGTCAGTCAAGTGTGGACCCAGCAGTCACTGTTGCTTCTCCAGAAGCTAGAGTCAATATCAAAATGCTCCTTCTCTCCATGCTCTGTAAAGGAGGACTGGGCAAAGGACCCTGGAGGGGGTCTTCCAAAGCCAAGGGCAGGGATTCGATGATCCCCTACACTGAGCCTTCTTGTTTCTCTTAGTCTCTTGGCCATGGGGAGGAAGAGGTGATGGTGGCGGAGGCTGAGAAGAGGGAGGCTGTGCAGGGACACGTGTACGTCCATGTGTACTCATGGGCATTGCCCCCACAGCTTCGAGCAGCTCTGCATCAACCTCGCCAATGAGCACCTGCAGCAGTTCTTTGTGCAGCACGTCTTCACCATGGAGCAGGAGGAGTACCGCTCGGAGAACATCTCCTGGGACTACATCCACTACACAGACAACCGGCCCACCCTCGACCTGCTGGCCCTCAAGCCCCTGAGCATCATCTCCCTCCTGGACGAAGAGAGCCGCTTTCCACAGGTGCGTCCCCTGGCCTGGCCGCCCTCTGTGTGGCGACACCCACTCACCAGTCCCACCCCCTTGAGGTTGGAGGACTCCACCAGGGTGGGCTGTCTGTAGAAAGGCAATGCCAAGTCTGGTTGCTTTGCCCAGAGAGGGAGCTCCAGAGCCCTGTGGCCTCGGGGTCCTCAGGACATCTGGGTTCTTCCAGGGCACAGATGCCACCATGCTGCAGAAACTGAACAGTGTGCATGTCAACAATAAGGCTTTCCTGCAACCCAAGAACATCCACGATGCCAGATTTGGTATCACTCACTTCGCTGGCAAGGTGTACTACCACACCGAAGGTGAGTGCTGCTCTCCTCCCTGCCCCAGTCACTCCTGGACCCGTTTCCAGGGTGACCAGGGAAAGGAGGCAATGGGACAGAAGGATGGGTAGAATGGAGGAGAGGAGTGGAGTAGTCCAGGCATGTGTAATTTACTGACACATAATTCACATCTCATATCCTTCACACATCCAAAGTGTACAATTCAGTGGTTTTCAGTATATTTGCACATTTATCTAACCATCACCACTATCAATTTTAGAACATTTTCATCTCCCTGAAAAGAAACCCTGTACCTGTTAAGCTCTTCCTCTCTCTCTCTCTCTCTCTCTCTCTCTCTCTCACACACACACACACACACACACACACACACACATATGCACACACGCCTTCCTCCATCCCCCAAGCCCAAGTCTAGGCAACCACAAATCCACTTTCTCTCTTTTGGATTTGTCTATTCTGGACATTTCATAAAAACGGAATCCTATAATACGTGGGCCTTTGTGCTTGGCTTCTTTCACTTAGCATCATGTTTAAAGTGTCATCCATGTTGTAGCAAGTATCTGAACTTCATTCCTTTTTATTGTCGAACAATTTCACTGCGTGGCCAGGTCACATTTTGGTTATCTGTTCATCAGTTGATGCACATTTGGGTTCTGTCCACTTTTGTGCAATTGTGTGTAATACTGCTATGAACATTCAAGATTTTGTGTGGGCATATTTTTTCACTTCCCTTGGAGTAGAATTGCTGGGTTGTCTAGTAAGCCCATGTTTAACTTTTGAGGAACCACTGAACTGTTTTCCACGGTAGCTGCATATTACTCTCCAGCAATGTAGGATATAACAGTTGCAGCATCTCCCCATCCTTGTCAACACTTGTTACTGTCCATCTTTTTTTATTATAGCCATTCCTGTGAATGTGAAGCACTTATTTCATCTGCTTTTGGGCCACTTGTAGATCTTCTTTGGGAAAAGTATTTATTCACATACTTTGCCCACATTTTAACTGGGTTATTTGTCTTGGTATTATGTAGAGGTAAAAGTTCTTTATCATTTCTGAATACCAGTTCTTATCAGATATATGATTTTCAAATATTTCCACCCATTCTGTGGGTTCTTTTCATTTTCTTTATGGTATCCTTTGAAGCACAAAAGTTTTTCATTTTGATGAAGTCTAATTTTTCTCTTGTTGAGTGTGCTTTGGCATCAGAAACTGATGCCAAATCCAAGGTCCTGAAGATTTACCTCTGTGTCATCTTCTAAGAGTTTTTTGGTTTTAGCTCTTATAGTTAGCTCTTTGATCCATTTTTAAATTTAATTTTATATCAATGTTACATGTTACTCGGTTAACACAAGATAATAACTACAATAACAGTAAATCTGCTTTGGTCGGTGGTTACATTCCCCTCTTATTTTTGTTCATTCTCAATCTCGAGGGATTTGGACCAATGTCCACTCTGACTGCTTCAGGCTAAGAAGGGACATAGATATTATGGGGCAGAGGTGTGGAAATGATTTGCTTGCAGTTGAAGATACTCCTTGCTTTTGGGCTGGAGCTGGTCCCTCATCATCATTTTCTTAGTTGTCCAGGGCAAGCCCAAGGAGCTAGAGTAGGAGTTGGCCACATGTCTGCTGGGTTTCAGGGCTCAACAAGCAGAGGAACAATCCGAAGGCTCAAAGTCTCTGAGAAATACACTTAAGTAAATTGAGAAGTATAGTTTCAAATAAAAGAAGCAGAAGAATCATGCTTAGGGGATTTATTCCTAAGTATAACTGTGTTATATTAGAGAAATACCTTTTCATATATTCCCGGATAGATCCCGCCAAGGGAGGTGGTGATTTCAAGTGGCCATGTGGCTTGCCCATGGTGTCTGGATGTCCCTAGGGTCCTCGGGAGCACTTTTGTTTGAGGCTTTGTTTACTGTGGCATTTTGTGAGATCTGGCTGAGACCTGCATAAGCGTAACCTCTGGAATGACCTCCCAATTCACTTTGAAATCTTTTTACCATAAAAACTCTATTTTATTGAATATTTCCCCCTTTTGATCAAGGTCTTTCTTCAAATGCATCACTGATTAACGCTCGATAATGATCCCTCGGTGCCAGGGATCTTTGATCCACTTTGAGTTAACGCTTGTGGGATAGAGTTGGGCATGGTTTGGTCAGAAATAAAAGGTCTGGGTTAGTCAATCTAACGGGGTGACTAGGCAAGTGGGGTGGCCAGGAAAACACAGAAGACCGAGCGTCCCTCCCTGTGGTTCATGTGGAGAAATGAGGGTGAGCTCCTGTGCATTTAACTGGAGACATGCAGCAGGGGGCGACACAGGTGCTCAGAGGGAGGGTCCGGCGTTTTTCTGTAGCAGTGGTGAGGTGGTGGGTGATCAGGGTTGGTTTCTGTTTGAGGAATAAAATGGGAAGCCTTCACAGCTCCTGCCTGATGGCCACTTTGGGCTCTTCAGGAAGAGACAGGCCCGACCCCAGCAGGACTCCAGCGTCCTCGAGCACGGAGAAGATGCTGAGCCCACTCCCCAAGTGTCATGGGCACGTCTAGGCCAAGTTCCACTTTTTTGAAGTGACACAGACTCGCATGTAGGCAAAGATTAAGGCAATGTCTTTCTAGATTTTCTCACTGCAGAATTCTGGATATGTCCACTAAAGCTGAGTCTTGGGGTTTTTGTTTTCGGTGCCCTGCTTTACTGATGAGCTGAGCGCCCCATCCTCTGCCTAATGAGGTGCAAGGGCCCGCAGCTGCCTCAACCTCCCCTCCCCTGAAAACCCTGGAGGAACCCCCGGCCCCATGTCTTCCCACCACCCCTCTTCAGGGCAGCGTCACCAGCAAATCACAGGAGGGGGGCCGTGTATCTCCCCCACAGTGCATGCCCATCCCTGTCCCCCTAGCTCAGTGAGCGCCTCCTGCTCCCCTTGGAGCCTCAGGTGCACTTCCCTCACCTGGGAGCTGCCCCCTCACAGGCACCTGCAGGTGGAAGTGGGGGAAACAGGCTACTGCCCCCGTGACTCAGTCTCCCCACAACCTGACACCATGCTGTGCAGGTGTGCACAGGGCCTTCCTCTCCAACTCCCTGGCCCCCGAGCTGACTGTGAGGAGCAACTCATTCCGGGTGCCTTCTCACCCTCCATCGGGGCAAGCACCTTCTTGCCCACAGCGGGTGGGGACAGTCTTCTGGAGGCTCAGGCTTTGCGATGGGGAAGGGCCCTGGCAGGACCAACCCCCGGCCCCATAGCCGGGTTGGCAGAACGGCCTTGGGGCTCCCAGACTCTCAGTGTCTCCTTGGTGGGATACAGGTCTGCTTGGCTCTTAGACTGCTCCACCTGTTCCGTCAGAGCACATGTGCCTGCTCACACACACTCACACATGTGCCCACACACAGGCACACTCACAAATGTGTGCTCACACACAGGCACAGGTGGTCACACGTGCTCTCACAGTGTTCACACATGTACCCTCATCTGTGCTCACACACACGTGCACTCAACACCCAAGGACACACGTGCTGTGTCTGGGGAGGGTACAGACAAGGCCTTATGGTCACTGAACTGAGCTCCAGGGTCTGTGATGAAGGCAATGGGGGTGGCAGGACTTAGGCAAGGGCCCCTTATCTGCTGCAGGGGTGGGGAGGGCTGAGAGGGCCCGGGAGAGAGTGGGTGAGGGTTGGAGGACAGGCTACAGGCCCCAGGGAGCTGAGAACGGAGGAGGCAATGATGAAGGTGCAGATGGGAGGCAGAGGGGAACCAAGGAAGGGTTTTAAGCAAGGAATGTGTGGGCTTCTGGATGGTCCTCTGGCCGTGAGATGGAGAACAGGTGGGCCAGAGCCCGGCTGGGGGGCAAGGATGAGCAGGAGAGGTTGGGGTGGGCTCCAGGGGCCTTTAGACCTGGCCCAGGTGGAGGGGTTGGGGAGTGAGCAGGGTTGGGGACAGGGAGATGGGGCAGGGCGGCCTCAGCGTGGAACCCTGAGTGCAGGGCTGCTGCAGGGCACCCTGGGGGCAACCCCAGGGTGGGTGGTGGCTGAGGGGGACAGGGGCACCTCCACTTTCCCAACAGGCTTCCTAGAGAAAAATCGAGATGTGCTAAGTACAGATATCCTCACCCTGGTTCACGCCTCCAAAAACAAGTTCCTGCGGGAGGTGTTCAACCTGGAGTCTCCAGAAATCAAGCTGGGATACGGGACCATCCGCCAGGCCAAGGCAGGGAGCCAGCTCTTCAAGGTGGGCTCCTGGGGGGCACCCTGCTAGCTGCCACCAGGTTTTCTGCACACACACACACCCCAACAGGGGTCCTGAGCAGACCCATTGTGAGAGCATGCAAGCGAATGAAAGAGACGAGGCGTTGCTAAAATCCTCAATTCTAGCTTTATGCCCTCCGACTGATTGAAAGAGGAGATGCCCCATCTTGCCAGGGCAATGTCTTTGTTGATGGTAGATGCAATCAGCCATAGATGCAAGTAACTGACTAATGATTTAAATCCATCTCCAAAATTCCCTTACAGTAACAATGAAGCCGGTGCTTGCTTGACCAAGTACCCAGTTGACACATGATATTAACCATCACACAGGACAATAGGTAAACTCAGTCTGTTGTCATTTTACACTGCCAGCCATTGCCTCCTGTCCTCAGTGGTGTTGGGTGTCAGGACTCATGCACTTTGGCAGGCTACACCTTTGCCCAGGTGTGTTTGAACTTGGGCAAGTCTAATCAAGGAGCCTTGTACAAAACACGCACTGCTCTATGCCAGAGGCTCGGGCTTCTCTTTTTCCCTTTTGATCCTGCACCCAGAATTCTGGTACATTTATTTAAATCTGTATGTATTTATGACATAAAATACCTGTCCAAAACTGGAAATGTAGAAGAGTGGGTAAAAGTGAGTACTGGAGGCTCTAACTTTCTCTTCTCACACCAGCACATTTCCTCTGTGTGCCCCACTCTGGAGATACCACCTCTAGACTAACCTGTTGGTCCCCAGGAGTCGAGCTGGGTCCTGTACACTATAGACCCTTGAGAACCCTGGGATGAATGAATGAACAAACGAATGAACGGAACAAGTGAATGAGCGCATGTGGGCCAACGCCTTCCTGGCCCGCCGTGCCATCCCCTCCACTCTGTCCCGTGCTTTGACCCCAGTCTGCAGACTCTGCCAAGCAGCCCTCCACCCTGGCTGGCCAGTTCAAGCAGTCCCTGGACCAACTGATGAAAATCCTGACCAGCTGCCAGCCCTACTTCATCCGCTGTATCAAACCCAACGAGTACAAGAAGCCGCTGGTGAGGCATGGTGGCTGGGGGTGGGTGGGCATGAGTGGGGCGGGGGGCAACTGTAGGCTGTTACCTGCCCCCATTTTACAGATGCAAACCCTGAGGAGCTGGCTGCTCTAGGTCATTCACAGGCCAGTGTCCTGCTGGGTTGGGGTCAAAGGATCACTGGACTTTGGGTGCACCTGGACCTCGGTCCCCTTAGCCCTGTCATCCACCTGCTGGTGTTCTCAGCCAGGTGCGCCGCTTCTCTGAGCCTGTTTCCTCATCTGCACAGTAAGAGCTAGACCTGCCTCGAGGTGTGCAGCCCATCTGCCATGTGTCACGGCTCTCATAAGCAGCAGCCAGCAGCAGTAGTGTTGCAGGAGCTGAAGTAGGCTCCAGCCTGCAAGATCTGGAAGGAGCAGCCCTGAGAGAGCAGCTTTGGCCAGGGGTCAAGCCCAGAGCCCATTTGTGAGGCCTGCTCCATGGGCCTTGGAATCCCACCCAGAGGCAGAGGGACTCATCCAAAAGGATGTAAAATGACTCCGAAATCTTGGAGAGAGTAAAGACGTTATTACATTAAATGAAGTGCTTTGTGGCATGAAGAAACTTCTATGAGATTGAGGTTGCCCCATAAAATCCAGAATGTATCTTCCTGATAACTTCTCAGGTTCCTGCACACCTGGAGGAAAGAACTCTCCTCCAAGAGAGTTCTATCAAGTTCTAAGGCAGGTCCTGTGCTTGCCAAGTCTGCTGTGCTGGCCCTGTGACTTGTAAACTGGGCAAGGCTGGGTGGGTAGACTCCATCCCTCTGCCCACAGCTATGTTTCCCCACAGCCCAAGACACCAGTGGGCACCCAGCAAAGATGGGTGGAGCCAGTGCTCCGGGTGGCGAGGGAGCCTTCACGGGCCATCTTCCAGAGGTAGTGCTCCCTGCAAGAGGGAGTGGTGTGTGTAGCAGGAGCCCAGGCTCAGATGCCGGGCAGTCTGGGGTTTGAACCCTGGCTCAGCCACCTAGAAGAGTGGACTCTAGCCTTCTTCAACATGGAGCTAATTACCCCCAGCCTAGGGCCAATAAAAAGATTGAGTGAGAAACGGCCAGAAGGGGAGCTAACTAGTTACCCAAGGTTAACCGTATGTGGTCCTGGCCAAGCTTGCCAGGCCAGTGAGCACTCCCAACTCACAGGTTGAGGGCTGTCTCAGTTTGCCAGGGCTGCTATGACAAATATCACGCCCTGGTTGACTTAAACAATAAAATTTATCATCTCATGGTTTCAGAGGCTAGAAGTCCGACATCAAGAAATTCTGTAGTCTGTAGCATTCTGGTGCTGGCTTGCCACAATCTCCGGCTGGGTTCCTTGGCTTGCATCTTTACCTCCATTACACGGCTCTTCCGGTGTCCCGTTTCCACCAACTTTCCTGTGGCCTTCTCCAACTTCCAGCCTCTGGTTTCTTCTCTTTATAGTCAGGGTTCTCTAGGGAAACAGAACCAATGGGAGATACCTGTAAATATTGTGACATTTTATTTAAAAATTGTCTCATGTGACTATAGCGCTGCACAAGTCCAAATCCTGTAGGGCAGGCCTCAAGCTGGGAACTCAGATAGAGGTTTCTGATGAATTCCCCAGGAGAAACTGGCTTGCTGAAGTAGAGATGGAAATTCTCTCTTCTGACTGCTGAAATCATCACTTCTCCTATTAAAGCCTTCAATGGATTGGATAAGACATCTCTCATTGCTGAAGGCAATCTCCTCAGCTGATTGTAGATGTCATCAGCCATAGATGCAATCAACTGGCTGATGATTTAAGTCCACAAACTGTCTGCATAGTAATTATCAGGCCAGTGCTTGCTTGACCAAACAACTAAGTACCATCATCTGTCCAAGTTGACACAGGAGCCGAACCATCACATAAGGCTCCCAATAATCCGATTATGGCCCAACGTCATTCTTAACCAAAAAATACCATTTTCAAGAGGTCCTATTTACAATGGGTTCACACCCACAGAAAGACAGATTAAGATTAAGAACAACGTCTACGTTAAAGGACAGGATTCAACCTCCCACCAAGAGGGGGATTATCTCCAGAGGCCAATGCCATGGCAGAGTTTTAGGGCCACACCTGAAGCTCGACGTCCTGGGAAAAAGTACTCCTCCCCAAAGTCCTCCTTGCAGCCTCCAAAGCAGGGAGCACCTGCTGATCCTTGCAGCCTCCAAAGCAGGAAGCACCTGCTGCTCCCTGGGCCCACAGCTCCCTCTCCCTCTCCAGCTCTTCACCTATACCCACCTCTGAGTGAGACTACTTCAGCTAGAATCTTTTCTCACTCTTCGTTGAAGAAATGTATTTCTTCATTCCAATAAAGTGAGGGAGGTGCCAAGGGGTAGGGACCAACAGCCCCCGTCACCTGAGGCAGACTGAGGCTTCCTGGAAGCCATGTCCTTTGGGACCAATGCTTTGGGGGGGGGTGTGCTTAAAACATTTTAAACAGGGCACATGCAAATAACTTATATTTACAGCACTTTGCATATCTCAAGAATGATGGAATTCTCCAGGGTTCTTGCAGTTCATAGTTATCTACATTCCCAGCTTTTACCTCCATGCAAATGCTGCAAGGACTTTTCAGCTCCTTGGACCAAATCTCTCCTTTCTGTATATAATCTTATTTAAATCCAGCCTTCCTTCAGTTCTGCTTGTGTTTTGGGGGGGCAGCCACAGGGTCCTTGGCCGGCTGACCTCTCAGTCCTGCAGGCCCCAATAGTGGGGTTGCTGGGGGGATATGAGGAAGAGGGTCCTGAACCCTCAGCGCCCACCTCCCCCTGCCCACAGCTCTTCGATCGAGAGCTGTGCCTCCGACAGCTGCGGTACTCGGGCATGCTGGAGACGGTGCAGATCCGCAAGTCAGGCTTCCCCATCCGGTACACATTTGAGGAGTTCTCCCAGAGGTTCCGCGTGCTTCTGCCCAACGCCGTGCAAAGGCAGGTGCGCTCCAGCTGACCCTGACGAAGGGGTCGGAGTCATCCTCAGGACCCTCCATCTGCTGCCCCCTGCCGCCCAGGGCCCCATTTCGTCCACCCATCCTGCACTCCAACCTTTGAGATGACTCCTGTTTGTCTTTCCCCTCCTCCAACTCATCCAGCCTCATCTCTTAGTCTTTGGGGACCTGTTAAATGGGGGCGGGGCTGCTGGTGGCCAGAGGCCTGGACCGCAGCTAGTGGTTGCATGCAAAAGCAAGCACATCCTCTCTTATGTGGCCAGGGAGCCATAGGGGAGCAGATGCTGGGCCACCCTGAAGTCTGGACCCCTGAAGGCACAGGGCTCAGAGTCCTGGGGCCTGGGTGCCCACTGGGAAGCCCGTGGGAGGAGGGATCCTGCCCACGGCTGGCAGAGGCGAGTGACACTGATCCTCCCTGCTCCTCCCTGGCAGCTGCAAGGCAAGTTTCGCCAGACGACCCTGCACATCGCTGACATGTGGCTGGGGACGGACAAGGACTGGAAAGTGGGAAAGACCAAAATTTTCCTGAAGGTGAGACCACCCCCAGGACTGTGGGTCGAATTGGCACCTGCTCACTGGGGTAGGAGAGGGCCCAGCCCAGCCAGGGGGTGGGTCCAGGGGCCTTCTCAGAGAGCTGGCAAGACCCGAGGGGCCAAGAGCGAGCAGAGCTCAATGGTCTCCCAGGAGCATGACCAGGGAGAACATCCTCCAAGTGGAAGCTGCGGTCCCACCCAGCCTTGCAGAGCCCTGGAGAGGAGTCCTGTGTTGGAGCCTATGGGAAGCCACCGCAAAGGCCCCCTCTCCTTCCCACTTACTCCTTCCCACTCTCTGAAGCCCACCTGCGAGAGCTGGTGCTTGGGCAGCCTTGTGTATCTATCACTCCCCACTGCACGCCCCAAATTACAGGGGGCGCCACAGTAGAGAGAGCCCCCTGAGACAGGCCTTCACGCCCTCCAGGAGGCCAGGCTGGGGTCGCAGAGCCATCTGGGAGAGAAACTCAATACCCTCCCAGGCCTCCCGAGCCTTGGAAGGGAGAAAGAAGAGATGCTCAAGGCTAGCAGGTCTGCAGCCCGCTCTGCCAGCTTGTCCAAGCCCCTGCCCCTGTTGCCTCCTCCATGAATCCCCTCTCCCTCCATCCCTCCCCACTCCCCACGGAGCCTGCCTACCTGCACTTCTCCTCCCTAGAGTGACCTTCTGGCCCCAACGCTCCAGTCGGTCCATTTGTCTGTCTGCCCAGCGGTCAGGCCCGGGCTGCAGCTCTGGGGTTCAGCCGGGAAGGAAAGAGCAGGGGGCTTCAGATTCCTTGGGGAGGGGAGGCTGGCAGAGAGGGAGGTAGCTGGGAGCACCGGGGCCCTGCCTGGGAGGGGCAGTGCAGATGGTGAGGGCTGTGGGGTGGCAGTTCATGAGGTGGTCAGGAGAAGGGGAGGGAAGGGAAGGGGCTTGACCCCTCCTCTAAAGGGGCCAGGCTTCAGAGAGAGATCCTTCCTCACCTTTGTGCCCCCTGGCCTTGGTGTGACCCACTCCATCTCTCCCCCTCCTTGCCTAGCTTCTCCTGGGGGCCACAGGCGGGTCTAGCCCCTCTCTGTGTCCCCTCCCCTTGCCCACCCAGGGCCCACCAGAGCCCACCATGGAGAGGCTCGATGCTTCCTTGATGCAGGGCTGACCGAGGCAGGGAGAGCCTGCTGCCCTCTACTGTCAAACACAGCAGCCTGTCCACTGCCCTGCCTTCCGGGAACCCAGAGGGGACACCGAGGGTGCTGGGGAAAAATCACAGCCAGGGTCAGGCATGGGGATCAAGTATCCTCAAGGGAGGGGGGAAGCCTTTTCATAGTGAGACAAGCTTGGGTCTGTTATATGGTAAAACGCCCATGTCTGGTGAAATAAAAAGCAGATTCAGGGAAATGCTGTGCCCATGGGGGCTGCTTATTGCTTCCGCTTCCCCACCGCCACCCCCAGTTCCCCCTGGCTAGACTGAAAGGGCCAGAAGAGAGAGTGAAAACAGGAAGTCCTCGGCTTGGGGACGGAGGCAGAGTTGACAGCTGCCGCCTCTTAACCACATCTGAGTCAGTTTGAGGGGCCTGCTTCCTGCTTGCCCCCCTGGCAGCGTGTGTGGGTGAAGTTTGGGCGACACTGGCTTCCGGAGACGGAGTGGGCCCCAGGCAGGGAGTGTGGGACTGAGAGGTGGGCAATACATGAAAGGGTCTCCCTCGTTCCCAGGATCAACAGGACACCCAGCTGGAGGTACAGAGGAGCCAGGCCCTGGAGAAAGCAGCTGTCATCATCCAGAGAGTTCTGCGAGGCTACAAACACAGGTGGCCCCCGCCCCACTCGCCCACCTCACCTGTCACTCTCCCACCTCACCTGTCACTCCCCCAGGCGGGCCTGTAGCCCAGCAAGCCGGGGTTGCCTTTCCCACCAGTCCCTCCTGGCTCAAGTGGCACAAGTCCTCCCAGGACCTCCTGTCCAGGGACACAGCAGCCTGTGCTGGCCAGAGGATTCTAATTCATTATTTGATTGAGAAAGATAATCAATGATTGTGGTTAATAATATAAATATAAGAATGTTCCTCTGTTACAGGGGGTTTTAACCAGAGGGTCCATGGAAAGATTTCAGGGGGTCTGTGAGCTTGAATTTAAATTAACAAAACCCCACATTATTCTTGTGGGGATGTGTTGGTGCAGGTGTGATATATTTATTAAATAATACACAGTATAGTGTGGACCTAGTAAGGGGTCCGTGATTTTCACCTGACTGGCAAAGGGGTCTGTGGAACAAAAAAGGATAAGAACCCTTTCTCTATTAAGAAAATGAAAGAAAAAACTATATTAAAAAAGAAGAAGAAGAAGAAAAGACCCCCTTCTCTATTACAAGGTGTTAAGAATATGGTAATACATGATAAGACACATCTACTGTAACTTATAGACTATAGTTAATAATACTGTAACATTTTTGCAGCAAAGGCTAAGAAGGTACTATATCAATGCTAAAGGTGAAAAAAAAAGAATATGGGATTTCGTTTTATGAGATGTGAATATGATCAAGCAATTTTTTTTTTCATTTTCTTCATTAAAAAGGAGACCTTGGTCGTGTCATTTGACCAATGTGTGATCATTTGTTAGTCTTCTGGAAGACTGGAGAAACAATTATTAGAATTGAATAACAAATGTGCCTTGACAGGATTTTTTTTAAAAAGTAATGCTCTCATGATTCTTAAGCTGCCTTTTGGCTATTATTTTATATTTTGAAGTTGAAATAAAGTTTAAAAATCAACAACAACCTAATTGCTATGAAAGCAAGAGAGGTAAGTTCAAGGAAGGGTCAGCTCTGGGCTCAGCCACACCTGGACGTTCTGGTTCCATTGTCTTAGAGAATGTATGGGTTTGGGTTGATGAGGTGAGATAGTTTGGTTTGGGAGGGAAAAGAAACCTAACTCTGGTTCTACTCCCTGGTCAGTAAGAAGGCAGTTTTGATCCACGCCGAGCAGATCAGGAATGATACTGCTTCATTCATTCTCTCTGGGAGCAAAGCCCTGGGCACATTGCTAGGAGGGGAAAACCAGAGATGAGAATGTGCCATCAGCATGCAAGTAAGTTCGTTTATCAAGCACCTCAGTCAAGATACAGAACAGGTCCATCAACTGGACCTGGACTCCTCCTGTTGTCCTTTTATAACCACGTCTACTTCCTTCCCCTCTCCTAGCCTCATCCCTAATTTCTGGCAACCACTAATAGGTTCTCCATCTCTAATTTTGCTATTGCAAGAATATTTTACAAATGGAATTGCAAAATATATAAACTTTGGGAATTGGCTTTTTTCACTCAGCATAACTCATTACCAAATGTCCCCTGCGGGGGGTGGGGGGGAAATCACCCCCAGTTGTAGAACCTCTAGTATACATATTGGAAAGGAGACCAATTATCTTTGTTTACAGATGGTTTAATTATTTACTTTGTAAACCAGTGATTCTCAAATGTGGCTGCATATTAGAATCATTTGGGGAATTTAAAAAAAAGTGTGTGGCTACGCTAGCTATCTTCTGGTTATTATTTACATGGTGTATTTTTTTTTTCCTATCCTTTTACTTTCAACCTACTTGTGTTTTTTAATTTAAGGTGAGTCTCATAAACAGCATATAGTTGGGTCATGGGTTTTTTTAAATATATTTTTATTAGAGAGGTTGTGAACTTACAAAACAATCATGAACATGTGTGGAACACTATATTGTTGTGGAGCATTTGTTACAGATTATGAGATAATATCATCAGAATCAGACTTCTTACCACTAACTATGGTCTATAGCATACTTTTGGTATATTTTTCCACACCCCCCCAATTATTAACACAGTATATCTTTGGCATTGATGCAAGACTATTACAGTATTCAGTTAACTATAGTCCATAGGTTACATTAATTGTATTTTTCCCATGCTTTTCCACATTCTTACCACCTTGCAATATTGGTGTACATTTGTTCTAGTTCATAGAAGGACATTCTTGTATTTGTACTATAAACCAAATTCTCATCCACCTCTGGGTTCACTATGTTATTCAGTCCCTAGATTATTCTCTAGCTTTCTTTCAATTAACATTTAAATCCCTAGACTACCCTTTTCAGCCACAATCCTATTTATAGACAAGGTGCATTAGTTCTACTCACTATAATGTATTACCATCAACTCTACCCATTTCCACACGTTTACAGTCAAGTTAATTAAAAATTCCATTTACGTTACGCATCAGTACACCTTCTCAGCCCTCCTCTTATATCCTAATAACCTTTACTCTAGGTTTTAACTCCATGCATTTATTCTTCATATTTAGTTCATATTAGTGAGATTTTTAATCCATTCTGCCAGTCTCTGCCTTTTGACTGGAGAATTTAATCCATTTACATTTAAATTAACTACTGATAATACAGGACTTTCTTCTGCCATTTTGCTATTTAGTCTTATACCTTTTTTGTCCCTCAATTCTTCCATTAACTTTCATATTTGATTTCTCATATAGTAACATTTTAAGTCCCTTCTCACTTTTCTCACTTTCCTTTCTATACATCTTTTTAAATACATTTTCCTTGTGGTTACCATGGGGCTTAATTTTAACATACTAAATCTATAACAATAACATTTGTTTGTTTCTAAAAAGTGCGTGTATGTGCGTACACAAAATATTTATATATATTCTCCAGACACAACAGCAAAGATTCTGACTTAATTGGACTGAGATGACACCCAGGTATCAATAAATATTGAAGCTCTCCAGGTGATTTTAATATGGTTGTGATCCACTATTCTAAACCTATAAAAATCCCCTGAAAAATTATTAGAAGTGTTAAGAAACTCAGTTAAGTGTGAGATAAAAGTTACAGTTCTATGCTCTAAGCTCACCTGGGGGTGTCTTTGCCTCTCCGTAGCCTGACCTCCTATTTCTCCTCTTGCTGGCTCTTTTAGTTTGCTAAAGACTGACAAGGCAATAGACCAGAAATGAGTTGGCTTTTACAATAGAGATTTATTGACTTGCAAACTTACAGTTCCAAAGCTGAGAAAAATGTCCAAATCAAGGCATGATCAGGCGATGCTCTCTCCCTGAAGCCTGGCTGCCAGTGATCCTGAGCTCCTCTGTCACAGTCTGCTGGTCTCTCCAGGCTCCACTGCTTTCAGCTTCTGGCTGCTCTGTCTGTGGCTTTCTCTCTCCACTTCCGTGGGTTCCTCTCTGAGCTCCTGTGTTTTCTCTGTCTTTGCAGCTTCTGGGACTTTCTCTCTCCTGGGTTCATCACATTTGTAAAAGACACCAGTAAGAGGATTAAGACCCACCCTGGGCTATGCCTCACTGAACTTATCTAATCAAATGAACTGAATCTAATCAAAAGGTCCTACCTAAAATAGGTTCACACCCACAGGAATGGATTAATTTAAGAACATTATTTTCTGGGGTTCACAAAAGCCTCAAACTACCACAATGGCCAACCTACTTCCCTCCCTGCTGAGAAGAGCAGACTTTGATGGAGCAAGGTCCTCCCACCTTGACCTGCTGCCAGAAGAGCCCTGATCCTGGGGGTGTCTGACCTGGACTGATCCCCGAGTTTCTGGAAGACACCTGGACTCATGGCCAGAGGAGGGGAACTGTTAAGGAATGGAATTGGAATTTTTTTGATCTCTTCATAATCTCTGGGGAAAATAAGTAAGAAGTACTTGATGACTTTTTTTTTTTACTTGATGATTTTAAAAGCTGGACTTGCTTCATTCACAAATGCAACCTTAGGAGCAATCGAGCTGTTGCCAATAGAGCGAAGGTTCCTAACTTGACCATGGGTTCTGAAGAAGGATTGCATGTATCCATTTCCCCCAACATTTCCTTTTCCCTCTTCCCTTCAAATTCAGTTATTTTCCCAAAGGCTTTAAAATGTCTAGGGGTTGGAGTTCTCAGTATGGGTTTTGTATTATTTTTGCAACTGTCCTGTAAATTTGAAATTAAAAGTTTTTAAAAGTAGGAGCTATTACATGTCTCTGGCTTGCATCTCCCCTTCCAGGAAGGAGTTCCTGAAACAAAGGGGGGCGGCCATGACCCTCCAGTCTCAGTGGAGAGGCTACTGCACCAGGAGGAACTTCAAGCTGGTGAGTGAGCTCTCTGGGGTCCGGGTCTGCAGGAGCATGGAGTCACGTGGTCCATAAACAACGAAAGAAATTCAGAAGTTATTTCTTTTAACTGTGAGATCTCAGGTAGGAAGGATCAAATCCTTAGCAGAATTAAAATTAGAGATATTGGACATTTACAGAAAAATCATGCATGGAACACAGAGTTCCCATATACCATCCTATTATTAACACCTTGCATTTGTGTGGTCCATTTGCTACAATGGATGAAAAAACATTTTTACAATTGTACTATTAATATTTTCCATGCTTTACATTAGGGTACACCGTTTGTTTTGTGTGGTCTTATGTTTTTTTTTTATTCTTATTCTAGTAACATATATACAACCTAAAATTTTTCTTCTTAACCACATTCAAAAATATAATTCACTTGTGTTAATTACATTCACAATGTTGTGCTACCATCACCACCATCCAAAACCAAAACTTTACAATCAACTCAAATAGAAACTGTACATTTTAAGCCTTGACTCCCCATTTCCTATTCTCACCCTGTCCCCTGGTAACCCATTTGCTAGATTTTGACTCTATGAGTTTGCTTGTTCTGATTATTTCATATCAGAGAGTTCACACAATATTTGTCCTTTTGTGTCTGGCTTATTTCACTCAACATGATGTCTACAAGGTTCATCCATGTTCTTGCATGTATCAGAACTTCATTCCTTTTTACAGCTGAATGATATTCCTTTGTATGTATATGCCACATTTTGTTTACCCATTCATCAGTTGATGGACAGTTGGGTTGCTTACATCTTTTGGCAATTATGAATAACGCCGCCATGAACATGGTGTGCAAATATTTGTTTGAGTCCCTGCTTTCAATTCTTTGTGGTATATACCTAGAAGAAAGATTGCCAGGGGCATATGCCGGGTTCATATGCTGGGGTCATATGATAATTCTGTAATTAGCTTTCAGGGGCACTGCCAAACTCTCTTCCACAGCGGCTGCACCATTTTACCTTCCCACCAACAATGTATGAGTGTTCCTATTTCTCCACATCTTCTCCAACACATATAATTTTCTGTTTTTAAAATAGTAGACATTTTCATTGTGGTTTTGATTTGCATTTCCGTAATAGCTAATGATGTTGAACATCTTTTCATGTGCTAATTGGCCATCGATACCACTTCCTTAGAGAAATGTCTGTCCAAGTCTTTTACCCACATTTTAATTGGGTCATTTGTTTTTTTATTGTTGAGTTATAGGATTTCCTCATATATTCTGGATATTAATCCTTTATCGGAGGCAGATTTTAAATGATTCGGCCTCAGCATCTCCCATACTCTTTTTTTTAGCACAGACTCAGGTCATGTAGTTTGTTCTGCAGAATTTAAGACATCTTTAGAGCTGGAGCCAGAGGGCCCTTCCTCTGAAATTATATAATGGCTACCCTTCCCAATTTGAAGGAACAAAGTAAGTTAATGCGTGGATCAGTCTTTGTTTCAAGCATTTCTTCCGAAGCTTTTCTTTCCTGTACCAAGGGCACTGGCCATTGGGTGTCTGCCGGGCAAATGAACCACAGCAACCCCAAACATGCCCCCTGGGCCTTGTCTGACCACTTGCCTTTGTCCTGGGCTGGACTATAGTTCTGACATCCACTAGCCATGTCAGCAGGACTGACCCCAAGTCATGTTCGGAGAGGCAGCCTGTCAGCATTCTGTCTTCACCAGGGGCCTAATAGTCACTGACATGCAGGGACAGGCTGTGGCTTCTCCAGCATCGCTTTATTTCATATTCAACCAACCCTATAAGGCAGGAATCAATACCACCTATTAACAGCCAAGGAAACTGAGGCAGAGAGAGGGTAAGTCATTTGCCAAGAGCAGGCAGTAAGTGAGCAGCAGAGCTGGGCTTTGGATGCAGGTTTGGGTGACTTCCCAACCTTTCCATTGAAGCATGAGGCCACACTTTCCCTAGACAGCTAAGAGTGGACAGTCGCCCGACACTCCTGGAGAAGGTGACCAGAGCTCAGTAATGACTCTGGCCCAGGGCGTGTTGGTGCAGCCTAGAAGTGGGTGTCCATCCTTCATTCCTTCCCCACACCAGGGTGCTGGCTCCTGACAGCTTGGCAGATGTGAAAAGCAAGGCTTCTGGAAGCCAATCGCCCACTTGAAGTCTCAGCCAGTTCCTTAGCAGTGGCCACCAGGGGCCACTCTGTGCTGTTTAACAGATGCTTTTTCAGCCCTTGTTGCAAGTGCTTCACAAGTAATAAGGCACTTAATACAACCGGGCCCAAAGGTGGGGGGCATTTTAGCCCCAGCCCTTTGCCAGAACGCAGGTCACTCTAAAGCTAATTGGTGAGGTCTCCTGGGGAGTCAGATGTGCCTCTGGCTCTCCATGCCCCCTGTCCCTTCTCACCTGGCCCCCGTTGTTGGACCTTGCCTCTGCAGATCCTCCTGGGCTTCGAACGCCTGCAGGCCATTGTCCGGAGCCACCTGCTGGAGAGGCAGTACCAGACAATGCGGCAGAGGGTGATCGGGCTGCAGGCCATTTGCAGGGGCTACCTGGTGCGCCGGGAAGCCCAGAACAAGAGGAAGGCCGTGTTGGTCATCCAGGCACATGCCCGGGGCATGGCTGCCCGGCGAAACTTCCTGCGGCAGAAAGCCAATGTAGGTGGTCCCCGTGCTCTTGGGCAGGTGGGGCTGGGTGGGGCCTAAATGGGGGAGGGCAGGCAGGAAGAGCCAGAGGGGGTTGTGTGTAGAGCTCTCATGAGAACCCTCTTGGGAAAGTCCTCACCGTGGAGCCAAGACTCTGAGCTCTAATTACTAACTAGATTTTAATCACTCAATTGGAGAACTTCCTCTAAGGTCTAATTACTCAAGAACACAGCGATAATAAGGAGGCAAATTCGGAGGCCCCTCGGGCGCTGAAAGAGCACCCCTTCCACTCCCTGCCCAGTTGCCCTGGCAGTGCCACCATGTCACCTGGGGTGCCACTTTCACCACCAGGGAGCTCTCGGGCTGTGGCCTGGGAGCGGGATCAAATCTGCAGGGAGCTTTCGGGCAACAAACGTAGGGCACTTTTATCCCTGGCCGTCGAGCTCCTTGATCCCTTCCCTTTAGCCCACATTTGAGGAAAGTTTCTCAGAAGGGCTGGACGTCCCTCCTCCCCAACTGAAGGCATGAGAAACGTGAGCCAGATGCACTGAGAGTGGACACAGCTCCACGGAGGAGAGAGTAGGCCTCTGTCCCCGGAGCTGCGGCATGCAGGCTGGGTAGGGAGGTGGGAGGTGCAGAGAAACCCCAAGAGTAGTCCTCAGGGGTGTGGGAGGACAGAAAAGGCTAAATAAAGGACAGAGAGAGAGCCAGGAGAAGCACCTACAGGCACGTTCCCGCCGTTTGAAATCTCGCCTTGGAATATCCTCCAGAGGGCGCCCTAGGCCCACCTCCTACTCCGGCACTACTCATTTGGAAGTTGTGATAATAAGGCCCTGGGGCCAGGATGGTTAACCTTTGCTCACTGGATGAAAAGCAAGTGTGCTGAGCCAATGCCTAGCATGATGAACAGGGGCCCAGAAGAGAACAGGCTCTCAGACCCGCCAGCAGCCCCAGACTGACTGCAGAAGCTGTGCCCCGACAAGTGCAGGCCCGAGGTCCTCCCTGGTGGGAGCTTGGGTCTCTCTGGGCGAAGGGCGGGTGGGCCAGAGTGGTAGTATTGCAGCTGACTCTGGGGGGCTCTGGGGGCTTTGAGGGGTGCCTGGGGACCTCTGTGGGATGTTGGGGCGAGGACAAGCAGCCAACCCCTCTTCTGATCCTCCACCGGGAAGTGGAAAGGCCTGGCTGCTTCATCTCTGGTCACATCTAGCTATTAAAAGCTATGATTTTTAGAGCAGCACTTGCTGACGTGGACAAATGACAGCAGGAAGAAGGTTATTTGGTGGGATCTTAATCTCGTCTCCCCCTCGCCACCGAGAACAGCAGGGCCCTTCAGTCAGTAACAGACCCCTCCCCCGGGTGTGTGTGTGTGTGCAGGGACCACTGGTCATCCCAGCTGGTCAGCAGGAGATCCAGAGCACTGGCCCCACCCAGAAGCGCCAGTCCATCTACGACACTGTCACTGACACAGAGATGGTGGAACAGGTGTTTGGCTTCCTCCCCTCCATGATCGGGGGGCAGGAGGGCCAGGCTCCCCAGTGCTTCGAGGTGAGACACGCCTTGTCCTGCGAGGGTCCAGGTCCCGGGTAGGGGATGGGAAGGCTGAGCCCTGAGCACAGCACCCCGCCCTCCCCCCCAAGCCTCTTTGAGGACCTGGGACTCGGGGAGAGGGAGCAGTCCTGCATGTTTAGGCAAAGAAAAGGGGCAGGTGGGCTTCTGGGGTCACAACAGTTCAAGTTGAGCGGGTCTCTTACCTGCAAGGCCACTGTGTGGCATTCCCTTCTTCCACGCACACTGGGGGCAGCTGATCTCCTGCAGGATGTGGTTTGGGGAGCCCCAATATAGAGAACTCAGAAGACAGATTTGAAGGTGGGGGCTGCAGGGAAGAGGGGGAGGCCGGGAAGGAGCAGCCTCCAGGGCTGTCCTTCAACAGACCCCGTACCCTCTCTGGGTCTGGCCCCCGCTTCAGCGCCAACCCTCCATGGTGCTCATGATCTCAGTGCCCTTGCCTCTTTGCTGCATGCAGCAGGGCAGCTGGGACCACCTCCTCAGGAAGGAGCACTTGACCTCAGCTTTGGTAGGCTGGGGCTTTGCAGAAAGGTTGGGGGAGGTCTTAGGATATGGGCAGGCCAGGAGGGTGGCAGCTGGGGAGTCAGAGAACCAAGGTCTGCTGGGCAGTGTGTTCCAAAGACTAGAACGGTCTCCCAGGGCCATGCAGCCCACAGAAGCCCACCCGGGGTATCTGACACAAGGGTGGGTGGACAGGTATCTCTGCACCCTGCAGATAACCAGACAGACCCTTCCCGGGGTACCCCACCTCCTCTCGGGATGCGCACCCTTCCTGGCAGTTGGCTGGTGGTTGCTGTGATCTGAAAGACCCTGCCACCAGCCCCTCTCTCGTGCTGCCCCCTCCCCCAGGACCTGGAGTCAAAGGCCCAGAAGCTGCCCGAGGTCGACCTGGACACGGTCCCTACGGCGGAGGAACCAGAAGAGGACGCAGATGACCTGGCCGACTACACCTTCCCCAAATTTGCTGCCACTTACTTCCAGAAGTCAGCCAACCACAAGCACACCCGGCAGCTTCTACGGCACCCACTGCTCTACCACGAAGATGATACTGACTGCTCGGTACCCAGGGGCTCTCTGGCTTCCAGCAGTGTCATCCCTTTACCCTGTCCCCAAGCCTGGATTCTGAGTCTTATTCAGGGGAACAAGGAAGACTCTAGGGTTATGTGGGCATTGGTGCCAGGAACGGCGTTCCAGCCTGGCCCTCTGTCTCATCTCCCCAGGCTGCCCTGGCTGTGTGGATTATCATCCTGAGGTTCATGGGGGATCTTCCGGAGCCCGTGCTCTTCACCAGGAACAGACCAGGGGTGCAGCAAAACCATGATAAGCTGGGCAGGGAAAGCAGTGCCCAAGCTCCCTGGCATGGCGGACCTGTGCAGGTGCAGGGGAAGGGCAGTGGTGGGGAGGGGACACAGCCAGGCCCAAGGTCCTGCAAAGCAGGACTTGAAGGTGGAGACGAGCCATGGAGGCCTCCTGTGGACAGCACCCCTCGAATCAACCCAACCCCAAACCAGGGCCACCCCGGAGTTTTCGGTCTTGAATCACATCCAGGAATTCTTGAGTCAGGGAATTGCACTTGGGTCATTTTTGAATGATACAGTGGTTAGTGGAGAGGCCCCCACTGGGTGCTCTCACATACTGGATTTGACTGGAACAGGATTCAGTGCATAAAGTAACAACAACAGATGCTATTGACTGTCCCCTTGCTATGTGCAGAGGCTTCTCCTCCTCATTTGATCCCCAGGTGGGCCAACCCGATGGGGTAGGGATTGTTTTATAGCTGAATCAATGGAGGTTCACAGAGAGGAAGAGGCTTGCCCCCATGCCACAGCAACTACAGGTGACAGAGCTGGGATATGAATCCCTCTGCCCAATTTCAAGACCCCACTCTCGACCCCTGCCCCACACTGCCCCCTACTGGAGTGTTCGTCCACACCCATTCCCATTTGGGTCCCAGGTCCTTCCTGGGGCCAGAGTTTCATGATGTCATCTTAGTGGAACTGACTGAGCGCAGTCAAAAGGAATTGTGCGGCAGTGATTTCACTCAGAGGCCCTCCTACAGCAGGAGCTCTGTGATTGTGCCACACACAGGGATTCAGCTCAGGTGCCTGTGGGTCCTGCAGGGAAACCTCAAGGAGTATGCAGCTGGAGATCAGATGGCCACCCCTGGGCCAGGCATTACACAGGGGTTGTCCAGGCCCAAAGCCTGGATCCTTAATCACTGGATGGATGGGTTCTACCAGAGTGTATTGGTTAGTGATTTCTGGGTAACAAGTGACCCCCAAACATAGCAGCTTATGACAGCCAGCATTCATTTTCTCGCCCAGTTTCTGAGGGCCAGGAGTCGGGAATGGCTTAGCTGGACAGTTCTGGTTCAGGATCTCTTGTGAGGTGGCAGTCAAGCTGTCAACCAGGACTCTCTCAAGGTTTGATTGAGTCTGGAGAATCTACCTCCAAGGTGGATTGCTGTTGGCAGAGGCCTCAGTTCCTTGCTTAGTCAGGGAGACTGACATGTAAACAGAGCTTGACAGCATGGTAGTGAGACACCTGCGGGGTATGAACAGGGCATCAGGGAGGGCTTCCTGGAGGAGGTGTTGCCTGAGTAGGAGCCTTCTGGCATGAGGGTTTGTAGAAAGAAGAAGGGGAGCCAGGCCAGGTGGACTCTGTGCTGACACCCATAGTGGGTACAGGAAGAAGCGAGAATTCAGGGGCTAAGAATTTCTGGGGCATTTTGATGGGCACCTTTGATGGGCAAGTGGAGAGGGAGAGTGATGGGACCATGGCTTGTCTATGGCTGTCTCACAAGCGCTCTAAGCCCCGAGGGTCTACCCCAAGCAGAATGGACAGCTCTGTCCTGTCCTGGCGCGCAGATCTCCAAGTCGGGCCCAGGCTCACCTCCCCTTGGGGACTATCTCCTTTCCCAGAGGTCCGACCGCAATGACATGGGGGCGAAAGACACCTCCTCCATGAAGCCACAGGGGTCCTCCTGGCTCACAGGCCAAGTGAGTCCAGGCCAACCCTTGGAGTGGCTCCAGGCTCTCGCCTCCCTCCCCATGGCCTGTCTTCCTGCTGGGCACATGGGGAGAACCTCGGCTGCCCTGACCACTGTCTTCGGGTTTCAAGGTGGCCGGCCAGCCAAGTGTTGGAGAGGATGCCTCGGAGCCCGATGGCCCCATCTCGGACCGGCCCACGTCCAACCTGGAGAAGGTGCACTTCATCGTGGGCCATGCCATCCTACGGCCCGGCCTCAGGTCAGTCCCCCTCCCACCCCTTTCATTGAGGGCCACCAAAAAGGACAGTTCTCCATGCCTGGGTGGACCGGGCGAGGGAGGATGAAGGAGGGGGCCCACCAGGCAGAAGGGGGAGAGTGAGCGGCATCAGAGCTTGAAGCAGCCTCTTGGGTCTGGAACAGCCATGGTTTGCCACAGTCTGGTCAGGGAGCATGGATTCAATCCCACAGGCAGTGGGGAAAAGTTGGAAGCCAGAGAGGACCTTGATCATATCTGACTTCCAGAAAGATCTCCCTGGCACCAACATGGAGAGACGGGGGCCTGGGATGGGAGACCAAAAGAGGGCTGCTACAGACCACCAGAAAGTGCTGATGGGGAGGAGCTGGGAGGGGAAAGGGGAAGAAGGACAGAAAAAAGTCCCGGAAACAGATGGTCAGATGTGGGGGCTGCTTGGATTGGGGGGGGGGAGCGAGTGGGAAAGGAGGAGGCTGGGATGGGGGTGCCTATGGGGACCACGGAAAGAGATAACTGACTTGTCCCAGCTCCTGTGAGCCAATGGTACCATCTCTTGCCAACTCTGTGTTCAGTGATGTCACCTTAGTAGCTTGAAATTGGCCTGGGTGGGGCTGTTTACACCTGGGAATTGGCAAATGCAACCCTCCCTGGAGAGTTGGCGGTTAAATGTGTACCAGCTCACCACTGGGTATCAGGGGAAAGTGCCTCAAAGGGCACTCTGTAAGATGCTAGAGGCCTGAGTCAGTGGGGAGGGA
Organism: Tolypeutes matacus; assembly: GCA_026826555.1. Classification (NCBI taxonomy): domain Eukaryota; kingdom Metazoa; phylum Chordata; class Mammalia; order Cingulata; family Chlamyphoridae; genus Tolypeutes; species Tolypeutes matacus. The sequence goes on from JAKSZT010053840.1 coordinate 7,891,677, forward strand.
CCCAGGGGAGCCCCCTCCCCAGGAGGAGAAAGAGGGGAGGACTCATGAGCTGAGGGAACAGGAGCCCACTGGGAGGTGAAGAGGTAAGGGATGCTCCCATGAAGTCCTCCACCCCCCTTTCTCTCTCTAGTGGAGTGTGGGCAGCTGGCTGTGTGGAGGGAAGTTCCTTGGGGCAGAGAGAGAAAACCTGAAATGGCTGTGAGGTTTGGAAAAGGGGCAGGCTGGGCTGCTGGGGGCAGAGCAGCTGCTGGAGACCCCCCTGTGGGCTTCCCGCAGCCCACAGGTGGAAGAGGGCTCAGCACAGGGGACTGTGAAGGGTAGATGAGAGAGCAGGCCAGGGAGGAAGGAAAGGCTCGAGGGACAAGATGATGGAGAGGGAAGACAGATGAGGGGCTGGAGGCTTGATGAGCTGGGAAAGCGGGCTAAAAGGAGAGGAGTCATGGGACCCTTGGAAGACGGCAGAGCTGGCACAGTTGCAGGAGATGGCAGGGGCCAGGGTGGGCTGGGCAGGGGCCCTGTCGGGAGGCCAGCAAAGGCAGTTGGAGGCCAGGAGGCTGCTGGAGGGTGGCCAGCAGGGGGACCGCCTCCCTCCCCCAGGAGTGCAGAAGGGCCTCTGTACCCAAGTGTCCCCTCCCCTGCTCCCCCAAAAGTTCACAGCCTTCAACACCTCCGCCTGTCTGCTCATCCCTACCCCCAGCTCCCTGCTACCCTCCCAGTGGTCTGTGTCTTCCAGGGATGAGATTTACTGCCAGATCTGCAAGCAGCTCTCAGGGAACTCCCAGATGAACAGTGTGGCCCGGGGCTGGATCCTGCTCAGCCTCTGCCTGGGCTGCTTCCCTCCCTCGGAGAGGTTCATGAAGGTGGGGGGAGGTTCACAGAGGTGGCGGGAGGTTCATGGAGGTGGGAGGAGAGGTTCATGCAGGTGGGGGGAGGTTCAGGAAGGTGAGGGGAGGATCATGGAGGTGGGGAGATGTTCACGGAGGTGGGAGGAGAGGTTCATGGAAGTGGGGGGAGAAGTTCATGAAGGTGAGGGGAGGTTCATGAAGGTGAGGGAAAGGTTCACAGAGGTGGGGGGAGGTTCGTGAAGGCAAGGAGGGCCTGGTGGGGTAATGGTTGGCCTTGGAGCTAGAGGAGACTCCAGAAATCCCGGGTCCACAGGCCTCAGTTTCCTCTCCTGTAAAAAAGGACTCTGGCCTGGCTCCTTCCAGCCCCCATTCAGTGTCTGTGGGGCCATTTCACTTTGTCTGAGGCTGAGATGAGATGGTAGATGAAACATATGTTGAAAAGATGGAGATATCCGGGAAATGGACACTGATGCGGGATTCGCTGGAAGTGGGAAGTTGGCAGAGAGGCCAACTTTAGAGGCCCCAGGCTGGCTGCGTTCATACACCTTTTTGTTTGGATTAGATAGTAATAGGTAGAAAATGCAGAAAGTCTAATAAGAAAATAGAAATCACTCGCCCACCTACAGGAAACCTGTGATTGTTTCCTTGGGCCTTTGCGATGTGGAATGGAACAGAGAATGCGACTGCACTTCCCCACGTAGCTGCTTGGGACAGGGCACAGCAGGAAGCTCTGTGAATAGGGCCACTCCTGACACCAGGTGACATGGGGAGGCCCCTCCGGGCATTAAGTCCCCACCCAAGGACAGGGGTACAAAATCTCCCTGTTCAGCGACCTCCTGCCTGGAGTTTCTTTGCCAAAGCAAGATTAGCCCCATGGTGTCTTAAACATTCTCTCCTGCATTTTCACTTACCTCCATAAATGTTTTCTCATATTATAAACTTTTCATAAACACCAGCTTGAATGTAGCAGAAGGGATTTCACTTGTGGATGGATATTTAGGAGGCTTCCAATTGTTCACTGCCATAAATAACACCATGCCAGAAAGAAAAAACAAACAAACAAACAAAAAGCATACATATTTGCCTTTAGGAAAGGGCTGACCGACTGGGTCAGAGAGCAGGAGCATTTTGAGGCTATGGCTCTACCTTGCGGTGGCCAAACTGCATCCCAGAAATGTGGCACCGATTTTAGTCTTTCCAAGGCATGTTAGAGAGCAAGGCTGAGTGTTATCATTTTTTTTTCACTCTTTGTTGGGGTGGAAAGTAGACTGGCTCTCCATACTGAGTCTCCTCCTCCCTTCCTCGCCCACCAGTATTTGCTGAACTTCATTGGTCATGGGCCGGTGGGCTATGGGCCCTTCTGTGCCGAGCGCCTGAGACGCACTTACGCCAATGGAGTGCGTGCAGAGCCCCCCACCTGGCTGGAGTTGCAGGTAGGCATGGAGGTGCTGGTGTCAGTCGTGGTGGGATCTGTGTGTTCGTCAGCTCCCAGGACAACTTTCCCCAGGTGTAGTCCTTAGTCCTTCCCTTAAGAGGTGTGACCTCTGTGCTCCGAGGTTGGGGGCGATGGGGGCTAGGGGCGCAGCATCCAGGTGTGGCCCTGGGGTTCAAAGACCCCTCCCCACTTCTAAATTAAGTCTGGTCAATCAATTCGCTCTAAGATGTAAATAATACAATGCAAGGATATTTGCATTTTAAAAGGAAGGCAGCCTTTCTCTTGAGCCATTGTCTTGGTGACACTGTTGGAAGCCTGCTTTGTCCACCTCCTATGTCCCTGAGGAAGGGGCGATGAGACCCAGCCCGGGTTGGGCGAACACGCCCCCTCCCCTCCCCCTCTGGCCCCAGCTGAAGCATGAAGTTTCTCCCTATGGGCCTCGTGATGCCCCATGCCAGGGGGACTCAGGTCCCTCCCACAGCACCCCTTCCCGCTTCTCACGCTGGCACCCAAACCCATGGGGCTCCCGCCCTCTTCTCCCTTGTTCTACCCGCTTGGTCCATGAAGCTTGGGAGTCATAGGTGAACTTGCAGCAGCTGCGCGAATCGCACGCTGTTTTGCACTGAGAGGAGCAATAGCTTCCGCAAACCCAGAAATGGACCTGGCTCCTGGCCTCAGAGGTTTCCAAGAGCTCACCTGACCTACAGTGATTCTACATACATCATTTCCCTGGCCGAGGCTCAGGATTGTCTTCTAAAAATGGGGCCATTCCTGCCCACCAAGTCACCCACACCCACCCAAGGGGAGGTGAGGAAGATGAGGGGGTCAGAGGGCAAGAGCTTATAGGATGCTTGTAGGATGTCCTCTGACGTCCGTCAGTCCAGGCAGCAAAGTTTGGCCAACACTAGGACTTCAGATGGTCCAGGCCCTTAAGAGCCAGGGGGTGGGCAGGTGGGATGGAGGCTGGTCCTCGGCCTGAGGGTTTGGGCAGCTGGCAGGCAGCACATCCCAGGAAGCACGTCCCAGGTAGGCATCCCAGGCAGTGCGTCCCGGGCAGTGCGTCCCAGGCAGGTGTCTCAGGTAGTGCATCCCAAGCAGGCCTAAGCCTTCCTGTGCTCCCAGGCTGTCAAGTCCAAGAAACACATCCCAGTGCACGTCATCTTGGGGACCGGACAGAGCCTGACCGTCATGGTGGACTCAGCTTCCACGTCACGGGAAGTCTGCCTGCACATCGCCCGCATGCAGGGCCTCAGCGACCACCTAGGCTTTTCCCTCCAAGTGGCCGTGTATGACAAGGTACAGCCTGCAGGCCCCGCCCGTCGCCCACCCACACTCCCATGCCCCACCCTGCAGCTCGAGCCTTCACACCAACGTCTAGACACATGTGTGTGCACACCCACGTAACACATGCACGCACACAGCAGTACCACACCGCCTGGTGGCCTGCCCTCTTGCACCCCCAACCCCCCACATGCTCTCAGTTGCACCCCAGCCCCAAGCTGTCTCACACTGCCACCTGCCCCTCCCTTACCACCTGACAGCCAGGCACTCGTGCCAGCCCTTGACATGCTCACGTTCTGCTCCAAAGGCCCACGCTCTGGCCCCATGTGCACACCCATGCCCACCCAGCCTCCCTGAACCCCACACGATCACCTGCGCAGGTGCCCCTGCTCCCACCCCACCCTCAGATACACTCACACCAGTGAGCCAAGGGGTGCCCCCCGCCCCCGGCCTGCAGGGGCCCACAGACCACCAGCCAGAACCCGTCCACACACTTGTGCAAAGGACGGTGTCCCACAGGGCACGGGGCCCCCAAGCAGCCGCTGACTCCACTTCCCCATCTCTGGCCTCAGTTCTGGTCCTTGGGCAGTGGGCGCGACCATGTGATGGACGCCGTGGCCCAGTGTGAGCAGCTGGCCCGGGAGAGGAGTGAGGGCGAGCGCCAGGCGCCCTGGCGCATCTACTTCCGGAAGGAGTTCTTCACGCCCTGGCACGACTCCCAGGAGGATGCAGTCAGCACCAAGCTCATTTACCGCCAAGTCATCCATGGGGTCCGGTCTGGCGAGTACAGCTTCGAGAAGGTGAGGGTTCTAAAAGGACCAGCTGCCCACCTCTCGGCCAGGCAGGGCCGCTGACACTGCATCAATTTACTTCAGGCCCATGCTTGCTCTGAAGCCTGCAGGTTCTGATGGTGGCTTGCTGGCCATCCAGAACTCCATCTCTTTCTCCATCACATGGCTGTCTCTCCGGTCTGTTTCCTCTTCCTTGCGGTGCCCAAAGAGCTCCAGGCACATTGCACGAAGGCCCACCTGATTTGGCTTGGCCTCACCATAACTAATGACATCGTCGCAGGTCCTATTCACAGGTGGGCTCACACCCATGGGACTGGGCATTAGGGCTTGAGCATGCCTTTTTAGGGCATGTGGTCCCATCGATGATGCCCACCAAACAGCTTTAGAAAGAGGCACATTCGAGGCGACCGTGGGTGCCGCAGGAGCCAGAGTGAAGGGGGTGGGGGGTAGGCTGTCAGCTGTAATCAGGGGATAGTCCCCGGAGGAGGGGACCCCGCTGACCTCAAAGGCAAGGGGCAGGAAGGGACAGGCAGAGCTTTGCAGATTGGGGCCCCTGGCACAGGAAGCAGAGGCGTGGGGGCCAAGGAAAGGGTCGTGGGGTGCGCAGTCCCTTCCAGGCTTGGGGTCCTTCTGTAGTACCAGCAGCAGGTGGGGAAGGCACCTAGTTGGACTCCCCATGGCAGCTCTGTGTGGGGGGCAGCAGGGCCTGGGGGCCGAGAGTCCCAGTGCCAAGTCCAGCCCCACTTCTGCCCCTACCTGGCCATGGGACTATAGCACATTCCATCACCTCTCTGAGCCTCAAGACTCATCTGGAAGAGGAGAGCAGCAGCGCTTCTTCTATAAGATGGGGGTGGGGGTAGCAAGTGCATGGGTGGAGGCCATGGAGCTGCCCCGCGCCTATTCCACAGGTGGCCCTTCCTGCAACAGAGTCAGGAGGATGCCACTAGGGGCTGAGTGGCAGGTGGGGAAAGGGGGCAGCCAGGAGGACAGGAGGCCCAGAGGGCTGGACAGCCAGAGCAAACAGGCCCGAGGGGCCCTGGAGCTGGAAGGCTAATTGTGCTGGGCTGTGCCGGACTGGGCTGCCACCGTTCTGGGTCATGCTGGGCCATAAGGGGCTGTGCTGGGTGCTTTACACAGGGTAAATCAAGTCCCTCGAAGCCTGCAGGTGGGTGGCCACTGGTCTCCTTTGACAAGTGAGGCCTGAGGGGACACTCAGAGACCCCATTCAGAGCAGCAAGGTTGAGGATCCACCAGGCTTCTGAGCTCCCTGGCTCCCCAAAGGGTAGGCAGAGCATGGGGGAACACCCCAGGACCTGGGGCAGAGGGCCCACCGGCCTCAGGCCTAGCCAGCGGGAGCACAGCCAGGCTCGCAGGGCTCAGTCAGTGCCGGTCCCCATGGACAGGGGGCGTGGGCCGGGGCGGTGCCTGCCTGAGCTGCTGGCCAGCTCTCCAGTGGCAGGGAGAGAGGAGGGGGGTTCTCATGTGTCTCCCCACCACCATGTGTCCCGTGCAGGAAGAAAAACTGGTGGAGCTACTGGCTCGGCACTGCTACGTGCAACTCGGCACCTCGGTGGGCCGCGAGGCCGTCCAGGAGCTGCTCTCCAGCTGTGTCCCTGCCAAGCTGTATAGGACCAAGGCCCCGGAGAGGTGGGCCAGCCTCGTCACTGCCGCCCTCGCCCAGGTCAGCCCCCGCACAGCCCTGGTGGCTCCCCTTTGGGGCAGTGGGTCCCCGAGGGCCCACCCCACCCCCTTGGCATGCAGAGGGGCCAATCCCCTCATGCGCTGGAGCTGACCCCCACGAGCCCCTGCCCACTGGACCACGGGGAAACTTTGACATGTCGGTTCAGCTCCCTCTTCCTGGGAAATCCATTTTCCCTCCTCCTCCAAGTCTGATGTGGGGATGGGCAGAAGGCCGGAACTTCAGCATGATTGGGCACCCACAGTTGGGACCACTGGCCGAGCCTTGGCATGGAAGCCCACCATGCAGGCCTCCCCTCAACAGGTGCGTGGGCACCCCTGGGTACAGGCTCCATAGAGGGGGGAGGCTGCCCTCCTCCCCCTACCACTGCTCTTCAACCTCACTGGGTGGATGGGGCCAAGGGCCAAACTTCCCCAGAGGCTCAGGGCCTCCCTGCCCCACGCCTGTACCCCCGAGACTCCCCTCCCTGTGTTCGCAGGACCACCCATCCCATCAGAGATTTCTGCTGGTCTCCTAGAACTTCCCACCCCAACGTGGGACAGCAGAGACACCCCATAGGGTTGCCAGCCTTCCTTCCCCTCCCCACCAGGAGCAGCCCCCCAACCCCCTCTTTCTGATGGGGCCCACACCTCTGGCAGTGTCCCCACCCTCCCAGTGTGAGAGGGTGCCAAGGTGTCTCTGGATAATCTGGATACACCCTCCCCTCCAAGTTCTCCCCTGGACACTACAGACCAAGAAAGGGCAGGTCAAGGAGGGAGTAAATATAAGAAAACTGCTCCAGCAGGCTCATGAGGACTGACAGCAGTGGCAGGGAGCTAAATGCAGGCGAGTAGTTCAGACAGCAGAATTCAGAGAAGGCCCCAGATGATTCAGGCTCCACCCTGCTGTCCTAAGGAGGGGGTTCCTAAGTGGGCCGTGGACAAAGTTCCCATGCTCCCATGGTGTGGGGAATGCTGCTTGCTCTCTTACTCTTAGCACTTCGGTGCGCAGATGCTTATTAAAGGCTCTGAGAAGTTCCGCAGTGAAGGAGCCTGACTGTTTTACCCAACATTTCCCAAAAGTATCTAACCACACAACTTTGGTTACACAGGATGCGCTTCAGCATCTCTTGGCAACACTCCTTGGCAGTAGGGACTTGGGAAAGCAAAAAAAAAAAAAAAAAGCCAAATCACTCTTCAGACATGCCGTAACAATTTACGTTTCCAAAGCCAGTGTATAAATATTATCCGGCCACATTTTAAAGTGGGAACAAGGGAAATAACATTTTATTCAATAAACCAACAGTGAATAAAAGGGTCTTCTGTATAGTGTAGCCAGCTAGAGAAGCAGAGCTGTGGGCAGGGACAGGAGAGGGTGAAAGAGGGGAAACAGTCTGCAGGGGAAGGAAACTTAAAGACTGGGAAACAGGGGGGGAAGTTGAGAAGGTAGGAGGTCCCTGAGAGTCACCCCCAAATATGCAGAAGCAGCAGTCCTGGGAAGAAATGCAGAGAGGATGCAAAGACCCAGGGGCACACACGGAGATGGGCCTCACACATAGAGCAAGATGCAGGCCCAGAAGGCACGTGTGTGTGAGAGTAGGCACAAGCACATGTGCACAGACACACAGGCATGCATGCAGACACAGAAATACACACACATAGACACGCACACAGAAACACATGCACAGACATATGCACACAGAGACGTACAAAGAGACACAGACACATGCTCACAGACACACATGCACGCACACAGACACACAAACATACACAAAGAGATGCATACCACCCCCAGCCATTCTCCAACCACCTTGGTGAAGGCAGAGACTTCTCAGCTGAGTCCTCCAGTGAACACTGAGTGAAGGGCCGGGTGGGGGGGTGGTGACCCAGGAAGCAGGGACGTGGCGGGAAAATGGGAGGGAGGCAACCTCGCGCCCTGACTCTCCCGCGCAGGCGCCGTACACCCAGGCGCGCACCCCGCCACTGGCTGTGCAGGAGCAGGTGGTGGACGCCGCCCGCCTTCAGTGGCCCCTGCTCTTCTCCCGCCTCTTCCAAGTCACCACGCTCTCCGGTAAGGGTGTCTGACTGTGGGGGGCTCCCGGGACCCGAAAGCCAACCCAGGCGTCACACCTCCACGGCCCACCACCAGGTCCCCGACTACCCAAGGCTCAGCTGATCTTGGCCGTGAACTGGAAGGGGCTGTGCTTCCTGGACCAGAGGGAGAAGACTCTCCTAGAACTCTCCTTCCCGGAGGTGACAAGTCTGATCACCAACAGGTGGGCATCCCAGGGGAAGACACCCCCAAACCTCTCTCTGCTCCCAACCTGCATCCTTGAGATTGATGCATCCAGGAGCTGGGAGAGGTGGGGCTCAGGGAAAGAGGGGAGGTGCATGTCCCTGGGAGTCTGGAGTGGAGAGGGAAGAGTCAGCATCCGTAGGCTGGTCATTCGACTTGGGAGCTACCACCCCTCCCAGCCCCATGGGCGCCTCCTTCTGCTCACTGCCCAGTTAAAAACCCAGACACCACTGGACTGGGGCCTGGAAGCTTGTAGCCTTGTGGGATAAATCATTTTGTAGACTCCCTGCCTTTTCATGGGCCAGAACCAGTCCTACTGAGAGCCCAAATCATCTGGGAGAGGAGTAAGGCTTGGACCCGTTTGCAGATGAGTAAATTTAGGCATTGGGAGACTAGGTGCTGGCCCGGGGTCCCTGAGCGCATGCAATGCAGCACCAGTGCTCCATCTCGCGCTGCCGTGTGGTGGTCCTGAGCCCCTGGCCACCCCCTGACCGCTACCCCCCAGACCCTGAGCTCTGCCACACTCTCCCACTAACCATGGGGGTCCTGGGACCTGGGGGAGCTGGGCAGAGCTGGGCTCGGACCCCAGCCCTGGGCAAGTCGCGGTGCCCTAGGCTGCCCACAGGCAAGGGCCCCTTCAGCGGCCGACGAGGGGCTGAGGAGGGCAGGATGGGACCCCCTGGTCACGTGGCACCCCGTGTCCCCCAGGGCGGCCCGGGATGGGCAGAGGCTGGAGCTGTCCACGCTGCACGAAGAGGAGTACAAGTTCGTGTCTTCCAGCACTGTGGCCATCGCCGAGCTCGTGGCCCTGTTTCTGGAGGGGCTGAAGGAGCGGTCCATGTTCGCCATGGCCTTACAGGACAGGAAGGCCACAGGTGCTGGTGGGGGCAAGGGCGATGGGGAGGGGCTGGGGACCAGCCAGGGGCTTGGGAGGCCCATGGGAAAACCACCCCAGGGGAGCAGCTGGCTCACCTCCGTGGCCCCATGTGGCAGGAGCAGGGCTCAAGGGAATGGGGTGGGGGGTGGAGAGGCCAAGGAGCCCTGCCAGGGGCAGGGAGCAGCCTTGGGCAGGACCCTCCCCTCTCTCTGCTCAAGCTGATGGCTAAAGGAACAGACCCCACACCCTCAAGGCAAACCTGGCCTCAGGGCTATCCTTCTGGGGGAAGCTCAGGGAAGGGTCAAACACCCCCTGCCCCCCGCCCCAGCAAATCAAATGGCCTGACCCCTCTGTGCTTTGGGGCACCCCCCCCACCCATCCTGCTACCCCCTTGTGCAAGCACAGAATCTGTAGAGGCTCAGAGAAGGGAAGCAGCTTGCCCAGGGCCACACAGCTGGGGGGACACGGGGGTCTAAGCCCAAGCTGTCTTGTTTCCCTGCACAACAGCACCCCGGCGACAGCCGAGCTGTGGGTTGTAGGGGCAAGTGCAGACGTCGAGGCCCGGTCCCCACCCAGCCAGGCTTGGTGCTTCCAGATAATCCGAGGCCTGGCATTTATGGGAAATGAGGCAGTGCAGTGAGTGCCTGGACTTCAGAACGCACAGGGCATGGCTTGGTGGGATGGCAAGTGAGCCTGAAACTGCCATCGCTGCTGCCTCATTCCCACCTCATGGCAGTCCTAGTTGACAGATGGGGGCCAAACACATCAGGCATTCAGCCGAGGGTGGTGGCCGTGGACTGTGTACTCTCCCTTTCCTCTCCCACCACCTCCTCCCGGTAGGCCGGCTCCTGTTCAGGTCGCTGAGTGGGTCTCCCCGGATGGGGGCAGTGGCTGCAGGCAGGGAGCTTCCCAGGCCCTGCTCCCCGCCCCTGGGGTTGTGCATCTGTCCACCACAGTGGGCGAGTGAGAGTCCCCAAGGCCCGAGCTCCCAGGCCCACCCCCACTGGCAGAGGGGTCACCCTGTGCCTCGGTCTCCACACCTGTCGAGGTGGCGGCCTGCAAGATGCCCGCCAGCCTGGCTCCCGCCCAGCCCTCGGTAAACACTGGCTTCTCCGTCCCTGTGTGCTGTCCTGGCCTCGCAGACGACATCACCCTCCTGCCCTTCAAGAAAGGGGACCTGCTGATCCTAACTAAGAAGCAGGGGACGCCAGCCTCTGAGAACTGGACGCTGGCCCAGAACGAACGCACGGGCAGGACAGGGCTGGTGCCCACAGCCTGCCTCTTCTCCATCCCCACTGTCAGCAAGCCCCCAGCGCAGCTGATGGTAACTCCAACACCTGCCTTTCCTCTGCCCGGGGCCCGGGAGGATTGTGGTTCCTGGCTGGTGTTAGCCCCTAGGAGATGCTCCGTAAATGGACATCGCCTCTTGGCTCACCACAGGCACGTCCTGGGAGCTTCCCCCAGCCTTGGCCTCATTTAAACTGGCCCCTGGGGGGCCTGAGACTCCCCAAACCCTACAAATCACCCCAATGGAGCCCCTGAGGCCAGCTTCTGTGCCGGTCACTTGGGGAGGCAGGGACAGACAGACGATCTAGTGCCACTATGAGCCCAGGTCCAGGAAGGTGGACCAGGGCAGCTCTGGCCTCGGGGAGCGAGCAGGCACTTGGGCACGTGGTGCCCAGTTAACGGCAAGTTTGCAAAGTGCTACCAAGAAACAGCACTGGTTGTGTTGGGGGCAAATAATAAGGCCAAGGGCTCACCCCTGCGAGCGGGACTTCTGTGCGGAGGCCTAAAGCAGGGGCGAGCTTGGAAGGCAGGGTGGGGTGAGAGGGGCCCCTGCATGTGGGGGGCGTCTCCCTGGGAAAGGGGCCTCATGCACCCACAGCACTAATCCTCTAAGGGAATGGAAACAACCCCGGAAACCTGAGTCACAGAAAGGGTGATGTAGGATGGGGCAGGCCAGCCCTGGGGTCCGAGCCCCTCCCAAGTCACCGGGTCAGGGAGACCTGTGGGAGGGGCTTGCTGGCAGGAACCCTCGGTGCCCATAGCCTGTGCTCCCCGCAGAGCCTGCTGGCCATGTCGCCAGAGAAGCGGAAGCTGGCAGCCCGGGAGGGGCGCCCCGCCGAGCCGCCGCCCACGGAGCAGCCCAAGGAGAAGCTGCACACCCTGGAGGAGTTCTCCTACGAGTTCTTCAGGTGCCCACACTGGCCACTGGGCACCCCTAAGCCCCTCAGCCCTGCTCCCTGAGGCACAGAGAATGGTCAGGGAGCCAGGTGCAGCGTAGTTGGGACAATGACCATTTCACAGGGGAGCCCAGTGAGTGCAGAGGGGCAAAGGGGGTGTCCTCTGGGGTACCCCCAGGAGGAGGGTCTGTGTGTTCTACCATGGGGAGGGACGTGGGGTACAGAGGAGCAAAGGGGTGCCACGGGAGGTGAAGCTGGGCATGAGGTGGCTCTCACACCAGGCCTGTGTCCCAACAGAGCCCCAGAGAAGGAGACGGTCAGCAGAGCTGTGTTCTCCCTGGCCCGGCCCCGGGGCCACCTGTGGGCCCACTCCCCCGAGCCACTGCGGCAGCCTCTGCTCAAGCGAGTCCATGCCAACGCCGACCTGTGGGACTGCACCTACCAGATCTCCATCGATATTCTTGCCTGGCCAACCTTTGCTCACACAGTCAGGCACAGGCCCCTATACACCCTCCTCATCCTAGGGAACACGGGGCAGAGCCCACAGGCAGCTCACTGTGGGACTGGGTCAGGAGCCATTTGAGGGTTAGTGGGAGATGGGGTGGTATCAAGGGTTAGTATGGAGCCAGAATCCAGGGTTAGTTTGGGACTGGGATCCAGTGTTAGTGCAGGACTAGGATCCAGGGTCAGCATGGGACTGGGATCCAGGGTCAGTGTTGGACTGAGATCCAGAGTCAGTGTAGGACTAGGATCCAGGGTCAGCATAGGACTGGGATCCAAGGTTCATGTGGAACTAAAGTCAAGAGTTACTGTGGGGCCAAGATCAGGGATCAGCATGGGGCTTAGGTGAAGGGCTGTATGTGAGGCTGGGGTCAAGGGCTGTGTGGGGCTGGTGTAGGGATCAGTGCAGTGCACTGAGGGCCAGGGAGGGATGTGGGTGGGGGTCAGTGTGGGGTCCAGGATCATTGTCTAGCCCTGGCTCAGGGGATCAGCTTGGAGCTAGGGTCAGGGGTCAGCATGGTGCCAAGGCCAGCTGCCCATCCCCCATGTCCACCCTTGCCCAAGTTCTCCTTGACAGCCATACCCATCCTCCGGTACATGGGCGACTACCCCTCACGGCAAGCCTGGTCCTCCCTGCAGCTCACGGACCAGATCTTCTCGCTGGCCCTGCAGGACATGGCCCTGCAGGACGAGGTCTACTGCCAGATCCTGAAGCAGCTGACGCACAACACCCAAAGGTCTGCCAGGGTACCGGCCAGCCCCCCTTGGTCCCACCCCCACCTCCTCTCCAAGCCGCTGCCTCTCTGACCCTCAGCGTCCCTTCCACATGATGGGTACATCGGCACCCTCCCCACCTCCCTGCATAGAAGCCCCTCGTTGTATTAGCCGCTGAGCAGTGACAGACACAGGCACTTCCCGGCTGACCAGTGCCCCCTGCCCCAGGTACAGCGAAGAGCGCGGCTGGCAGCTGCTGTGGCTGTGCACAGGCCTCTTTCCGCCTGGCAGGGCCCTGCTGCCCCACGCCCAGAAGTTCCTGGACACGCGGAGGAAGAAGCTGCTGGCTCCCGACTGCAGCCGCCGCCTCCAGAGGGTGCTGAGGTGAGCCGGCTGCTTCCCGGAGCCGCGGCTGCTTCCCGGAGCTGCCACCCTCCAAACGCTGAGGCCACCCGAGCCCCCCGGGGAAGGTGGAGGGCACTGCCCAGCAGGACTGCAGGAGAAGTGGGCTTCTGGAGGTTTCTGGCAGGCTCGGCTAGAGCCGCCTGGTCCTCTTGTCCCCAGGGCTGCTTGTCCAGGGCACAGAGGGTGACCTTGAGGCCTCAGGCCAGCTAACTGTGGCCAAGGTCAAAGCCCGGTCCCTCCCAGTCTATATGTGCTCTTCTCCCCTCACCTCCCCCAGCTAGGAAAGTCTTCCTCCAGCTGGCTTAGTTCTCTCCAATGCCTCCTGCCTCCCCTGGCTGGACCTCTGTGGCTGCGGGGGAGCAGTGGGCCAGCAGTCACCCCTGGGATTGACCGAGTAATTGGTCATGACTTGAGTGGAGCCCCTGCTTGTGTGGGGAGGGAGGATCCTCAAAAAGGTCCGCCCCCCACCGAGACCCAGCCCCTGCCTGGTACCCCTAGTAGTGTGAAAACAAGGTCACAAACACACTCTGCCCACCAGAGGAGACCCCTGCCCCCTGTGTGTCCCTGGGCCTTCACCTGGGGGGATACCAGGCTCACCTCCATCCCCTCCTCTGGTTGCGGGGGGGGGGGCATGCCAAGGCCGGGGCAGCCCCTGGGAATGCGCTAGGGGCTGGAGTCGATCCCCTGGCAACAGTTGCTAGGTTTACTTTTTGTTTTAATTCTGGTGGTGGGGGTCCTCTGGTGGGGTGGGCAGGTGTCGTCGGCAGCCTGTCCTGTTGCAGGGTGGGGCCCCGCATGCAGCCCCCACACCAGGTGGAGGTGGAGGCCGCGGAACAGAACGTGGCCCGCATCTGCCACAAGGTCTACTTCCCCAACGACACCAGCGAGGTGAGGCAGCTGCGAGGGGGGTGGGAAAGGGGGCTCCCAGCCCGGAGGCAAGAGGATGACATGGGTTCCTTGGAAGCAGAAGGTCTCACCCTGCCACTTTCCTACTCCCCATAACACTGCCCCCCAGTCTCCCCTGGGAAACAGCTCACGCCTTCCTTTGCCCTGCCCACCCCCACCCCCACCCCGAAACATGAACTGAGCGCCTTGGGAAAACCCCTGTTGGCCTGGGAAAGATGCTCCAAGGCCACAGGCAAGGAAAGAGCCCACTGACCCATACCCGGGCGTGCTGAGAGCCTAAGAGGAGAGGGGTGGAGGGGAGGGGTGTTCCAGAGCAATGCATAGGTTGCTGCAGGCTGCAAGGGAGGAGGCTGGAGTTGGGGGACAGCAAGGCTTGCCTTGGGCACGTTGGGTGTGCCTCGAGGACAGAGCCCTGGGACTGCACCTGGGGAGGGGTGGCAGGAGGCCAAGACCTGTCAGCACCCAGCAGGGCAGGAGAGGCCCCTGGCACAGGACAGGGGAGAGGTGCTGAGGCCTTCAGGGTGACCATGCTGTGCTCACAGTCCCCACCCTCCCAAAGTGGCACCAGAGTTTTACAGCCTGAGAGAGGGACCTTGAAGTCCCTGTGACATAAAGTTCCCAGGGTCCAGCTGCCACGCAAGTTCAAGGGCCCAAGACCATGAATACCGTGGCTGAATGCAAACAGCTGGCCAGTCTCGGGAGGGAGCCTCCCAGCGCCAGCCGCAAAGGGTCACCCCAGCACCCCAGCAGCAGCCTCACGCTGGCCCTCTGCCTTCCGCCCAGATGCTGGAGGTGACGGCCAGCACCCGGGTGCGAGATGTGTGCCAGGGCATTGCCACCAAGCTGCAGCTGGCCTCCTGGGAGGGCTGCAGCCTCTTCGTCAAGATTGCTGACAAGGTCTGGGATGGTGGGTGGGCAGCTGGGCCCCGGGGCCAGAGGAAGCCAGAGGGACAGCCAGGGGTGGTGGGTAGGGACTAAAAGGATGGGGGAGGGCATCTTCCGACAACTGGGTAGACATGGGCGAGTGTCCTGGACCTCACCTGCCCTTCCCCACCTGTGCTGGGCAGCCCTGGCTGCGTGGAGGGCAGTCACTGGGGTCAGGAGCAGAGAGCCCCGCCCCAGCGCAGACTTAGCCCCCAGCACCCCCCAGCCAGCCCCTCACCTGCCCACCCCAGGTCATCAGCCAGAAGG
>JAKSZT010053840.1:7906788-8077721 GCA_026826555.1 Tolypeutes matacus
GGGCCAGGGTCATGAGGCTCAGGCCCCATGTCCCTGCCTTTCCCCTGAACAGAGCCCTGGGAAATAGTGACTCAGCATAGTGAGCTCCTCTGATCCCTCCCATCAGTCCCCATACCTGTTCATTTGTTCATTTTCATTCATTCATTTGTCCTTCCCCTCTATCTTCCCGGGTGGTGGCTGTGTTCAGGCCCTGGTCCCAGCTTGGGTAGAGTCTGGTGCAGGGTCAGGCCTAGGGCAGATGGCCGTGCTGTGGGCTGAGAAAGGGTGCACAGGGGCCCCTCCAGGAGCTGCGTGTGGCAGGGTGAAGAACAAAGGGGTGGCGGCCTTACAGGCACGCAGCTGCATGAGAGGGGGCTGTAAGGAGCCTATGCTGGAGCAGATGGGGGGCCACGGGCTGGAGCAGAGCTGCAGGCCAGGCTGGGTGCCCACTCCTACCTGCCCCACACGCAGGGGCCCCTGTGACGCTGCCCTACCAGGTGTACTTCATGCGGAAACTGTGGCTGCACGTGGCCCCGGGGAAGGACGTGAACGCAGACACCATTCTCCACTACCACCAGGTGCCCAGGCCCACCCACCCCGGTGGCATTAGGGTTCTGCCTCACTCCTCTGCTCACCTGCTCACCTGCCCTGTGAGGTGGAGGGCACAGCAGGCAGGGGAGAGGACTGCTTGTCCTGGGGCACACACTCCTCGCCAGCCCCAACCCTGACACTGCATCAGCAGCTCCCAGCACCACAGCAGGGAGAGGGGGTCCAGCTCCCATGACACGCCAACCGTCGCAGGGAATCTGGGTGTATCCCCTGCCCCCACGCACAATGTTGGGGAGCCCTGCCCTGCTCCCAGGTTGCTTCCCCTGCAGGAATTCAGCCTGCTCGGTGGTCTCTCCTCCACGGGGGCCACACGCCAGTTCCCCCCACCCCCAACACTAGGTGGATGGCAGCGGGGAGGCTCCGAGCAGTGGCCTGAGGCCTGGTCTTGGTGCCCGTCGCCCAGGAGCTGCCCAAGTACCTGCGTGGTTTCCACAAGTGCTCGCGGGAGGACGCTGTCCACCTGGCGGGCCTCATCTACAGGGCCCGCTTTGACAGTGACCGGTCCCAGCTGGCCAGCGTGCCCAAGATGCTGAGGGAGCTAGTGCCTGCAGACCTCACACGCCTGATGTCTGCTGAGGAGTGGAGAAAGGTCGGTGAGGGATGGGGGGCGGGGCTCGGGGCTGCTCACCCCACACCCAAGGGGACTGTGTCCTCCCCCACCCATATACCCATGCCTTGGGACGGTAAGCACAGTCCCGGGACCTGGGGAAGGACTCAGTCTTGTCCAGTTGTCCACCGCACCTCCGAGGTGGGCTTCCCTCCCTTACTCACCCCGGGGGGACCAAAGACACCCTTGGCCTTCAGCTCTAGCCCCCACACCCAAGGCAGACACTCAGGCAGGTGCAGCTCTGAATGGGGGCCTCAGGGCCCACTAGGGAGCCCAGGCCCCTGGGGGTACTCACCAGCGTGAGGCACAGTGGCCCTGCCCAGCTCTCACTGGCCCTACCCCCACAGAGCGTCCTCCTGGCCTATGACCAGCATGCGGCCAAAACGGCAGCTGAGGCCAAGGTGGCCTTCCTGAAGTGGATCTGCCGCTGGCCCACCTTCGGGTCCGCCTTCTTCGAGGTGAAGGTAGGACGCACCCAGGTCCCGACCATTTGCCCCTGCAGCCCTCCTCTCCAGCCAGCACCCCATGCGTCTTCCCAGATGCATATCTTGGGGTGGGGACTGGGAGCTGTGCTGGCAGGGGCTGCATGCTTGACAGTGTGTGTGCATGTGCATGAGGGGCCGTGTGTGTGCACACGTGTGCGTATGTGTGCGCGGCGTGTACCGTGTGTGTGCATATTCACACACATGAGCATGTGCACACATGTGCATGTATATGTGTGGGCATGTGCAGCATGTGTGTGTCTGTGGTACGTGCACACTCATGCGTGTGTGCTATGTGCATGTGTACTTGTGCACACTCATATATATGTGCACAAGTGTCCTAGGGCAGCTCACTCCGACTGCCTCTGGGGTCAGGCTGTGACCACCTGTCCCCCTCCCCAGCAAACCTCCGAGCCCTCCTACCCAGACATCGTCCTCATTGCCATCAACCGGCACGGGGTGCTCCTCATCCACCCCAAAACCAAGGTAACCACAGAAGGCCACCCATCTGGGTTCCTGGAGCCCCCAGCGGGTGGACAGTGGCCGCCCTCCCCCGTTCCCCCAGCACAGACACACCCGGCCCCTGGGCTGCCCCTCAGCCTCTGGGCCTCCACCCACCCTCCCACAGGAGCTGCTCACCACCCACTCCTTCACCAAGATCTCCAGCTGGAGCAGTGGCAGTACCTACTTCCACATGGTGCTGGGCAGCCTGGGCCGGGGCAGCCGCCTGCTGTGCGAGACCTCCCTGGTGAGCCCCAGCCTGTACCAGAAGAGCACCTGGCCAGCCCTGCCCCCTCATCCCTTCAACCCTGGCATCCAGAGCCCGGCAGAGACCAGGCTGGCCCGGTGGGAAGGTCCTGCTGGGGCAGAGGTCCCTGCGGTCCTGGGCCTCTCTGCAGAGAAGGGAGACTCAGGGGCCCCGTGGTACAGGCAGAAGCAAGACCACCTTCCTTCTGCCCCCTCCCTACCCAGACATTTCACTGAGGCACAGAAGCTGGGATGCCGGCCTGACCCCTGAGTCCCAGTCCCCCACACCCTCCTGCTCCCCGCCCTGCCTCTGACTCCACCCTTCCCCACACAGGGCTACAAGATGGACGACCTGCTGACCTCCTACGTGCAGCAGCTCCTGAGTGTTGTAAACAGGCAGCGGGGCATCCAGGGCCCCCCAGAGCCCTAGGGGCCTGGCTGCTTTGCCCCAGACCCTCCCCTGCCCCAACACACATGCATTGCTCCCTTGGGCTCCCCACATAGGCTCAGGCCTCCAGGGCCAATGGGTGCACGGCTGAGAGACGCCCTTCCTAAGATGCTGAATAAAATTCCGCGTTCTCAGGGACGTGAGTGTGCCAGTGAGAGAACAGGGTGGACTGGATGGGCAGGAGGCCTGGGGGCACCAGCCAGCAAAGGCTGCCTTCTGGAAAAAGCAATGTGACTCTCCAGGGAACCCAGTGACAGCTGCATTCCCAGGGAATGACTTCATCTGCCTTCTCTCCTCCCTCCTTTTTCCTCCCCCTCCCTCTCTTTCCTCTTTTCTCCCCCCCCCTCCCCTTTGCTCCTCTTTCCTTCCCCTCCCTCACGTTTCTCAGAATGGAGAGAGGACGCCCCCCCATCTCAAGGATCCTAGGCACTGAAAGGGGGTAACACTAGACGGCTCCCAAGAGGCCAGGTTGGGGCAGCGTCTTGCCCAACAGTGGACGAGCCAGACACTGGGTCCCAAGCCCCCACGGGCAGGCAGACAAGCCCTGCCAGAGCCCCCTACCCCACCCAATCCTGGGTGGGCCCAGCCCACCGGCACAGGAGGTCTTCTGTGCTTTCCAGTGTTCGCGGCCCCCTACAGGGTCCATCCACGGTGGCCCCCGCCCACCTCCTCCAGCCCCGGCTGCCCACAAACCACGCAGGGCTGCCGTGGGTGTGGAATCGAGCTTCATTGTGCAAAGCATGCGCCCCCCCCCCCCCCAGAGCTGGCACTGCCCTGTTCGTCCTTGAAGGCAGGAGCCAGCCACCTCCCTCAACTCCCATCTTCCGCTCCTGGGGACTCTGCACAGGGGGGCCACTGGGCCCATGGAGGAGCTCAGTCCCAGGGCCAGGGGGCTTGTCATCCCGCTGATTGGTGGTGTGACTTGCTG
The DNA here is from genome assembly GCA_026826555.1 of Tolypeutes matacus. Lineage (NCBI taxonomy): Eukaryota > Metazoa > Chordata > Mammalia > Cingulata > Chlamyphoridae > Tolypeutes > Tolypeutes matacus. The sequence goes on from JAKSZT010053840.1 coordinate 7,910,589, forward strand.
GTTTGGCAGAGCCGGTGAGCAGCTGAGGGGTGGAAGGGTGGTTTCCCGTTGGCTGGGCCTAGAGGGCTTGTGGGCTGGAGGTGCCAGGGCACTGCAGGGCCCTCTGGACACAGAGGCCGGCCAAGCTCTCACAAGAGACATGCCGGCAAGTCCCCTGTGGGGAGGGGACAGGCAGGGACGACGGTCTGTGGGTGGATGCTGGCCAGGCACCAGTGGTAGTGGCTGCGGTGGCAGCCAAATGTGGGTGTGGATGCAGGCTCTGTCCCAGCCTCCCCACTTCCAGGATGGGGTAGAGGAAAAGAGAGATGAAAAAGAAGCGAGAACTCAGGAAAAGGCAAGGATCAGGGAAGAGAGGCAAGAGGAGAAGATGAGCAAAGCAAAGCAAGAAGGGGCAGGAGGAGGGACAAGTAAAGGGGGAGGGCAGAGATGGGGAAGCAAGCAGCTAAGATTATATGAGAGCAGAGGCCAGAGGGGAGGCCAGAAGGAAGCTGGGGGTTGGGGCAGAGAAGGCAGCCATCCTCTGGGAGGAGGAGGAGGGAGGCGCGGAGGGAAGGGGAGGCTGGGCAGGAAGGTGCTTCAGGCAGAGCTGGGGTTCCCAGATTTGGGGTGGGCCTTGCGGGAGGCCAGCTCCGAGAGCTTCTTCAGCCGCTTCTTCAGCTCCAGGGGGAACTTCTCATAGCACTTCTTGCACACGGGCTTCATGTCGAACTCCACAAACTTGTTCCTTGTGGGGTGGAGGCCCGGCAGTCAGGAAGCAGCTCAGGGAGGCCCCAGAGAGGTGGTTGGGGAGGCAGAGCAGTGGACCTTCCCCCACCCCCAACCTCCCTCGCCTCAGCCCCCTCCACGCCAGCAGGCCAGAGGCCGTAGCCTTGCACGGTGGGGCCCTCGGGGCCTCCTTGCTCCCGAAGAGGCTTCTCCTGGATTCTGACTCTCCAGAGCCCTCCATGGCTCCCTGCTGCCCTCACAGCTCCAAGCATCCTGCACCCCTGTGTTTCCTGGACGAGCCAGCGGGCCGGCTCTTTTACCTTTGCATGTGCTGTTCCCTCTGCTGAAATGTCCCTGCCTCAGTCTCAGGCCTACCCCCTGCAGGGGATCATGCCTGGGCACCACACAGGCCATCTTCCTGGTCTTGGGGGGTGGGACTGTCTACACATTTCCCACTGCACCCCAGAGTCTTGGCCACAGCAGGGAGGGGGATGCCAAGGAAGGGCGGAAGAAAGTTCCATGGGAAGGGGGCTGAGGGTAGGCTGCAGCAGGCCCCTCTCTGCCCTCCCCCCACCCCCGCCTGGGATGCACCCCCTCCCCGTCTGCTTACTTCAGGGTGAGTTTGCTGTTGCAGGTGGAGCACGAGAAGCAGTTCACACACCAGGCCTTGTTCAGAGCCGACACCACTGTGAAGGCAGATGGGGTGGGGGGCTCAGCAGGGCCCTCCCAGGCCCTGTTCCAGGCCCAGCTGTGCAAAATGAGAGCCAGCTGGGACCACAGCTGCGGGACCCAGGGGCAGGGGGAGGGGGGGGCCAGAGAAGGGGAACAGGACACAGAGAGAGCCTCACCATCTCCCTCGATCACGTGGCTGCAGTTGTAGCAGACGTCCCCAAAGAGCTGCGGTGTGAGCAGAGCAAGGCGTTACCTCCGCAGGCTGCAGGGCACAGCCACAGGCACCCCTGCCCTTAGAGTCGCCCCCCACCCCACCCCCAAGAGCACAACAGGCCTGGGCATGGCTTCCCCAAAGGCCCCTCGGCTCTGCAATTGCCCTGGGAGGGTGGAGACTTGGGTAGCATCCCCATCCCATCAGCCACCCCCCACCCCACCCCCACTGTCTGCACCAGAGCAGCTGGGCAACTGGGTTCCATGTTGGGGCGGGAGGAGGCAGGCAGCACTGTCTCTGTTGCATGCCCAGGACCTCATGTTGTGTCCAGTCCTGCCCACAGCCCCGGGAGACATGGACACATTTTCCAAACAAGGACCCCGAGGCCAAGGGGGATGCCTGAGCTGGGAGCCTGGGTCCAAGCACACCACAGCGGGTTCCCCAGGGGCGCCCAGCATGTGCTCCGACTGCTCGCAGGGCAGGGACGGCTTCTCCGGCTACCATTGCCCCGGAGAGAGGGCGGGGACCTGGCTCCAGACCCTTGCCCCTCACCTGGTTGTAGTGAGTCTCGCAGTACGCCAGGCCCTTCTTCTCGTAGTGTCGGTGCCCCAGGAATGGCTTCTCACACTTGGCACAAACAAAGTGCTGCGGGGTTGAGGGGGGAAAGTGGGTGGGTGGGAGGATCAGGGACTGCACTGACACACCTCAGGCGCAGGCCACCCCCACGGCCTCTGGCAGGGCTCTCTCAACCGGCCACTGCAGGCAGAGCTTTCTGGAAAACAGAGCAGGAAGGCCATGGGGGGGGGGAGGGGGAGAGCAGCAGATCTCCTTTCCAGAGGCCCAGAGAGCACCTGAGGTGCTCACATGGGGTACCCAACCTCTCCCTCCAGATGGGACCCTCCCACCACTTTCTCGTGATTTTGGAATCTTCTGGAATGCCAAAAGAGGAAGACCAAAGAGACATGGCCACCCAGCTGTCGTCTTTGTGCTCAGGGCTCCTGCCCTGTGGATGGGCCAGGGTCCCCAGAGGGGCAGCACCCACCAGGAATGTCCTTGCTCAAAGCCCACCCTCGGGGGGCTGGGGGTGTGGATGGGCCACGTGACAGTGGCCAATGGGCAGCCTCTGTCCCGAGCCGTGGCCCAGGCCCTGCGGCCAGCTGGACTCACCTCCACGTGCCATTGCTTGCCCAGCGCGTTGACTACGCGGCCCTCGATGGGCCGGCGGCAGGCCCCACAGATGGGGACGCCCATCTTGTCATGGCAGGGCAGGCAGTAGAGCTCACCCTTCAGCTCCCGGGCCTCGGAGGTCAGCTCTTTCCTGGAGGGCAAGGCAGGAGTCCTGCTGCCATCCTGCCCCTGCCTCCCGGGGGCAGCTTTCTGAGAGACCCTTCTGTCCCGGCAGGGCAGCCTGGGGCACTGGCTGGCAGCAGCTCCCTTTGATCTCAAGTCCCTTTTGAGACTTCCTGCTCTCCAGACAGGCTCTGGAGCTCCTTGCAGAAGGCTGCCTTTGTGTGCCCCAGCACCCTCTGAGGAGCAACGTTGTCCTCTTTGCCCTCCTGCCTCCTCCAAGCCAGGCGGACATCTGGGACAGCAGGGACGGCCTCCTCCTTCCTCTCCATCTCCAAGTCCAGCCCTCCTTGGAGAGCTTGCCCTGACTTAGTTTCTCCCCAGCTTCACCCAAGCCATCAATCACCCACAGCCCACGGGTCCACTATTGCCTCACACACACCCCTACCTCCCCATCTCAAGCCACAATCCATACATGTGCCCCTTGCAACAGAGCCCCGGGAAGGGGAGCTTCCCCCACTGGGGGCTTAAGGCCCACCCCTTCTCCCCTCCACCTGAAGCCCACTCTTGCAACTCCTGCAAGGCTCTCTCTAGTTGTCCCTGCTGCACCCCACTCACCTCCCCCTACCCCGCCTCACCACTGTCCAATACCCTGCGGCCACGAGGCCTGGCTCTCAGCCTCCAGCCCCGGGCTGCCATGGTCCCAGGGACTAGGCGCAGCACGTACCCACAGTGGGTGCAGTTGAAGTGGTCCGGGTGGTAGGCATCGCTCTGGAACATGAGGGGCTGCTCATCAATGACCAGGTGGCAGCGCTGACAGATGTACTTGCCCAGGCCCTTGGCCTTCTCGCGGTTGTGGCAGGGCCGGCAGAGGTGCCTGTGGGCGGTGGGTGGGCAGAGAAGCAGGGTGTTGGGGGTGACCGCCCACTCCCCTTCCCCACCCAACACCCGGACCAGCCTGGGGCCACCTCCAGCAGAAGGGACCCCCTCATCCTCTGCCCATAGCTTGAAGGGATTCCGGAGTGCCCCTAAGGGGTCCACCCAGCGGGAGAGGAGAGCGAGCTACCGGCGAGGTCCAGACTTGGAAAGCAGCACCCTGCACTCACATCTGCTTGCTTTGGACAAAGGTGATATTTCCCTTCTTTCCGCTTTTTGGAGCCCATTCTGTGCACTGGAGTAGACATTTCACTGACATTTGTGGAAAATAGTTTCACGTTTCGCTGTCTTTTAACACCCGGACAGAAGGAAAAGGGCCCGAGCGGACACAGACCCCTTCTGTCTCCAAAGACAAGCTCGGCTGTGTCAGACCCCAAGCCCCCGAATACAGGAACGTCCCCACAGAGCCTTTCTTGTGAAGACCTCAAAGCGGCGTCTGGGGCTGCTCCCCGCGTCAGACAACAGCTGGGGCCTCCCCTGGGCAAGAAACCAACACGGTTCTGTTTGGACCTCAAAGGGGGCAGGAGCCTCGATTATTCAGGTCTCCAAGCAAAGATGCACAGACGTCTTGATGCAGCACCCCTGGCTCCCTGTTCCACGCGCCACCCCAAAGGAGAACCTGCTCAGGGGCCTCGGGGCTCCCTTTCCAGGTACCGCGTCCTCCATGCTACCTAATACCTGGTGTTACCCCTTCAATCCCCACCCCATCCTCCACAGCCAATCTCTAGGACTAACCTCTTTACAGGGCGTCCACTTGAGAGGCTAGCCGTCTGACTCAGTCCCCCAACCAGATAACAGAGGGGCAGATTCTGGAGGCCACCTCAACAGCCACACCTGCCACCTTTTTTTGATCCCCACTGGGGCACAGAGCTTGGGACCAACCCCCCCCCCCACTCAAGCTGCTCCTGCTCAGGGCAGGGCAGCCGGGTAAGTGTGTGAAGTATGCGCGTGAGTGAATGCCTCGGTAAGGGAGGAAGGGACGGGGGCAGCAACATCTGTCCAGGTGAGCGTGGCCAGGCCAAGACCAGGGCTGAGTCTCCCACCCAGGACCCCCAGGCCTCTCCCACTGCTGGTGGCCCACGCGGCCTGAGGCTGCAGTCCACGGCCACGGTGAAGGTTTGGCACTGTGCTTTCTTCTCATTATCCCCTTGCCCAGTGCTGCCCTCCAGCCCAGGCTCTCAGCCACCCTGCCCGACCCCCCCACTCACTGTTGCTAGGTCCCTCCACATCTCATTGGCCACAGAAGCATTTATTTCCCAGATGCCCACTCCTGAATTTGGTGACTGCTCCTTAGTACCAGAATGACATTCAACCCATGTGGAATAATGTTTGTGTCGATGCTCTAGAAATGAACTCCACTCTCACAGCACTCCCAGCAGTGGCCTATGCCTTGGAAGCTGCCTTCAGCCATCACCCCAGAAACAGAGTCTGCTTCAATCCAGTGCCAGTATGTTCTTCCAGGCCTCAGCCTGCACAGCTGCACACCTCACACCTATCCCTGCCCACTCCTGCCCCCTGTGGCACTCCCTTAGCCTGCAACAACTCATTGCACCCTCATACCCGCACACCCACTGCACTCTCATACCCGTACATCCACTGTACCCCCATACCTGCACACTCATTGCACCTGCACACCCACTGCACCCCCACCTGTATACCTGTTGCACACCCACACCTATTGCACTTACATACCCAATGACTTGCATACTCATTGCACCCTACACCTGTTGCACACCCATGCTCACTGCACCCCCAACCGTGTTGCACACCCATGCTCATTGCACCCCCACACCTGTTGCACACCCACTGCACTTGCACACCCATTGCACCCACACACCTCACTACATACTCATTGTACCTGCACACCCACTGCACACTCACACTTGCACCCACACGTCACACCCAAGCACTCCTATAACTGTATATACATTGCACCCACACTCACCCCAAACCCCATTGGCTTCTAGGTGAGACAGAATTAAGGAACCGCCTCTCTTGAGGGAACCCCAGATGAAAAATGTTTTCTTGACAGACTTGATCCTATCACAAGATCTAAAGGCAATCTTACAGATTTTTTTCCAGAGAGAATTAAAATGAAACCTAAAAATTCTAGCATTAGGGTGAGAGAGAGAAAAAAAAAGAAACACAACCAGCCACCCAGTCAAAGACACAAGTTTTGGAGCAACACATGCTTGGGCTCAGATCTTGGCTCTGCCACTTCCTAGCTGCCATGGGACATGTTACTTAACCTCTTTGAGCCTCAGTTTCCTCATCTGTAAAACAGGGCCATAATCCCAACTGCACAGGATTGTGTGTGTGTGGGGAAAAAAAAGATGTGGAAGTTACACCCCAAATGCATCATGGACATTTTTCATTGCTTCAACTAATGCTTAAAAGTCTTTTGAAACTAGAGCTGGCAGCTGGGCTCCCCTATGGGCCTGGACAGATCATTTGGGGGCGGCTTTGCTCTCGCTGTCATGGGAGTGGACCCTGCTGACACCCATGTGTCCCCAAGGCCAGCGGGCAGCAGTGGCCCTCTCCGTGAGCTCCCTTTCCCCAGAAGGGACAGCATAGGCACGGGCCAGGCCCCCTGGGCCCAGCCACGTCCCCATGGGTACAGACAGCACCCCATTATGCGGCTGCCTGCAGCTGTGCCCTGCTCAAGATAAAGGCCACGATTTATTCCGCAAGCCCGAGCAGGGCCTAATTATACGGGGCAGGACACAAGGACCCTACAGCAAGGGTCCTGAAAGAGTCCTCTCTCATTCCACCGAACAAGACCCTCAAGCCCCCCCACCACCACCCACCCCATTCACAAGACCCCCAAGCCGTCCGCCCAGAGCAGGCCTGGGAGCACAGGCCCGTTGCCATGGTGGTCAGCCCCTCCCTGGCCCCCACCCCCGTTCCTAGGAAATGATTCCGTTCTGAAACGTCCTGTTGTGTCTGTCAATGCCAGCAGAGTCCCCCGGCCTGGCCCTCGCCCACTCCACGACTTCGAAGACGGTCACACTCAGCCTCTGTGAAGCTGCTGGCCAAGCTGTGGAGGGGGGCGTGGGGGACACTGGGATATTCACGGCCCGGGCAGTAGAGTCAGCCGTCGCAGGGCCCCACGCCACACAAGGGACCCCTCAGGAATGAGGCAGCCTTTCAGGGCAGGAGGTGTTGCCAGCTCCCTCCTCTGCTTAAATAGCCAGCCTTCCGCCCACAGCTGCTTGGAGCCCACTGCCAGCTGTCGCCCACCCCTGACTCCAGCTCACCTGCCGCCCCTCAGCCTGGTCACCTCCCTTTCCACCCGGACAGACCCTACAACAAACAGCGAGAGGTAAAGGTGATGGTGGGTGGGGCAGGCAGGCAGCTTGAGGGGGAAGCTTGGGGGAGGGGACGGCATTCCTCACTCGTCCCCTTTCCTGGAGCCGCCACCCCTGTGATGACAGCTTAAGCTGTGGGTGGAAGATTCGTCAATCTGAGCTCAGGTCAGCCCCACAAAAGGAGGCAACACATCAGGGCTGGCGGGGACGGGCCATGCTCTCGACCCCTCAGCTACCCTGGTGCAAGCAGGTGCTAGATGAAGGAGTCTGCTGGGGAGAAGAGGTCAGGATGGGGGAGGGGGCAGGGGGAGGAGAAAAAAAGGTCTAGACCGGATGCAGAGGGAAACCACTGCCCAGCACACAGCGCTGCCACAGCCCACCCACCAGTCCTGTCTGCCAAGGCCCAGGACCCAGCCCACCTGTCCACTCATCTGACCTCTGAGCGCCCCCACCTGGCCCCAGGCCCGAGGCCTCTGGTCGGCGCTGCACTCCAGGTCCTCCCCATGAGTCCTGCAGTCAGCGACACACCAGTGGAAACCCCAGGGACGCCCACAGCCAAGGGACCCGAGCAACTGCATGCCAAGTCCCAAATTTTTTTAAGGGAAAGGCATGAGAGAGAGTGGGAGCCTATTTCAGACCCAAATCTCAAACATCCATATCAAAACTTGTCAAATGGGGGAGAGTGGGCGAAATGGGGACAGAGAAACTACGACCAACGAGAAACCAGCTGGAAAGTGTTTCCCTAACAAGAGTGGCCGCGATCGGGCTAGTCTGGAGGCCACGGGCTGTGGGCTGCAGCCACGGCCCACCCCGCCACATCTCCAGCATCTCATTTTGCACGGGGCCCCACAAATGACGTAGCCAGAGCGTGGGAGGCACCTCCAATGTGAAGAAGCCAAATTTGGCTGCGACAACAGGGCCCCTGAGAGGCGAGGGGTAGGGGTCGTGGGAGGTGCTGGGTGTCCCAGATCTGACTTCCAACTCTGGCATCCCTGCCCCAGGCCTCAGTTTCCTCTTCTGTAAAATGGGGCTGTGGGTGCTTCCCTCTCAGGACTGTGAGACAAGCAGGCAATGCTTACAAGCAGCCCTCCTGGAGGGGCCGCTCAGGTCGGGAGCAAGGCTCAGCCCCTCCGCAGGCCCTCCCCACCCCTGGGCCCTGACAAGGGTCCCCCGCTCACTGGGCCTGTCCTCTGTCTCCCAGTTGTTAGGGCAGCCACACTGGGAAAAGTAGGAAATGCATCGTTTGTCTCCTGCAAGCCCCTCTCCCTGCCCCTCTGCTGCCCAGCCACAAGGAGGAACCCAGAAACCCATTAGCAACCACCAAGGAATCAGAGGGCAGGGGCTGGCGGCCCCCTCCGAGGTCAGAAGGATGAGTTGGGGTGGAGACTGGGCTGCCCCCACCTCCCACTCACCCCCACCCATTCTGGGCCTGCAGCGCATGGAGGCTGTTGGGACACTCCCTCTCCTTCTGGGATGTCTTTATTTGACTAAATACAAAGCAGGAGTCAGTGGCTCTCTTGGGGGAAATGATAGGAAGCACCACCCACTCAGAACTGGGGTTTTCAGATGTAAATGGCCTTTTACCAAGGTTGCCAGGCTCTGAGCTTAGCCCCTCAGAGGTGAACAGAGCAGGCAGTCACTCTGGGGTCTGGTCTCCCTGGGACTGCATATCTCTGGGTGGGAAACCACCCTCACCTCGGGGAAAAACGGCTCTTACCCTCCTGGAGGAGACTGCCTCCTGGCTGTTAGACTGCTTTGACTGTTCAAGTGTTTCTCATTGGTCAGAAAGTGCAAGAGCCCTGGACTCCGACAACCACAGTCCTGGTGGGTCTCCGGGGGTCAGGGGCCAGGGGCTCCGGCCGGATGGAAGCAGAGAGTAGGGAGCTGAGATAAGGGGGCTTATGCCTACCCAGGAAGTGGGTCAGGGTGGGTTCACTAGCCAGGTTCAAAGCCATCAGGCCCTCAGGAATAGGTAGACCACCCACCCATGAGGGAGATGGGGGGTGGTGCATGTGTCACCCCCCTGCCATTCTGATAGTGCAACTGTAGGCTGAGCAGACAAGGTGTGCCCTCCTCCCGCCCCTCCCATCATCCAGAGCCCCTCCCACAACCCTGAGCCTCTGACACTCCCTGCATCAATCCCGCTCTCCCCCTCTGATGGAGCAGACCTGATAAGGGGCTGGGGGAATTTCAGAACCACTGAAAGCTGAGCCCAGGCTCTCAGAGGCTCAGCGACGATACTGCTGCTCCGCAGGAAAGCCAGTCCCAGCCAGTGCCCCAGGGCAAGCTTCAGGCCCTGGTTTTCTTGTTTTGCTCTCTTGCCAAAGTTCAGAATGCCTGTGACACTCATTCACCTAAAAGAGACATGGGACATGCCTTCAGGGAGCATAGGACTGGGAGTGGCCTGGGCGAGGGGTGGGGAGATCCTGAAGGCATCATGGGGTTTTACCCAAGCTGGAGGAGCGGGCAGAGGTGGGGACGGGGTCTGTCATGGACAGGAAGAGTGGCTGAGCAGCACACGTGGCTGGTCTCAGCTCTCCGTGACCTGCCTACTTGCTTCCTCCAGGCTGGTCTCGGGCTCTGGCCAAAGGATGAATGGGCTCAAGGTGGATCCCCCAGGTCTGCTCACCAACTCCTCGCCAGCCAGCGCCGAGCAATGTGGGCAGGAGACGCCGCTGGAGAACATCCTTTTCGCCTCCTTCTACCTCCTAGACTTCATCCTGGCTTTCTTGGGCAACGCCCTGGCCCTGTGGCTTTTCGTCTGGGACCACAAGGCAGGCACCCCTGCCAATGTGTTCCTGATGCACCTGGCCGTGGCTGACCTGGCCTGCGTGCTGGTCCTGCCCACCCGCCTCGTCTACCACTTCTCCGGGAACCACTGGCCATTTGGGGAGATCCCGTGCCGGCTCACTGGCTTCCTCTTCTACCTCAACATGTACGCCAGCATCTACTTCCTCACCTGTATCAGTGCTGACCGCTTCCTGGCCATCGTGCACCCCGTCAGGTCCATGTGGCTGCGCAGGCCCCTCTATGCCCACCTGGCCTGCGCCTTCCTCTGGGTGTTGGTGGCCGTGGCCATGGCCCCACTGCTGGTGAGCCCTCAGACCGTGCAAACCAACCAAACGGTTGTCTGCCTGCAGCTGTACCGGGAGAAGGCCTCCCAGCACGCCCTGGTGTCGCTGGCAGTGGCCTTCACCTTCCCATTTGTCACCACGGTCACCTGCTACTTGCTGATCATCCGCAGCCTGCGGCAGGGGCCGCGCGTGGAGCAGCGCCTCAAGAGCAAGGCCGTGCGGATGATCGCTGCCGTGCTCGCCATCTTCCTGGTCTGCTTTGTGCCCTACCACATCCACCGCTCCGTCTACGTGCTGCGCCTGCACGGCGGCCGGGCCTCCTGCGCCGTCCAGCGTGTGCTGGCCCTGGGCAACCGCGTCACCTCCTGCCTCGCCAGCCTCAACGGCGCCCTCGACCCCGTCATGTACTTCTTCGTGGCCGAGAAGTTCCGCGAGGGCCTGGGCAACCTGCTCTGCGGCAAGAGGTTCATGGGGCCCTCCCCCAGCCTCGAAGGGAAGACGGAGAGCTCGCTGAGCGCCAAGTCCGAGCTGTGAGGGCGGCTCGGAGGGACCACGCTGCCAGGGATGCATGGCCATCCGGACACACAAAGGATGGGTCCACCTTCTCCCCACACTGCGGTCACGGCAGGTCACCACCCCCAATGTTGAGGTCTGAACTCGGCCCTCGCCCTGGCCACGTCTGGTCCTCACCAAGGCCCGAATCCCTCAAAAGGGAGAACTGGCAGAGTGACCCAGGGGCCATGTCCCTCTGCAGTGAGCTCACTGCTGCCAGAGAGCTACGGCCGTGGTCAGGGGAGGGGCAAGGAGGCCAGGGCAACCGCTGAACAACCAAGAGACTTTCTTCTTTCCCAAGCGCAGCCTGCGAGGCTCCCCACTACACGGCCGCAAAGCTCTGCAGAAAGAGGCCCAGGAGCAGGGGCGATGGAGGAACTGGGGAGAGGGGCCTGGATATTTCCTTTGAAGGACACGGTGGTTTGAGGCCCCTTTGCCAGATGGCCCCCTGGCTTTGTTGTGGAGCTATAGACTATAAAGCTGAATGATGGATCACAAAGCATGTTTCAGACCCACAGGGCACATCGGCTCAGCGATGAGTCCATGGTGCCCGGCTCTCCACACCCACAAGCACATCTGATGCTCCCCAGAGCTTCTCTGTGGCTGCCCATCCCTCCCAAGTCCCGCTCGAGCAGATGGCATCAGTGGACAGTCATGGGGATCCGAGCCAGGCCCTGGCGTGGTAACCTGTGCCTTCCTGACCCCGACCTGGCAGGGACATCCTGACCCCAACCCCTCCGAGGGACACCTTGGCTAGCCAAGCTTTGAGCTGTTTCAATTGTAGCGTGGTGTGTAGCACCCTAGCGGGTCCTTGCTTGTACTTGTTTATATGGATCATAAACATCACCGAGCTTCCAAACTCCGTTGTGTTGGGTTGTGTTGGGTTAACACAGCCTTCCCAGAATCTCTCTTCCCTTTACCAATCTTGGGGAATGGCAAAGTGGTGGGAAGGGAGCAGGGGGGAGGGAGAATCTCTTCCCCCACCCCAACACATCCCGACACCCCCCACAGTACCTTGCAGCCGGCACCCTGCCCCCTTTCCATCACTGCAATGCTTCATTTTTCTATCCCAGGCACTTTTAGCTCCTTGAGGATTTTCCCAACAAGTACAGGGGGTAGGTGGTCTTGTGATCCTGCAACTCAGCACCCGGGCCCCCTGGGACTGTCCCTCAGCCTCACCAGGGTGCCCTTCTGCTCCCCACATCCTTGAAAACCTGGACAGGTGACCCAGGTTGGGCACTGGGGGTACCGAGGTGACAAGGCCAGCCCTGTGCCTCTCTTAGATGCAGGTGGCAGAAGGGCCCAGACAAGATGGAGCGAGTGGGGATGGAGTGGGCAGCAGGCTGACGGGGTAGCTGCTGGGGGGCAGGCAGGGAAGGGAGGGACCGAGGTCTCTGGGGAGCATGGGGAGACCACTGGAGTGGCATGCTGGGGTCAACAGAGGGAACACGCAGGGCTCCAGTTGGGCTCCAGAGACGCCCACTGGACACAGGGAGGAGGTGGCATGTGGGCGGCCAAGACGCCCGGGCAGAATCTGAGCTTGTCCAGCATACACATGTTGTTTAAAACTCCAGGACTCAGGCATGAGGGTCAGAGATGGAGCCCCAAATGACCCCCAACATTACAAGCAGGGAGGCAGGAGGAAGTGGGGGAGCGCAGGGTCCCAGAGGCTGAGAGCAGGGGGAAATGAGAGGCTGCAAGGAGAGGGGCTGAGAGGTCAGGAGAGGCCTGGACCTGCCAAAATGGAGGTCACTGGGACCCCAACCAGACTGGGGCAGGGGGAGACAGGCATGCTGAGCAGGGCTGCAGAGATGCCAGCTCCCCACAGAGGGAGGCAGGCTGGGGGTGCACTCCCAGGGCCTGCTTCTTTGGAGATGGGGGGAGAGAGCGCTCTGGAGAAGGTGTGAGGGGGTGAGCTGGGCTGGGAAAGGCACCTTCTTGGGGGCTGATGGAGCAGAGAAACTTGTAGACACCTGTGGGCTCAGTTTCCACTGCAGGGGGTGAGGACGGTGGTAGGAGAGGGCTGAGGGGAGAAAAGCAAGCCTGTTTGGAAGGTGGGAGATGCACCCAGCTAAGGGGACCCAGATCCGCGTGCCCGTGAGGCCTGTGAATTCAGAGTGGGTTCGGGCAGCCTCGAACATTCAGCTGTGTGGGTGCAGGCGGAAGGGCCAGCAAGGGGGGGGGGTGCCCGGCAGGTGTTCCCTCACAGCCCTGTCTCCCACCCACCGCCCCTCTGCTCCTGCAGGCCGCGAGCCCGCCTCACCTGCCCGCGTTCTTCACGAAGCCTAGGTCGGCCAGCTCCACATCGCAGAGCTCGCAGCGGAAGCACCCGGGGTGCCAGTTGTTGCTCATGGCCTTGATGACGCGGCCGATGATGAACTCGCCTGGGGAGGAGAAGAGTGGGTCTTCCTGGCAGGATGGCCTCGCCACCCCCCAAGTTCCCCCAACCTGGGGCTCCCTGCTCCAAGGCACGGGAACAGAGGTGCCTGCGGGTCCACAGGACCTAATGCCTTTTGTGCTCAGAGAACTGCCAGCCTCGGCCAGTCCTCAGTGTTCCCCAGGAACCTAGGACTCCGCCCACCCACTCCCATGGCTCAGCCCTTACCACAGGAACCACAGCATGGAGCAAACAGCATTTGGAAGTCATGTTTGCAGTACTTCCGGCCTTCAAACTGGAAACAGGGCCAGGAGGGAGAGAACCAACAAGTCACCCATCAGTCCCAGGGGCCACCCTGGCTGTGTCCTTGTCGGGGGCAGGGCCTGCCCTCCGGGAGGTTGGACAAGTGCCCCTTTTATGCAGCCACCCCCACTGTGAGAAGCAGGTGGGGCGGCACCCCCAGGAGGGCTTCCTGGAGGAGGTGGCACAGAGTCGAAAGACAGCAGGGGCTGGGGGATACTGGGAGGGTACGAGGCCTGGAGTCGGGCTCATTCCATGGGGCAGTAATGCAAAGGGAGAGGGGCCCCATTAGACAGCTAGGAGCTGGGAGATTGGCATGACCAGCACCCAACAGCCAAGGCTGTAGGCCAGAGACCTTGGCCGTTGCACCTGATTGCAGGTGGGGAGGGGTTTTAAGCTGGGAGAGGGGGTGAGATCAGTTTTGAACTATATGTGTCACTTGGTGCTGTTCTCCCATTGCCTTCTTGAGAACCCCAGCTATCCCACACCCAGCCCCCTAGCCACACCCTCCCGTGACCCCTCTTCCCTCATCCCATGCATTTCCTCTGCTTCAATCACCCCTGCCTCTTTGCCACTCCACAAACACCTCCTGCCCACTGTCACCCCAGGGCCTTTGCACTGGCCATGCCCGCTGCTGAATGCTCTTCCTACAGAAACACGTGGAGCTTGCCTCCTCACTGCCGGCAGGTCGGCTCTCATGTCACCTCCTCTGTAGGGTTCTGCTGGCCACCCACCCTTCCCACCCTGAGATGCCTTATTGCCAAAGCTCCATCTGACAGACAATAAGCTTGTCATGCTGCTGGGTGTCCTGAGTGGACAGACGCCCTGGGGTGGTGCCTTCTAGAGCCTACCCAGAGGGGCCTGGATGAGCAGGGGAGCTCTCTCCTTCAGGGCTGTTTCACATTTCACAGCCGAGGCAGGGGCCCCCGTAGGCACGGGAAGCTCCCGGCCTGGGTGGCTACTCTCTCCAGCCCGAGCCCACTCACCTCGTAGAAGAGGCCCTCGGGGAACTGCCGGAAGCACTGGGCACACACGAAGCAGTGCTCATGGTACAGCTCCCCGTTGCTGTTAACGATCCTCTCAGCGGGGGCAAAGCGGGCCTGGCAGCGCTGGCACACGGCATTGGCCAAGGCGTTGGACATGTTGCTGGACGGGGGGGCAAAGGAAGAAGGGAAGGTCAGGCAGGGCTGAGGGGTGGGCAGAGGCCCTGTCCTTGAGCATCGGGGTGTCCTGTACAGGGAGGGGAAAACCAAGCATTCATGTTGTCCCCTGCTGGGGGCTCATCCTCTGCCTGCGGTTGGGGCCAGGCCACAGCTGCTCCCCATGTCCCCACTGCCATTGTGTGCCATGGATTTGCCAAGTGCCCAGACCAGGGTGGCGGCACGTGCTCCCCAACATCAATCGGTCTGGACAGCTGGCTGAGGCTGAAGCCCATATCAGGCCCCCAAGTCCCCAGTCTACCCACCACGCCCCACGACACCCCCCACCCCCGGCACACTCTTGGAGGTCAGACCTGGGCAGGGACAAGGGCAAGGGCACGTCCCCCGGCCAGAGCCACCAGGCTTGGTCGGGAAGCTCACGTCCAGTGAGGCTCACCTCGCCAGGCCCAGGCTCCCCGCTGCAGAAGGGGGACCCTAACCACAAACATCTCACCAGCATGTGAGTAGGTGGGTGGCAGGAGGCATGTAAAACCCCTGGCTGGAGCCCCGCACAAATGATTGTCCCCGGCTGCCCACCCGGGGCCTGGGATCTGCCCCTTACTTGGGGGACCAAAGGGTCCCTCAGTGGTTAGCAACACCCTGTGCCTGGGGCACATTTAATCCACGAGGCACCTCTGGAGGTAGTACTGTCAGTGCTGTTTTCCACATGGCCTGAAGCTCAGAGAGGGTGAGTAACTTGCTTAAACTCACAATGTCCATCTTTGAACCCAGATAGGGCAGGAATTCTTCCCTCTGCTCAGGGAGTTAGCTGCAAGCCCCCTGTCCCCCAAAAGCCTGCACCCCACCCCCCCTCCATGGAGAAGGTGAGAGTATGAATCCTTGGGGGAGGGCAGGGGTGGAGAGCAAATCTCTCATCGCTGCTGGGCAATGGCCTGCCCCCAGGGTCAGCAGTGGGCTTCCTTCTGGGAGGAGGGGGCCCGAGATGCGGGTGAAACGTCCACCCACCCTGACCCAGCCTCCACCCACTGCCGCCCAGGGGCCCCGAGATGCGGCTGGGAGCTGCTGTGTGGGGCTCCAAACTTTGGTTAGGAGGTGCCCCAGACTCCCCGACTTTGCAGACCTCCAAGTCCCTGAGGTCCACGCCTTTGGCTAGAAAGGGTGGCAAGCAGGTTTCGTCTCAAGGGTCACCTGGATGGCGGTGATGGCTGCGTGGGAGACTGGGCAGAGAGGGAGTCTCAGGCTGAGTGAGGAGTGACGCCATTGATGGATCACTTCTGCCGTGGGTGCGGGAGGCGGGGACGGCATGACATGGGCAGGCATCTGCCCTCTGTGAGTTACTGCCTTCGCGGCTCTCCTTCTAGCCTGTTCTCTCCCGAGCAGCCTCAGAATCACAAGAGGAAGGGCCAGGCAGTGACCCGCATTCTTGAGCCAGGGCAGGTCTTGTATGGAGAGGGTATCCATTAAAGAGAGTAAGAGGAGCCCATGGGGGCTTGATGGAGAGGGCACTGCCGCTCAGGGTCCTGGTGTGGGCTGTGGGCTGTGGGAGTTTTCTTCCCTGCTCACTGGACCCCGTGGCAGGGGCAGGGTCGGAAGGCGACTAAGCGAGCCTAGCCTGGTGCCCGAGGCGCAGCCTTAGGTGTGCTGGGGAACCCAAGCCAACTGCTGCATCCGCACCTACGTACGTAAGAGCCTCAAAGGAGGCGGGGGCCCTGTTGGTGGCAGCAGGACTTGGGGAGGACCGGAGACGAAAGGAAAGCTCAGCTAGCCCAGCAGCCCCTCTGGTCCTGCAAGGCAGTGTAAAATAAAATCAAATGGCAAGGGAGCAGATGTAGTTCAGTAGTTGAGCACCTGCTTCCCATGTACGAGGTCCTGGGTTCAATCCCTAATATCTGAAAAAAAAAAAAAAAAAAAAAAAATCAAACGGCCCCCTGCCTCGGGAGTTGCCAGGAGCGACCCCTTTCTGAGATAGGTTAGAAGACCTAGGACGGGACTTCCCTGAAAGCAGAGCGTTTCACTGTAAAGTTACAGCTTAGAATCCTTTAGCTATAAGCCTGTCCCAGTGGGGACAGCCTATTAAAAGCTGTCAAGCGTACTATACTAACCAAGGAAGATCTGCTCCCACTTTGTAAGACCCTTTTATGTAATGAGGAACTTAAATATTAACTAATCATCATTGACATCCCACTTGAAAAGCCCCTAACTGCTTTTATAAGCTGCTGTTACCCACTGGCCATCCTGAGGTGTTCACTCCAATTTCCTTGGTTCGAGAGCAACCTACTCTCTTTCAATAAAGTCTCATTCAATAAACCTGCAGCCGGGGAGCAGCTGTGGCTCAAGTGGTTGAGCGCCTGCTTCCCACATGGGAGGTCCCTGGTTCTGTTCCCTGGTGCCTCCTAAAAACAAACAAGCAAACAAATGAAAAAAATCAACTCAGGGGAGCCCATGCAGCTCAGTGGTTGAGTGCCAGCTTCCCACATATGATTTACAGGGTTCAATCCCCAATCCCAGTATCTAAAATAAAAAATAAAAAACCCTGCAGCTAGAGGGCGATCTAGGGACTGTATAACAGTGATTTCAGTGATAGAAAAGGATCATGGTGGGAGGCAGCTGTGGCTCAATCAGTGGGGCTCCCGTTTGCCATATGGGGGGCCCCGGGTTCGGTTCCCGGGGCCTCCTGGTGGGGGCGGGCCCGCAGCAGGGGGGGGATAAATGAATAAATAAAATCTTTTTTTTTTTTTTTTAAAAAAAAGGATCATGGTTAATACAAATACAAGAACGTCTCTCTATTACAAGGTGTTAAGAATATAGTGATACATGGGAAAAATACAACTAATATGACTTGTAGACTATAGATCAGTAATATTGTAGTATTTTTGTAGCAAAGGCAAGGAAGGTACTATATCAATGGTAAAGGTTAAAAAAAAGAATTTGGGATTTAGTTTCATGAGATGTGAATATGATCAAGCTTTTTTTTTCATTTCTTCATTAACAAGGAGACTTTGGTCATGTCATTGAACCAATCTGTGCTCATTTGTTCATCTTTCAGAACACTGGAGAAACAACTGGGTTTTGTTTTTAGGATTAGATAAGAAATGTGCCTGGACAGGATTTTTTAAAGTAACGCTTCCATCATTTGTTAAGCGCCTTTTGTCTGTTATTTTATTTTTGAAGTTGAAATAAAGTTATAAAATAAATAAATAAGCCTGCAGTTTCTATTATATGGAAGCCTTTGTGTTTTTATGGGTTTTGTTTGTTTTTTTCAGGGTGGGCTGCAGGCCACTGCGTCAGAGAGCTGTGCTCCCTCTAGCACCATCGAAGGCTGGGCTGGGCCTCATCAGCACAGGCGTTGTTTCCTTCCAGGAGACACTGAGCCAGGCTGCCCTTTTCCTTCCAAAGCAGCCACCCGAAGTGGCAGGGAGGGAAGCCCCACCCTGCCCCACCCTGCCCCAACCTTGAACGAGAACTTGGAGGGTCTTGGAGAGGCTGGAAATCAACAGGAAATCCTGTGACTCTGGGACTCAGAGAAGGACGCCCAAAACAGGATTCCAGTGCAGCCCCAGCCTTTGCGAGTGTCCTGAAGCCCTGCTCTCGGGCTCTGGGCCAAGTAAGCACACAGCACAGCGGCGCCTATGTTTGCCCCTCTACATCCTGTCCTCGAGCCCGCCCCAACAGGCACCTCGCCCCCCAGCTTCTGGTCAGCGAACCCCCCACCCCGCCCTCTATGGAAGCCGCAGCCCCTTGGTGGCCCGCCCGGCAGCCACTGCCCTCTCCCAGGGTGTTTCAAGTTAGAGCCTCCTGCTGTTGACAACCTCACCCTCCACCGTCCGCCCCTGCCTCCTCCGTGGGGCTGTACATAGCAGCAGTGAGAGGCACTGTGGCTGACCCCACCTCAAGCCCGCTTAGGAAAACCAGAGGGAGTGCAGGGAACTAACCCCAACCCACTGGCCAAAGACATAGAGGGATGGACAAATGTCATGCAAGACCCAGGCGACGAGCCACTGCTCCATCACAGGGGAAAATGCCAGCTGTCCCGCAGGGAAGGAAGGAAGGCCGCGTAGCAATGCAGAGCCCAGCAGGGCTCTAGGCTCACGCCGTCCAGGGTTCTAACCCTGAGACTTCCAGCTACTGGCCCAAGACCTGGGAGATGTTCACAGCCTCCGAGAGCCGGAGGGAAGGATGAAGCCATGGGCGTGACGAGCCTAGAGCTCAGGGCCAGGCAGGGTCTGTGCTGCTCAATAGGACCGTTGTTTTCTGGGGAATGGGTGGGAGATGGGGACATACCAAGCCCTCCATCACACATTCCAGCCAAGAACCGGGAACGCAGTGTCTTCTTGGTTTTCTCCAGAGGGCACAAACCCACCCCCAACCCCAGCCCTAGCTGGACAGTACATAGCACCCGGCCATCCTGTTCCCCTTCCCCAACCCTCTCTAGCACCCCAAAACACACCCAGACTTGACAGCCAACACAAGCCCATTTTGGCATGAGGTGTCACACCTTGACAACTATACATAGCTGGGGGGCAGAGGCCTCTCTGCCAGGGCCTATGAGGGGCCCCACTGGTTCCAGATGAAACTGAAGCACAGAGAGGGTCAGTAACCTGCTAAGGGTCACACAGGACTGGACTTTGCTCTGTCCTGCCCCATCCACTGCTGGTGGTACCACACAGCAAGGCCATGCCAGACTTCCTCTGTCCCAGCCCTCCCACCCTGGCCTAGGGAGACAGTTCTGAGGGCCTGGAGACAGGCAGGGGCTGGCCACAGGGCCGCACGCACACAAGGCCAGGACGGCGTTAGAGCCCACGGCCACCCAGGCGAGAATCGATCCAACAGCACGAGCCGGGCACACCCGGAGGCAAGCCTGGCCTCGGTGCTCAGAGAACTTCTCTAAGCCTCAGAGTCCTCATCTGTTACCAGGCATTGATGGGAAGGCTAACAGAGGTAGGATTTGGGCTATGCTCCGCACGTGCGTTTACATCATCAGAGACATTCTGAATCCATCTGAGACCGCCTGCACAGGCAGAGCCTCTTCTGAAGGCCTGGTTACACTTCTTTGCTCCGGCAGCTCTGCTGATTGCTAATCAGGTACACTTTAAACATGGCACACTGATAACAGGAAACTGAGGAACTGACAGAAAAAGAAATGCGAGTGGCTTATAAATGTATGGAACATTCCAGAATGTTCTAAGGGTCCAGAACGTTCCTGAAACCTGGTTTCCTTTCTTAGGCCTGCATGTGCTCCTTGAATGTCTTCTGTGCTCTTGTGTTGCTTCCCTTCTGTTGGAAGCCCCCCACCCCGCTCCTGGCCTGGCCTGAGGCCCCACAGGGCCCCAGTCGCTGGCTGCCCCCCAGACTGACTCCCCTCGCCCTGGCGCCTCAGCTCCTGCTCACCCACAGCAGACGAGGGAGGCTCAGGTGCTCCTGGGCCTCCCCAGCCTCAGGTGCCCCACCTGGGCAATGGGCTCATCCCGGTGCAGGCCTGGGTGGCTCTGCAGGCGGCTGCCCCACTGCCCGCCTGAGTATCCTCCCATTCTCTCCACTCTCAACCCGGCATCTTGGCGGGTCCAGGCCTCTAACTCCCCCTCTGGAAGCATGCGCTGACCACAGGCCCACCAGTGAGCTGGGAGCCCTCGGGGCATGCCTGGTAGTGTATATTCACCATGAAGATCTCCCACCACCCCAGTCTCCCCATCCGCCTATCAGTGGGGCTCAGTCTCCTTGCCTGGCTCTCATCGCCCTCCTCCCCACCTCAGAGTCCTTGTCCCTCTCCCCCTGTCACTTCCATTCCCCCAGTCCTCAGCACTCCTCCCCTCCCCCAACCTTCTACCCAGACTGCCCCCCGCAGCACGGCAAACTCAGCATGTCCGGGAGCCTCCTTCCCAGCCCCCGACTCACTCCATCCCACCAGGTGCCCGTGCTGGGTGGACCTCTCCCCAGCCCAGACAGAGTAACCTCTGGGCTGCCTGGGGGGATCCTCCCACTGACCCCCCTCACTCCCCACAACGCCAGGTGGGTTCATCTTTGAGACGCCTGATCCACGCACAGCCCGCAGGCCCCTCCCCAACCCTGTAGGGGGCGCTCATCCGTGCCCACACCGGCAGTTCTACACCAGAGGAGCCAGTGGGGGCTTGGGAGTCGGTCTAACCCTGGTTCAAATCCCAGCTCATTGATCCACTGGCAGTAACAAGCCTCCCGTCTGAGAGGCTGTTGAGGGACGGGGGAGGGGAGAGGGGGGCGGTCCCCGGGGTAACTTATCTCCAAAGCCCGCTCTCCTACGCCCTGCCCGAGCAGGTTGAGGGCGGATAATATACGCCGCACCCCCGGCCCGCCCCGACGACACGAAATCGAGACAAGCAGCCCCCTGCCGCCGCCGTCGCTGCGGGTCCTGCCCGCGTCCTAGGCTGTCCGGGGGGGGGGGGCTCCCCGCGCTCGGAGGCCGCAGGCGCGGCGCCGTCGGAAGGGCCGGGGTTCCCGAGGAAAGGCCCGGAGCGGTTGCTTTCCGGCCATTGTCCCCTGCCCGGCTCCTCGGCCACCTACCCGGGGTCGTCGGCGGGGGGCAGTGCGCTCTGCCGGTCCTGGCGCCGCCGGTACAGCCCCGACGCGGTGAGCGCGCGGAGCCGGGTGGCCATGGCGCGGGGAGGGGGTCTCCTCCTCGTCCTCGTCCACCTTCTGGGCGGTCGTCTGTCCCTCTTGGGGCCGGGGGGGTGCTGGTCGGGGAGCCCGAGCGCTCCCACCAGCCTCTCGCGGCAACCTCGGCCCAGACACCGGACAGGCGGCCGGCTCCCCCCCCCCTCTCTGGACAGGAGCTCACGTTGCACACTCAGGTCTCCAAAGGGGCAGCGGAGTCAACTCCAGATAGAAAGGATATTGTTCGCGGCGCCGCGGGGGCAGGCCAGAGAAAGCTGAGGCTGGCAGGGTTGTGTTCGGGCCGGGGAGGCGGACTCCGCCTCAGCGGGTCCCACGCAGCCCCCAAAAGTGAGGGTCAGAAGTAATAGTCCTAGAGACCGCAAGATTCCCAGTAGTTCTCAGGCTGCCACGCCTGCGGGGGTGGGGGTGGGGGGGTGCCCAAGATAAGGAGGGCAGGAGGGGACTGAGCCAGCTTAGGGAGCCTGGAAACAGTTAAGAAGTTGAGGAAGGAGCCCCAACCTTGTCCACAGCCTGCCTGCCCCCTTCCCAGAGAGCCTGTCAGGGGCACCGGCCACCTAAGGAGACCCAGACAGCTCGCAGGCCCCTAGGATCTGGCCAAAGCACCCCTAAAGAGGTCTGCACTGCCAAATCTGAAAGAAAAGGTCAACCCCCAGATTGCCAGGGAGAGCAGAAGCAGCGGGATCCAATAAAAGACCACAGAGCAGGCACCATTTTCCAGGCATCTTTACCTAAAAAGACTGGCTAGGTTACTCGTGACCCAAAGTCAGAGTCTGAACCATGGCCATTGCTGGTCAATCAGCCACCGTGGTCAGCAATAGATGGCCAGAGCACTCACTGGTTCCATGGCCCTGCAGCTCCTTCCCAGGAAGGTCAGAAAGCAGGAGCCCTGTCTTCCTCTCCCTTCCAAAATAGACAGTAGCTGTTTGAAATGCTCATTCCGGACAGCAGGGGTGAGAGGAAACCTTGGGGGTGGGGGACATTCTTTGGACACTCACATGCGGGACCCACTCACCCAGAAATACACATCACCCAGCAAATGCAAACACGGGGAGGTATTCATTAGCCACCCTGGCGGCCAGCCTCAAAACAGAGAACTAGAAACCTTGGGAGCAATACTGTTTGTAAATGCCACTCAAAGCACTAATGGATACGGCAAATATTTTTTTTAAAGATGGCCTCAGGGGCTAAAGGGCATAGAGAGGGGAAATGAAACAAGTATCCAGGACACATCCCACTCTCTGAGGTGCTCAACTGAATGCTCAAGAAAGCTGCTGTAGAAAGTTTTGTGGCAGCAGCTCCAAGCCAGTGCCGAGGGTCCTAGCCCCGTCCTGCCACTCCCGTAGGAAATCCTGGGCTTGAGAACCTAGAAGCCTCCCCCTAAGCCACAGTTTCATCTAAAGGAGGGCACACTGAGAACTCCTGAGGTTGTACAGAGACCTAAGAAGCCACAAGGGTTTTATATGACATCATTTGTAAATGCACCTTAATTCCAAGGCTACCAAGCCCTAATCAACTCAACTAGTATTTACTGAACAAGGGACCAAAAGAAACGAGATAGAGAAAGCCTTAGAGTTTGAATGAGCCCAAATGTCTTCACGGCCTTGGCCCCTTTTCTACAGCGTGTCTTGTTGGAGGGGTGGGGGTGGGGACCACGCTGGGTCAAAGGACACAATTGAAAAAACACATAGTAGAGAGATCAGTGAACGTCCAAAAGTTCACCCCTCCAGAAAAGCAATGAAACAGCTGGCAAAAAAAATTTGCCAGAATCAACTTTTTCAGAACCCTGGAAATTAACCAAAGGCTGGTAGCAGCCTGGCAAGTATTTCGTAAAGAAAAATGGCTGACTCTCAACAAAAACAGCAAATTTTATGGCGTTTTAACTTACCCCTCTCCACAGCTCTGTGGCAGCCTTGGGAAATAATAGCTTGCATTCCAAGTGCTGGCACTGGAGGAAGCAGAATGAAGCTGAAGCTATTTCAAAGTCTTATTTCCAAAAAAAAAAGACTCATTATTTGATCCCCTGGTGGTTCTCTGGAAGCCACTGCTCCAAAACCATATCTTTTTACAATCTATCCAAAGTGTATAATCAATGGCTTTTGGTATAATCACAATGTTGTACATTCATCACCACAAAAAAAATTTAGAACAATTTCATTACTCCAAAAAGAAAAACTCCACACCCCTTAGCAGTCTCAATCCCTCTGTCCTTCTCCAGCCCTACATAACCACTAATCTAATTTCATCTTTATAAATTGATTTATATTTACATTTTATATAAATGGTATCATACAATATGTAGTACTTTGTGTCTGGTTTCTTTCATTTAGCATATGTGGGTTTTGGTTTTTTTTTCTGTCTGATATTAACATTTTGTAACATTAATATACATTTGTTCAGTTTCAAAGAAAAAGTCATATATGCAATATTACCCATATTCAAATTTCACATGAGGTTTAACTATGCTGAACAGTCCCATATTACATTTTTTCTAGTAATATACATGATCTTAGACTTTCCCTTTTAACCACTGTCATACCCGTATGACATTATGACATGTCATACTCGCATAGCTAGTTACAAACATTCTGTTGTGCTTTCACCTTTTCTATTTATTTACAAAGATTAACACACATCTTTTTTTTTAAATCAATTCTATACAAGTTAACCCTCAGCTTTCCATTCTCTCACCATTCTGATGACCCATATTGAAGTTATTAACTCCCTTAGTTTACACAATATATTTAGTTCATAATAGCACAATTATACAGTATTTGTCCTCATGTGTCTGGCTTGCTTCACTCAACATAATGTCCTCCAGGTTCATCCATGTCATATGCTTCACGACTTCATTTCTTCTTACAGCTGCATAATGTTCCATCATGTGTATACACCACAGTTTGTTTATCCATTCATCATTGTTGTTCATATAGGTTGTTTCCAAATTTTGGCAACCAATGAGTAATGCCACTATGAACATCAGTGTGCAAATGTCTGTTTATGTCACTGCTTTCAGGTCTTCTGAATATAAACCTAGTAATGGTATGGCAGGGTCTCTTGGCAAGCCTATATTCAACTTCCTTAGGAACTGCCAAACAGTCCTCCACAGTGGCTGTACCATTCTACATGCCCACCAACAGTGAATATGCGTTTCTCTCTCTCCACATCCTCTCCAACACTTGTAGTTCTATGTCTTTTTAATAGTGGCCATTCTGATAGGTGTGAAATGATGTCTCACTGTAGCTTTGATTTGTATTTCCCTAATTGCTAGTGATGTTGAGCTTTTTTTTTTTTCATGTGTTTTTTACTATTTGCATTTCTTCCTTGGACAAATGTCTATTCAGGCCTTTTGCCCATTTTTAAAAAAAGATTTATTATTTATTTATTTGTTTCTCCCCACCCCCTCGTTGTTTGCAATTGCTGTGTTTGCTTGTTGTGTGCTGGTCTTCTTTTCAGGAGGCACTGGGAACCAAACCCAGGACCTCCAATGTGGGAGGGAGGCATCTCCACTCCCTCCTTTGTTGTATCTCTCATTATGTTTTCCTCGTGTCTCTTGTTGTGTCATCTTGTTGCACCAGCTCGCTGTGCCAGCCCGTCACATCAGCTTGCTGTCTTGCTAGTCTTCTTTAGGAGGCACTGGGAACTGAACCTGGGACCTCTCATGTGGTAGCCAGGAGCTCAGTTGGTTGAGCCACATCCACTTCCCTTGCCCATTTTTTAATCAGGTCATTTGTCTTTTTAGTGTTGAGTTTTATGATCTCTTTATATATCATGAATATTAAACCCTTATCAAATATGTCATATCCAAATATTTTCTCTCATTGAGTTGGCTGCTTTTTAACCCTTTTGACGAAGTCCTGGGAGGTGCAAAAGTGTTTTGCACTTTTTGGAGGAAGTCCCATTTTTTTTAATTTTTATTTTGTACATTTAATAATTGAAAATATAAACAATTAAAAACTAAAAAGTAAACACAGATGAATAAATATATACATTTCTCAATTAAATGTAATGGATACATATAATTTTTTTTTTTTTTTTGGTGAATGGAGGAAGTCCCATTTATCTATTTTTTCTTTTGCTGTTCATGCTTTAGGTGTAAGGTCCAAGAACCATCACCTACCACAAGATCTTAAAGATGTTTCCCTACATTTTCTTCTAGTAGCTTTATGGTTCTGGCTTTTATATTTAGGACTTTGATCAATTTTGAGTTGATTCTTGTGTATGGAGTGAGATAGGGGTCCTCCTTCATTCTTTTTGTTATGGATATCCAGTTCTCCCAGTCCCATTTGTTGAAGAGACTGTTTGTCCCGTAAACATGGAGTTGATAAGTTTGTCAAAAACTAATTGGTCATAGAGGTGAGGGTTTATTTCTGGATTCTCAATTCTATTCCACTGATCAGTGTGTCTATATTTAAGATAATACCATGCTGTTTTGACAACTGTGGCTTTGTAATATGTTTCAAGTTCAGGTAGTAAAATTCCTCCCATGTCACTCTTCTTTTTTAAAATGTTTTTGGCTATTTGGGTGCACTTTCCTTTCCAAATGAATTTGGTAATTGCCTTTTCAATTTCTATAAAGTAAGGTGTTTGAATTTTGATTAGTTCTGCATTTATTATAAATCAGTTTGGGTATGATTGACATCTTCACAATATTTAGTCTTCCAATCCATGAACATGAACTGCCTTTCCATTTGTTTGTCCTCTTTGATTTCTTTTAGCATTCTTTTATAGTTTTCTGAATATAGGTCCTATACTTCTTTGGTTAAATTGGTTCCTAGATATTTAAATCTTTTTGTTGTTATTGTAAATGGATTTTCCTCCTGATTTCCTCCTCAGATTATTCAATATTAGTGTACAGAAGCATTATTAATTTTTGCATGTTGATCTTGTATCCTGCCAGTTTGCTGAACTCATTTATTAGTTCAAGTAGTTTTGTAGTAGAAATTTCAGAATTTTCTAAATATAGGATCATGTGATCTGCAAATAGTGAGAGTTTGAGAGTTTTACTTCCTCTTTTCCTATTTGGATATCTTTCTCTCTCTCTTTTTTTTTTTTTTTTTTTTTCCTTGTCTAATTGCTCTAGCTAGAACTTCTAGCACAATATTGAATAACAGTGGTGACAGTGGGCATCCTTGTCTTGTTTCTGATCATAGTGGGAAGTTTTCCACCTTTCTCCATTGAGTACAATGATGCTTGTGGGTTTTTCATATATCCCCTTTATTATATTGTTGAATTTTCCTTCTATTCCTATCTTTTGAAGTATTTCTAACAAGAAAGGATGCTAGATTTTGTTGAATGCCTTTTCTGCATCGGTCAAGATGATCATGTGGTTTGTTTCCTTCAATTTGTTTATGTGATGTATTACATTAGTTGATTTTCTTATGTTGAACCACCCTTGCATACCAGGAATAAACCCCACTTGATTGTGATGTATAAATCTTTTGATATGCTGTTGTATTCTATTTGCATCTATGTTCACTAGAGAGAATGGTTTGTAATTGTCTTTTTTTTTTTTTTTTTTGGTAGTATCTCTATCTGGCTTTGGTATTAAGGTGATGTTGGCTTTATAAAATGTGTTGGGTAATGTTCCCTCCTCTTCAATTTTTTGGAAGAATTTAAACAAGATCAGTGTTAATTCTTCTTGAAATCCTTGATAGAACTGACCTGTGAAGCCATCTGGTCCTGGATTTTTCTTTGTTGGGAGGGTTTTGATGCCTGAGTCAATATCTTTAAATGTGATTGGTTTGTTATATTCTTGTGTTTCTCATAGCATCAGTGTAGGTTGTTTGTGCAATTCTAGGAATTTGTCCATTTCATCTAGGTTTTCTAGTTTGTCGGCATACAGTTTCTCATAATATCTTCTTATGATCCTTTTTATTTCTGTGGGGTCAGTTGTAACTTCCCCACTTTCATTTCTGATTTTATTTGCATCTTCTCTCTTTTTTTCTTTTTTAGTCTAGCTAAGGGTTTGTCCATTTTATTGATCTTCTCAAAGAAACAGCTTTCGGTTTTGTTGATTTTCTCTATTGTTTTTCGTTCTCAATTTCATTTATTTTTGCTCTAATATTTATTATTTCTTTCCTTCTGCTTGCTTTGGGAATGCTTTGCTGTCCTTTTTCATTTTTCTCCAGTTGCTAGTTAGATCTTTGATTTTAGCTCTTTCTTCTTCTTCTTCTTTTTTTTTTTTTTTTTATTTTACCGGGAGGTCCTGGGGATCGAACCCAGGTCCCTCCATATGGGAGACAGACACCCAACCAGTTGAGCCATATCCGCCCCCCTCTTTTTTTAATATATGTGATTTTGGCTATAAATTTCCCTCTCAGCACTGTATCCTATAAATTTTGATAAGTTGTATTTTCATTTTCATGTCTCAATATATTTACATATTTCACTTGCAATTTCTTCTTTGATCCACTGATTGTTTAGGAATGTGTTGTTCAGCCTCCACACATTGTGAATTTTCTCCTTTCCCATCTATTATTGATTTCCAGTTCTTTCCATTATGATCTGAGAAGGTGCTTTGTATATCAATCTTTTTATATTTATTGAGACCTGTCTTGTGATCCAACATGTGGTCTATCCTGGAGAAAGATCTATAGGCACTTGAGAAGAATGTATAACCCACTGAGTTTGGATGCAGTGTTCTGTATATGTCTGTTAGGTCTAGCTCATTTATCATATTTTCAAGTTCTCTGTTTCCTTGTTGATCTTCTATCTAGTTGTTCAATCTAATGACGTGAGTGGTGTGTTGAAGTCTCCAACGATTATTGTAAAGATGTTTATGTCACCCTTCAGTTTTGCTAGCATTTGCCTCATGTATTTTGGGGCATCCTGGTTAGATGCATAGCTATTTACAACTGTTATTTCTTCTTGGTGGATTGTCCCTTTTATTAATATATTATGGCCTTCGGTAGCTCTTATAGCTTTTTTGCATTTAAAGTCTGTTTTGTCCAATATTAGTATAGCTACCCTGTTCTTTTTTGCTTACTGTTTGAATGGAGTATCTTTTTCCAACCTTTCACTTTAAGGCGATCTGTATCCCTGGGTCTAAAGAGAGTCTCTTTTAGGCAGCATATAGATGTTTTTTTTTTGTTTTTTAAATCCATTCTTTCAGCCTTTATTTTTTTTTAAGTGTTTTATTTTTATTTTTTAGATTTATTTTATTCATTTACGCACCCCCCCCCCCATTTTTTGCACTCACTGTCTGCTGTCTGCTCTCTGTGTCTGCTCATCTTCTCTTTAGGAGGCACCAGGAACCAAACCTGGGACATCCCACATGGGGGAGAGGCACTCAATTGCTTGACTCACCTCAGCTCCCTACTTTGTTGTGTCTCTCATTGTCTTTCCTCTTTGTGTCTCTTTGTTTCATCATCTTGTTGCATCAGCTCACTGTGCCTGCCCATTACGCCAGCTCACCTTCTCCAGGAGGCCCCAGGAACCAAACTCAGGACCTCCCATGTGGTAGGCAGGAGCTCAATAGCTTGAGCCAATCCACTTCCCCAGCCTCTATCTTTTGATTGGGGAGTTTAATCCATTCACATTCAATATTATTACTGTAAATGCATTATTTACTTCCACCATTTTATTCTTTAGATTTCGTATGTCATATCTTATTTTCATCTGTCTTTCTAGTCTTTTGGTTTTCCTTTCTGCTATTCCTGCCTTCTACACTCTCCTCCAAGCCTCTCTCTCTTGCCTTTTTCTTTTGGGCTGTAGGTTCCCTTTGATATTTCCTGCAAAGGTAGATTCATTTTTATAAATTCTCTTAGTTCCTGTTTGTGAATATTTTAAACTCACTTTCATACTTGAAAGACAGTTTTGCTGGATAAAGAATTTTTGGCTTTCAAGTCTTCTCTTTCAGTATCCTATTGTATCACACCACTGTCTTCTTGCTTCCATGGCTTCTGATGAGAAATCTGCACTAAGTCCTACTGGGCGTCCCTTGTATGTGATGGTTTGCTTCTCCCTTGCTGCTGTCAGAATATTCTCTTTATCTTTGATGTTTGACATTCTCAGTAGGATATGTTTTGGAGTGGGCCTCTTTGGATTTATTCTGATTGTGGTATGTTGCATTTTTGGGACATGTAAATTCATTTCTTTCATGAGAGTTGGAAAATTTTCAGCCATTAGTTCCTCAAATACTCTTTCTTTCCCTTTTCCCTTCTCTTCTCCCTCTGGTATTCCCATGACAAGAATGTTGTTGTGTTTTGTGTTATCATTCAACTCCCTGAGCCCATGCTCAATTTTTTCCATTCTTTTCTCTCTCTGTTCTTCTCTCTTCAAGTTCAGCTGTTCCATCTTCTTTTTCACTTATTCTTTCTTCTATCATTTCAAGTCTGCTCTTGCATGCCTGTAATGTTTTTTATCTGCCCTGTCATGTTTTTCATTCCTATAGCAGTTTGATATTGTTTGTGAATTCCAAAGATAAATATTAGATTGTGTATGTAAACTGGTCTGTTCCTCTGGGTGTATTAGATTGCATTCAATTCAGAGGTTTCACTTTTACTTGATTACATTATGATTAGGGCTTTGATTTGGCCATGTCAGTAGGACTCTGAGAAAACAACATGGCAGAGGAGAGAGTTTCAGTTTTGATGCTGGAGCCCCGGGAAGTAAATACACAGAGAAAGAGAACACAGAAGCAGATACACAGGAAGAGAGAGTGCTCCATAGAAACAGCTCTGGGAAGAGAGATGAGTCCAATAGTCTACTGCTGACCTTGTGAAGAGAACTGAGCAGCTGAGCCCAGAAAGAAATGAGCCCTGGGGAGAGAGACAAGCCTTATACCAGTTTACAGCTGAGAGTGGAAGAAGCTGGGAATACAGAGCCTTAAGGGGAACCCTCAAAGACATCACCCACCATCTTGCCCAACACGTGGCCAGTGACTCTGGGTAAGAAAGTATGGTACCTTGAGTTGGACCTTATGTACCTTGAGTTGGACTCTTTTGGGCCTTGTGGCTGTTAGCTTTTACCCCAAATAAATACCTTTTATAAAAGCTAAGAGATTTCTGATACTTTGCATCAGCACCCCTTTGGCTAACTAATACAATTCCCATGAGCTCTGTTACATTTTAATTCTGGTTTTCATATTCTTCTTTGTGCTCACTTAATGTCTTCTTGATGTTGTTTATCTCTTTAGCCATGTTGCCTTTCAACCGATTAATTTGATTTTGGAAATATGCATGAATCTCATTGATTAGATGTCTCAAATCCTGGGTCTCATCTGGGGCTTTGATATATTCCTTTGCTTGGGCCATTTCTTCCATTTTCTTAGAATGGCTTGTAATTTTTTTGCTGATGTCTAGACATCTGATTATGATGGTGAGTTTACTAAGATGCTTGATTTCTCTCTTTCATAGGAATTTGGTGGCAGGAAGCTGTGTATTACTGCTGTTCTTTGATTCTTGGTTAACCTGGTCTGGGTCTTTAAGATGCTCAAATCTGGGTCCTGGACCCTGTAATAGGTTGTAGACCTACTTCCAAGGGCTTTGGGAAGTAAGGTTGTAAAGGCCAGAAAAAGCCTCTCTTAATTAGTTACTTATTTCCTCATGTGCACTTCCTTGGTCTGCCAGCAGATAGCACACTTCGGCAGCCCTCAGTTCAATGTCTGGTTGGCCTGTGTTCCCGGCAACACAGACCGGATCAATGTGATAGAAGATCCTGCCTGGAGGCTAAAAGCCTCATAATTCAAACTTTCTCAGGTTGTTTTCCAAACTTTGCTGGCAGCTCCCTCTTTTCCTGAGTAGGAAATAATTCTACTCCGTTTTGCATTCACAACAACCAGTCCCGATCAGTAGGGAGAGTGTTTGAGAGTGTTGGCTCTCTTTAGACCCTTGCTGGCTCCCAAGGCAAACAATGGTGTGGCCCCACCCAGCCTAGAAGGGCTCATGGGACATGGCTGACCAAATCTATGGGTCAAACGCTGAATCAGCCTTAGGCTGTGTTCCTCTTTCTCCTGTTCCCTGGGGACCCCCTCAGTCTGTAGCAGCCAGCCCCAAGACCTGAGAATTCAAAATGTCTATAGGGTGGGGGAAGGTGCCGGCAGCTCTAGCTGCAGCTTTAACTCACAGTTTTGCCGTTGCAATTCTTTTCCTTTGTCCCTCTATCTTCTGGGCAGTTTCCAGCCTTCCCCTGGTGTCCTAAACCCTAGAAGATTTTTTTCCAGGGCATTTCTGCCTGACCTCTAGCTATTTTTCCGGGAGAGGAGAAAGTCCTGCGTCTTTCTAGTCCGCCGTCTTCCCGGAAGTAAAACAAACCTCCCAAAGCCATATCTTTATTTGACCTCCTGTGAACTTGCTCCCAAGGAGTGACTGCCAAATGTTTTAACATCCCTGCTACCTGAAGGGATGGATAACAGTTAAAGCAAAAAAATAGAATAACCAAAAAGCTTAAAAGGAAAAGGTGGGAGGGGGGCTCCCTGATCAAGGTGGCAGAGTGAGATGCTTCAGGGTTCCATCCCCCTACAGAAGCTTTGAACAACCAGCAAGAACCAGCAAAAATATTTTTGTTAAAGCTCCATATAATAGTTAAAAGATTTCAATAACAAGGCAAGCACCAAATCAAGAAAAAGGTTACTTAAAAGCAGTAGGGGGAAGCGTCTGTGGCTCAATCAGTAGGGCTCCCGTTTACCATATGGGAGGCCCCGGGTTCGGTTCCCGGGGCCTCCTGGTGAAGGCAAGCCTGCCCGCACGGCATGGTTAGCTGACCCAGCGAGCACAAGTAGCAAGGGGGGGATAAATGAATAAATAAATAAAATCTTAAAAAAATAATAATAAAATAAATAAATAAGTAAATAAAAGCAGTAGGATCTCATGGTGCTCTGGCTGGCCCCTCCCCTATGCCCCACTCACTTGGCAAGGAGCCAGCCACACTCCCAGTGTGGATCCCTGGTTCTAGTTCCAGAGGGAGTAGAGTATTGATCATGCATGTACTGGGAACACATATGTGTGTCCTATCTACCTGGTAGTGGCCTGAGGGATTCATCATCCCAGTACTTCCCCTTGCCCTAAATGCTGTGGGAGAGCAGTCAAGTCATGCTGCCTGGGGTAAGAGATTGCTGTCTGTAGGACATATAGTGCAGTGCCAGACCATGAAGAAACCATTTCTTGGTGGGGGTGGGGGGGCATTTGGAACTGTAAAAATGAGGAAATTCCTAGGGCAGCAAACACATGCCTAAGATAAGAACATGCACAGAAAGGATGAGGCCCCTAGGCTTTGTCCTGGAGCTATGCTCTAAACCCATTGTGTGGATAAGCCCTGAAGAAGAGCACTGCACAGGTCAATCTGCAAAGACTGAGAAAGATGTTTTCCTTCCTCCCTCCCTCCCTGCCTCCCTCCCTCCCCTACCCTCCCCTCTTTCCTTCCTTCCTTCCCTCCTTCCCTCCCTCCCTCCCTCCCTCCCTCCCTTCCTTCCTTCCTTCCGTCATTTCTTTCTTTTTTCTTTCATTTCTTTTCTTTTTATTAGCTCCTGGCGATCAAGGAAAGTTCTATCATAACACTAACAGGATATAAGCCTAAAGAACAGACACCTCAGAGTCTAAATTCCAGTGATAACACATTAAAAATACCAAAATGTCCAGGTATCAACAAAATATTACAAAACATACAAAGAAACAGGAAGCAATGGCCTAAGTAAAGGAGAAGATTAAAGCATTAGAAACCATTAATGCAGAGGACCACCTGGACATACCAGACAAAAACTTTTAAAAACTGGTCCTAAATATGCTCAAAGGGTTAGAGGAAAACATGGACAAAAAGCTAAAGGAACTCATGAAAACAAGAGATGAACACAAAGAGAATATCAATGGAAAGATGGAAAGTATGAAAGGAATCAAACAGAGCTGAAAGACCATGGTAACAGAACTTTAAAAATTCCCCAGAAAGGTTCAACAGCAGATTGGAGCTGGCAGAAGAAAGAAACAGATAACCTGAAGATAAAACAATTGAAATCATCCAATCTGAAAAGGAGAAAGAAGAATGAAGAAAAGTGAACAGAACCAGAGGAACCTGTGTGATACCATCAAGCATACCAATATATGCATTGTGGGAATCCTAGAAGGAAAAGAAAGAGAGAAAAGGGCAGAGAGAATATTAAAAAATAATGACTGAAAACTTCCCTCAATTTAATGAAAGACATGAATATACACATTTGTGATGGTTAGGCTAATGTATCAACTCAGCCAGGTAATTGTGCCCAGTTGTCTGGTCAGGCAAGCACTGGGCTAACTGTAATACAAGAACATTTATGGGCTCTAGTCATCAATGAGTTTACTGCATAGATGGCTGATTACATCTACATCTACCAGGGAGATTGCCATTAGCAATGAGTGACGCTTTTATCCAAACAGTTGAATGCCTTAAAAGGGGAATTGATTTCAGCATTCAGAGAGAATTTCCCAGCTCATCTTTGGACTGCCAACATCTCCTGGAAACTCATCAAACACCTTCATTGGACTTTCATAGGAGCCTCTGGTTTGCAACCTGCCTGTGGAAACCTGGACTTGTGCATCCCCACAGTCACATGATAGACTCCTATAAAATCTCATACTATTTACAGATATCTCCTGTTGATTCTGTTTCCCTAGAGAACCCTAATACAACATCCAAGATGCTTAACAAACTCCAGATAAGATAAACCCAAATTGACCCACACCATGGCATATTAAAATCAAACTGTCAAATGCCAATTATAAAGAATTCTGAAAGCCACAAGAGAGAAACAACATGTAATGTACAAAGGAACCTCAATAAGATTGTCAATTTCTCATTGGAAAACGTGGAGGAAAGAAGGCAGTGGGAAAACATATTTAACTTGCTGAAAACAAAAAATTGACAACAAAGAATTCTATATCAGGTGAACTATATTTCAAAAGTGAGAGTAAGATAAAGACAGTCCCAGATAAACAAAAGCTGAGGGGGTTTGTCACCACTAGACTAGCACTACAAGAGATGCTAAAGAGAGTTCTGCAGATTGAAAGAACACTAGACAATTAGATCAAAGCCTCATGAAGAAATAAAGATCTCCAGTAAGGATAATGACGTGGGTAAATATACATGCCAGTACTATTGTATTTTTAGCTTGTAACTTCATTTTTTTACTTCCTACAGGAGCTAAAAGACAAATGAATAAAATGTTATGACAATTCAGTGGTTTTGGACTCATAACGTATAAACATATAATTTGTGACAAGAACTACATAAAGTTGGGGGATAGCGGAGTAAAGGAACATAGTT
Source organism: Tolypeutes matacus (assembly GCA_026826555.1). Lineage (NCBI taxonomy): Eukaryota > Metazoa > Chordata > Mammalia > Cingulata > Chlamyphoridae > Tolypeutes > Tolypeutes matacus. Next base: position 7,945,046 of record JAKSZT010053840.1, read on the forward strand.
TGTGTGAACTATTGAAGTTAAGTTGGTGTCAAAGCAAGTGATATTGTTACAGATTCAGTTGTTAAATTTAAGCTCCATGTGGCAGTTTGGCATTGCTTATGAATTCCAAAAATAGATATTGGATTATGTTTGCAAACTAGTCTGTACCTGGGCATGATTAAATTATGATTAGGGCTTTGATTGAGCCATGTTAGTAGGACTCACAGAGAAAACCACATGGCAGAGAAGAGAGTGGGAGTTTTGAGCTGGAACCCAGGAAATGAACACACAGGAGAATACAGAGGAATAGAGGCGGCTCCTTAGACATGGCAGAAGTTCCAGGGAGAAAGACAGAGCCATTTGTCTGATAGTTTACAGCTGACCTTGTGGAGAGAGTACAGCAGCTGAGCTGAGAGAGAAACGGGCCCTGGGAAGAGAGGAACCCAAGAAGCCTGAATTCTTGGCAGACATTGGCAGCCATATCGCCCCAACACATGGCAATAGACTTTGGTGAAGGAAGTAACTTATGCTTTATGGCCTGGTAACTGTAAGGTTCTACTCCAAATAAATACCTTTTATAAAAGCCAACAGATTTCTGGTATTTTGCATCAGCACCCTTTTGGCTGCCTAATATACTTCATGACAACTATAAATAAAATATTGGAGAATATGCAAGCTCATAGAGAGAGAAATTAGAGTATAGGTTGCCAGGTGCTAGGGCAGGAGAAATGGGAAGTTAATGCATAATGGGTGAAGAGTTTTTTTGGGAGGAAATAGGAAAGTTTTAGTAATAGAAGGTAGGGAGGGTACTGCAATATTACGAATGTGATTAAGCTCATTGAATGTCATGCTTGGGATTGATTGAGATGGGAAAGTTTGTGTTGTTTTTTTATACCCACAATTTAACAAAAGAAAGAAACTAAAGAGAAAATGAAAATTAAATGCAATACATGATCCTGGATGGGATTTAGGAAGGGAGGAGAAAAAAATTCAAAAGGACATTATTAGGACATATTAAAAAATTGAAATACAGACTTTAAGCTTTATATTTCTTAAGCTTCATAACTGCACTTTAAGTGGTATGGTGACTTGGAGTTATGTACCCAAGAAAAACATGTTCTTAATCTTAGTTCATCCGGGTGTAGAAAAGTTACAATACCTGGAATGAAAAATTCACTAAAGGGACTCAATAGATTTAAGCGGGCAGAAGAAAGAAACAGCAAATATATATATATGCTCAATTGAGATTATCTAGTCTGAAAAACAGAAAGAAAAAATAAATAAATATTGACAGAGCCTCAGAGACCTGTGGAACACCATGAAGTGTACTAACATAGACATAATGGCAGTCCCAGCAGGAAAGGTGAGAGAAAAAGGGGCAAAAAGAATGTCTGAAGAAATACTGGCTGCAACTTCCAAAATTTGATAAAGACATGAATCTACACATCCAAGAAGCTCAATGAATTCTATCTAGGATAAACTCAAAAGGAAACATACAGAGACACATAATAATCAAACTGTAGAAATCCAAAGACAAAGAAATCTTGACAGCACCAAGAGAGAAGCAACTAATCACATACAAGGGATCCTCAATAAAATTAGATGATTTCTATTTCTCATCAGAAACCATGGAAGCTGGAAGGTAGTGGGATGACATATTTAAAGTGCTGAAAGGAAAAACCTGTCAACCAAGAATTCTAATCTGGCAAAATATCTGCCAAAAATGAAGAAATTAAGACATTCCCAGATAAACAAAAACTGAGGTAGTCCATCCTTAGCATACCAACCCTATAAGAAATAGTAAAGGATTCTTTCAGGCTAAAATAAAAGGACCCTAGACAGTAACTTGAATCCACATAAAGAAATAAAGAGCACCAGTAAATGTAAGCGTATAGGTAAATATAAAAGCAATATAAATGTGTTTTTCATTTGTGACACTTTTTTACTCCTATCTAATTTAAAAGACAACTATATAAAGCAATAATTAGAAATCGAAGTTCATAGGCACACAATGTATAAAAATGTAGTCTGTGACAATAACAGCATAAAGGAGGGAGGAATGGAGCTTTTTATACTAATGAAATTAAGTTTTTATGAAACCAAGCTAGATCATCATAAATTAAAACGTAATGGCAAGGAGCTGCTGAATGCTGCATGGGCTGCAATTTCTGGTGGGCCTAGGTGCAAAGATGCCAGGGCAAAAAACTGCCAACCAAGAATTCTGTATCCAGAAAAACTGCCTTTCAAAAATTAAGAAGAGATTAAGACATTTCCAGATAAATAAAAACTGAGGGAATTCATCGCTTCTAGACCAACCCTACAAGAGATGCAAGAGTTCTACAGGTTGAAAGGAAAGGATAATAGACAATAGATCAAAGATGCATGAAGAAGTAAATATCTCCAGTAAGGGTAACAATATGGGTAAATATAAATGCCAATACTGTTGAATTTTTTTTATCTGTAACTGCACCTCTTACTTCCTATAGGACATAATGGAAAATGCATAAAACGTAATGATAAATCAATGGTTTGGGACTCATAATGTATCAACATATAATTTGTGACAAGAATTACATAAAGGTGGTGAAATGAAGGGATACAGAAACATAGTTTATGTATACTATTGAAGTTAACTTTATTTTATTAAAATTAAACTCCTTGGTAATTTCAAAGAAAATATCAAAGAGTATGTAAGCTCATAGAGACAGAAATTAGAGTATAGGTTGCCAGGGCCAGGGGACGTAGAGAATGAAGAGTTAATACACAATGGGGGGGAAGCGGATGTGGCTCAATCGATAGGGCTTCCGTTTACCATATGGGAGGCCCCGGGTTCGATTCCCAGGGCGTCCTGGTGAAGGCAAGCCAGCCCATGCGGCGTGGTGAGCTGACGCAGCAAGATGACCCAACAAAGGGAGACAAGTAGACACAGAAATATGCACAGCAAATGGACACAGCAAGCACAAGCAGCAAGGGGGGATAAATAAATAAATAAATAAATAAATAAATAAAAACACAATGGGTGTAGGGTTTCTGTTTGGGGAGATGAGAAAGTTTCAGTCATGGAAGGTGGTAGGGGTACTGCAACATAATGAATGTGATTATTTGCACTGAATGGTATGCTTGGGAGTAGTTGAGATGGGAAAGCTTAAGTTGTATATATATTACAAAGAAAAAAAAGGAACAAAAGAGAGTGACAATTAAATACAATATGTGATCCTTGATGGGATGTAACAAGGGAAAAGAAAAGGATCAAAAGGACATTATTGGGACATATGAAAAAAAGTTGGAATGTAGATTGTATGTTTTATATCAGTGTAAATTTCTTGAACTCAACCACTGCACTTAATGTGATACATGAGTGAATATTCTTGTTCTTAGGAAATGTACATGGTAGTGCTAAGAATTCATGGGGAAAAAAAGAGTTCATGGAGCATGATATATACAATCTATACTCAAGTGTTCAGAAAATGAAATGATAGAAATAATGATATGGAAAATGTGGTAAAATGTTAAAATTGATGCATCTGGGTATGTGGGTGGTAGGGTATATTGGAGTTTCTGTATGAGGTTTGTATTGTTTTTGTAACTGTCTTGTCAATTTGGAAGTATTTCAAACTAAAAAGTAAACAAAAAAGAAAAAAAAATAATAGTAAGCCGTAAGGCAGCCACTAAAAAATATCTTAGAAATATACAATAAAAAAAAAAAGGGAATTAAAATGATACACTAGAAAATACCTATTTAACACAAAAGAAAGCAGTAACGGAAGAAGTGAGGAACAAAAAAAGTCATAAGACATGTTAAAAATAAATAGCAAAATGACAGGTGTGAAAATTACCTTATCGGTAATAACATTAAATGTAAATGGATTAAACTCTCCAATTAAAAGGCAGAGATGACAATGCTACCATCCACATAATAAAGGTTTTAATATGAGGTGAGGAAAGGGGAAGGAGTTTGGGTATATTTTAGTAATCTGTGTGTGACTTTGCTGTGACCTAAAACTGCTTTGAAAATTAAATGAAAATTTGGGAGATACTGGGGAGTGAGAGGGGGAAGGTGCCACAGTACAGACTGGACACCCGATAATGCAGTAATGAAAGGGAAAAATAATAATAATAAAATTTTAATTAAAAAAAATTTTTTTTTGTTTTTTTCCCATTTTTTGAATGTCCCAATCCTTTAATTTTATTTTTTAGGTTTTTCCCCCTGAGTTTCCATATATTTTAACTCTTACTTTTAAGCTTATCATTATTATTTCATTTTCCTATTAATTGTATTTGGCTATTATATGGGCTTCATCTTCAAGGAAGGTTTAGATCACAGAAGGGTTACAACGGGGGTAGTAGAGGATCATTGGTGGGGGGTGTCTGGGATGGGGGCTTCATGGGAGGAAGTTCACCTGAATAGACATGAAAGATATATAAAAATGTTCAAATGATCAAGAGGTGGGTCATGGTCACAGTAGGTAGACAATCACTCAATAAATGAGGGAATACTGAACTCCCAGCTTAGAGAGCTCTGCCACATTCTCCAAGGGAGCAGCAACAGTCCCCTGAGTGCAGGGGCAGTGTCTGGCAAAGGAGGATGGTCCACTGATGGGTTCTTGTTATTGATGACTAGCCTTATGAGTCTTTGTTCTTGTAATTGAAACTTAGCCTACTGTTATGGGGTGCCTAAGGGTTGCCACCTGAGAGCCTCCTTGTTGCTCAAATGTGGCCTCTCTCTAAGCCAAACTCAGCATATGAATGAATTACCTTCCCCTCAGCATGGGACATGACTCCCGGGATAAGCCTTCTTGGCAACAAGGGATCAATACCAAGTGCCAACTGGCAATATGACTGGAGAAAGATCTTGAATAAAAGTGGGAAAAGGTAAAGACAGATGAGTTCATGTGGCTAAGAGACTTCAAAGAGAGTTGGGAGTTCATCCCAGAGGTAATGCTTATGCACACCTCAGTAGGCTTTCATAGAACACCAAAGTGGATATCACCCCACAAAGAGGGACTCCTGAGGGCTCTGGAGACACCCAGGTCCTATATAAGGGGGGATAGCTCCAGAGATTGATGACTTATCAATGGGCTCTATTTTGGAATCTGTGCTCCTGAGAGTAACAGAGTTGGACTCAAATAAGTAAGTCCTCCCTGCACATGGTCCATCAGTCCCTTCTATTCAAACCTATATGTGATGCTGGAGTTTGTAGGTGTACTTCCAGAGACTAGAGACTTTGGCCTGCCCATGTGCCAGCTGTGCCTGGAATCTTGGTGGAGCTGCAACTCCTACTCTACAGCTAAATGGACTCACCCAAGTCACCTGGTGAGGAGACGATGATGGACAACGGCCATCCCAGGGAATGGAGAGAGCCTGCAGCTGTAGGCAGGAAAATCCCATCCATCGTATCCATGGAATATGGGCCCCTTCTCACTTGGAGGTGGAGTGGACATCACAATCCCATACTCCTCAGGATTGGGGGAAGAGCTATGGACTAGAGTGGACTTAATGGTATTCTGTTGTAGACATATTGTGATTCAAGCAATGGAAGAAATTATAACAGTGAGGTGGAGCCAGTGGCCACTGGATGCTTTCGGGTCAGGGAAGGGAAAAGCAGTTGTAATACAGGGGCTTTTTCAGGACATGGGAATTATCCTGAGTGACATTACAACGACAGATACAGGCCATTTTACATCAGCATATACCATGCAGAACTGTGTGGGAGAGACTGTGGTCTAATGTGAACTATGGTCCATGCTTAGTGGCAAAGCCCCAGGATGTGTATATCCATCGTTGGTGATGTGCCACATTAATGAAAGATGTTTATGTGGGATGTTATGGGAGGCGTGGGAGGTGGGGAACATGGGAATCCCTGTAATTTTTGTGTAACATTTATGTAATCTAAGCATCTTTTAAAAAAAGAAAAGGCAGAGATATTTAAAAAAATATGATCCAACTATATGCTGTCTATAAGTGACTCACATTATATTCAAAGGCACAATAGGTTAAAATGAAAGGATGGAAAAAATATACCAAGTAAAGAGTTACAAAAACAAAAACAAACAAACAAACAAACAAAAAAAACCCAGCTTATATTGCTACTCTCAGACAAAACAGACTTTAAGGCAAAAAGTGTTACTTGAGACAAAGAAGGACATTTTTAAATGATAAAAGGTCAATCCATCAAAATATATAACAATTATAAACATATATGCACCCAACAACACAGCCCAAAACACATGAAGCAAATACTGACAGAATTGAAGGTAGAAATAGACAATTCAATAATAATAATTGGAAAGTTCAATCCTTCATGTTTGATAATAGATATAATAACTACCCAGAAGCTCAGTATGGAAATAGAAGTCTTTAAAATGAGTATAGGACTTCCAGGAAGATAGAAGTTTAGAGAGGCAGAGAGATCACTTCTCTCCTCCCAAAAATAGCTAGAGGACAGATGGAGACTGTCTGGAGGACTGCCCTGGGGCTCAGGACACCAGGGGAAGGTGACACATCACCCAGAAAAAAGAGGGACAAAGGAAAGGAGTCTCAGCTGGCTGAAAAATCCTGTGAGTAGAGCTGCAAAAGCAGCAGCTGGTGCCCGTCCCCATACTTATGGAGCAAATGGCAGTCTGTGGACTGCAGCAGCAATGGACTGCAGTGGCTGTGGACTGAGAGGTTTGCAGGGTTCCTCTTGCCCAAGAAAGAAGAGAGGGCAGGACATTGCCTAAAGCAAATTCATATTTTGACCAGTGAACTCAGTCTGCTGCATTGAAGGGATCACACACTTCCAGGCCTGGTGGAGCCATGACACTGTTTGCACTGAGAGCCAGCACAGAACTACAGATAATTTGCCTTCTCAAATACCTTTCCTATTGCCTTGGGCTGGTTGCTGAGAAGGCAGAGGGAGGGAGGGTGTGGCCAGCCAAGGGTGGAAAACAGCCTCTGAGAGTTTGTTTGTGAGAATTGGTCAGCCCTGAGGACATTACTTCTGCATAGTCTACCTGCTCTAGAAATTATACTGAATGCACTCTCCCTTAGCACCTGGCATCTTAGCTGAGAGATCTGCCAAAGTGTGCCATCTGCTGGCCAGACCAGAAAAGTGCATGAAAAAGGAAAAATAATAATGAAAGATGCAAGCAGTTGCCTTTACTGCTACCCTCTCCAAGGCCTTTGGAAACTGGCCTGTACTCCATTATTGGCCCTGATTTAAGCAGTAAACAGGGGCCATCCTAAATATCTAGAACAAGTTGAACCAAGAGCCAAAGAACAGTGGTAGCACACAGCTACTTAACAGTAAATCCCTAGGCAAGAGAGAAAAACTGAACATCAGAGTAAATTTAGCATCAGAATCAGATATTTAGACATCAGTGAAAAATTACAAGCCATAAAAAGAAAAAAGGAAGATATGACTCAGGCAAAGCAACAAATCAAAGTTCCAGATAAGACACAGGACTCGAGACAGCTAATCAATGAGTTTCATACAAATCTCCTAAATCAAATCATGTAGTTGAAGGAAAACATGACTAAAGAAATAAAAGATAATAAGTAGACGGGAAGCGGCTGTGGCTCAATCAGTAGGGCTCCCGTTTACCATATGGGAGGCCCCGGGTTCGGTTCCCGGGGCCTCCTGGTGAAGGCAAGCCCGCCTGCGCGGCGTGGTTAGCTGACCCAGCGAGCACAAGCAGCGAGGGGGGGATAAATGAATAAATAAATAAAATCTTTAAAAAAAAAAAAAAAAGATAATAAGTAGACACTGAGTGAGCACAAAGAAAAATTTGAAATCTTTTGAATAGAAAAAAATAACAGGCCTTCTAAGAAGGAAAGACAATAAGTGAGATTAAAAATACAATAGAAGCACACAACAGCAGATTTGAAATCTTGGAAGAAACCATCAGTGACATAGAAGAAAGAACAACTGAAATTGAAGAGAGAGAACAGAGAGAAAAGAAGGGGGGAAATTGAGCAAGGGCTCAGGGAGTTGAATGATAACATGAAGCGCACCAACATACATGTTATGGTGTGCTTCTCCAGAAGGAGAAGAGAAGGGAAAAGGGGCAGAAAGAGTATTTGAGGAAATAATGGCCGAAATTTTCCAACTCTCATGAAAGACATGAATATACATGTCCAGGCGGCACAGTGTATTCCAGTTAGAATAAATCCAAATAGACCTACCACAAGACACATAATATGCAGAAAGCCAAATGCCAAAAATAGAGAAAATTCTGAAACCAGCAAGACAAAAGCATGATATAATTAAGGTACTGAAAGAGAAAGTGCCAGCCAAGAATTCTTTATCCAGCAAAACTGGTGAGCTTAAAATATTCACAGAACAACAGAAATTAAGAGTTTGTAAACAAGAATCCAGCTTACATAAAACACTAAAGGGAGTTCTGCAGGAATAAAAGAGAAGGGGGAGAGAGAGGCTTGAAGGAGAGTATAGAAGTGAAGACTCTCAGAAAGTGTAGCATAAAAAGGTTAAAAAAGTAGACAAAAATAAGGTATGACATATGAAAGCCAAAGGATAAACTGACTGAAATAAGTAATGCCTTTACTGTAATAATATTGAATGTTAATGGACTTAACTCCCCAACAAAAAGACATAGGCTGACAGGATGGATAAGAAAACATAAGCCATCCATATGCTATCTGCAGGAGACTCACCTTAGACACAAGGTTGCAAATAGACTGAAAGTGAAAGGTTGTCAAAAAAGATATTTCATGCAAATAGTGACCAAAAGAGAGTAAGGGTAGCTTTCCTTTCTGAGACAAAACACACTTTAAATGCAAAAAAGTGATGAGATGCAGAGGGCCATTTTATATTAATTAAAGGGACAATCTACCAGGAAGAAGTAACAGTCATAAATAGCTATGCACCTAACTATGGTGCCCCAAAATACATGAGGCAAACTCTGGCAAAACTGAAAGGAGAAATAGATGTCTCTACAATAAAAGTTGGAGACTCCAACATGTTACTCACATCATTAGATAGAACAACTAGACAGAAGATCAACAAGGAAACAGAGAACTTGAACAATGTGATAAAAGACCTGGACCTGATAGCTATATACAGAACACTGAACCCAAATCAGCAAATTATATATTCTTCTCAAGTGCTCATGGATCTTTCTCCAGGTTAGACCAAATGTTGGGCCACAACACAGCTCTCAATAAATTTAAGAAGGTACAAAGCACCTTCTTATAATAATGGAATGAAGCTGGAAATCATTAATAGATGGGGAAGGGGAAATTTTGCAAATATATAGGCTATACAACACACCCCTAAACAATCAGAGGGCCAAAGAATTTGCAAGAGAAATTAGTAGATATCTTGAGATGAAGGAAAACAAGAACCCAACTTATCAAAACCTATGGGATACACCAAAGGCTGATTCCTGAGAGGAAAATATATAACTCTAAATGCCTATATTAAAAAAAAGAAGAAAGAACTAAAATCAAAGATCTAACTAAATAAATGGAGAAACCAAAAAAAGAACAGCAACCAATCCCAAAGCAAGCAGAAACAAAGAAATAACAAATAGTAGAGCAGAAATAAATGAAATTGAGAACAACAAAAATAGAGAAAATCAACAAAACCAAAAACTGGTTCTTTGAGAAAATCAATAAATCATATTATGAAAATCCCACAGCCAACATCGCACTCAATGAGGAGAGATTGAAAGCTTTCCCTCTAAGATCAGGAACAATACAAGGCCCACTGTCACCACTGTTATTCAACACTGTGCTAGAAGTTCTAGCTAGAGCAATTAGACAAGGGGAAAAAAGCATCTAAATTGGAAAAGAGGAAGTAAAACTCTCACTATTTGCAGATGACATTCTATATTTAGAAAATCCCAAAATATTTACAACAAAGCTATTAGAACTAATAAATGAGTTCAGCAAAGTGGGAGGATACAAGATCAACAAGAAAAAATCGGTAGTGTTTCTACACACTAGAAATGAGCAAGCTGAAGGGGAAATCAAGAAAAAAATTCCATTTACAATAACAACAAAAAGACTCAAATATCGAGAAATTAATTTAACCAAGAATGTAAAGGATCTGTATTAAGAAAACTACAAAACGCTGTTAAAATTTTTTTTAAAAAGACTTAAACAAATGGAGGACATTCTGTGTTCTTGAATTGGAAGACTAAACATTGTGATGATGTTAATTCTACCCAAATTGATTTATAGATTCAATGCAACATCAATCAAAATTTCAACAGCTTACTTTACAGAAGTAGAAAAGTCAATTACCAAATTTAGTTGGAAAGGAAAGGGGTCCTGAACACCCAAAAACATCCTAAAAAAGAAGAGTAAAGTCAGAGAACTCATGCTTCCTGATCTTGAAGTGTATTATAAAGCTACAGTGGTCAAAACAGCATGGTAATGGTACAAGGACAGACATCCAGACCAATGGAATTGACCTCTATGATCAAATGATTTTCATTAAGCCCACTTTTCTGGGACAGAACAGTCTCTTCAACGATTGGTGCTGGGAGAAATGGATATCCATAACGAAAGAATGAAAGAGGACCTCTATCTCACTTCCTATACAACAATAAACTCAAAATGGGTCAAAGACCTAAACATAAAAGCCAAGACCATAAAAATCCTAGAAGATAAGGTATGGAAATATCTAAAAGTCCTTGTAGTAAGTAGGGGTTCTCTTAAACCTTATACCCAAAGCATGAACAACAAAAGAAAAAAATAGATAAATGAGACCTCCTCAAAATTAAACGCTTTTGCACCTCAAAGGACTTTGTGAAGAAGGTAAAAAGGCAGCCTACTCAAAGGGGGAAAATATTTGGAAATTACATATCTGACAAGGGTCTAATATACATGATATATAAAGAGATCCTACAACTCAACAATCAACAATAAAAAGACAAATGATCTGATTTTAAAAATGGGCAAAAGACCTGAATAGACATTTTTCTAAAGAAGAAGTACAAATGGTGAAAAAACACATGAAAAAATGTTCCACAGCACTGGTTATTAGGAAAATGCAAATCAAAGCTACAATGAGATATCATTTCACACCTATTAGAGTGGCCACCGATATTGACAAAACAGAAATCTACAAGTGTTGGAGAGGATGTGGAGAGAGAGACATGCCTATTCACTGTTGGTAGGAATCTAGAATGGTACAGTCACTGTGGAGGTCTGTTTGGCAGGTCCTAAGAAAGTTGAATACAGACTTGCCATGTGACCCCGCAATATGGCTACTAGGACCTGAGAAAATCTGGATGATTTTCTCATCCAGAAGAACTGAGAGCAGTGAAATGAATAAATACCTGCACGCTGATGTTCATAGAGTCATTATTCACATTTGCCAGAAGATAGAAAAAGCCCAGGTGTCCATCAACTGATGAATGGATAAAGAAACTATGTTATATAAACACAATGGAATATTACTCGGCTGTAAGAAGAAATGAAATAGTGAAGCATATGACAATGTGGATGAACCTGGAGGACATTATGTTGAGTGAAGCAAGCCAGGCACAAAAGGACAAATATTGTATGATTTTGCTATTATGAACTAAACATAACGAGCAAATTCATGGAATGAATAGCTAAAATATGTTACCAGACAAAAGAACGTGGTTAGAAAATAGAAAGCTGAGGTTTAATCTGTGCAGAAAAAAAAAAGTTGTTTGTAAATGTTTGGAAATGAATAGAACTGGTGAAAGCACATCATAGGATTTGTAATTAGTAGCGCTAACATATGGATATGATAGCAGTTTGGTTTTTGTTTTTCTTTATTTTTTTGGAGTAATTAAAATGCTCTAATATTATATAAAGAGATGAATGCGCAACTCAGTGATTATGTCAAATGTCACTGATTTCACACTTTAGATAAATTACATGGTGTATGAAGAGAAAAAATAATAGGGTTGGTTGGGGGGAAAATACACCCAATGTAAGATACGGACTATAGTTAATAGCAATACTTTGATGAGGCTCTTTCATAATTTGTTACAAAAGTTTCAGAACAATGCTGGGCATTTGTGGTGGGTATGTGTGGGAGCCCTGTATGATGTTATACATGTTTGCTTTGTAAGTTCACAACTTTTACTATACAATTATTGTTTATGTATGTTCATGTGTGAATTGATATACTTCAACAAATTGTTTTTAAAATGAAAAAAAAAAAAGAGATATGACAGATATCTCTAGAACACTGCACAAAACAGCAGAACATTCTTCTCAGGGCAGAATATGTTAGATTGTGAAACAAATTTCAATAATTTAAAGAGATTTAAATAATGCAATGGGAAGCGGCTGTGGCTCAATCAGTAGGGCTCCTGTTTACCATATGGGAGGCCCCGGGTTCGGTTCCCGGGGCCTCCTGGTGAAGGCAAGCCCTCCCGCACGGCGTGGTTAGCTGACCCAGCGAGCACAAGCAGCAAGGGGGGATGAATGAATAAATAAATAAAATCTTTAATAAAAATAAATAAATAATAATAATGCAAAGTATGCTCTCTGATAGCAATCAAATGAAATTATAAATCAATCAATAGCAGAGTTAAATGTGGGAAATTCATAAACATGTGGAAATTAAACACACTCCAAATAACCAGTGGGTCAAAAAAGAGATCATAAGGGAAATTAGAAAATACTCTGAGATGAATGAAAACACAACATATCAAAACTTAGTGGATGCAGCAGAATCAGTGCCTACAGGGATATTTATGACTGTAAATGCCAAATTAAAAAAATAAGAAAGATCTCAAATCTGTAACCTAACTTTCCACCTTAAAACACTGGAAAAAGAAGAGCAAAATAAACCAAAATGAAGGAGAAGAATGGAAATAATAAAAATTTGAGCAGAAACAAACAAATTAGATAATTAAATACCAATTTTTAAAAAATCAATGAAGTAAAAAATTGGTTATTTGAAAGATCAACAAAACTGACAAACCTTTACCTAGGTTTTACCTTTGTAAAATAATGAGAGAGAGAACTCTGATTACTAAAATCAGGAATAATAGTGGGGATATTACTACCAATCTTACAGAAATGAAAAGGATTATAAGGAAATCTATGTACAAATGCATACCAACAAATTAGATAAACAAGACGAAAAAGTATAAATTTCTAGAAGGACATAAACTACCAAAGCTGACTCAAGAAGAAATAGAAAATCTGAATAGACCTATGACAGGTAAAGAGCAAACTGAATCCAGCAACATGTAAAAAGGGTTATACATCATGACCAAGTGGGATTTATCCCAGAAATGCAAGGGTGGCTGAACATATGAAAATCAATCAATATAATATGACATAATAACAGAATAAAGGAAAAACACCACATAATCATCTCAATAGATACATAAGATGCATTTGACAAAATACAGTACTTCTTCCCAATAAAAACACTCAGAAAACTAGTAATAGAAGGGAACTTCTTCAACATGATAAAGTCCATTTATGAAAAACCACAACTAACATCATAATTAATGATAAAATAATTAATGGTGAAAGAATGAATGCTTTCCCCCCCAAAATCAGAAACAAAACAAGGATGTCTGCTCACACCACCTTTATTCAACATACTGGAGGTTCTGGCCTGGGAAATTAGGCAAGAAAAAATAATAAAAAGCATTCAGATAGGAAAAGAAGTAAAGTTATCTCTACAGGCAGAAGGCATTATCACATATATAGAAAAGTCCAAGTAATCCTCTATAAAACTATTAGAATTAATAAACAAGTTCAGGTGCTAAGGTGGCAGGATACAAGATAAATACACAAAAATCAGTTGTATTTCTATACATTAGCATTGAACAATCTGAAAACCAAATTAAGTAAATAATTCCATTTACAATAGCAAAGAGTATACACTTAGGATAAAATTTAAACAAAGGCATGCAAGATCTGTACATTGAAAACGTTAAAATGGTATTGAAAGAAATTAAAGAAGCCCTTAATTAATGGAAAGATAGCTTGTGTTCTTGGACTGGAAAACTTAATATTAGATGACAATACTCCCCAAATTGATCTATATATTTAATGCAATCTCTTTCAAAGTTCCAAATGCCTTCTTTACAGAAATTGACAAGCTGATGCTAAAATTCATTGAAAATGCAAGGGATACCAAATAGCCAAAAACAATCTTGAAGAAGAACAAAGATGGGGGACTCACACTTTCTGATTACAAAATCTACTATAGAGCTCCAGTAATCAAGAGAATGTGGTACTAGCATAAGGACTGACATCTAGATCAGTGAAATAGAATTGGAAGTCCAGATATAAGCCCCTACACATTTCAACAAGGGTGCTAAGACCATCTGTGACAGTGTGAAGTTCTTTTATGAATCCCCAAAAGAAAAAGATTGTTTTTGAACTAATCCATTCCTGTATGTATGAGACCCTTTTGATTGGACTACATCAGTGAGATGTGACTCAGGTTGAGTCTCCACCCACTTGCTGGGTCTGATATAAACAGAGACAGAGAAAGACACAAACAAGAAAAGAGGGCTCTGCCATAATTGACCCTGCAATGTGAAAGGAGGACTCAAGGATCATTAGCAGCCAAAGCTTAAGCATGAAGCCCCAAAGAGGCTGGGCCCACGGAGTAGCTCAAGGCTGAAGAGATGAGTCATATGCCTGATAGCACACAGCTGAACTTGGAAAGAAAGAGAAGCAGCCGAGATTGAGAGAGGAGGCTTGGTAAGAGACAAGCCCTATGCCTGGTTGCCCACAGCTGAGCTCTGGGAGACAGGAGATTCTGGAGGGGAAGGCAGGGAACTCAGCAGAGATTGGTGGCCATCTTTGCCATATGGCAGGGTCCCAGAATTACCACTATCTAACTTTGGTGAGAAAGCATCTCTGCTATTGCCTTGATTTGGACATTTCACAGCCTTGGGACTGTAAGCTTAAGCTTTTACACTAAATAAAATAACCATTATAAAAGTCAACACATTTCTGGTACTTTGCATCAGCAGCCCTGTGGCAAGCTAAGACACCATCCAATGAATAAAGAACAGTCTTTTCAACAAATGGTGCTGGGATAACTACATGAAAAAGAATGATTTGGATCCCTACCTCATACCATATTCAAAAATTAACATGCATAACAGACCAAGACCCCTAATGTAAGAACTGATACATATGTATAAAACTTAGAAGAAAACATATGTGTAAATCTTCATGACCTTGAATTAGGCAAAGGTTTCCTACATAAAAGCAAAGAAAAAATAGATAAATTGGACTTCATCAAAATTTTAAAATTTTATACTTCAAAGGACATTATCAAAAAAAGCCAGACAGCCCACAGCATGGCAGAAAATATTTGAAAATCATATATCTGATGAGAGCCTTGTATTGAAAATATATAAAGACTTGTACAGTTCAACAAGAAAAAGTCAAAATTTGAAAAAGTCAAATAACCCAATTTTTTAAAAACAGGTAAAGGATTTGAATGAACATTTCTCCAAAGAAGTTATACAAAGGGCCAATAAGCACACGAAAAGATGCTCAATATCATTAAGCCACAGTGAAATGTAAATAAAAGTCACAATGGGATACCACATCATACCCACTAGGATGCTATAATTAAAAAGATGGACAATAATTATTGTTGGTGAGGAGGATACAGAGAAATTGGAATATTCATACATTGCTAGTGGGAATGTAAAATGAGGCAGCTACATTTATCAAGTAACAAATGACCCAGCAATTCCACTCCTGGGTATATACCCAAGAGAATGGAAAAACCAGTATTCAAACAAATGCACACAGATGTTCATAGCAGCACAACTCATAACAGCCAAAACGTGGAAACAACCCAAATGTCCATCAGCGAATGCATGGGATAAACAAAATGTGGTATATTTGTACAATGGAACATTAGTCAGCCATAAAAAGGCATGAAGTTCTGATACATGCAACAATGTGGATGAACCTTGAAGACAGTATGTTAAAGTGAAAGAAGCTAGATACAAAACATCACATATTTTATGATCCCATACATACATAAAATATCCGGAAAAGGCAAATCCATTGAGATCAAAAGTAGATTAGTGGTTGCTAGGGAATAGGGGTTGGGGGGTAAGGAATGAAGGATAACTGCTGATGGGTTTTGGATTTCTTTTGGGAGAGAAGAAAATGTCTTGGAGATAGATTGTGTTGACAGTTGCACATCCTTGTGAATTTATTAAATACCACTGGATTGCATACTCTAAAGTGGTGAATTTTATGGCATGTGAGTAACATCACAGTTTTTAAAAACCCACAGGGGGACGGATGTGGCTCAAATGGTTGGGCCTCCCTCTCCCATATGGAGGGGCCTGGGTTCAATCCCCGGGACCTCCCAGTAAAAAACAAAAAACAAAAAAACAACACACACACTTAGTGAAGACTGCAACTACATAATTTGCCAGAGGCCCCAGACAGGGCAGGCCCCATCAGTTACCTGCGAGCTGTGAGGTGGGGCTGCCTCCCCATGGCCAGGCAGTGAGTGTGCCCTCCCCATGGAGACACATGAACAGCGGTGCCCCTGGAGCCAATGCACTTGACCGGGCTTCCCTGGGAGGCTGGAGACAATCCACGAGCTCCCTTCATATTCTTCAGATGAATAACATGGTCCAACCCTCTTGCCTCACAAGAAATTGGATTTCAAATGATTTTACAGTCTTAGTTAAATCTCAAGCAACGGTGTAGACACATACTTGGTTTTACACGCTGCTATTCAATCATACCATTGAGGATTGTGATGGTTTGAAGTTTGAAGTCCCCAAAAAGTCTGTTCTTAAAGTTAATCCACTCCCGTGGGTGTGAACCCATTTTAAGTAGGATCTTTGGTGAGTAAGATCTTAAGGTGTGACCCACCTCATTCAGGGTGGGCCTTATTCCTATTACTGGAGTCCTTTTTAAGAAAATGAAATTCAGACAAAGAGAGAAAACCACAGAAGCAAGAAGCTGGAAGCAATGAAACCTGGAAGAGAAGGGAGAGGCCAGCAGATGCCACCATGTGCCTTGCCATGTGGCAGAGGAGTCCAGGATTGCCGGCAGCTGGTCTTTGGGAAGAAAGCATTGCCTGATGATGCCTTGATTTGGAAACTGTAGGCTTGTCAAGATAGTTCCATCCATCTGTCCCATAGGATCTAAGCCCCCTCTCTATTGGAAGCAGAGTGGGCATCACCACCCCCAAATCATCAAGATGTTGAACAAACATAAGGGAGGACTGAAACTATGGACTAAAGCAGACTTATTATTATTCTAGTAATGGAAGAACTTGTAACACTGATATAAAGACAGTGGTCACCAGAGGTTTTGAGGAGAGGGAAAGGGAAGAATAGGTGTTAACATGGGGCATTTTTGGGACATTGGAATTGTTCTGCATTACATTGCAATGACGGATACAGGCCATTACACATTTTGTCAAAACCTATAAAATTGTGTGGTATGAAGTTTAAACCATAATGTAAACTATTGACTATGGTTAGTAGCAATGCTTCAATATGTGTTCATCAATTGTAACAAATGTACCACACTAATGAAGGATGTTGTTAATGTGGGAACGTTCAGGAAGGGGAGAGGGTGGGGTATATGGGAATCCCGTATCTTTTTTATGTAATATTTATGTAATCTAAAGCTCCTTTTAAAATAAAGGGAAAAAAAACCCTGTATATTAGTCAGCCAAAGGGGTGCTGATGCAAAATACCAATAATCTGTTGGCTCTTATAAAGGGTATTTATTTGGGGTAGAAGCCCACAGTTACCATCATAAAGCATAAGTTACTTCCCTCACCAAAGTCTACGGCCACGTGTTAGAGCAAGACAACTGCCAACGTTTGCCAGGGTTCAGGCCTCCTGGGTTCCTCTCTTCCCAGGCTCATTTCTCTCTGGGCTCAGCTCTTCTGTTTTCTCCACAAGGTCAGCTGTAGACTATCAGGCGAATGGCTCTGTCTCCCCAAGGCTTCTGCAGGGTCTAAGGAGTTGTCTCTATTCCTCTGTGTTCTGTGTGTTCACTTCCCAGGCTCCAGCTCAAATCTCAGCATCAGAACTCCAACTCTGTCCTTTGTCACGTCTTTTATATGTGAGTCCCCATCCACCAAGGGGTGGGGACTCAATGCTCTACTGACATGGCCCAATCAAAGCCCTAATCATAACTTAATCAGTAAAAGCGAAACCTCTGAATCCAATATGATCTCATATGCCCAGAGGAAAAGACCAGTTCACAAACATAATAGAATATTTCCTTTTGGAACTCATCAATAATATCAAACTGCTATACCCTGTAAGTTTGTAAGTTAATAAATTCCCATTGTTAAAGCTAACACATTTCATGGTATGAGCAACTTTACCAATTGAGAACAAGGATCCAGTTCATATTTATCATCAGAAATATAAAGAGATATGTAGATGCTACGAACAAGGGGGCACTTAAAGCGTCTGCCACTTTGTCGTCCTCCCCCCACCCCGACTTGGGAATGAAGTCATAAGGAAGATTTAAGGATGGAATCGGCATGTCATAGATGGGGGCAGAGAGAAGCAGCATCCCTGGAGAGGCAGTTCAAGCACTGAGCATGGAGGTGGTGCTGTGCTGGGCCATCTTGCTAGAGTTTCAGGAATTTTGCAAATGGTTAGACATCATATTTATAGCTTGCAACCAGCCAAGATGGGAGCACTCACACCATGGAACTGGACAAACACTACAAATCAGCCCCGTACCCCCACTGGTCAGAGGAGTGGGGTGGGGGCAGCCCTAGAAGCACAGATGAAGGCAAGGAGTGCCCATCCTGGCCCTGTCTGGTCTCAAGGTCATCTGTGCCATACCTTACGAGCCACAGGCTTCACACTTTGCTTAAACCCCTGACTCTATCACAACCCTTTTGCTGTCCCAAGGGCTCTGGTTGACACTCCAGATACCCCTCAAAAGGCTCCTGCCAAGGGCGCAACTGTGCACCCTCCCGAGGAAGGTGGAGAACACTTGGGAGTGCCATAGGGGCAGAGGAAGGCAGCAGTGGAGGTGGGTGAGTTGGTGATGTGAGGGCAGGGACCTGGCAGCACCAGTGTGTGCTGTATCAAGCCTGGAGCCCAGCGCAGGATCCTGCATATGGCAGCCTCTGGGATGACAGTTGTGGGATGATGGGATTCTACCCTCTAGTAGGCCAAGTTGCTGTGCTCACACAGCTGTGAATGCCACGCCCCAGGCTCCTCTCAGAGGAGGGACGCTGACAGACTAGGTCCTGGGCAGGTGGGTGGTTTGTCTGGACCACAAGTTCCCTTCAGCTGTGGCAGTCAGGGGTTCTGGGAGATTTAGATTCCAAAGTCTTCGGGTTGCAGGGTGGGGTCCCCTCTGTCTAAGCAACCACTCTCAAGGCCTCACCTGCCCCTGAGCCCGAGCTCAGCCCACTCCTGAGCTTCGAACCCTCCTATCCAACTGCCTCTCAGTGTTCTCCTGAGATTTGCCACAGTCCCCCAAATGCCTCCCAGCCCAAAGCAAACCCGCTGTCCCTCCCGCAACCAGCTCCCCTCCTCAGTGCCCGCCACACCCTGGGCATCCTCTGTGACCCCACCTTCTCTTGTCCCCCCTACAACCAGTCACTCAAGTGTCATCGGTTGCACCTGCCAGGGCCCCTGGGTCCATCTCCTCTTCTCTGTCCCTGCTGCCGCCACCAAGCTGCCCCCCTCCACACATCACCCGGGACTGCACGTGTCCCTCCCAGCCACTGGCTGCTCATGACTCCTCGGTGGCTCCCTCTGCCTGGGGACAAAGTCCTCCCACACCCTCTGGTCTGCAGCCCTGGGGAGAGTTGGGGGCTGCATGCAGGGGCAGTGAGAGATCCTGAAGTCTTGTGAACAGAGAGGTGGGTGACAAAAGGGTCGTTCCGGAAGATGGGCCTAATTCTAAGGCAACATGGGCTGACGTGGAGACCCAGGAATCCGTGGGCGAGCTCAGCGTGAGTCTGGGGATCCCCTGGTTCGTGGGGGCATTGGACAGGGAAGGGCAGGGTGGCCCAGAACCCAGTGAAGAACAAAGCTCCAGGATGGGGCAAATCCTGCACACCTCAAAGGGCAGGCCGCAGAGCTGGTCCACAGAGGGCCCTGCTGGCAGCCTCCAGCTGCCCTGTGGGTGAAGGAGAGTGGGGCCGGTACCAGCGCAACCCTGGGGTAGGGTGGATATGGCAGGATCAGCCGCATGGGAGGGTATAAATGTATGCTCATGGTCTGCTCACAGCTGCGAGCGGAAAAACGTGTAAAGACCAAAGAACTGAAGGAACCACCAACATGTCCATCCATCTGGTGTGTCTCTAAAGAGTGGAACTCTGCGTGGCTTTTTCCTGTCCTTTTATGTTTCTGGTTTTCCCTCATTCTCTAAAATAAGCAGCATGACTTCTGCAAGGAAAAACCTGACCCCGTGTTTTCCAAAGGCTCGCCTTCTCCACGCCCTACCTTCACGATTAATAGGCTGGCTCTGGCTCCCCCACCTGCCAGGTCCTCTGGATACCCCAGGGGCCAGGTGCCTCCTTCACTGCTGCATCCGGCGGGGTCCTCAGGGTGGGAGCTGTTGCCAGCATGCTTGGACACTCACAACCCCAGGTCTTGTGGCTCTGCCTTATTAAAGGCCTTCTCTGGGCCTGACTTAACTGTCTCTCACCCATTCTGCCCGCCAAGCACTCTGGTCTGCAGCTCCTCCTGACAGTCCCTCTTTCTCTCTCCTTTCTCTCCCTCAAAAGCTCTGGGGAGGGGTGGCAGCTGGCAGGGGAGGCCTGCAGGGACTGGGAGGGCAGGGGCCCCGGGAGCACATGAGACAGGCTGCCGCTCTCCTGGGGCAGGGTTCCCCCCAGCTCACTGAGCACAGTGACCCAGGCCGAGGTCCGGGGCGTTTCTCAGGCAGGGAGCTGGCTTGGCATGCAGCCTCGGCCCTGAGGCTGGGAAAGGAGGACTGGAGGACGGGAAGTGAGCTGCCCGGGCCAGCAGAGGACATACTCGGGGGCAGGATGCATCCTCTTTTGGGTTCCCAGGGCTGTCCGAAGACCCAGACCCTAGCTCCTCCGGTGATGAGAGGCAGTGTGGCTCTGCAGGCCAGGGAAGCGGGCCTGCTAGGTGCATCTGTCAGATTTGTGGCCTCCACCCTGCCCTCTGGGGTTGCTCCCCACTCCTGGGCTCTGCCATCCCCTCCTGGCCCCACAGCCCCCCACCACAGGACCCATGAAAAGGAGAAGCCTTCAGCCAGGGCTTTGTAACAAGAAGGGCCGCCCTGGGTCTCAGAGGCGAGCCACCCCCATCCAGCCCTGAGTCATTTACTTGTCTCCAGACATGTTCCAGAAAGTTCGGCAGAGGCCAACACTGGCTAGAGACACATGACCTGCCTAGGCATCACTCAGCCTTGGTTACCTCATCTGTAAAATGGCAACAAGGCCCCTGAGCCGGAGGCCGGTCCAGGCCCCACCCGCCTTGCGGCCCTGGTGGGAGCACAGTTCTGGCAGGCCTTTGCCAAGAGCGTTTACAGAGGAGGAAACTGAGGCTCGAGAGGGTGGCCACCCAGCCCAGATCCCAGGGTGGAAGCCGACCGTCTGGGTTTTCACCTTGGCGGTCCAGTTGCTGTGTGACCTTGCCCGCGCCCCCGGCCTCTCCGATCCCTAGTGTTGCCTTAACGAGAAGGGATCATTTCTCATCTCGCTGGGCAGGGGGCTGCACGGGCCCAGGGTGGGGAAGGGATGTGCTGGGGGAGGATGTGGGAGGTGGAGGGGCCCCCGTCCGGACCAGCGCTGCGACCCCAAGTGGACTGCCCCGCGCCCCGCCGGGACCCCGCCGGGACAGAAGCCCTCGGTCAGGAGAGCGCGTGGGGGGCTGTTACCTGCCAGTCATGGTGGCTGCGCGCCGAAGCCGCGGTCGCCTCCCGGACTGCCTCCGCCGCCACGGCAGTCAGCCGAGCGCCCTCCCTCCGATCGGGGCCGCGGGGCCGGGAGACGCCCATAAAAGGCCACGAACCGCTCCGCCCGCAGGACCCGGCAATGGTGGGGAGCCCTCTCCCCCACGACTCCTTCCCCGCCTGCGCAGCCCCAGCCCGGGAGACACCCGAGCGCGGCCGGTGGCGCGCGCGGGGCGAGTCGTGCCCGCCCGGGCTCCCCTGGCCACCTCCCGGATTCCGAGCATAGTTTTCCTTTTAAAGGGAGGGAAGTTTCACCCACGCCAACACCCACCACACACCGCCCCCCACCCCACCCCGCCAACTCCGGGACCTCAGCGTTTCCCTCTCCGGTGGCCCCGGCCGCCCTGGCACGCCCGGTGGGGGCGCCACGCCGAGACCACCCCCGGTCGCCCGGGCGACTTTCCTCCTCGCCGAGCTGTTCCTGGGCCCCCAGACTGCCGCCCCCAGCGAGAGGTCCCTGCGGTCCCGCCCCAGGGAGACCAATGTCTAGGGCCCCTTCTCCAGGACTGGCGCCAAGCTGCAGAAAGCCCCTTCCAGGCCAGGCCAGGGGCCTGGGGGGAAGTACTCATGTCGTCCAAGTGTGGGGATCCTGTCCCCTTAGCTAGCAAAGGTACTTACGAGGACAGAGCCCTGTAAAATGCCAGGAGTCCTCCTTGACATGGTGACGTGCTATTGACAAGATGGGGCCCTTACAATGACCTGGGGATATCATACCATCTGGGGAATCGATTTGGAGAAATTATTCAAGTGAAAAAGCGAAAGGCAACCTCCCCTACCCACCCCAACGCAAAAGCAGATGTTTCTAGCTGGACCGTGGCCTGGACCTCATAATTGGCAGCAGCCAACATATCACCCTGTGGGGCCCGGTGGGGCAAACTGTTTGGTTAACCTTATTAAATTGAGAAAATTATATGCTGGCTAGTCCTGGCAATGGATAAGGACCATCTAGACACGACTGTACCAAGTAGCAACCCACAAATAAGATAAACCAACAGTGGAATTCTGAAAGATGATTTGATGGTAATGTAGTTACAGTGGCAGGAGAAAGCTTGGAAAGGCATCTGTTCCTAAGTAGCTCGTACCTCGATACTAGTGCTAGTATGACAACTGTGTCTGCTTAACTGTCATTCGGTGGCTGGTGAAACAGAAAGTCTGATGATTTCTTGGTTTAAAAGCCTTTTTAGGGAGAAATGCTTCCCACAAGTTCCCAATGCAGAGGAGTTGGGTGTGCTGGGGGTCTCCGACATGGACTGCTAGGTGGTTAGTGGAATCGTGCAGTCCTGTGGGGACCCAGGAGGATGGAAAGGAGAAGGCAGAACAGCCAGGCACCTGCTGTCCCCCAGGCCTGCTCCCGCACCCCACCCAGCAGCCTCCGACTCCTGGGCTGAGAGCAAACTTTTTTTTTTTTTTTTTTTAAAGATTTTATTTATTTATTCATTTATCCCCCCCTTGCTGCTTGTGCTCGCTGGGTCAGCTAACCACGCCGTGCGGGCGGGCTTGCCTTCACCAGGAGGCCCCGGGAACCGAACCCGGGGCCTCCCATATGGTAAATGGGAGCCCTACTGATTGAGCCACAGCTGCTTCCCTGAGAGCAAACTTAGAAAGACCCTGGGGGCAGCCTCTGGGGCCTCCTGTGCGGCCAGAGGTCAGAGGTCCAGGAAAGCGCTGGGGAGTGTCCTGCAGTGGCTCATTCATTAAGTCATCTGATCTCTCCAGAGGATTCAAAAAGTGCCTGCTCCCAGGCCATATTGGGATCAAGGTGCTTTCGTTAGGTGAACAGCACAGAAACATGAGTTAGGCAGGGACAAGACAAGGGCGATGGCTACTTCAGCGTCAAGGGTAGAGAAGGTTTCGGAGAAGGCGAAATTTGATCGAAAAGCTGAATGAGGAAAAGAGCCGACCACACCACCATCTGCGGAAAAAGTCTTCCAGGCAGAAGGAACAGCAAGTGCAGCTGCCCTGAGGAGGGAAGGGGCTTGGAGTGTTCAAAGGTCAGAAGGAAGGCTGGAGGGAAGGGACGGACGTGGAAAAACAAGAGGGGCAGGGGGACGGGAGTAGAAGAGTGTGGGTTCAGCAAGACCAGGCATAGCCCTCAGCAACAATGTGGAAGGACCTCAGAAACCTGATTCCAAGTGAGAGAAGCCTGACACAAAAGAGCACCTGCTCTGGGAGTCCATTTACACAAAGTTCAAGTCTATGCTGGAAACTCTTCTAGGGTGGAACAGTTCAGAATGGTGGCTCTGGAGAGTTAAGATGTGTGCACTTCATTGTATGTAAATGTTACCCCAAAAGAAAACAAAACTATAAAGTCTAAATATTGAACTCTAGTTAATGATGTACATCCTGAAGTATTTATGTGGAAAAGTACCAAATGTCTGCAACCTACCTTGAAAACTTTTTTTTTTTTTTTAATGAGAGGTGGCTGCTAAGGGGTAGGGAGTTTTCCTTTTTGGAGTAATGCAAATGTTCTAAAATGGATTGTGGTGATGAATGCACAACTCTGTGACTATGCTAAGAGCCACTGATTGTATACTCTGTATGGTGTGTGAATATATCTCAGTAAAATTGCTTTTAAAAAAATCTACTGACCATAAACATAAGTGTGGTCAATTTTTTTTGTTGTTTTTGTTTTTGTTTTCCTTTTTTTCTTTTTTGGGTTGTCAATTTTTAAATGCTGATTCTAATAGTTTCATTGTATATTCTAGAAACAAAATAACATTCACATTATCGATTAAAAAGTCCTGGTAGGGGAGTGGATGTGGCTCAAGCAGTTAGCGCCTGCTTGCCATATGGGAGGTCCCAGGTTCGGTTCCCAGTGCCTCCCTAAAAAAACAAAAACAAACAAAACAAATGAAAAAAACAACTCAGGGGAGCCGATGTGTCTCAGTGGTTGAGCACAAGCTTCCCACATACGAGGTCCCGGGTTCAATACCTGGATCCCAGGACCTCAGAAAAAAAAAAAAAAAAAGTTCTGGTAGAAATTATTTCCTTTGACCTATATCACCACTAGTGCAAAATGTTACTGGCTCTACTTATGAGAAATTTCAATAAAACAGAAGGACTGTTCCTGTCTGCACATATATTCTCTATCAAATCTGTTCATTGGCAATTAGGAATGAAAGTATTCTTGTTCTGTGGTTGAACTTCCAAATATTCTTGAATATATATCCCCTAAAAATGCATAACTATTCTTGTAAAAGTAAAGATTAATCAAATATATATTTATTCCAATAAAATCTGTTCCCATTTGTTTTAAAAAAAAGATGGCTTGATGAATGGGAACAGTTAGGTGACAAATGCATCCAGTAAAATATTCATGGTGGAACCTGGGAGGGGGGATCCAAGTATTCAAGGTAAAATTCTTTCAACATTGCTGAATGTTTGAGATTTTTCATAACGAAACCTCAGGGGAGTTGACGTCAGGGCTGCGGCATGGCGGCTGTGAGAGGGACAGGTTGGACGCAGGGGCAGCCTGACCAGGGCCGTGGTGGGTGCCCAAGGGTGGGTGGGTGGGGGGCACTGGTGGTGGCTCAGACCCTGGCAGGCAACAGGGGAGGTGAGAAGGGATCAGACTCGGGGGTCCCCTCGGAGGACTGGATGCCGACGTGTCAGATGTGGGCATGTGGCCATGCGAGGCCAGTCCAGGTGATTCCAGATTTTTCTTGCTTTTCTGGATGTGGGCCTGAGGTGGGAGGGAGTTGGGGCAAGGGGGTGACTCAAAGCTCTGCTCAGGCTGTGCTGCCTCTCAGAGGCCTTTTGCACATGCAGGAGGAGGTGGCTGGGAAGAGAGGCCACACCGACTCAGAGACTGTCCCTGAGGGATCCTGCCAAGCCAGGCAGAGGTCTAGGGGAGCAGCAAGGGAGGCTGAGCCAAGCCAAGCAACCCAGGGCATCAGGAGAGCGGAGCAAGGGTGCCATGGAAGGCCCTGGGCAGAAGGAGCTCCAAGGAGGAGGCCCAGAAAGAGACCAGGGAGGAGCAGCTGGAACCAGAGCAGTCCCCTGGGGGCGAGGGGACAGGGGTCCAGCTGGAGGGTGCTGAGGCCTCTGGGAGGCAGCAGCCTCCAGGGAGAAGTTCACTCCTTCCAGGAGTTTTGCTCTGAAGGGAAGAGAAATGGGCAGTGGCTGGGGCTGGAGGTGGGGAGAGGCGCTGGGCCCTGGTTTGTTGGGGTGGTAGATGCTGAGGGAAGTTTGCAGAGTGAGGTTTGCGCCACCAGCCAAATGTGGTGATGAGCGGGGTTCCCAGTGGGACAGAGCGGCCCTGAGGTGTCAAGGTTGGGTTTGGGGGAACCCCCTAGTTTGTGGACCGGGTTTGCACAAGGTGGCACAGCGGCTGTTCTAGAAGGACTGGAGGCACAGGGTCTCCCCGGATGCAGGCCCTGCTGCCCTTGGGGCACCCCTAGCCCTCCCTACCCCTGCAGACACTGGTGCCCTTGCCAGCCCAGAGGGCCCAGGGGTCTGTGCGTGGGGGCCAAGGGCTGGGATTTCTCTTGACTGTCACAACCCAAGGACTAGCAGCAGTGGGAGAACCAAGGGGGGTGGGGATCTCAAAGTGAGTCGAGGGGCTCAAGCTGGCCTGGCCCAATGTCCAAAACCCACGGCTGCCCCACATGGGGGATGGTAAAGGCCTTGTGGCCCTGAGGGACAGATGTCATCCCTTCTAAAGATGGCCGGGAGCTGTGAGTACACCAGGAGGGCCTCCCCACAGCACCTGGCCCTGGGACCCCGTACAACACTATCCACACTGCATCAACCAGCTACTTAGAGTTTATTCCCAAAGAGGCTGTGAGAATCTCTGGGGAAGGGCAGGGAAGCAGCTGGGCCACCTGCAGGAGGAGCCCCAGCGCCAGCTCCCTGGGCTCTTGGCGGCATCCCGTTGCCCGCACGGCCCAGACAGCAGAGTATCTGCTGTTTTTATTTATTTATTTATTTTTTTTTTTTTTTTTTTAAAGATTTTATTTATTTATTCATTTATCCCCCCCTTGCTGCTTGCGCTCGCTGGGTCAGCCAACCACGCCGTGCGGGCGGGCCTGCCCTCACCAGGAGGCCCCGGGAACCGAACCCGGGGCCCCCCATATGGTAAACGGGAGCCCTACTGATTGAGCCACAGCCGCTTCCCCCCTGCTGTTTTTAAATATGCACAGTGACCCGGTGTTGCACACACACTCTGGCCAGCACAGAATGACCCGACTTCTTTCTGCCCCATGCTCAGCTCGGTGACAGAAGTGGATGGGGCATTGAGCCCCGCTTGGAGGACAAACCACATGGGGCCTGTTTTTCCATCTCTGGAGGACACAGCACCCTCCCTGAGGGTCTCGCTCACCCTTTGGGGGAGCCAGGCCCCAGGACCTCACAGCTCCTGGCTCTACGACCTTCCCCAAGACCTTGGCCTTGGAGAGGAAAGGGCCTTTCTTTCCTCTAGGACAGTCTCCCTTCATCCCATGGGTGTGGCGCTAAAGTGGCAGAGGACAGCTTTCTGGAGATTCTGAACAGGTACCTTTTTTTTTTTTTTTGCCTTAAACCCTCCTTACCTTGGTCATCTCCCAGCCAACCACCTGCCCCCCCCCCAAAAAAAAAACCCTTGCACAGGTGACCTGGGGGCCCTCCCGCTCACTTCTAAGGTGATCTCTTTCATGTGCAGTGGGGCTTCTAGCTCCTTTTCCATTGGGACACCCAACCAGCCCCCCTTCCATCTGAGCAAGATCAGTGGCACCCCCATACCCACCCTCACTAGCCCCCACCCCATCCCAGCCCACCCAGATGTGGCCGGACAGCAGAAGGTGCAGCGCACAGCCAGGCGACCGGGCTTCCGCCATCCCAGTGCAACCTGTCCAAGGCTGACCTAGGAGGGCAGACCATCTGGGGCGGGTACCTTACCCCAACGTTAGCGACATCAGCAGAAAGGGAAGGGTGGAGGCAGCCAGGGGCCGCACAGGTACCGCAGGCTGACGACCCCCCCACGCACCTCTCAAGAGCAGAAGGCCCCACGTGGGCCCCACGTTGTCACTACCTCGGTGGCTCAGAAGCAGCTTCTCCTGCAGCTGCTGCTGCTGATCCCTCCCCTGGACACAGCCAGTGGAGTCTAGGGGGCAAGTAGCAGCTGCCCCAGCCCCCCGCTCGGCACAGCCGCGTGGAGAAGGCCTGGGCAGCAGCCAAGGAGGCGCGGCCCCCTGCGGGGCCACCCGGGCACATCGGCCTCGCCTCTCCCTTTTGCAGGAGGTCCTGGCACTGTGGGGCGAGGCCTCCTCGGGGCCAGGAGAGGACAGAGGAGGCAGGGGAAGGAAAGGCCATCCCCCCTGGGGGTAAGCCTGCTGGGGCGGTCCCCCAAAGCCTGTTCCCTGCAGACACCAGAACAAAAGGCCAACAGTTGCACTCCAAGCTCAGCGGGGCCTGCAGAGGGTCGGCTGCCAAACTGAGCCTTAGCGGAGTCCTCAGTTCAGGAGCCCAGTGAAACCAAGGCTTGAAAAACTTTAGCCCAGGGGTTCTTAACCAGGGGTCCGTGAGCTTGAATTTTAAAAAGTCAACTTATTGTCTTTATTTACTCTGACCTCTAACTGAAATCTAGCACTTCCTTCACTTAGGAATGCATGCAATAAATTACAGTCGTATTCATTTCATATCGCTTTACAGTTGCTGCGTATCCCGAAAAATCGCTCACGCTCACCCATACTTAGAAATTAGTTCTTAGACCCCATGCTAGTTGAGTGTCATAAACTATCTGCCGCTACATTCTGAGAAGGGGTCCGTGGTTCTCATCTGACTGGCAAAGGGGTCCGTGGAACAAAAAAGGTTAAGAACCCCTGCTTTAGCCCCACGGGGACCCGGTACAAAGAAAACCCACAACTTCTTGGAATGACCCAAGAATGGTTACTAATGTGCCTTCTTACCAATGAGTGCTTGCCCTGAATCTCGGGTTTATTTAGATTATTTTGAATCAATTACTTTATTATCTGTGCTGTGTTATAATCTTGTGTCCCCCCTAAAAGATAGGGTTGAAATCCTGACCCCCAGCATCTCTGAATGTGGCCTTATTTGGAAATAGGGTCATTGCAGATGTAGCTAGATGAGGTCCTAGTAGAATAGGGCGGGCCCCTATTCCAACATGACTGGTGTTCTTATAGGAAGAGGAGAGAAATGGACACATGGGACATGGCCACGTGATGATGGACGCAGGGATGGAGCGCTGCGTCTACCAGCCAAGAACCGCCAAGGACGGCCGACAATCACCAGCAGCTGGAGGAGGCACAGAGATGATCCCTCACAGGTTTCAGAGGGACTTCCAGCCTCCAGAATGGCGAGAATAAATTTCTCTTGTTTGTGGTACTTTGTCATGGCAGCCCTAAGGAACTAATCCATTCTGCTTCTAAGCATTTCACTGTGTGGAAAATGCCCCCCAAACAGAAGGAGCATCACCAGATGCCGACAACACTTGGTTCCAGGCTTAACTGTGGGTATTGATTTTTTTTTTTTACACGATGGCACTCATTTTACGTTTGCAATTTCCAATACTGTTTCTTGACATGGAAATGGTAGAAGTCCACCTCTGCATCTGTACTTACCTGGACTGTCTGTCCCAGTTGCACAACTCCAGGGGGCACCGTTCTCACTGCGCTGTATATAAACAGTGTCTGGGACCTCCCTGAATTTGTGCTGCTTGGTGGAGGGGGAGGACTGTAACTCAGTGTAGCTTTGTATGTCCAATTTTTATAAGCATGGCTGTTTGGGGTTGTTTGTTTTTTCCAGTTAAAATTTACACCCCTTATATTAGTTAGCCAAAGGGGTGCTGATGCAAAGTACCAGAAATTTGTTGGCTTTTATAAAGGGTATTTATTTGGGGTCGAAGCTTACACTCACAAGGCCCTAAAGAGCCCAACACAAGGTACCATAAGAGGTACTTTCTCACCCAAAGCCATTTGCCACATGTTGAGGCAAGATGGCGGGCGATGTCTGTAAGGGTTCAGTCTCCTTCCTCTTACGGCTCCGTGATCCCAGCTTCTTCCGATCTCAGCTGTAGGCTGGCAAAAGGCTTGTCTCTCTCCCCAGGGCTGCAGGATCCTCTTTGTATCTTCTCTGTGTGTCTACTTCTGTGTGAGAGTCTGTTTTATCAGCCCATCAAGGGGGCTGGGACTCAACGCTGAGTCACACTCTGATGGTGTGACTGAATCAAAGCCCTAATCTTGATTTAATAAAGTAAAAGTGAAACCTCTGAATTTAATACAATCAAAGGGATATCACGCCCAGAGGAACAGACCAGTTTACAAACATAATATTTCTTTTTGGAATTCAAAAATAATATCAAACTGCCACACCCCTTGGGGGTGGGGACAGTTTATATTTATGTAACACAGCACACAACAGAGGGTTAGGGAAGTATACAGTAGGTGTGTAAATATTTGTTGGAACCAGAGGTGTTATGCTGATGACCATGTTGTCTAAAATAACCTACCTTCCTACCACAAGCATACTATATACTAAATGTAAAGTCTACAGGAACAGACTTCTCCTGGTTCACTCCCCATCCCCAGGCAGAGGACACACTCTCCTCAGAGCAGCTGTTTGGTAAATATTTGTTACATGAGCATTGCTTTTTCCATACTCAGATGACGGGCTGCCTACATGTAGAGTGTCATGTAGACTAAATGTAGACTCCTGGTGCTCAAAGAATCTCAACTATCACTTTACTCAACACAACTACTCCTGCACTGAATTTTTTATAAATAAAAAGTTTGCTACTACCTGAGGAAGTCACTGTTTAAAGGAGCCTTGATGGAAGGCATTTGTTTAAACATGGAATCTGCTTGAAAAGCCAATTCAGGCTCAAACGCATTTTTCTTATTCCAGATTTTTTTATATTTTTTTAGGTACTGGGGGCTGGGGATTGGGCCCAGGACCTTGTATATGGGAGCTGGCACTCAACCACTGAGCCACATCAGCTCCCCTGAGTTGGTTTTTTCGTTTGTTTTGCTTGTTTGGTTTTTTTTTTGGGAGGCACTGGGGATCGAACCCGGGATCTCCCATGTGGGAGGCAGGCACTCACCCACTTGAGCCACATCTGCTCCCTTATTCCAGACATTTATAGCTGGACAACCTTCTGAGGTTTGTTCCAGGCCGCACAGGATGGGGACCCCACAGGCCCAATGGCACCAGCCGGCATGAATGTGGTTCCATTGAATGTGCACGTCAAAGCGCTGGCTGCCCTGGAAGCTGCATGGCCACCTGTCACCTACATCTGTCACTTGGGATTCAGTCCATCGGCAGGAGAGGGCCACTCCAGAGTTGCCAAGATGATGACACGTGGAGTGAGAAAGGGGTGCAGACAGCTTGGAGAACAGGGGCTGGTCCTGCATCCTCCTGAGTCAAAATACCCAGGCCAGGGAAGCGGCTGTGGCTCAATCAGTAGGGCTCCCGTTTACCATATGGGAGGCCCCGGGTTCGGTTCCCGGGGCCTCCTGGTGAAGGCAAGCCCGCCTGCACGGCGTGGTTAGCTGACCCAGCGAGCACAAGCAGCAAGGGGGGGGGGGGGATAAATGAATAAATAAATAAAATCTTAAAAAAAAAAATACCCAGGCCATTAGAGGCAGCCTGGTAGGAAGGGTTCAAGAGCAGACCATGATGCCACAATGCTTAGGTTCCAATCCTGACTTGGCCACTCACAAAGTGCCTGGTCTTGGACAACTAGTTAACTTTCCTGGGCCTCAGCCTCCCCATTTGTCAAAGGCAGTTGGTAACAATTGCACCTGCCTCATAAGGAAGCTGTGAGGGTCGGAGAAATTCACACGTGTAAGTGGTTCTCACACTTTTTGGTCTCAGGATCCCTGCTTTACACTGCTCAAAATTATTGAGGACACCAAAGAACTTTTATTTGTGTGGGCTATATCTATCAATAGTGATCTTATTAGAAATTAAAATGAGGACTTTTAAAAATATATCATTATTAATTCATTTAACAATTGAGAGGTAAAGAAAATGTAGAATTGACTGAGGTGAGGACAGCACAATTCTTTTTTTTTTTTTTTTAAGATTTTATTTATTTATTCATTTATCCCCCCCTTGCTGCTTGTGCTCGCTGGGTCAGCTAACCACACCACACGGGCGGGCTTTGCCTTCACCAGGAGGCCCCGGGAACCGAACCCGGGGCCTCCCATATGGTAAACAGGAGCCCTACTGATTGAGCCACAGCCGCTTCCCATGGACAGCACAATTCTGTGATAAAACTGACAGCCACTGAGTGTACATTTTGGATGGATGGTAAAAGGTATGGGACTATATGACACAGTGAACCATGTGGTGGATGATGAACTGTGATTACAGTACAAATATGAGTGTTCTCTCGTGAACTATAACAAATGTACAATACTAATACATGGTGTGAATAATTGGGGGGGGGGTTATGGAAAAAATACACCAAATCCAAGCTATGGACCATACTTAGCAATAATATTTTGATGATGTTCTTGCATCTTTTGTAATGTTGCGGCCAGCAGAAAGAAACCCAAGTGGCATATGGATGAACAATGTTTTATTACGCGCAGGCCCAGAGGAAAGTCAAGTCTCAAAAAAATCTGAGCCCCATTTTCCGATTTTCATAAGTTTATATAGGAACACTAAGCGGGCAAATTCCTGAGCAAGGAGGCAGGCAGGGTTACAAAAGCAGAGGAGCAAGGTTAGCTTATCTTCCTAAAAGCAGAAGGCCATTAGGGAGGAAAAGAATCATTATCTGTTTAGAGTTGTAAATTTCAATTCAAAGGGACGGGTGGGAGTGCTTATCTTCCTGACTTGGATTCCATGGAGAAAAGGGCAGGGGGGAGGGTGGAGGAGGGGAGAGAGGGACCAGGGACCAAAGGGAGTTTATTTTCCTAAATCTGTGGGTTTCTGCTGAGGGGGGTTAGATCCCGGCACTTCCCTTATCATTCCCCTCTTTTGATGCCCTTATAATTCTTTATGGGGCATCATCTGCTAACATGGGGATTTTTCTATAGTCCCCAAGGGCTGATATTTAACACGAGGCATTGGTGTTTTAAGGCGTTTAAGCGGGAAGTGATATATTGTGTTAGGTACTGTAGAACGCATGGCCCAAAAGTTAAGAGGAAAAAGACTGAGGCTATTACTGGCATAAATGGCAAAATCCAGGAGAGGAGATATTGGAAGTAGTTCCTGTTGGCAGATGCCTGGTATACATGGTTTATTTGTGAATACTCTATATTCGCCTTCATATTTGAAGGACAGTTTTGCTGGGTAAAGAATTCTCGCCTGGCAGTTTTTAATCTTTCAGTTTCCAAATTGTATCATACCACTGTCTTCTCACCTCCATGGTTTCTGAAGAGAAATCTGCACAAAGTCTTACTGGATGTCCTTTGTACATGATCGTTTGCTTCTCTCTTGCTGCTCTGAGCATTTTCTCTTTATCTTTTACATTTGACATTCTGAATAATATGTGTCTTGGCATAGGTCTATTTGGATATATTCTTATTGGGGTACGGTGTGCTTCTTGGACATGAAAATTCATTTCTTTCGTGAGAGTTGGGAAATTTTCAGCTATTATTTCCTCAAATACTCTTTCTGCCCTTTTTCCTTTCTCTTCTCCTTCTGGAACTCCAATGACACGTATGTTCTTGCGTTTTATATTGTCATTCAACTCTCTGAGCCCCTGCTCAATATTTTCCATTCTTTTCTCTCTGTGTTCTTTTCTCTCTTCAATTTTAGCTGCTCTGTCTTCAGTGTCACTTATTCTTCCTTCTATCATTTCGAGTCTGCTGTTGTATGCTTCAAATGTATTTTTTACTTCACCTATTGTGTCTTTCATTCCCATGAACTCCGTTACTTTTCTGTTCATGATTTCAAATTCTTCTTTACGTTCGCGCAAAGACTTCTTGATGTCATTGATCTCTTTAACTATATTCTCTTTCATCTCATTAATTTGATTTTGGAAATGTTTGCTCATCTCACTGATTAGTTCTCTCAAATTCTGCATCTCTTCTGGGACTTTGCTGTATTCCTTTTCTTGGGCCATGTCTTCTATTTTCTTAGTATGGCCTGTAATTTTTTGTTGGTGCTTAGGCATCTGGTTAGTTTGTATTTTACTTAGATGCTCTATCTCTTTCTCTTTTATGGGGTTTTAGTGGCAGGAGGCTGTGAGTTACCACCGCTCTTTGATTTTTGGCTCAACCTTGATTGTTAGGATTGTTCTGCTGGTTGCTCAAAACTGGGCACTGGACCCAGTAATTGGTTGTAGAGTCGTTTCCTAGGGCCTTGGGCAGGGAGGTTATAGAGGCCAGGAAAAGACTCTCTTACTTATTAATTTTCTTATGTGCACTTCCTTGGTCTGCCAGGAGATGGCGCTTGTTGGCAGCTCTCAATTCAATGCCTGGTCGGAGCGTATTTGTTTTGACACAGACCAGATCAATGTGATAGAGCTTCCTGTCTGGGGGCTAGGAGCCCTGTGATTCAAACTTTCTGAGACAGTTCTCCAGACTTCTCTCGTAGCTCCCCCCCTTTCCCAGCTAGGAAATATTTCCACTCCCTTCTGAATCCTCAACAATCAGTCCCTGTCAGTAGAGGAGGAGATTGGTAGGTTTGTATAACTTTAGCCCCTTGCAGGCTCCAAGGCAAACAATGGCGCAGCCCCACCCAGCCTGGAAGGGCTCTCGGGACAGGGCAGACCAAACCTGGGAGTCCAAAGCAGGGTCAGCCCCAGGCTCTCTCTCCCCTCTCCCGTGATGTCCTCAACAATTAGTCCAGGCTAGAAGAGAGGGAGGTTGCGAGGATCGAGGGTCGGATTTCTCCAGTCCTTTCTAGGCTCCCAGGGCAAACCGCCATGTGGAAGGGTCCGTGGGGCTCTGCAGCCCAAATTTCAGGTCTGAACCTGAGTCAGCCTAAGGCTGTGTCCCTCTCTCTCCCCTTTCCAGGAGTGGCAGATCCCTGAAGCCCCCTTTGTCTGTGGTCGCAGGCCCAGGGGCCCGAGAGTTCTGAAGAGTGTGGGGGAGGGTGCCGGCAGCAGCAGAAGCTGCTACTTGCAACTCACAGTTCTGTAGTCGCGATTTCCCTCTTCTGTCCCTCTCTCTTCTGGGTGGTGTGCAGCCTTCACCTGCTGACCTAAACCCTAGAAGATCTTTTTCGGGGCTGCTTCAGCATGTCCTCTAGCTATTTTTCTGGAGAAGAGATTCCCGTGTCTTACTAGTCCGCCATCTTCCTGGAAGTCTCATATACATGGTTTAAATGGTCTTGGGCTCATTCCTTCAGTAGGGCCACTTTGTCCCTAACTATTCCTGAGGAGTTTGCATAGAAACAGCATTCCTCCCCCAGGGGCTGACAGATGCCCCCTGAACTTGTGGTGAGCAAGTCTAATCTTCACCTATTTTGTAAAACCACTCTGCCAACGAGTCTGTCTGGTCTTGCAACCTGTTGAGAGCCCCCGATATTTCTTCAAGGTCATTTGATGTTTCCCGTGCTAGTGTTTGTAAGCCCTGCTGACCAACTGTGAGTGAGGACCACGCTACTGCTACACTCCCGACTATTCCTAGTCCTAAGAGGATCGGAATTGCCTATATTGCTCGTTTGGCTTGGGAGAGCTCTCCAGGCAATTCATCTCCATACACCAAAAATGATGGTACTGGCCAAGCCAGGTAGCAGATGCCCTGGCCATCCTGGGGTAGGCCCCAGTAGGCGTTGGTGCCACAGACCCAAATCGTGGAGTTTGCAGCACATTGGTCAGGCTCATTGAGTGGGTGGGTGGTATCACAGTTGGCCCTTCCAAGAGGGAGGATGGTTGAAGGAGACCTGGTAGTTATGTTTTTACAGTTACCCAGTTTTCCTGGGGTTCAGTTAGTTATGCAGACTGGGAGGGGCCTGGTTCCTGCTGCAGAGCTGTCATGGGTTAGGGGGTGTATATTCCATAGGACAGGTACAGGGAAGATGGTTAGACTGGAGGAAGTGCATAGCCAGCAGGAGGCAGCTATGTCAGGTCGAGATAAATTTAGGAGTTGGTGGAAATTTAACCTGGTTCAAAAGAACGGTGCGGGGGACTGTTCTAACTTTGGCTTTTAGCGTCTGGGCAGCTTTACTGATATTTTTCATCAGGGTTTTCTCTGGGGGTTGGGTTACCAGGATCAGTTGGACCAGTATGAGGTCCTCTGGGTCCGGCCCCAATGGGTTGTATATTCCGATTCCTAGTTTTAGTCCTGTTTGGGCCTTTAAAAAGGTCTTTTCTGATCTGGTGGTTATGTTTAATAAGGTGAGTTTTATGGGTCACAGGTTTCTATGCCACACCCTGCCGGGCTGGGGATTTTCTGTAGGAGATACGGAGAAGACAGTGGGACCCCCTTCCACGGAGTGGTGGCACCTACCAGCAAGCTCCAAGAGCGGCAGAATCCTCCGCCCTTTTGGGGGTCTCGGCAGAGGTATTTGTCATAACTCCCATAGTTGCGACCCCTACATCCTCTCCTGGGGGCAGGTATGGGGGCGTGGGGGTATGGGGCAACCAGAAAGGGGTAAGGAACATGATCTTGGATTGCCCTGCAAGCGTCAAATTTTACACAGGCTGAAGTTGCACCTGCTGAGAACGGTACTGAAGCGTTCAGCACGGATTGTTTGCCCCAGCTTTGACTAACTTGCAGCTGCCATAGATTTGGGGGGCGGGTATTGGCTCCTAGGGAGGGGGCAAGGAAAGAAAGGACAAGCAAGTCAAGGCACAGAAGCATCCTATTATACACCAGTAAGCAATTGCAATTAGGGCTCTATTCACAACAGTCCAGTCTGCAGGGGCCACAGCAGCGAGTCCAACTCCAAATACCAAGGCAAGCAGGCCGTATAAGCACAGGATCCACCAGGAGCAGGGGTCCATTCAGCAGGTGTTTGAGGAGGTCGGTGCTTGGGGATCCCAGGCAACTCACACTCTCAAGGGGTGGCCAGGTATGGGTTGGGCTGTCCAGCTGTCCTGCTCTTTATCGAGATGTGCCTTCTTGACCCTGGAATGATGGATCCAAGGGATGATGCCTGCAACTTTAAGAGCAGTAGGAGTTAAAAGGATCACAGTATGTGGACCTGTCCAGAAGGCTGAAGGGGTTCTTTTTCCCAGTCTTTGACCCCAGACTAGGTCTCCTGGCTGGTGGGGGTGCATGGGGTGTCCCAGGGGGATGAGATTCTGAGACAAGACAGTTTTATGTATTTCAGCTAGAGTTTTCCCTAGCTGCTGGAGAATGGAATCTTGGCTAGCCTCCCCCAGAAGTCTGAGATTTCCTCTGAAGGCCCAGATAATTGGGAGTGACCGCCCAAATAGAATTTCAAAGGGTGAATAGCCTATGGGTCCTGGGGTGCACCTAACTTGGAGAAGGGTCAAGGGAAGTAAGTCTACCCAGGGGAGACCAGTTTCCTGGCAGAATTTGGCTAGGGTGGCTTTGAAGGTTCGATTCATGCATTCAACGTTCCCTGAACTCTGGGGCCTGTAAGCGGTATGGAGTTTCCATTTGATTCCTAACATTTTTGCCAGCTCTTAGACTACGGCAGCCATGAAGGCCAGGCCATTGTCACTTCCAATTGACAGTGGCAGCCTGTTTCGTGGAATCATTTCTCTAAGTAAAGCCTTAGTCACTTCTCTTGCCTTTTCGGTGCGAGTGGGGAAAGCTTCGACCCAACCTGAAAAGGTGCATATCATCACCAACAGATATTTGTACCCCCGACTTGGTTTCACTTCTGTGAAGTCTACTGTGAGATCTTCAAAGGGGACTGTTCCCGTGTGCTGGACACCTGCCAGAGCACAGGGGCCCTGCAAGGGGTTGTTTTTGGCACAAACTTGGCCCTGGCTGCTGATGGTGGCACAGAGCTGGGCTATGCAGTAGGATCTCCCAAGCAAGACTTCTGGCGCAGTTTTCCCTAGGTGGGTGAGTTGGTGATATCGCTGGATGAGGGCATGAGTGGCTCCTTTTGGTACAAAAATCCGGTCATCTGGGAGCAGCCAAGTTCCTTTGGAGGTTCAACATCCCCCTTCTCTTTTAGCCCACTTCTGTTCTTCCCGGGTATAGCTTAGTTGATCAGTCTCTTGTCCTAAGAGGGATAGCTGCGGTGTTAATTCCGGGACTCGTATTCCGTGGGTTCCTTCAGCCGCTTGCCGAGCTGCTTTGTCGGCTAGCCTGTTTCCTTGAGCGACCATATCCATTCCTTTCTGATGTCCCTGGCAGTGGATGATGGTGACTTTGTCTGGTTCTTCTAACAGTTGGAAGATTTCTTCTTTGTTTTTGATTTCCTTTCCCCCTGTGGTTAGGAGACCTCTTTCTTTATAAATTGCCCCGTGGATATGAATGGTAGCAAATGTCTTAGAGTCAGTGTAAATGTTTACTGCTTGCCTGGCGGCTAGCTGCAGGACTCAGACCAGCGCCCAGAGTTCTGCTTGTTGCGCAGACCATGCCCGCGGTAGAGACGCTGCTTCCACCACCTGTTCAGTAGTGGTGACTGCATATCCAGCAAGCTTTTCCCTGTTTTTAACAAGACTGCTCCCATCCGTAAAGAGTGTCTGATCTGGGGAAGGGAGCGGTTTGTCTTGAAGGTCGGGGCGACTGGTGTAAACTTCTTCAGTCACTTCGACACAGTCATGTTCAGGGACCCCCTCCTCATCTGGCAAAAAGGTGGCAGGGTTTAGACTGCGCACTGTTTCTATTGTCACTCCGTGGTTTTCACAGAGTAAACCTTGGTAATGTGTGAGCCAGGGATCGATATCCACCAATGCCCATGTGAGTTCATTAGGGCAGTGACTGCCTGTGGCACCATAACATGAATTGCCTGTCTGAGAGTTTATTTGTCGGCTTCTTTGACGAGGGTTATGGCTGCTGCCAAGGCTTTCAGGCAGGGCGGCCACCCTGCAGCCACGGAGACCAGTTGCTTGGAGAGGTAAGTGATGGGTCTTTGCCAGGGGACGACTGTTTGTATGAGAACACCCAATGCTACTTTGTTCTTTTCATGCACGAACAGGTTAAAGTTTCGAGTTAAGTCCGCAAGTCCCAAGGCAGGGGCTCGGCAGGGTTGTCTTTCAACGTTTTGAAAGGCCCCCTGTTGAGCTTCTCCCCAGGCAAGAAGCTCTTTTTCTGGACCTGCCAGAACTTCGTAAAGGGTCTTGGCCATGGTTGCAAACCCGGGAATCCAGATGCGGCAGAACCCTGCAGGCCCGAGGAACTCACGAAGCTTTCTTTTTGTGGTGGGGATAGGGATGGTGCAAATCACTTTCTTTCATTAGGGTCCGAGCATCTGGTGCCCTTGTGTGATGCTGAACCCCAGGTACTTGACCTGTTGTTTACAGATCTGGGCCTTTCTCCAAGACACTTTGTACTCAAGTCTGTTAGAAGTTGTAGGAGAGTCTGGGTCCCTCTCCAGCAGTCCTCTTCCATTTCACTGGCAAGAAGGAGGTCATCTACGTATTGTAAGAGGGCACACCTGCAGTCTTCCTGGGGGTAGGTGGCAAATCTGCTGCCAAGGCTTCCCCAAAAAGGGTAGAGGACTTTTTGAAGCCCTGTGGGAGCCGGGCCCAGGTTAGCTGAGTTTTCTGCTGGGTTTTGGGATCTTCCCATTCAAAGACAAACAGAGGCTGGCTTGGGGGGGGGGGCAGCCACAGGCAGAAGAAGGCATCTTTCAGGTCCAGGCAGGTGAACCAGGCAGCTTCAGGTGGAGCAGTCCTAGCAAAGTGTATGGGTTGGGAACAATCTGATGTAAGGTGAGAGTGGAATTATTAATGGCTCATAAATCCTGCACTGGTTGATATCTGGTCCCATCTGGCTTTTTTACTGGCAATAATGGGGTGTTCCAAGGTGACTGGCATTCGATAAGAATCCTCTCTCTCTTCAGGCAATCTATATGTTCGATTATGCCCAATTGCGCTTCGCAGGGGATTGGATACTGCCTCTGCCGGATCGGGACCGCTCCAGGCTTCAAGTCAATGGTGATGGGTGCATGGTTCTATGCCATTCCCAGTGGGTTTTTTCTGCCCAAACCTGGGGGGAAAGTTCCAGCAGTTTTTCTGCATTCTGACCTGAACTTTCTTCCGCATGAAGTCTTCATTCTTCGCTTCGGGGTATGGTGACGAGGAGAGTGAGGCAAGTCCCGAGGATTAAGCTTGCTGGCCCTTCAGGTTTGAAGGTAATCTGGGCTCCCTGTTTGGTTAGGAGGTCCCTACCAAGCAGGGGAACTGGACATTCAGGCAGGTACAGAAATTCATGAATCACTTCATGGCCACCAAGCTAGCAAGTTCTTGACTGGCAAAAAGGCCGTTGACTTGACTGTCCCCAGTCGCTCCTATGATATTAGCAGTTTTTCTGCTAAAGGGGCGACGGGGGTTGTGACCACAGAATATTCAGGGCCAGTGTCCACCATGAAAGTCATTGACTGGCCGGGTTGAGCCCTGCCAGCCTGATCAGATGGTCTTGGGTCTCAGGTCAGTATTTCCCTTTAGGGATGTTCCCTCTACGTGCCTGAGTCTTTTGGGGGCACTCATTTTTACAGTGTCCACTTTCTTTGCAGTAGGCACATTGGTCTCTGGCCAGAGGCACCCTTCTGGTGCTTGTCCTCCCTTTTCGAGGTGGTCCTTCTTATCTGGTGGGGTCAGGATTTCCTAAGGCTGCTGCCAGTAGGAAAGCTTGATGTATTATTTGCTTCTTGGCTTCTCATTCGGCGGCTTTGTCTAGATTGACAAATACTTTGTTGGTGGCTTCCAGTAGTTGAGAGATGTTCATGCCCGCGAACGCTTCTAATTTTTGGAGCTTTCTTTTAATGTCCGTTGCTGCCTGTGCAACAAAGGCGGCATTCGCCATCCTCTGGTTTTCTGGAGCTTCTGGATCAAAAGGAGTGTAGATTCTGAAGGCCTTGCAAAGCCGTTCATAGAAATCTCCTGGAGATTCGTCAGGTTTTGAGTAACTAAAGTCGTCTTTGTAATGTTTGTGGGTCATTTTGCCCCCTCTGGGACCCCTCGTAGGAGCACTTCCTGACACTGCTGGAAGGCAGCCAGTCCCTGTTCAGTTTGAAGTCCCAGTTCAGTTGGGCTTCTGGTGCCACTTCTCATGCCCAATCTTCCAGGTTTAAGATGCCAGTACACCAGTAGGGGCCTACTCCTGCAGCCACTTTCGGGCTTTCGTCAGAATCTATCATCTCTCCTCTGTATTAAACAAAGTCAGGAGGAGTTGGCGGCAATCATTCCAAATAGGACGATGGGTTTGGAAAATGGATTCCATGAGATCAATAAGGGCCTGGGGCTTTTCCAAGGGGGAGGAGGTGTGGTGCTTCCAGTTTAAGAGGTCTGTAGTTGTGAAGGGCCGGTAGTATAATACAGGCTTCCTGGGTTAGAAAGTCCCATTCTCGCTGATCTGGGCCAGACCCTGTGTTTCACAGAGGGGCATCTGTAATGCAGGGGCATCTGTAATGTGCCGACCAGAGCCTCCTTGCTAGTGGGGTTGCAGGGCTTTCCTCAGAGTGTGTTAATGTTCCTGGAGGGACCAAAGGTGGAGATGTTTCTGGGAGATCTGCCTGCAACTCCCAGGCTAGGAGGAGAGGCTACAGCGTATGGCAGTGGGGGGTGAGGGTGGGTCCTCCTCCAAGGACCCTTGATGAATGACTGGCTTCTGGAGCCCCATTCCCTGTGCAACCAAGACCCTGCTCTGTCCCCTTTTTCCAACACAAAATCGAACCCAAGGGGGCAGAGTCTGGGCTATCTCCAACCAAGAGTCGATGTAGGGAAACTGATCGGGGTGGCCAGGAATTCCTGTGATCACCAGCCACACTGCACGGACCCTGGCTATATCCAGGGTCCCTTCTGAGGGCCAGTCAACATTAAAAGTGGGCCACTCTACTTCACATAAGGTTTGGAGGGTGCCGGGGTTCATCCGGATGCCATAATCTCCGGAAAAACCCTTCTTGAAATTCTTGAGCATGCAGTTTAAGATGGTAGGTTTTGACTGTGATGAGACCATACCCTGCATTGGTGGACAAGACAGACAAGGAAAGGGGTCGCCTCTTTCAAGGCCACTCAGATGCTCGCCTGTCTGCGTCTCTCGCAAGGACTTCGGCTCATCTTAGCTAAGGCGCCTGGGGAAAGTTCGGGGTTGCCGTTATGCCATCTGATGTAGCCATGGAAAACAGGTTAGGGCCCACGCGGGCTCCGTAGCATAAAGCTTTGGAGTCACAAACTGGTACAGCAGGAGCAAACCTCTGCCATCCTCACTCATTCACACAGTCACTCAGAGGTTATGCAGTCCCTCCCACAGGGATTGCCCTATTCTGGAATCTCGGTACTTGAGATTTCAGGAGGTGATCAGTCTCCTCTTCTGTCCGGAGACGGGCCTGACTGAGGACTTGGCACCCAGGGCCTTATCTTTCCGGAGTCTTCTGGCACTGTTCAGTCTGCCTCCCCACTGAGACAGGCCAGGGTGTAGGGACGCAGCCTGTGGGGATCACCTCAGAAGGAGGTCCTGTCAAGAGGACAGGTGGTATCTACCTTGTTTGCTTGGAGATTGCCCGCACCCATCAGCCCCAGGCCGGAGGCACAACAGGCCTGCTCATTGGGTCTTTCCCAGTCAGGGAACCAAATGTTGCAGCCAGCAGAAAGAAATCCAAGTGGCACTCTTGGCGGTACAGATAAACAAAGTTTTATTATGCGCGTTCCCAGAGGAGAGTCAAGTCTTCAAAAAATCTGAGCCCTGTTTTCCGATTTTCATAAGTTTATATAGGAACACTAAGCCAGGAAAATTCCTGAGCAAGTGGGCAGGCAGGGTTACAAAAGCAGAGGAGCAAGGTTAGCTTATCTTCCTAAAAGCAGAAGGCCATTAGGGAGGAAAAGAGTCATTATCTGTTTAGAGTTGTAAATTTCAATTCAAAGGGACGGGTGGGAGTGCTTATCTTCCTGACTTGGATTCCATGGAGAAGGGGGGGGGGGGCGGAGGAGGGGAGAAAGGGACCAGGGACCAAGGGGAGTTTATTTTCCTAAATCTGTGGGTTTCTGCTGAGGGGGTTTAGGGTCCCAGCACTTCCCTTATCAGTAACACATATTCCACAATGGTGCAAGG
The DNA here is from genome assembly GCA_026826555.1 of Tolypeutes matacus. Classification (NCBI taxonomy): domain Eukaryota; kingdom Metazoa; phylum Chordata; class Mammalia; order Cingulata; family Chlamyphoridae; genus Tolypeutes; species Tolypeutes matacus. The sequence goes on from JAKSZT010053840.1 coordinate 7,987,927, forward strand.
TGTTGGTGGTGGGGTGTTTTAGGAGAATTCTACATGTTCTGAATGATTGTTTTGTAAGTTCACAACTTTACTAATAAATTTTTTTTAAAAACCAAGAAGAGGGAGCGGATGTGGCTCAAGTGGCTGAGCACCTGCTTTCAATGTACAAGGTCCTGGGTTCAATCCCTGGTATATCCTTAAAAAAAAAAATGAGGTGAGTGGGCAGCTGGAGGTGGCAATGTGGGGCGATTCTGAGGCCCAGGGACCACTGGAGCCAGCAGGAACCCGTCCCCAACATCAGTCCCTGCAACTAACACAGCCCAGCTGGAGAGAAAGTTCTGTTCTGGTCCACCAAGATGGAGGCGGATGATACTCCCGGGTGCTGTTCGCGCCACATAATCACTGAACAACTAGCAAAACCTGGCCAAGCCATTTTCCTCAAAACTCCAGAAAGCAGTTAAAGGGTTTCAGTAACCTGGCATGGGCCAAAGCGAGAAGATGCAGTTTTAAAGATGGTAGGAGAAGCTGGGGGCACACTGCTGTCCCACCCCCACCCCCATCCCGGATTGACGCCGAACCGCCTGCACTCCCATTGAGGGCCTCTGGCCCTGGTTCAAAGTCCTGTGTGCAAACTGGGGGGGCTGTATGTCCGTGCCAATGTATCCAGTAGCAATTTGAAGGATCAAACTAGCTCACCTACCCAGGACTTGCCCTGCAGGCAGAAACAGCTTGCAGGGGCTAATGCAGTATAAGAAACAATTAAGTCAAAGCAGCCTGGAGCCAAGAATAAACAGTCATACAATATAGAGCACAGTCATACAATAGAGCACCCAGGAGGGGGAGAGAGAAAGTTTATTTCACAGGGTGTAAGAATTCCCTGTTAACCGGGGAATTCTTAAGGCCAGGAGCAAGCATGTGTCCAGGAAAAGACACAGGTCAGAAGGAAGCAAACCAAGCCTTTAAAATGGCGAGAATTTTTAAAGATTTTATTTGTTTGTTTGTTTGTTTGTTTATTTATTTATTTATTTATTTATTTATTTATTTCTCCCTCCCCTTGTTTGTGCTCACTGCCTGCTCTCTGTGCCTATTTGTTGTGTGCTCTCTGCATCTGCTGTCTTCTTTTTAGGAGGCACCGATACCTGAACCCAGGACCTCCCATATGGAAGGGAGGCACCCAATTGCTTGAGCCACCTCCACTCCCTGCTTGTTGTGTCTCTCATTGTGTTTCCTCATTGTGTTTCCTCATTGTATCTCTTCGTTGCGTCATCTTGTTGCATCAGCTCGCTGCACCAGCCTGTTGCTGTCTTCCTCATCTTCTTTAGGAGGCACTGGGAACCGAACCTGGGACCTTCCCTGTGACAGGCGAGCACCCAACTGCTTGAGCCACATCTGCTTTCCTTCTTTTTTTTTTTAATGGTACCAACTGTTTTATTTACACAAAGAAATGCTCAATGACAACAGAGCTTTATCCAGTGCCTCCCTTCCACCAAACATAAATGCTCCCTGCCCCCCGCTACAAGGTATTTTTCTATATTTTTATCAAGGCACTTTTAGAACCAAGCCCTCATAAAGACATTCATAAGTGGCGCCTGATACCCTGATTACCTTCCGAGTCCTGAGCAAAGAGCAAATCGGGTGGCGGATTTAACTGAGTGGGTCAATCTTGGCACTGTGCCTGAGGGCTGGTAAGAAACTGCCAAAGGGGTTCTGATGCAAAATACCAGAAATCAGTTGGTCTTTTTTTTTTTTTTTTTTAATTTATTTATTTATTCATTTATCCCCCCCCTTGCTGCTTGTGCTCGCTGGGTCAGCCAACCACACCGTGCGGGCGGGTCTGCCCCCACCAGGAGGCCCCGGGAACCGAACCCGGGGCCTCCCATATGGTAAACGGGAGCCCCACTGATTGAGCCACAGCCGCTTCCCATCAGTTGGTCTTTATAAAGGGTATTTATTTGGGGTAGAAGCTTACAGTTACCAGGCCATAAAGCATAAGTTTCTTCCTTCACCAAAATCTGTTGCCATGTGTTGGAGCAAGATAGCTGCTGATGTTTGCCAGTGTTTAGGTTTCTTGGGTTCCTCTCTTCCCGGGGCTCCGTTTCTCTCCTGGCACAGCTCCTCTGTTTCCTCCACAAGGTCAGCTGTAGACTATGAGGCTCTCTAGGCTTTGCCTCTCTCCACAAGGCCAACTGTGAACTGTCAGATGAACGGCTCATCTCTTTTCCTGGAGACTTCTCTCCTTCCTCACCAGAACTCCAACATCAAAACTACTCCAACTGTGTCCTTTGCCATGTCTTTTATCTTTGAGACCACGCCCACCAAGGGGTAGGGCTCAATGCCCTACTGATGTGGCCCAGTCAATGCCCTAATCTTAACTTAATCATGCCCAGATGAACAGACCAGTTTACAAGCATAATCCAATATCTATGTTTGGAATTCATAACTATATCAAACTGCCAAACTGCTACACCGCCCTAAGCCCGATTCCAGTTGTTAGTTACATCTTGGAAAGGAACTCTAGAGTTGTGGGTAATGACCTGCTGGCCTTAAGAATCCTCAGTGAAAAGCTGACTCCAGGAGTTCTTGCTACTCCTTTCACTGTCCCAGGAAAACAACAGTGTTTTCTCCACTCCAGGAATTCCTGCAAGTTTGAAAGAGCCTACAGGCCTGCCTGTTTTCTTTGGCAGAAGCATTCCTTTCCAATTTAGTTTTCTCCAAGGACTGCTGGCATTTGCCCTCGGGTCGTTTCATGTGTTTCTCCATATCTTTTTTTTTTTTTTTTTTTAAGATTTCTTTCTTTCTTTCTTCAACCCCCGCCCCCACCTTGTTGTTTTGCGCTCGCTGTCTACTCTCTGTATATTCTTCTTGTCTTCTCTTTAGGTGGCACGGAGAACACATCCTGGGACATTCCGGAGTGGGAGACAGGCACTCAATCTCTTGTACCACCTCAGCTCCCTGGTCTGCTGCATCTCTTATTGTCTCTCCTCTTTGTCTCTTTTTGTTGTGTCATCTTGCTGTGTCAGCTCTCCGTGTGGGCCAGCACTCCTGCGCGGGCCAGTACTCTGTGTGGGCCACCACTCCTGCATGGGCCAGCACTTCTGTGCAGGCCAGCTCTCCACTCAAGCCAGCTCGCCACGCGGGCCATCTCGCCTTTCACCAGGAGGTCCCGGGAATTGAACCCTGGATCTCCTGTATGGTAGATGGGAGCCCAATCGCTTGTTTCCCTCTCCTTATCTTTTCCCTCTCCTTATCTTTTTTTTTTTTTTTTTTAAGATTTATTTATTTACTTTATCCATTTAAAACCCTCCCTTCCCCATTTGCTGTTTTGTGTCCATTCTCTGGGCAATTCTCTGTGTCCGTTTCCTGCCATCTCTTCTCATCCTCCTCCTCCAGTCTTCACCAGGATTCGATCCTGGAGACCTCCAATGTAGGAGAGAGGTGTTCTGCCACCTGTGCCATCTCAGTTCCTGGTTTTCAGAGCTTTCGGAGCATCTCGTTTTGTCTCTCCCCTGTTATGTCATCATCTTGCTGCATGGCTCCCGAGTCCTGGCAGCTCACTGGCACACAGAGCCTGGCAGCCCATGCGCCTTCTATATATATTTTATATATATATATATATATAACATATATATTTTTTATTTTACCGGGGGTTGAACCCAAGCCCCTCCATATGGCAGTCAGATGCCCAACCATTTGAGCCACATCCGCTCCCCCTCTCCTTATCTTGATAGTTCTTTTTTCTTGGATCCATGAAGCCACTTCCTTTCCCCAGAAGAATCTCCCTCTCCATCCTTTTGGTCCAGCAAACAAGAACTTTCTAAATCCTGGGTGAAGGCAAAAGCCAATGAGGTTTTACCCTCTCTCCAGCACAGATTAGGGTGTCAGGCTGGAGAAAAGACAACACAGTAAAAACTGGGGTCCCCACTCTGTGGTGACCAAAAAGAGCTTCCTGGAGGGATTGAGGAGAAAGTCCAGTTTCCTGGATGTCTGCAGAGGTTGATGTGGCTAAAACAGAGCCATGCAAGCATCCCCCAAGCCCTGGTATTGGGTATTGGCAATAGCAGATCTGGCAAAGTAAGACAGTGTCCAATCATGCACAATTTCTTGAAAATGTTGATGAAACCTAGTTATCTAGTTTTTCTTTGTTATTTTGTGCCTTAGGTGTCATAGTAAAAACCACTGCCAAATCCAAGGTCTTGAATATTTACCCCTATGTTTTCTTGTAAGAGTTTTACAGTTTTAGCTCTTATAATTAGATCATTGATTCCTTTTTTTTTTTTTTTTTTTTTCATTTGTATATGGGATGAAGTAATGGTCCAACTCCATTCTTTGGCACGTGCATATCCAGTTTTCCCAGCACCATTTCTAAAAGAAACTTTTCTTTCTCTATTGAGTGGTCTTGGCACCCTTGTCAAAACTCAACTGACCACATACATAGTCTTAATAATGGGGGTGTGTGTGGAAAAAATACACCAAATATAAGCTATGGACCATAGTTAGCAATTATATATTAATGCTGTTCTTTCATTATCTGTAACAAATGTTTCCCAACGATGCAAAGTGTTTGTGGAGGGTTGATGTATGGAATTTTGCATGTTATGCATGAGCGTTTTGTAAGCTCACAACTTCTCTGAAAATAAATAAATAAATAAATAAATAAATAAATAGACCACAAAGCTAATAAATACAGAAAATTTAAAAGTAAGAATTTTTAAAAATCAATTGATCACATAATAATAGGGGGTATGGAAAAATATACCAAAGGTATGCTATAGACCATAGTTGGTGGTAATAGTCTGATAATATTATCTCATAATCTATAACAAATGTTCCACCATGGTGTAGTGTGTTGGTGAAGGCATGTTGTATGGGAATTCTACACATGTGCATGACAGTTTTGTAAGTTCACAACTTCTGTAATAAAAATATATTTTTAAAAATCATTGAGGGTCGGATGTAGCTCAACTGGTTGGGCATCCATCTCCCATATGGAGGGACCTGGGTTCGATCCCCAGGACCTCCTGGTAAAAAAAAAAAAAAAAATCAATTGACCACAGATGTGTAGGTTTATTTCTGGACTCTCAGTTGTATTCCACTGATCCACATGTCTATCTTTATGTCAGTACCACACTGTTTTGATAACCATAGAAAATTTTGAAATTGGGACATGTGAATCCTCCAATTTTGTTATTCTTTTTCAAGATTGTTTTGGCTATTTGGAGACCCTTCCAATTCCATATGAATTTTAGGATCAACTTTTTAATTTCTGGAAGAAAAAAAAAAAAGGCCCCTAGGATTTTGTACAAGGATTGGGCTGAATCTGTAGATCAGTTAGGTGAATATCGTAATCTTACCACTATATTAAGTCTTCCAATCCATGAACATGAATGACTTTCCATTTATTTAGATCTTCTTTAATTTCTTTCAGCAGTGTTTTATAGTTTTCAGTGTACTAGGCTTGCACCTCCTTGGTTAAATGTATTCCAAAATATTTAATGTTTAATTCTATTTTAAATGAAACTCTTTTCTTTGTTTCCTTTTCTGATGGTTTGTTGCTAGTGTATAGAAATAACACAGATTTTTGACTGTTGATCCTGTACCCAGTAAAGTTGTTGAGCTGTGTATTAGGGCTAATAGATTTCTGTGGGTTCTTTAGGATTTTCTAAATATAAGATCATGACATCTTGAATGGTGATAGTTTTACTCCATTAGTATTTGGATGCCTTTTCTTTCTTTTTCTTGTCTGATGCCTCTGGCTAGAACTTTGAGTACAATGAATTCCACCTGGAAATCCTCTGGAAGAAAAACCCCCACTAGAAACCAGCTGGAAGAACCCTCAAGAATTTTCCTTGATCCGCTGGGACCAAGGAAAAGCCCTGGATATTCCCAAGGGGCCTTATCATTGCCCCCCCCAGGGGTACTGACAGGTGGAGTAATCAATCAAAACAGCAAACAACTGGGACCCCTCCCCTGAATATTAACAAGGGGAGGAATGATTAATGGTTTAAAAAGCAAGTGCAGAGGCAAAATTGTCCCTTTTTTCTCCCTTTTTCCCTTTTCTGCTTGGACCAGCCCCCAAGTATACCTGGGACACATAATCTGTTATTTTCTCCCATTTTTACTCTCTTTTCTCGTTTCTTAATAAACTACTGGCCTAACTAAACTGGTATGTTCTTAAATTATTTTATGTAACATAGCCAAGAACCTAGAGGGAATCATCCAGGTTCTTGCAAGAATCAGAACTTCCTTCCTTTTTACAGTTGAATAATATTCCATTGTGTGTATATACCACAAATTGTTTATCCATTCATCACTTGATGGACTCTTGGCTTGCTTCCACCTTTTGGCAATTGTCAATAATGCCCCCATGAACATAGGGAAGCAAATATCTGTTCAAGTTCCAGTTTTCAGTTCTTTGGCGTATATAACTAGGAGTGGGGTTGCTGGGTCATATGGTAATTCTATATTTAACTTTCTGAGGAACTGCCAAACTGTCTTCCACAGTGGCTGCACCATTTTACATTCCCACCAATACTGAATGAGTGTTCCAATCTCTCTGCATCCTCTCCAACATTTATAATTTTACATGTTTTAATAGTAGTCACTCCAGCATGTGTGAAATGGTATCTCATTGTGGTTTTGATTTGCATTTCCCTAGTGGCTAATGATGTTGAGCATCTTTTCATATCCTTATTGGCCATTTGCATATCTTCTCTGGAGAAATGTCTATTCAGTCTCGTAACCATTTTTTTAATTGGGTTGTCTTTTTGTTTTTGTGTTGTAAGGTTTTTAAAAATATATTTTGGATAGGTACCAAGCTGTAGTTCACTGAAGTACCATCCCAAGATGATTTCCTTTCCCAAGGTGGTTTTGAGAGTGTTGAACATGGAAAAAGGATGGTTAGAATGGATGAGAACGTTTTCAGTGGATATAACCCTTGGATGGGGAAACATTGAGTCCTTATCTCATTGTATCCTGGGTTTGAAGAGTGTGGTTAATACAGGAGTCTGGCAGAACCTGATTGTACCACATTGAAAGACTGAAATCCTGCCATCATGGGAACCCAGACCTTTACCTCTGGAATACATTCTTGGCAGATGATAGTGGGAGAGAAAAATGAGTGAGAAATAGGAATGTATAAAGCATCCTTGGTTAGAAAGAATGTCTCTTTCTCCAATAATGATTTATATCTGTTGAAGTGTGCTTGACATGGACAATACTATATTTTCCATTACCCCAATTTTTTAGTATTAGTTCTTCTTGCAAGGTCTATTATGAGCAAGGAGGGGATTTTACTATATTATGAATTGGGGGCTATTTTATGTTGTTATGAGAGACTGTCCCCTTCTTTGTTTGCCAGTTTTGCCATTAGGACCACTGCATCCTATCTTCTTTCCTTGTTCTCACAATATTCATGGGGATTCTGTACCACTATTTGACCTGTAACCCAAACCTTAAAGAACAAAAAACATCCCTTTAACAATTCTAAGAAAAGAAAATGAAAGAAAGAAAAAACAATCTGGATTAAGAGTTAGAGGGTCTTGGAACAAGCTGAATGAATGATAAATAACATGTAACCTGGCTGCTGCTCTAAGGAGTTTATAAGCAGATTCATAATAACACATTGACATAGTTTATCAGGCTAATGACTGAATTAATTGGCAGAAACAAAACACTATTTAATTTCAGAATGGGGAGTTAATGCATAATGGATGTAGGGTTTTGTTTGGAGAGATGGAAAAGTTTTAGTAATAGAAGGCGGTGAGGGTACCACAATATAGTGAATGTAATTAACCCTATTGAATGGTGTACTTGGGAGTGGTTGAGATGGGAAAGTTTATGTTGGATATACATTCCCACAATTGGAAAAAAAAAGAAAAAGAAAAAGCAACTAAAGAGATAAAGACAATTAAATGCTGGTTCACTGGATAGGATCTAGCAATGGAGGAGAAAAGGCTTAAAAGAACATTACTGGGACATATGAAAAAAATTGGAATATCGACAGTAAGCTTTATATCAATGTTAAATATCCTGAACTTGGTAACTGCATTTAAGGTGATCTCATAAGTGAATATCTTTGTTCTTAGGAAATGTATGTGGTAATATTATGTGTTAATATAATGTATACAACCTACATTCAAGTGTTCAGAAGATAGATAGATGATAGATAGATAGATAGATAGATAGATAGATAGATAGATAGATAGATAGATAGATAGAAAGAGAGTGAGAGAGAAAGATGACAGATGATAGAGATGATTGGATGGATGGATGGATGGATGGATGGATGGATGGATGGGAGGGAGGGAGAGAGGATATGACAAATGTGGCAAAATATTAAAATTGGTAGATCTGGGTATGTGGGGGATTAGGGTTATGTTGGAGTTCTCTGTAGGAGATTCATATTATTTTTGTAACTGTCTTGTAAGTTTAAAAGTATTTCAAAACAAGAAGCTTTTTATAAAAAAAACAAAAAGTTAAGAGCCAGGAGTGGAACCTGAGCAGGGTGGTCAGGCCCTTGGATTCCAGGAGGTGCTCAGAGAACCCTCTCTGGGTCAGGCAGCAGCTCCACTTCTTGAGTTTCTCGAGCTGGGATGCTAGTGCTTTTGGAAACGCTGTCCACAGGTGTGGTTTCCTCTCCCAAAAAGGCAGGCATGACCCTTTTGCCGACCCCTGCGTGGTCTGTGCAGTGGGGGTCCTTCGCAGTTTGCATCAAGTCCTTGGGCTTCAGCTCACAGGCTTCTTCAGATCCTGAGGGAAAGGAACAGCTGCAATGCTACCTGGAGTCCCTGGAGGGTCTGGCCAGGCAGGCTTTAGTTCTTGGTAACCGGGTGAGGCGGGAGGGAGAAAAACCAGAAAAATCAGTTTGGAGGATTATAGCCAGCTGTTGAAGGAAACCAGAAGAACTAAAATTTCAGAAAGGCTTGATACTTTAGACAGGGTGTAGTTACCAAGACCAATTTTTCCACAGCGGGGTAGGAAGTCAATGAAATCTCTACCAGACAAGATAGAGTTCGCATATCCATGTTGCCTGCAATTTGCAAAGAGGTGCAAAAAGATAAGCTTTTATTATACTAAATGTTCAGAGAAGACATAATAACTGTTTGCATTTAACCAAAAATATTATATTAGTGTAAAATATTAAAATAATCTCATTTGCCAACAGTTACATAAATGTTGTGAACTTGAATTCATAAAATATTTTTGAGGGAGTGGATGTGGCTCAAGCAGTTGAGTGCCTGCCTCCCACATAGGAGGTCCTGGGTTCAGTTCCCGGTGCCTCCTAAAGAAGACAAACAATGAGCAGACAACAAGCAGGTATGGAGCAAAAACAATGAGCAGACAATGAGCAAAAACAATGAGTAAGGGACGAATGTGGCTCAAATGGTTGGGTGTCCATCTCCCATATGGAGGGACCTGGGTTTGATCCCCAGGATCTCCCAGTAAAAATATAAAAAAAACAAAAAGAAAAATATAGAAGGCACGTGGGCCACCAGGCCCTGTGTGCGGGTGCACCATCAGGCCCCGCAAGCGAGTGCGCTGCCAGGCCCCACGAGCAGGTGCGCTGCCAGGCCCCATGAGCAGGTGAGTCCCTCAGGCCCTGTGCATGGGTTAGCCCGCCAGGCCCTGTGAGCGAGTGTGCCGCCAGGCCCCGCAAGCCACACAGTAGGATGATGATGTGGCAGGGGGTGACACAGGGGAGGGCCAGGACAAGACGTACCAATAAAAACCTGGAGCTGGGGTGGCGCAGGTGATGGGACACCTCTCCCACATTGGAGGTTCCGAGGATCGGGTCCCGGTGAGGACAGGGGGAGAAGGATAAGAGGAGAGGACAGGAGGCAGACACAGAGAGTTGCCCAGCAAATGGACACAGGGGCAGCAGGAACGGGGGGGGGGGTAAAAATGGATGAAAGTAAATAAATAAAACAATGAGTAAGACAAGCAGACAACAAGCAAAAACAAAAACAAGCAGGGAGCAGATGTGGCTCAAGCAGATGAGCGCCCACCTCCCACATGGGAGGTCTCAGGTTCGGTTCTCGGTGCGTCCTAAAGAAAAAATGAGCAAAACAAACAAAACGAGCAAAACAAAACAAAAAAACCCACAAGCAAACAGATGAGGGAGCCATTTCAGGGGGGGAATATGTTTGAGTTTCTATCAGAATACTTTTTTTTTCCTTCTTGCACACTGAAAGTATTAGAAGTTCAATTTCCTTTACTTATGGGAATTTTAAGAAAACTCAATTTATGTACATGCTTATTTATCTCTAAGCCAATCAGAATAGAGCTCCTCTAATTTAAGAGGTTATATCATCTAATTTGGTAATACTATTTTCCTAATACAGATTTAGGAAAATATTACACTGTCATACAATGAGAATTAAAGACCTTTCTGAATTACAGATGCATCAGTATTCCAACAGAATGATAGAGAATTTTTAGACAGAAATGACAGAACTTACATATATATGTAAATATTATGAGGTTTTTTTTTTCTTCTAGGAATTGGTTTATGCAAATGTGGGGATGGGCAAAAGTCCACATTCTGTAGGGCAGGCCACAAGCTTGGAACTCCAATGAATTCCCCAGGAGAAGCTGGCTGGCTGAAGTAGAGATAGAAATTCTCTCTTCTGACTGCTGAAATCATTACTTCTCCTTTCAGAGCCTTCAATTGGATGAGACATCTCTCACCTGAAGACAATCTCCTCAGCTGATAGTAGACATCACCAGCCATAGATGCAATCAACTTATTGATGACTTAAATCCATGAAATGTCTTCACAGTAATAATCAGGACAGCTTTTGCTCAACCAGACAACTGGACACCATATCCTGGCCAAGATAACCATCAGAGCTCCAATTCTAAAATTTCAGCCCTGGGTCCAGAGTAAACATAGAATTACAAAATAATGGTCCATACCAAAGAGTTGTTTTCTTTCCAGTGGGTTTAAATTCTTAATTGATTTGGGTTCAAAATAGACAAATAGACATACAGAGAAAGTTAACAAATCTGATTCTCTGTCATCATTCACGTGATCTCTATAAATCATCAATCTGTTTACAGGAATCATCAAATGGTCAGGCCAGGCAACCAAAAGAAGCCAGCAGCACAAATCAAATGAATACCCAAAAATAATCAAAATCAAATCCTTACTGTGCTGCCAATGGAAAAGAGTACAGAGCACAAGACCTAGAGTCTTTGGGAACAGACCCACTGATCATTTAGGAGTGTGTGGTTCAGCCTCCATGCATTGGTGAATTTTCTCCTTTCCCGTCTATTATTGATTTTCAGTTTAATTCCATTATGATAAGAAGGTACTTTGTATAATTTCAATCTTTTTATATTTATGAGACCTGCCTTGTGACCCAACATGTGGTCTATCCTGGAGAAATATCCGTGAGCGCTTGAGAATAATGTATAGCCTACTGAGTTTGGGTCCAACAGTTCTGTGTGTTTCTTTTAGGTCTAGCTCATTTATCAAATTATTCAAGTTCTTTGTTTCCTTGTTGATCTTGTGTCTAGTTGTTCTATCTAATTATGTGAATGGTGTGTTGCAGTCTCCAACTACTATTGCAGAGATGACTATTTCTCCCTTCAGTTTTGCCAGAGTTTGCCTCATGTCTTTTGGGGCACCCTGGTCAGGTGCATAGATATTTGTGACTGTTATTTCTTCTTGGTGGATTGCCCCTTTTATTAATATATAACAGCCTTTTGTTACTCTTCTAACTTTTTTGCATTTAAAGCAGGGGTTTTTAACCTTTTTTGTTCCATGGACCCCTATGCCAGTCAGGTGAAAACCATAGACTCCTTCTCAGAATGTAGCAGCAAATAGTTTTATGACACTCAACATGGGCATGTCTTTATAATGCATAAAATAAAATTACAAAGGAAACCAGTTACATATATTGAAATACAGTTACTAAGATAAAAATTATATGGTATACTATTCATATGTGCTTCTTTCTTAACACATTAAATAATCTAATACATAAAAAATATAGGAAAGTTAAATTTTATTTTTTAAAGACATGTCAATGTGCAGACTTGTTATCTTGAATATGAACATTAAACTGTGGTGCAGGGAAGCGGCTGTGGCTCAATCAGTGGGGCTCCCGTTTGCCATATGGGAGGCCCCGGGTTCGGTTCCCGGGGCCTCCTGATGAAGGCAAAAGCCCGCCCACATGGCGTGGTTGGCTGACCCGGCGAGCAAAAGCAGCAGGGGGGGGGGGGGATAAATGAATAAATAAATAAAATCTTTAAAAAAAAAAAATAAAAATAAAAATTAAAAAAAACTGTGGTGCAGTATTTGACAAGGCAACATACATATCACATTGGACATATAATTGAGTTGATTTTTTTCAATTCAAGCTCACGGACCCCCTGAAATCTTTCCACAGACCTCTTGGGGGGTCTGAGGACCCCTGGTTAAGAACCCAATTTAAAGTCTGTTTTATCCGATATTACTATAGCTACCCCTGCTCTTTTTGGTTACTATTTGCATGGAGTATCTTTTTCCAACCTTTCACTTTCAGCCAGTTTGTATCCCTGGGTCTAAGGTGAGTCTCTTGTAGGCAGCATAGGGATGGCTCATGTTTTTTTATCTATTCTGTCAACCTTTTCGTTTTTTAAAAAGATTTATTTCTCCCCATCCCCTTGTTTGCACTTGCTGTGTCTGTTCGTCTTATTTCTTTAGGAAGCACTGGGAACTGAACCCGGGACCTCCGATGAGAGAGGCACGTATTCAATTAAGCCACCTCCGTTCCCTGCTTTGTTGTTTCTCTCATTACGTTCTTCCTCCTGTGTCTCTTGTTGCATCATCTTGTTGTGTCAGCTTGCCATGTCTGCCTGCCGCATCAGCTCACTATCTTCTCTAGGAGGCACTGGGAACCTCTGCTCCCTGCAATGATGTGTCTCATGCTTTTCGTCTTGTGTCTCTTGTTGCATCAGCTCACCATGCCTGCCCATTGTACCAGCTTTCTTTAGAAGGTACCAGGAACCGAACCATAAATCTCCCATGTGGTAGGCAGGAGCTCAATTACTTGAGCCACATCTTCTTCCCAGCCCATATCTTTTGATTGGAGAGTTTAAACCATTCACATTCAATGATATTATTGTAAGTGCATTACTTACTTCCACCATTTTATTCTTTGGTTTTCATGTCATATCTTATTTTTGTCTTTTTACTCTTTTGGTTACCCTGCTATTCTTGTCTTCTATATTCTCCTTCAAGCCTCTCTCTCATGTGTTTCAGGCTATAAGCCTCCCTTTAATATTTCCTGCAAAGATGATTTTTTTTTTCACATACTTAGTTTCTGTTTATTTGTGAATATTTTAAACTCACCTTCATATTTGAAGGACAATTTTTCCAGATAAAAAATTCTTGGCTGGCAGTTTTTCTCTTTCAGTATCCTAATTGTATCATACCACTGTCTTCTCACCTCCATGGTTTCTGATGAGAAATCCGCACTAAGTCTTATTGGGTGTCCCTTGTATGTGATGGTTTGTTTCTCCCTTGCTACTCTGAAAATTTTCTCTTTATCTTTGACATTTGACATTCTGAGTAGTAAGTCTTGTAGTAGGTCTATTTGGATTTAATCTGATTGGGGTACACTGTGCTTCTTGGACATGTAAATTCATTTCTTTCATGAGAGTTGGGAAATTTTCAGCCATTATTTCCTCAAATAATCTTTCTTTCCCTTTTCCCTTCTCTTCTCCCTCTGGAACTCCCATGACATGTATGTTGGTGCATTTCATATTATCATTCAACTCCCTGAGCCTGCGCTCAATTTTTTCCATTCTTTTCTCTCTTCAATTTTAGCTGTTCTGTGTTCTGTATCCCTTATTCTTTCTTCTATCATTTCAAGTCTACAGTTGTATGCTTCTAATGTGTGTGTGTGTGTTTTGTGGGGCTTTTTTTTGAGGTACCAGGGGTGGGGGATTGAACCTGGAACCTGGGACCTCACATGTGGGAAGCCAGCACTCAACCACTGAGCCACATTGGCGCCCCTGAGTTGTTTTTTTTGTTTGTTTGCTTGTTGTTTTTTTGTTTTTAGGAGGCACTGGGAACTGAACTAATGACCTCCCATGTGGTAGGTGGGAGCTTAAACACTTGAGCCACATCCACTCCCCTCTAATGTATTTTTTTGTCTTTTTTTTTTTTTTTTTCGTATTTCTTTTATGTTTAATGTATTTTTTTAAAGATTTATTTTACTTTTTTTATCCATTTAATCCCCACCCCCCATTTTTGCTGTTTTGTGTTCATTCACTGGGCAATTCTCTGTCTGTTTCCTGCCCTCACCGGGATTCAATCCTGGGAAACTCTGATATGAGAGACAGGACAGGCATTCTGCCACCTGTGCCACCTCAGTTTCTGGTTTCCCAGTGCGTCTCGTCTTGGCTCTCCCTTGTGTCACTCTCCTGTTACGTCATCTTGCTGCATGACTCGGAGGGGCCTGACACGCCTGTGCGTGGGGCCTGGGGGCTCACCCACTCACGGGGCTTGACGGCCCACGTGCCTTCTATATTTTTTCTTTTATTTTCCTGAGAGGTCCCGGGGATCGAGCCCAGGTCCCTCCATATGGGAGATGGACACCCAACCATTTGAGCCACATCCACCCCCTCTAATGTATTTTTGTCTTTTTGTTTTTCTAATGTATTTTTTATCTCACTTATCATATCTTTCATTACCATAAGCTATGTTTCTTTTTTAAGATTTATCCCCACCCCGCCTTTGTTGTGCTCACTGTCTGCTCTCTGTATCCATTTGTTGTGTGCTGTGTCTGCTCATCTTCTCTTTAGGAGGCACCAGGAACTGAACCTGAGACCTCCCATGTGGGAGAGAGGCACTTAATCCCTTGAGCCACCCCAGCTCCCTGCTTTGTGGTGTCTCTCATTGTCTTTCCTCTTTGTATCTCCTTGTTGTGTCATCTTGTTGCATCAGCTAGCCACGCCTGCCCATCATGGCAGCAAACTGTCTTGCTTGTCTTCTCCAGGAGTCACTGGGAACTGAACCCAGGACCTCCCATGTGGTAGGTGGGAGCTCAATCACTTGAGCCACATCTGCTTCCCCCTGTTCCATTTCAATTTGGGTTTTCAAATTCTTTTTTGTGCTTGCTCAATGCCTTCTTGATGTTGCTTATCTCTTTAGCCACATTGTCTTTCAACTCATTAATTTGATTTTGGAAATTTGTGTGAGTCTCATTGATTAGTTATCTCAAACCCTGTGTCTCTTCTGGGGCTTTGATATATTCATTTTCTTGGGCCTTTTCTTCCATTTTCTTAGTATGGCTTGTAATTTTTTTGCTGATGTCTAGGCATCTGATTAGGATGGTAAATTTATTCAGATGCTCAATTTCTCTCTTTCATAGGGATTTTCTGGTGGGAGGCTGTGTGTTACTGCTGTTCTTTGATTCTTGGTTCAACCTGTTCTGGGTCTTTAGGATTGTCCAACTTGCTCAAACCTGGGCCCTGGACCCTGTACTGCATTGCAGATCCACTTCCTAGGGCCTTGGGGAGGGAGGCTGCAAAGGCTGGAAAAAGCCTATCTTATTTACTTTTAATTTCCTCATGTGCACTTCCTTGGTCTGCCAGCAAATGGTGCTCTTTGGCAGCCCTCTCAGTTCAATGCCTGGTTGGAGTATGTTTGCTGCAACACATACTGGATCAGTGTGACAGAGGATCCTGCCTAGAGGCTAAGAGCCTTGTAATTCAAACTTTCTGAGAGGCAGTTCTCCAACCTTTGCTGGCAGCCTCCTCCCTTTTTGCAGTTCAGAAGTAATTACACTCCCCTCTGCATCCCCAACAACCAGTTCTGGTCAGTAGAGAGGGAAATTGAGAAGGTCAGTTCTCTAGCCCCAAGCTGGCTCCCAGGGCAAACAATGGCATGGCCCTACCCAGCCTGGAAGGGCTAGAGGGAAACAGACCAAATCTGTGGACCAAAAGCTGAGTCAGCCTTAGACTGTGCCCTCCTCTCTCCTCTTTCCTGGGGAGGTGGATCCCTGCAGCCCCCTTTGTCTGTAGCTGCCAGCCCAAGGCCTGAGAATTCAAGTGTCTATAAGGTGGGGGAGGGTGCAGCTTTTAACTCCATTTTGTTGTCGCAATTCTTTACCTTTGCCCATGTCTTTTCTGGGCAGTGTCCAGCCTTCCCCTGGTGTCCTAAACCCTAGAAGATATTTTTCCAGGCCATTTCTGTCTGTCCTCTAGCTATTTTTCAGGAGAGAAGAGAGTTCTGTGTCTTTCTAGTCCACCATCTTCCTAGAAGTCCAACCCTCTACATTTTAAGCCTTAACTTCCCATTCTCTAATCTCTTTTTAAGCCAAAAATCCATCTTTAAATATAAGACATATTATATATTTTGTCTTACTTTAAAATAAAATAGTTAAATTCTAAAATAGCAACTGTTTTTTGAGAAATTGTTCAAATGCACAATTTTTTTAAACATAATTAACCACACTGAATTACATATTTCAATGTGGTTAAAAGAGGAAATTTTAGGTTGTATATAAGTTACTAGAATAAACATTTTAAAAACAAACCATAGGGCAGTACAACACAGAGTACTCTACTGCAAAGGATAGACTATAGTTAATAGTACAATTATAAAAATTGTTCTTTCATGACTTGTAAATATGTACCACACAATGCAAAGTGTTATAATAGGGTGGTATATGGGAAGTCTGTATTTTATGTATTACTTTTCTGTAAGCCTAACTTCTCTAATTAACATTTTTCATTAAATTTTTTAAATTAAAATTTCAAAGCAAAGTGTACTTACTTCCTGTTTCCACTTAGGCTCATGGAAAACTGGGATTTCACCGTGATGATTGATTGGATAATAATGAGGTCACAGAGACTGTAGCAGGTACACATAAATATACCTGGTAAGAGCACAGTAGAAATGAAGACACAAATGGAATTCATCTCTGAAAAGTCACACATTTACACACTAAACCTACTGCCTTAGAAAGTTCTGGAGAATATGTAAGCACTCCTGTCATGCAAGGCAAGGCGTTCTCAAGCATCTGCCCACCCGGACTTGGGTGCACGCTGGGTGATCCTTGTTCTAGCCGGCACATCGAGCCTTCAGGAAGTCTTCTCCTCCAGCTCCTGTGCATGGGGTTGTCTCCACGGGCCACTCAGATGAGCCAAGCAGCCCAGCCTTCTCCTGCCCCCTGCTGGCTGGAGCTCCTTGGTCCCTCCAGCCCTAGAGAGAAGAGGGCTTGGAGCCTGGGCACCTCCTAGCTCCATTTTCTGCCCTTGTGGACCCTGAGATCCAGATTTTGGAAGAAGGGTGTGTTGAACCATCACCCCCACTTGCAGCCATCCCGGGCCTTTCCAAGTTGCTGCCCCCAACCATGGTCCCTCTGGAGCCCATCTCTGGGATGTAGTTGAAACAAACTTGTTTCTTACAAATACGGGTCCTGTTCTATCTTTTAAAAATAACAAGAAACCCAGAGCAAAAGGTCAACTAGCCTCACAACATCTGGCCTCTAGGAAGGCACCCTTGGCTTGGCATGTGCAACTCCCCACAGCCCTCCTTTCTGGATACAGACATTCAAGTGGGTGGGCATGGAAGCCCCTGGGTCATAGCCCATCTCACTGCTCCCCAAGTCCACCCTGTGAAGGGTGGGCGGGCCAAAGCCTGGGCACCCACAGAAAAGGGTACTAGGACATCTTAGGTCAAGCAAACCAGATACCATAAAGCCTTAATGAACATGAAGCAACCCTGTGATGGGTCCCTTGGCTAAGCCCCAAGGAAACTCCTGTGTGAGATGGTTTCTTGCTTCCATTTCCCCAGGAAGCTTAAGGTGACATTCAGGAGAGGACTAGAATTCAAGCCGCGAAATGCAGTTCATCCTTCCTTCAGCTCAGTAGGTCTGCTGGCACCCACCTTTTCATCATAAAGCTGAGATCTACTCATGCCTTATTTATTTCTCCCCGCCCCCTCGTTGTTTGCATTTGCTGTGTCCATTTGTTGTGTGCTGCTCTTCTCTTTCTAGGAGACACCAGGAACCAAACCCGGGGACCTCCTATGTGGGAGGGAGGAGCTAATCGCCTGAGCCACTTCCACTCCCTGCTTTGCTGCATCTCTCATTGTTTCCTCGCTGTCTCTTGGTTGCATCGTGTCACTGCATCATCTTGTCACGTCAGCTCGCCATCTTGCGTGTCTTCTCTAAGAGGCACCAGGAACCGAACCCAGACATCCCATGTGGTAGGCGGGAACTCAGTCACCTGAGCCACATCTGCTTCCCTCGTGCCTCTCTCTTGTATAACATCCTTCAATGGCTCCCCACTTACTAAAGATTAAAATCCCCCCTCCCACCTGGTATTCTAGTAGCCCCAGTCCACCCTCGCTCTGATAAACCAGGACAGGGAGTCACAGATACCTGTTAGCCACCCATCGCCCACCCCTCACCTACCCCCACTTCCTGCCTGGGGAAGTCATGAACACACACTAAGCCATATAGAAGAAAACGGCGCCCCCACCGAGCAGGGGTGGCCAGAGTAGAAATAAACAGGTTCTGGGCAAAAGGGAAGTCTCCTGGGGATGGGGAGAGGATTTGGTGATGGGACCCTGGCTCCTCAGGTCAAGTTGAAAGTCCTCAGAAAAATATGAAGTTCACTCCAGCCCTTTCCCCTCTGAGGGGTGGGAGTTGGGATCTGGCTGCAATGAAAGGGGGACGAGGCCATCAAGGCGGACTCCTGGACAGCTCCACCGACGGGGCCCCCCCTACACCTGCCCCATCAGGGCACTGCATCCTTTCCCAGGTGTGGAGCAAGCTGCTACAATGGTGCATCATGGGAACTTTCAGCAAATGATCCTTTTATTACTTGCACAATATAAAGAGTACAGAAAGGGTAAATCATCTCTGTGCCACTTACACAGTAGAGTCCAAGACAGCAGGGGAAGAAGCCCTGTCACAGCCAGTCTCCCGGGGTAGCCAACACTGCTCTGGGTTGCAGACAATAGATGGCAGCTCTGCACACCCCACACTGCGCCAGAGAAAAGAGCAAATCTATCCAGTCTGAGTGTGGTTTTTATCCATCTCTGGGGGGGCGGGGGCCTGCCACCGAGAATTTGTATTCTGATAAGCATCTGGGGCTGCTTGTTCCCGGTTTCAGGGTGTAAGGTCTGGCTGGGCCTTTCCATCCGATTTAATATCTCCCCTAGGTTATGGAAGGGCACCTAAGAGAAAAGGAGATGGGGGTAGAGGACCAGAGGATGGCTTAGTGTGTGTTCATGACTTCCCCAGAGCTGGAGGTGGGGGTAGGTGAGGTCTGGGCGATAGATGGCTAGCAGGTGTCTGACTCCCTGTCCTGGTTTGTCTTTTGTGGATCCCAGAAAGGAGGGGGAAAGTTCTAGACAAAGAACACAAGGGGCAAAGGGGGGAACAAGTCGGACATACCTGGGAGGAGGAGCAAGGGGAGAAGGCAAAAGATACTGCAGGCACAACCAGTGTAGGTGCAATTGAGGTCCTGGACGCCAAGTGCTGGTTTCAAGGAGGGAGCGAGCATGTCAGATACTGCTGAAGTGCAAGGAGGGGAGGATTGAAGCTTTCACTGGACTTGGCAACACAGAGGCACTTAGCGACTTTGTCACAATTTTGCTGGAGCGATGGAATGAAAGCTTGATGAAACGGGACTCGAGAGAATGGGAGGCAAGTGGAGATAGACAACTCTTTTAATGCATTTTGCTGCAGTAGCTGGAAGAGGATGTAGGGTCAAGGGAGGGTTTAATTACACCCTTTTTCAAGTGCAGCAATAAAATCTAAGCGGATACCCAGAGAGCAACCAAGGTTCTATACAGAAGTGTTCCCAAAGAAGGGGAAGCTCACAAGGTTAAAAACCAGAATCACGACCTCTAGCCCTGAACTAGCTTCAATTTTCTGAAAGACGTTGGGTAGATTGACCTCTCAGTATTTTTTTCCCTCATCTGTAAAATGAGCAGAATAATCCCTGCCTTTTCTATCTCATAGCTGCATACATATTAGGTAACTTCACGTATGCAAATTGCTAACCCACGGTAAGTGGTCACAACTGTTACCAAATGAAGAATCAGAATGTGCTTTGAAAAAGAATTACCTCTCAGGATACAACCAGGAAAATGAAAAGCATTAAACAGAATTTAATGGGGGAAACTGGTTACACAGGGAACGAAAGGCTGAGAAATCAAATAGAGTTTGACAGCAGAAAACCACTAACATCTCTGGGGTAGAGGACAAAGGGAGCGTTACCAGCCAGTTGGCTGAGGTTGCACTGCTGAAGCTGAGACCAAAGTGGTGAAGGAACCTGGAGAGACTGCCAGTAGAAGCAGAGACAAAGGAGATAACACCCTGGCTTCTCCCACCAGGGTCTCCCATTGGTCAAACCTAGCTGGAAGCCAGGTGTTAGGGAAGTCTGGGAAATTCAGCCTGCCCCCAATCCCCAATACAACAGAGAGCAGGGGGAAGGAATGGTTTTCTAACTTTTCTGTATTACACTTTACATGACACAAAGGACTTCCTTGCATGTCATATTTTATTTTTATTTATTTATTTTTTAAGTTTATTTATTTACTTTATCCATTTTAAACCCCTCCTTCCCCATTTGCTGTTTTGTGTACATTTGCTAGGCAATTCTCTGTATCTGTTTCCTGCGATCTCTTCTCAGCCTCCTCCTACAGTCTTCACCAGGATTCAATCTTGGAGACCTCCAATGTAGGAGAGAGGTGTTCTGCCACTTGCGCCATCTCGGTTCCTGTTTTTTGGAGCTTTTGGAGCATCTCGTCTTGTCTCTCCCCTGCGTCTCTCTCCTGTTACGTCATCATCTTGCTGCATGGCTCCCGGGGCCTGGCGGCTCACCGGCACACAGAGCCTGGCAGCCCATGTGCCTTCTATATATTTTTTTAATTTTACCGGGAGGTTCCGGGGATCGAACCCAGGTCCCTCCATATGGCAGACGGACGCCCAACCATTTGAGCCACATCCGCCCCCCTGCATGTCATATTTTAAATTCACAGCAGGAATTTATAAAGTCAAGCAAAATGGGCTGGATTTCCAATCAATGTCTCCAGGAAGCAACTACAAAGTCTTTAAGGCACCTTTTACTGCATGGAAATTGACAGTTGTGCCCATTTCCCAATGGGCCAGTCAAGTCCTAAGAAAAAGGAGAGACCCTATCCTCAAGGGCTGACACAGCCTTAAACAGATAAAATTTCCTAACTAGGAAGGGTGGGAACTCAAGAGAAAGCATACCTAAGCTGGGTGCTAGTAGCAGGAGATGTGTTATGATCTGAATATCCAGTAGTTGTAATTAACTAGGTGCAGTCCAGAGTGGGTGGGAGACCTGCCTGACAGATGTGATCATTAGGAGGAACCATGGGCAGAAGCATCTCCCTGAAGCTCTGAGAATGAGCAGAGCATGTGGGAGCCACGTCAGAACAAATCAGAAATTGATGGGAATGTAGACCTGGAATTGCCAAAGCACATCAGGATGAGTCAGAAGACCTGGATCCAGATATGTTCAGAAGCACAGATAGATGAACCTAAGATATACGACAGGGGCACCAGCAAGTCCTGGACATAGAGCCTGAAGGCCGAAATGGGAACCACAAGAGGAAAAGCAGGTTGGAAGTGGTGATCTGTAGCCTTCCCAAATAAACCACCTAAGCCCTGCAGGTCTGAACATCTTAAAATATCAAAGCTTCTATTTTTGCTGTAACTATAGATTCAAATGCAGTTGTAAGAAATGGTACAATATAAAAAACACACCAACAGATGGTTTAAGAATTAACTGGATGGAGGGAAGCCCTATGCCCACCAGGTGTCACACCTAACCCTAAGGTCACCAAATTCCTAAAAGAAAAAAGGAATTTTACAATAACCAGTCAAATATTTTTACTTCGCTTCTGCGTTCACCTTGTATAACCTTCATCTCTTCTTTGTCATGCAGGAGCTCCTTTCCACGTGTGGTTTGGACGCTACTCGATTCATGAATCAACGGTGCAAATAAACTCACCTAAATTAAGAGCTTGACTAAAATTTTAAGTTAGCAGAAGTGCTAGAGCTCTCCTGTAAGCTTCACAGTGTCCTCAATGGTAAGAGCTGGCACAAGATACAGTAAAATATCACAACCAGGGTACTGGCATTGATGCAATCACCCTACAGGCCAGGTCCATCACCACGACGGTCCCTCAGGTTGCCCTTTCGCAGCCACAGCCCCTCCCCCAGCTTACTCAACAAAGAGCAGGGCCAGACGCGGGGGAGGGGAAAAGTGTAAGGACCGGAAGCACTCAGACTCATCCGAGTGAGGAACCGTCGGGGGCACAACTGTCGCCCGGACACTTCCAGACCCAAGCGCCGCGGCCGGCCAATCGTAGCCCAAGGGCTGGGCCGCTTCCGCCAGCAACCTGCGGAGAGCAGGAAGTAGGCGCTGTTCCGTCCTACATGGCGGACGTCCATCGCCAGCTCCAGGACTACTTGGCGCAGGCGAAAGCGGGCAGGTCGGCGGCTGCGGTGCCGCTGCTCGCAGCGGAGCAGGCGGAGGAGCCTGCGGCGGAGGCCGGGGCGGCGGGGCCGGGACTGGGCCGCGCTGGCCTGCTCTGGGCCTGGGCACGGGGCCCCGCGGAGCCGGAGCCGAAACCCGCGACGTGCGTACCGAGCGTGACGCGCACCCAGCGGCTGGCGGCGAGCGGTCTGTGCCTGCTGCTGGCCGCGCTCTGCTTCGCCTTGGCCGCCCTCTACGCGCCCGCGTTGCTGCTGCGCGCCCGCAAGTTCGCGCTGCTCTGGTCGCTGGGCTCGGCCCTGGCGCTGGCCGGCGGCGCGCTGCTGCGGGGCGGCGCGGCGTGCGGGCGGCTGCTGCGCGGCGAGGAGGCGCCGTCGAGGCCCGCGCTGCTCTACGTGGCCGCGCTGGGCGCCACGCTCTACGCTGCCCTGAAGCTGCGCAGCGCACCGCTTACGGTGATCGGGGCCTGCGCGCAGGTGGCCGCGCTGCTTTCTATGTTGCTCGGCCTGCTGCCGTGGGGCGGCGTCCCCGCGCTGCGCCTTGCCCTTGGACGCCTGGGCCCGCGCGCCGGCCTCGCCAAGACGCTGCCGGTCTGACAGATGCGGGAGCCCCCGGAGTCCCCGACCTCGCCCAAGTGCAGCTCGTGTGATGGCCGCAGGGACGCGATACCACCGGGAGCTCCCGGTCTCGCCAAGGCGCAGCCCGTGTGTACACCGCAGAGACGCGCCCCAGTGACATCCGCGGACCGCGCAGGGCGAAAGCCGGTCCCTGACTGTGCCGGGGAATCCGCAGATTTGAGCGGCTTTTGTGTATTGAAACCTGAGCAGGGTCGGAAACTCCTTGATTTCTTTGTTCTCTGCTCGGTCTTTTGTGCCCTGAAAATAAGAGCTGTTGTCATTGTATTGGGGATGATAGGCTGTGAGTCAGCCGCCTTATGAACCTTGGTCATAGGATGGACACAGTAAACAGTGGCTCATCGGTTTAAATGAGCAATTTTTGTAGTTTTTCTCTCGTTCTCTCGTCGCTTAAAAACTCCAGTGGTGGATTGTAGTTTATCTACAATAGTGTAAAACACCCCCCCCCCTTTTTTTATTCCTGCAGTACTTGGAAATTATTTTCCTCATTCTTCAGTATGAATAGATCCATAAGGTTATCAAAGGCACTTTAATATTAGACTAAATTTAGCCACTAGATTTTAAAAAGTAATTTTTATCTCTGGGTTTGTTTGTTTCTTCTAATTACAAAAATCGTCACTATGGCACGGTGCCTTATATGAAGGAAAATTAGTTCTGTATTGGATGACTAAAGCAGTGACCCAAAGGGGAAATGTTCTGGCCTGAGAATATGGTGTCTAGTCACTGATTGTAAATGGTGGCTTCTTGGACCGCTGAGGGATCTGCGGGGAGCTGCACAGGGGAGGCCACCATGGCAGGAATCTTTCTACATTCATCCTTTATTTGATGGATTTCTACAAGTTCTAATTATCTCTTATTTCATAAACTGCTTTTTAAACTTGTGATGTAGGTAGGATGCTTTTCATAGCCCATTCACCAGATGTCTTTGTTTCAGGTTCAAGACTTTTTGTCTACTATTGCAAAATAATTTTTTGAGAGAAAATAGGGACCTGATATATTCTAATAAGTCCATAAGACTTATGTTTTGTCAGTAACTATGTAGTAACTAGTATGTAAAATGTAAAATTCTCTGTGGATGAGCCTTAGTCTTCACTGCACATCAGAATCACTTGAGCTATACCTCAGATCAATTAAATCAGAGTCTCTGCAGACAGGACCCAAGGAGCAGTACTCTTCTAAAGCTCCCCAAGTGGTTCCATGTTCAGTCTAGGTTGAGAACTCCTTTTCTGTGCAATTGTTTGCCCAACTGGAAAATAACTTTTCTGAGGCTGGATTCCCATGTTGCTCTAGCAGGATGTGAGACCCACATCCACACTGCAGGCTTACAAGTTGCCCTGTATTTTACAAGAATACTGCCTCATTCCCCTATCAGAAGATAGGGCTACCTACCTCAAGAGGAACAAACAAGTGCTCTCAGGACAAATCCGTTGTTTTGACCACCTGATTTGTCTTGTAATCAGAAAGACCTGTGCCATTATTTATTAAGGCTGACGAACTCTGTTGTGGGAGCTGGGAAGAAGGAACTCTTTCTATAGTTTGCTAATTTCTGTTCTAGTGGTTTCTCTAGAATGGCCATGATTTGTATGGCTGAAGATTGTTTTTATGCTATTACATTTTTAAGTCAAGGTTTTAAAAATTATTTTCTCCGCATGTTCTAAAGAATCCAAACATCGTTTGAAAATCTAGTTTTTATAAAATTCAAAGCACAGTCTTATGTATTTTGACATTGATGTTTTAAAATGCCATATATATCTCTCTATATTTACATTTACTAAATATATAACATAGAGATTCGTTTTTGCTAAATGAATTAGTTCCCAAAATGTGATCTGGTTATCTGCTTACTGAGGTACTGTGTTTTAAAAATCATGTTAATAAAATCCTAAACCTACAACATCTCTAGTAAAAAAAAAATCCATACCACATGAATCTCAAGAAGAGCCGCCTAATTTAGATATAGCTTTGTTCTCTGAATTCCTTTTTAGCTTCTGAGAATTTAATTACAGGGGCAAATAATATCTGCGAACCTAAAGCAACCTTGAGCCTCCAAATAGTATAGTTAGGGGTATGGTGCTGATATATAAAGTGTTTTTAATTTCAAAGGAAAATGACTTATTTGGCGCCTTCAGGTTCTAACACCCAAGAAGCAGCGTATCTGGTCAACATTTTCTCAGTTCTCTTTTTTACACCAGTAGAGAACCAGTTGAGAGGTTTTTATTATCACCCAACTGTATCAGTATCCCTTTCCTAAGCCACCATTGAGACTTCGGCTGTGCTAAATGTGCTAAGTAAACTTGTCTCAGATACCAAATTGAAGTTCACAATGTAATGAAATGGGAGAGGGGCCACAGTACTATGCTTTTAATAAAGCTCTCAGAAAAACAAAATATCAGAAAATATCTCAGAAAATATCATGGGGGTTCCTCAATCTGAACTTTTGGCTTCCAATCCAAATGGGGCCAAGTATTACATTTGTTTAAAACGGAGTAGAATTTGTCATAGACAAGAATGTTCTTGTTTTACTGCAAGTCAAAATTGTCCTCTGCCTTATACATTGGTTATTTCCACAGAGCCACTATAGTGTAGAAGAGAAGTTTTGCAAAATTGTTTTAGGAAATATTTTGGTTCATTCCTTTTTAACAAGTAATTTGTGAAATGATTTATGTGCCTCAAAAGGCTATGTGTAGTGAATTTCTGCCACTTCAAGTTCCTCTCTTCGGTAGAACCAAAGCATTTGGAGTCGAAGGTGTGATCACTGGGAGAACTCCTATGTGGATAGCTAGAAGACTGAAGTTTTGAACCAACAAAACTAGTTTGGAGTATTTCTCATTCTTTGAGAAAAATAGTGTGAAAGAATGGCCATATGAGGCTTTGTTTAAAAACCAAGTTCACAGATGAAAGCTGAGGTGACTGAGCAGTTCATGCGCGTATGCTCACGTACATCGTATGCCACTCAGCAGGCTGGATTAAGGTGGAAACTAAGGGATTCCTTAAGGCAAGCACGTCACAACTAGATGTTTTCTGTTAATTCTTGCGTAAATCACATTCTGTATTCATACAAAAACAACTTAACGTTTTTTTTCTCTGACAAACTGTACATATAGAAACAAATTTCCAATTGGACATGAACTTAAATTTGTGGAGGTGCTCCGTATCTCACGACACAGAAAAGCTTCCAGCTTTTATCTTCACAAAACAATGCAGGGTTAGAGCAATGAGGGTGGACGGGACAAAACCAAGCCAGCTGCTACAGGCAGCCGGCAGCAGTCTCTTCACTGTGAAGATCTCACTGGGGGCTCCTGGGATTCAGCTGTTGCAGAAAAGAGTTCAGGGCTACAATGGTGCAGACTTCCTTTTGTTTGTCTTGGAAAGTAGTTCTTAAATACTGTCCAGAGAGGCCTGGGGTGCCCAGCCCCAGCTTCTACCGACCCCTCCCACCACCCCTGGAAGCTCCTCGCCTTGGTGGGCCAGAGTTCATGTTGCTCCCTCTACCCCAGTTACTGCCACTCCTGCCCCCTCGAGAAGGGGTACTACTGCCTGGAGGGCCCCCAAAAGGTTCATCTCTGTGGTATCCGTCGTGATGATCCCCATCCAAGGAGCTGGAACGCCCGGATTTTGGCACCCTCTGGGAAGGTCCTGGGCCCCCTCGGCCTGAAATGACATGACAGATGGATTTCACGTGATTTTTTTTTTTTTTTTTTCCATGAAAGACAATTTCCTGGAAAAAAAATCTTACTCTGATAACAACAGGGCACTTCTGGATCTTTCTTTAAAGGGCATTAATTAGAGCTCTGGCATTCAGAGCACTAAAAGGTGTGTCTCAGAAACTGAGCCGACTGCACCTGGCCACCTCGCATTCCATCCTGGCATGTGGACATGCTTCTCGGCTCCAACCAGGTCAGGTTCCTGAATCTGTGGGTTGGAGATGATGGAAGCCAAAGGGGTGACAGCCCTGTGGCAGAGTCCCATTGAAGAGGTTAGGAAAGACAGCCCAAGGAATCCTTTTTGCCGCCTCCTTTCAAAACACAGCTTAGGCCCGCCTGGGGGTACCTGGCAGGGGAGGTGTCAGCTAGTGCATCATTATCTAACTACATGTCCTTAGCTAGGGGACCTTACAAAGGCCCTAAGTGCCCGTGAATGCCCACGGTCACACCACTCCGACCAGCCACAAAATGGGTATCTGGGCAGGGAATTCTGTTGGCTATATGGCAGATAGTTTCTGAGGGCTTTGCTCTGAGAAGAACCAAACCACTATCAAGAAGAAAAATAAAACTAATGGAGAGACCGAAAGCACTAAGCAGATTTGGGGGAGGGGGTGTGTGTGTGACTGGAGCACAAGTTGGGGATTTCTAGCAGCCCCTAACGATACCACATATGCAACCACCCAGAGCTGTAGTTAATTTATATTTGGTGGCTACTGCTCCTGGCTTAAAGTTAATGCCACCTGTAAAATAAAGATCCCAGGTTTCAAGTTGTAGAAAACCCACCTGGGAGTGCTCCGTCCAGCTCAGGGGCTTTGGGCATGAGCAATGCTCCTGCTGGGCCAGGACAACTCCCCTCTGGAGGCTTGGAGCTGTGTGTATCCCGGTAAATCAAGTTCTTAAACTTAATCCATTCCTGTGCTTGTGGACCCATTATGAGGAGGACCTTTTGATGAGGCTACTTCAGTTAAGGTGTAGCCCATCTCAGTCAGAATGGGTATTAATCCTATTACTGGAATCCTTTATAAGAGAATGAAATTCAGGGAGTATCAGAAAGCCACACGAAGCAAGAGGCGAAAGTCAATGGAATCGGGAAGAGAATGGAGAGGCCAGGACACACTGCTTTGTGCACTGTCATGTGACAGAGGAGCACAGACCAAGAATCATTGGCAACCAGCCCCAGGATGCCAGACTTCAAGAAGAAGGCATCCTCTTGATGATGCATTGATTTGGGCTTTTCTGAGCCTTAAAACTGTGAGCTAATCCATTGTATGGTATTTGTCTGAGCAGCCCAGGAAACTAAAACACCCTCCCGACTGAGGACAGCCTGAGGGCCCAAAGCAGCCATTAGTGGGCATAGCAAGGGTCTAAGAGGAAGTGAGTCCAGCAGAAAGGAATGAGGCACTGTGACCAAAAGCTCAGGTAGAACAAGCGTATGAACTGGGAACTCCTGAGGCTGCTGGAGGAGACTTGTTCAGGGGCTGGGCTCTTGTAGCCAGCCACATGAGAGCTCCACTCGGCTAGGAGTGGGCACAACCAACCTGCAATGGTCCCACTGTTGGGAGCATGTGCCACTTGCCCAGCCCAGGTCCTGGGAGAACTGAATGGAAAAAGGACACTGACTACCTTACTATGGGACAGATGGAACAGGCATCTAGGGGATAGAGACAAGGCCTCCTGTGGCCTTACAGCCTGGCTAGCAGGATTCTGGCAACCAGCTTCTGGAATCAGAACCACAAGCCGCCTCTTACCTTTGCCTCCCCGGTCCTCAGCGGGCCCCCCGGAGGCTTCCATTTCTCTGTGCTCAGAGGTCCCTGGTCCGTCATGCCAGGGGCGCTTTCGGGGTGGCAGTGATGCCATGTCCATGCCTTGGAGGGAGGAGGAACGTTCTCTGCTGGCTGGGGAATGGCCATCGTGAGGTGGATGATCAGGGCGGGGAGCGTCGCGGAAATGTTCATGACCCGGCCCTGCAACAAGAAACACGGATCCAGGAGGTCAGAAGTCGGACAGTCTTCTGAAGTACAGCATGATCCAAAGCAGACAGAAAGCGGACTGCTGGGAATAAGTAGGACTTGAGAACCAACATGCATTCATGCATGTTTACGAGTCACATCATGAATGCATAAAAAGGTCAGGATCAGAAATCAATGTGCCTCCAAAAATAAGAGGAGGAAGGTAAGCTGAGAGTCTAGAGAAGGGGCTCTCAAACCTTTTAGAAGGGCTTGAGGCTTTTTGCACTCTGGAAAACTGAGGACTCCAAAACGATTTTGTTTATAAGGACTGTATCTACTAATATTTTCCAATGGACAATTAAAATGGAGAAATTTTAAATTCATTTAATTATATTTTCCAAAACTGAAACAATTCACTGAAAAGAATGGCATTGTTTTATATTTAGACAAATTTCTTCAATGCCTGGCTTAATCGAAGAAAGCCAGATTCTCCTATCAGCTTCCATGTTCAATCTGTGATAAAATGATTCGGTTGAAGTAGTTTAAGTAAGTCCATGTGGAGAAGCAAGTCAGACCCCTGAAGGGCCTCAGGGTCCCCGGGTGTCCCCTTGGGAACCACTGCTCTAGGATCACCCTAAGCCACCTAACGAGCAGTTCCTCTTCCTTACCTGGCTCTCTGTTTCCATCCCAGGAGTCTGGTTTCCGGCCTCCTTCAAAGCGGGGAAACTCATCAGGAGTGGGGAGTAAACCCTTTCTTCCTCCTACACAATGGAAGAAACAACACAGCCCTCACAGCCTGTTCCTGGTGTGTTCACCACGAGCTGCCTCTGCCACCCTGTCCTTCAGAGAGCCTGTGTCCTCCGCACACCCTCACCTCGTGGCGTACCCCGACCGCGGCCTCTGAGATCTCTTCCTCTGGCGGCTTCATCAGAAGCATCAAAATTCTCCTCAGGACCAAAGTCTTCAGGACCAGGAAAGCCATCCCTTCCTCTGGGGGGAGCACGGCCCTCATGTCTCGGGGGGGCTCCCCTTCTGAAGCTGTAAAACAAACAGCAGAATGTCCATATAATGGAATGCCTTGCAGCTCTAAGGTCTTTAATTTATTGTTTATATCACTGTTACAAATTACTCAGGTAACAACTATGATAAATCTGCTGAATTCTTGTTTCAAAGAGGCTCAATGATAAGAGCAAATACAATATGTTAAATGGGAGAAAAACAAAATTACCTATTTTTAAAAATAGAAATTTTACAGTCCTAATATTAGAGGCAAAAACAGACAGGAAAGAAACAAATCAGGATGTGGTAGCCTCCTTTAGGAATAATAATAGTAAAATTTTCAAATTTATATTATGCCAAGTACTTGATATATATTTACCCCATAATGTATCGTTTCATTTCATCCTCACAACCACCATATGAAGTATTAGTACTATTAGTAACTCTGGTCTCCTGATGAGTGACTGAGGCACAGAGATGCTAAGTCACTTATTTAAGGAAACAAAATTGGTATCTGGTTGGGATGTGAACTCAGCCAGTCTTGACTCACCCCTCTCCCCACCCAAGCCCAGGCTCTTTACTGCTGCCCCCCAAATACATTTCATTATCTACCATCTACATTTTTCATAGTGAACATTTATTCCTTTTATGTAGAGGAAGAATTCTGCCTACCAACTGTACTAGCTATGCTTTGGGGTACCTGCTCTGCCATCTACCCAATCTAAGCCCCTGCATAGGCAAAGGCCTGAGTGGCCATGGACTTCACCAGTGACCCTGCTCCACAGCTGACTGGAATGGGTGGGAGGTGAGGGGAGAGGGGGAGACATTGGGCTCACAGGAGCTGGTGCCCTGGCTGGTGGGCAACTCTGAAATTCTGGAAAAGGGAACCAAGTTGGCTGAGTGCTACAGTACAGAGATTACAGGGAAGGATCAGCTCTGCAGCTGGTGCTGGAGAGAAGCAAGCAGGGAGGAGAGCAGAGGCCCAGGAAAGGCCATGAAAACTGGAGCAAGGGTCAGAAGGGAGCAAGGGAGGCCTTGTCCCTAGCCTCCCCAGGGCCTGCAAACAGGCCTTCTGCTTTTTCCTGTTTCCAGTCAGTTATCTTTACCACAATATTTCATTTTTTAAAAATTCTTAACATACATGAAGTTGAAAGAACAGCACAATGAACAACCATATCACTTTCACCTAGGTTCACCAATTCTTATCGTTTTCCCACATTTGCTTTACTTTTTCTTTATCCATCTATTTACCAATACATTTTCAATCATTTGAAAATTAGTGCAGACAGCATGTTTCACCCCTAAATACTTTAGTACATATCTCTATAATACAAAGACTTTCTCCTACATAACCACAATACCTTCATCCCTCTCAATAATGCACAATATTATTTAATATCCAGCCCAATTCAAATTTCCCCGATTGTCCCCAAATATCCCTTAAAACAACAACAACAACAAGGGGAGTGGATGTAGCTCAAGTGGTTGAGCGCCTGCTTCCTATGCACGAGGTCCTGGGTTCAATTCCTAGTACCTCCTAAAAACAAAACAAACAAACAAAAAAAACTTTTTTTAAACCATAGGATTCTTTTAAGATCACATACTGCTATTTAGGGGTCACGAATCTTTAGTCTCCTTTAATCTAGAACAGTCCCCCTCCTGTATTTTTGTCTTTCACAATGTCAGTATTTCTGAAGAATCCAGCCAGTTGTCTTGTAGAATGTCCACAATTTAAATTTATCTGACTGTTTCTTCATTACATTCCACTTTATGATGGACAGCCCTATTAGAAAATACCTCTAACGAACCGAGCCCTCTCCCATCCCCCTCTCAAGGTAGCATGGCTCATTTAGTCAACAAACAGATCCTGAGTACCCTCAGTATGTCAGCTTCTACTGTCCCCGGTCCAGCAGACACACTGCCCACATGACATCTACACTCGTGCAGGAGATATAGGCAATGAGGAAAGATCTTACTTCCTGTTAGGCAGCGCTAAGTGCTCTGAAGGAGAAGAAAGCAGGGTAAAGGAAGGGGCTGTGCCAGGGAAAGCACTCCCTGGAGTAAGTCATGTCAGTATCTGGGAGGAAGGCTCCAGGCCTCCAGGCGAAGGAAATAGGAACACAGAAAGTGGGAGCAGGTGCCCACCTGGCCTGAGAAACAGCACTGACCCAGCGCGGCCTTCTCCAGCGGCAGCACCCTGGGCTGGGAGTCTGTCATGGACAGATAAAATATAGCACCGATAGAGGCAGAGTGAAAATTCCAAACTGTGCACAGGATGCAGAGGTTCAAGAAGTCAGTGAAAAGGACGCTGAGGCCAAAGCCATTGAAACTGAGGCTCTTGCAGACATAAAAAGCCATTTCAAAGAGAGAAGGCTTAGAAATCACTAAGAGAGGCCCATGAGAAAATCGGAAGCCTTAAACATGGTTACAGGAAAGTCCCCTCTGATGGCTGCTTTCCTCAGGCCTGCTAGTTCCCTCTTGCTGGCCATTTGGTCAGCTGTTCTACTCCAGCACAGCCCCTGACGGTGGGTGCTGCCAACCTCCCCTCATTGACCTATCAGCAATGGTAATGAGAAGTGAGACAGGAGGGACCGGAAAAGAGGGGTAGCAGCCTGGGCCCTGAAGCCTGCCTCAGAGGCGGACTGCCTGCAAGAGACCAGCAAGTCAGGGGACTGCTCTGACTCTAGAACCCCTTGTCTGTAAGGTGCTGACAGTCACACCTCCCTCCTAAATTAGGCCAAAGAATCAATGAGGGAGCAGCATATGGCACATAGTAAACCCTCAAACAACATCACCATGGATTATTCTGAGTCTCACATGAGATGTCACCAATTCCTGATTTTTCTTCATATTCCTTCTGTTCATTTTTTTTTTTTTTAACCCCAAAACAGCTGAGAGTTCAAGCCTGACCTCGATCAAATTTAGTAGGAAGATTATTTTTCAATTTGTTAAGACCTTTAGGGAATATTACACAAACACTGTATCTATATAATAATCTCTTTGCTCCCAATCTAGATATGTGTCTCATATTTCATCATACCAATAAAAATTAAGCAAAAAGAAAGACTCCTAAGTTGCAAAGACAAAAGAACAGGTAAAAGTTAAAAAGCATAATTTTTTTTAAGTCTAAATGCTAAACCATGAGAGGATAGGGCTGGTAACCAATGCAGAAAGAGACCTCTGTGCAGAGTACAGAAAAAAGCTCCGAAGGAAGATAAAATCGACCAGAAAGTATCTGTCCCACCTTTCTTCTCTGCGCCCTCGAAAACGTGGGTCCTCAGGATCCCGGGGAAACCTTTCGTCTCCAGGCCTTCGGCCTTCCCATGCCCCTGGGGGGCCTCGGGCTGCACCCCGGCCGTCCCCTTCACTGAATTCCCGGTGATCGGGAGGAAACTGAGGCCCAGGGCCCCCTCGCCTCCACTTCTCCTCTTGGGGTAAAGGTCCTCCTCGCCCCTCAAATTCACGTAAACGGTGGCCAAAGCGCTTGTCAGGGTGGAAGTCGTCAGGTCTGCTGAAGTCATCGGGGAATTCGGGGTGTGGGCCACGCCGATCGGGGGGGCCCCTGCAGTCCTGGCCGCCCCGGAAAGGGCCTCTGTCCGGGCCATGATCGGGGCCGCCGCCCTGGTCATGCCGCCTCTCCGACATGGGGCCCATATGATGGTTCGGAGGGCCACGGGAGTCACCTACAGGAAACAAAGCTGAGCTTTACAAAGTCTCCTGGCAAGCCTACCAGCACAGGTCAGATTTGCAGCATCTAAAGCTTCAAAATGTACTCTTTTATTTAGGACATTTTCCCTCCTTGGTTCTGTGAGCATTACTTAGAAGAAAGATGTCCCTGAAGCAGCATGTAATGGAAAGACCATGTGATGGTCACTCACTAGCTAAGTAGCTTGGCCAAAGGCAAAATTCACAAATAATGAGCCCCTTAAAGCCCACCTCCTAGGATGGCTGCTGGGAGGATTCACTGAGAAAGGAGAAAGCCTCATGGGCCTGAGAATGGACTTCCCTGCCCTGCTCCCCTTCTTTCAGTGATTTCATGAGGGCCACCTTCCTTCTTCCCAGGGATGAGGCTAAAGAGAATGTCAGTGCTGCAGGCCAGGCAGGTGGGCTCCAGGAGGCCACCTCTGCCCTGGGGAAGGAGGGCCTGCAGCACCCACCAAGCAAGGCACCTGTCTATGCTGCCACCACCAGTGCTACTGCTCCTTCAACCCCTAGCTCGTTTACCCTGAGTCATTCACGTGGAGTCTTAACTTACATAACTGTAACAAAGGTAAATTGCCAGTTTCTCTGTAAGAAACCATGGTCCTCTCTGCAACTGCTGGGTAACCACAGTCTCACTGAACTTCAGTTTCAGGGTTTCCATGAACACTTTTTCTGATCCTCTCTATGGATGACATCCTTCATCTAGAATTTTATGGCCATTCTTTGTGGACAGTGTTTGGAAATCACTAAAGTTCTTAAGATATATTTGAATATACAAAATTTATGAAAGTGCTGAATAAAAATGGAAAGAGGCCAGTTATATTGGGGGTAACTTGATCTACTGCCTAACTTTGAAAGGACTATTGTCCTGGCTCCTGAACTACTGCAGCCATTGTAAATGTAAAGCTATTTTCTGTCCTATTGTTGACTTAACATACAATTTAAATCAAACATTTTTAAAAAGTAGGTAGTAATGAAAGGTTTTTCATTACCTTACAGTAATGGACACAGGACATGGTAAATATCATCAAAATTATTAAACTGTATCATCTAAAAAAAAAAAAAAAAAAAAAAAAAAAAAAAAGTAGGTAGTAAAAGGACAGTTTTGCTTCTAAAAACACTAAACTTTGAAAATGTCATTTCTCCACTTCCCTGGTTGGTTCATGCTTCTTACTGCTTTTTCCTGGCAATAAAGTTGAGCTCCCTTTCCTGCTGTCCCAGTCAGCCATATCTGAATGCCATTCCCCTTAGTTTCTGTTCGTTTCTTGTGGCTACTTTAATGCCTCCTTACCACATAACGTGTACAGAAAGCTTGGAAATCTCAGCATAAAAATACACCTTACAGGGAGTGTCTCTTCCCTTAAGTTCTCACTTCCCCTTCTGCTTCTTTTCCTAATTTTATTAAAATCAGTCCATGGGAGCAGATGTGGCTCAAGCAGTTGAGCGCGTGCTTCCCACATGGGAGGTCCCGGGTTCGGTTCCCGGTGCCTCCTAGAAACAAAAACACAACAAACAAAGAAACAAAAAAGCCTACTCAGGGGAGCCGATGTGGCTCAGTGGTTGAGTGTCAGCTTCCCACATACGAGGTCCCAGGTTCAATCCCTGCCCCCACCCCCACAAAACAAAACAAACCAAAAAAAACACAGTTCTATCTAAGATGAGAAAGCACCTTCTAAGTTACATCTTCACTTAGTCCATTTGCAAATATTCTAAATCCCTTTCTACATGGTGAACAGGCCCCTCATATCTCAGCAAATGGCTTCTTCTTTGACTTTATGTCATTTGAACTTGGTGTGACATCAGAAAGGAGACCTTTAACCTGAGGAGGCATGACCCATTGCATCTGGACTTACCTATGAATAGTAACCCTCCCCTCACTTCCATCTGTTTAAAATGCCCTGCTCTTCAAAGGAAAGAAACCCACCACTATAGATTAGAAGGGGCGCGGCCGCCGGTGATGGGGGCCGCGGCGCTGCTTAATCCAGGAGGGCATGGCAGGGCCACTTTCTCGGCTCTCCCTTCTCCCTTTGGTCCCTGGGAGGAGAAAGAGAGGAGGAGGAAAGGGAGAGAGAGGGAAAGGAGAAGAGAGAAGGGGAAAAGCAAGAAGGAGAGGGAAATAAGTGGAGACAGACACAGGGAAGGGAGAGGAAGAGAGGCAGGCTCTCAGTTTGCTGATGGCTGCACCTTGTGGGTAAAACTCTTTTTAGAGTCCCCAAATTTCAAAGGTGGGCTTTTGATTCCTGCTTTCTCTTATTTCCTGCTAGCCACCTTCTTTCTGCACATCCTCTGCTACCACTTCAATACTGATGGGACTAAAATGAACACTGTCCTAATTCCTTTCTATCTCCCTTTCCTATCTGTAATGACTTATGTAAATTCAAGACTGGGCTTTCAACTCCCAAAGTCCTAGGGCTCTACGTGTTGAAAATGATTTCTCTTGTCTGATCAAATGGGGGCAAGAAACCTAATATGCACCACAGGGTGCTGTGGGCTGAATCAATTGACAATTAAAAAGAGTGAACTTCTTTGCAGTGCCAACCACAAAGGTACTCATGATGATTTGGTTTGTCACCCTATGGAAGAGTGGGTTGAATATGATGACTCCATCTCCTAACTGCCCTTCCGTTCACATTCCACAAGGTCAATTCCCCCAAGGCTCCATAAAACCAGACACCTGCCCCCTTCCCTCCTGCTATACCTCAGCATGCTCCTGCCAGGGGTGCAGCACCTCAGGGAACAAGTGACTCTGGCTCTTGTTCAACTCTTGGGATTAACTCTTCAATTCTAGAGAGCCTTACAACAACTAAATTCTCATCTCTTTGCTATTCATAATATCAACAGCCTGAAGCCCGACATATGGGCCTCTTCTTTTCAAATGGTGCAGAGTAATGTAACCAGCTAAAGAAGTCAATACGTGACATAATTTGGGGGGAAAAGAGGTGATAATAAAAACACTGAAAATCCTTAAATTCTTTATCCCATCAAAAAATTTAAACTGAAGCAATTCAGTTCCTCAGATGAAAAAACATGCATTGCATGGAATGAGCAGAGGAATCACTCCCATCTCCCGTGAGGTGGACAAGCCAGGTCTGGCTTCTGACAAGGAGGAGCCAAGTTCCTCTGGTGAGCATTTTGGGCTACCCAAGCAAATCTATAAAAGCAACATATAAGACACACCTATCACATGAAATGACTGCCCTCTTATTCTACCTAGAGGTTAAATGACCAATTTATTTTCACTTGCCAATAAAACCACTTATTTTAACATTTCCACAAAGGTGGAAAAATATAATCTCTTATTCAGATGAGCAGATACTTACCTTTATTAGGGCCAGGTCCTTGTCCAGGGTTAAGAGGGGGGATGCGACCTTGTGCTCCCTGCTGCCCCAGGCCTGGTATCAGGGGTGGGGGTCCTGTGTTCTGTCCTTCCTGAAAAGATGTTTGTAAAGTGCCGTGTAAAATTATAAGCTTGTGGTTCATGAAGAACATTTTATTAAAATGTGACAACATAAAAACACTAGGTTGCCCCAAAGCCTCCATCAGCAAATATTTAGTTAGTGACATGATAGCAAAATTGTCCTTACGTTCAGTTAGAGGAGATACTTCTCTTACCGTAATGAAAGGGAGCATGTATTATTTTAAACCTGATGACAGGTTTTATTTAAAGCTAGATTTTCCTTGGAATACCAAGTTAAGAACTTCAATCAAAAGTCAAGGGAAGGGAAGCGGCTGTGGCTCAATCAGTAGGGCTCCCGTTTACCATATGGGAGGCAAGCCCGCCCGCACGGCGTGGTTAGCTGACCCAGCGAGCACAAGCAGCAAGGGGGGGATAAATGAATAAATAAATAAAATCTTTAAAAAAAAAAAAAAAAGTCAAGGGAAGCAGATGTGGCTTCAAGTGACTGAGCCTCCACCTACTTCCCACGTGGGAGGTCCCGGGTTCAGTTCTCAGTGCCTCGTAAAGAAGACGAGCAAGACAGTGAGCTGACACAATGGGAGGCAGGGCAAGCTGGCACAACAAGATGACACAAGAGATATGGGGAGGAAAACACGAGAGAGACAACGAAGGAGGGAGTGGAGGTGGCTCAAGTGATTAGGCTCCTCTCTCCCAGATCGGAGGTCCTGGGTTCAGTCCCTGGTGCCTCCTAGAAAAACAAGGAAGACAGACACAGCAAATGCAAACAACGAGGGGGTGGGGAGAAATAAATAAATTAAATAAATCTTAAAAAAAAAAAAAGGTCAAAAATCATAGCATAGTAACAGCGACACTAGACAGAGGGAGGACTTCTGGCAAAAGTAAGGACCTAGAAACTGGCCAGGACAGGTGAAACCTATAGTCATATCCACAACTCCTTTCAGCCAATAGAGAGTAATCGATCATCTCGACAGTTAGGGCCCAAAAGGCATCCTAGGGAACAAGATGCTCATACTAGGTTTCTCTTTTCACTTCTATCTCTACTTTCTAATTTTCCCTTTCCAAAGCTTTCCACTCCCAGTTAAGTCACCTCAGGTCTTGTAGTATTCATTAGGGCCTTGCAACTTCTGTCTGATACATACCTGCCGCTGATACTCTTATTTTCACTGCCCCAGGACCAAAGAACTCAACCGTAACTTAGTCCTAATAATCTGTATTTTTATCTAGCCATGTCTAAATTCTGCTTCACCGCACTGTCCTTGGATCAGGCCTCTTGACAAATAAGTACAATGACTTATTATAAATTATTACTTTATTCTTATATATATAAACTATGAAACATCCTAAATTGTGAACAGTGGGCTTCTAGGTTTGACAACTAAATAAATGTCTATATTTATTTGTCACAAGATAAATTCCTTCATACAAAAAACATATTTAGTGATTGGACCTACTGTGAGAACCATACAGTTTTAAAAACATCCAGACTTTACAAATAACAAATTGCTTTCACTCACAAATTAGCCAAATGAAAGAGCAAGAGGTACAGCACCAGCAGTTATAAATGGCCACAATGACTAACAAAATACCAGTAATTTCTATACTGTTTTGCTGCCCTCCCTTTTTACCTAAGGATAGCTCTTACCAGCATCTTTCATGCTGCTCTTTAACATCTGAAAGCAATTCCACTAGTCAAAATTTTGGTTTAGATAACTGGTCTGGTCAAAGTGAAGTCAGATTTCAGTATAAAAGAAACACGAGCAAAGATTTGCATCAGGCAACTTTTCAGATTTGAAACGCAATCTAATGTATCAAATTCTACCAATACTTTTAAAAGGTCAATTAATTTTTTAAAGCCATTAAGACTTTCAAGTATAAAATCTTTTACTAATATGGTACAATTAAAACACATTAAATTATCTTCCATCTGACAAGTTTATAATTTTGGTCATAAAGTGGCAGCTAGAGCTCATTATTTTTTTATTCTCCAAAATGAAAACTGTTAATTCATCACAATAAGGCTAGGAAAATAACTTGTAGTAAATAAACAAGCACACATGAATTAATAAAATATACATCAAGTTTAGAGCAATTTAGCATGGTAAATCTAGAGGTACATTTCATATTTAGGATGAGTTCAGGGAAGCGGCTGTGGCTCAATCAGTAGGGCTCCCGTTTACCATATGGGAGGCCCCAGGTTCAGTTCCCGGGGCCTCCTGGTGAAGGCAAGCCCGCCCGCACGGCATGGTTAGCTGATCCAGCGAGCACAAGCAGCAAGGGGGGGATAAATGAATAAATAAATAAAATCTTTGGGGGCGGATGTGGCTCAACTGGTTGGGCGTCCGTCTCCCATATGGAGGGACCTGGGTTCGATCCCCGGGACCTCCCGGTAAAAAAAAAAAGGATGAGTTCAATACAATCTGGAGAGAAACTCAAATGTCATCAGATTCTTCACTGCTATGATATTTTTTTGTTCTGGCAGAGCTACTGAAGAATAATGTAATTTACTTATTTAACTAGCTATTTTAGTTCAGTAAATCCAATTGTCACCTTTATATTACAGATCTCAGTGGTGTTTCAAAAACCAGACAGACTGTGTTTTCTATACACAGCTTCTCCCACACCCCTCTTTAAATAATCCAACTGTCTTCTGGTGGAGACCCAGGGAGCCAACATTGGCTCGCACACTCGTGTTTGGTCTGTAACTCACTACAAGGACACAAACCCTGCCCAAATAATGCATCTAAACTAAAGAACTTCCCCAAAACATAAAAACTATGCAGAAATCCTTTTGTAATTTACCCCAAGCAACCTGGACTCTCCTAAACACCAGCTCTCAAGCACAGGCTCAACAAAAGGTAATAAAATTTGGCTGATGAAAACAGCATCCTCAGAAGAGGACCAAGCAAATTTTTACATGACTGTTCTGCAAATATTTGTATTTATAAGTGACTTGGACCAAATTTCACCAAGAGGGTTACCATTTTAAAATGGTCATTTCTGGAACAAAAGATCTGTGGAATCGCTTCTCGGCCTTTTGGCTAAGATCAAGTGTAGTATCTGTTCTTATCAGTTTAATATCTGATACGTCCTCTATCTGGGGACATCGTATTAAACGCATTTTTGGAGCTGGGAGGTGGACCAGGGGCTTGCTCCGTCCACTCCACGCATCGGCTCGGTATTGCAGTGCTTCCGAGAACGGTGCACCCATTCCAAAAAAAAAAAAGATCTGTGAAACCACTCACTGAAATGAAAACAGTGATGTGCAGACCCTCAACCATACTTAAATACACCATGTAGCCTAAAGAGGCAGAGCTGGCAGCAGGTCCAGACTGGCCAGATCTCTTGCTGGCAGGCCCATGGAACGCAGAGCTTCAAAGTAAAGGGCCCAGGAAAGGAAGCCCATAAGGTAGATGCTTCCCCTGCCTTCTCAGAACCACAGCTTTTTTGGAGCACTGTAATAATTATATAATGTATTTAACCAGGAGCTGGTTTTTTCTGGGAGAACCTCTAAAAAAATAGGGTGAGAAATAGATTCATACAGAGATCTAGTTACTAGTGGTATAACAAAACTCATCATTCTTCTTAATTCCTTCTTCAGCCTAGAAGCTATTTATTAACTCAAATCATCACTAATAAAGAAACGTTTACATCCAATTGTGACTGCTTTCCACAACATGCAGAAGTGCCACTTCGGGGCAGAGTGCATTTTCCCAATGTGTTAACACTTACAAGTTGGAAATAAATAATACCTGGTTGAAGGGGGCCCGGGGCCCATCACCTAGCAGAGCTGTTTTCTGCTGCTGGAATGGTATTGGCCCTTGAGATGGATGTGGCCCTCTTGCCGGGTTCTGCTGTCCCTGAGGTCCAGGGGGCCCTTGCATGCCAGCCTGGGGTGGAGGACCCAAAGAGCCCTGGGGCGGCCCCTGCTGACCTTGTGAGCCTGGAGGCCCCCGCAATTCCTGGGGAGGCCCCAGCATGGATCCTTGGGGTGGGGGCCCCTGCATGCCTCGCATCTCCTGAGGGCCCCGCATTTCTTGAGGGCCGTGTCCCAGCAGTCCACTTGGAGGGTGAGGTCCTCTCATCTCTTGAGGCGGGTGACCCATCATCATCCCTTGGGGAGCAGGACCCTGGTTCTCTCGGGGGCCTGGAGGGCCCTGTATTCCTCTTGGATTCAATCCCATCAGAGGTCCCTGAGACACAGGACCTTGGATCCCTTGAGACCCTGGTCCACCTTGTATCCCATGAGGATGAGGAGGTCCTTGCATCCCTCTGGGACCAGGTGGTCCTTGCATACCTTGAGTACCAGGTGGCCCCTGAGGGCCCAAGTGACCCTGGGGGCCAGGCGGACCTTGGGGGCCCATGTGACCCTGGGGGCCAGGTGGCCCCTGGGGGCCCATGTGACCTTGAGGACCAGAGCTACCCTGGGGGCCAGGTGGCCCTTGAGGTCCCAGGGGGCCGTGAGGTCCAGGATGCCTCTGCATTCCTTGGGGCCCATGCATGTCCTGTGGCCTGGGCAAGCCTTGGGGTGGGCCCTGGGGCCCTTGTGGTCCCATGAATCCCTGCGGCCCCCCACCTCCCTGGTGCAGTGGAGGACCTTGTGGTCCCATTTGTCCCTGCGGTCCAGGGGGTCTAAACTGTCCCTGTGGACCTGGTGGCCCCATCTGAGCCATGTTCATTGGTATCTGCTGAGATGGATGGGGCTGCTGAAAACCTTGAGGAATCTGAGACATTGGACCTTGTCCTGGAAAGGGCTGGGGTCCGAGAAGAGGGGTGCCCGACGAGGGAGGGGGCTGAATTTGCTCAGCTTGTTTCTGCGCAAGTCTTTCAATTTTAAGTTGCTAGAAAAAAAGAAAGAAAGAAAAAAGCATGCTGAATAAATAGGCCAAAGCCCTTGAGGATGACAATATCGTATCTCTTATTAGGTTGGGGGTGCCTCGAAACAAACATAAAAGCTGCTCCACCTCTTAAGGCCTCAACAGTAATTAGAGTCCACAGACCACTCAGAGGGCCTTCCCGACTTCAGAGCCATGAGGAGTCCAGACTCACTTTAGACTGGGAGACAGCACTCAGGATTACTCACCTCCCTCGTGATCAGCGAAAGCCCAAGCATTTACCAGTAGGATGGTGACTCCAGAATTTCCTCATTCTTGGCAACTGCCAAGGGTGGGAAAAAATAAGAACTAACCGTCTGCTCTATGAGCTGACAGGGAAACAAAAAATGCTTTTACCTTTGGATTAATAGGTGAATCCAAGTTAAAACTACTTTGGCTTGATCTTTTCTATCAAAAATGTATACTGATTCTTTTAGAGACTAGCTTCCTACGGCAGCAATAAGAAAAGGTGGTGCTCACCTCACCCATCTGAGAGTCCCTTCCTTTCTTTATATCAATAAAGGGTTACCACCACTTTCTCAGATGATCATGAAACCCCCTCAACAGTCTCACACACACACCTCCAAAAGTTGTGGATTAGTGTACTGTAGTGTAGCCATTTCTTGTTCAATTTCTGCTTGTGTTTTTTTCTTCTCTTCCAATTTAATGTCCTCTTTTCGGTCATTCAGTACTTCATTTGGAGCAGGAATTGGAACTTTATTTTGCATCCAAGCCTTAGGAAAGAAAACAATATTAAAACATAGTATAAGTATTTAAATTATAATGCTAGAATGAGAGAAACAGTCTATAATGTCACCTACTCATTCAAACATGTTCAACACAAGTTGATTCATCTGGTGAACTATATTTCTTTTAATGTTGTTAAGTGACCAAGGAATATAATTAGACAGGGACATTACCAGACAGAAATTACGAACTTAGAAAAGGTGCAAGATCTTGCATGTTATTAAGAATGCAAGCTTGTCTTTCTCTTCAAAAGGATATATGTTTTGTGTAAAGGGGGACAACTAAAGCAGAAGACAAATCATGCCGAAGAAAACCAAGGTAGTCACTCTGCTTTGTGTCTCTTTTTCTCCTTCCTCTAATAGCTCAGATGATAATGAGTGGAAGAAAATAAAGAGACGATTCAGGACAAATTCAACACTAACTGCAAAACAGTAGATAGGAGCAATGCCTTAGAATACATGAATTATATGAATAATGCTCCAAAAAACCTATAGTCCAGGAATACCTTTAATAGATGAGATAATCCAAGAGAAACCTATTACTAAACTGCAATTAGACTCACCAACCAGAACCTCCTGATGTGT
Organism: Tolypeutes matacus; assembly: GCA_026826555.1. Classification (NCBI taxonomy): domain Eukaryota; kingdom Metazoa; phylum Chordata; class Mammalia; order Cingulata; family Chlamyphoridae; genus Tolypeutes; species Tolypeutes matacus. Next base: position 8,030,991 of record JAKSZT010053840.1, read on the forward strand.
GGATGAGGTGGACCCACTTTTAGATACTTACTTGTTGGAATTGAGCAGGAATAGGTTTTGCATAAGGAACTTTCTTCTGAGGTACTTTTTTTTGATCCTTTTGCATCACCTCCTCCATTCCCCAGTCCAAACCTGGAATTGTCATTTCAATTTCATTTGATTCATCTTTCCCTATAACCAAAAAAAGAAGTAATTAACCAAGGAAATGGAAGAAATTAGCCATTTAATCAATGAACACATTTTTCTAAGAAGTTTCTAAATATTAGGTGGTTTATATAACTTTCATCAACCTTTCTCAACATAAACCATTTTGGCATTTTAAACATTAATTTGATCTGATGAGGAAGAGTAGGGTTAACAAAAATTTAATAGAAATAAAATTTATAAGTACAACTTCTTACCCATCTGCTCTTGTTCCATAGCTAACTTTAATTGTTCTGGTATTCCCATCCCTGGAATTACTGCCAGGCTATTAGGTTCAAGGTCATCTGTAAATAGTAATACACCCACTGTCAATAAAGATTTTACAAAATAGTGGCCCGCTAAAATTAATACTTTATAAAACTAAGTCATATCGCTGGTGATTTATAGGTCAATAAACTATACCATGATATCAGATTTGAAAGAAAGATAAATGTATAAGAGCCTTACCATATTCTACTCCATCTTCAGACATTCCAGGTAATAGGTTTAGATTATATCGATCTCGCATTTTATCACCTGGTCTGTTTCGGGTCCAGAATTTGCTGTAAAAAAAAAAAAAAAAAAAATTACATCAGTCAATAAAAATATATACAATATTATTTCCTGTTGCTCTATGAGTACAGTAATTCCTTGTCATTTTTTATATAAAACTTACCTAGTATGGTCATTTGAGCCTGAGCAGAGAATATGTCCAAGCGGATGCCAAGCCAAACTCCAGATCATTCCTTCATGGGCCATCTCCATCCCACCTACTTCCTTCTCCACCCTGCAACAGCACCACACAAAGTCTTTTCATACAAGATATCAAAACAACAAGACCAATAATAACAAAACACATTTTCTGTTAACAGTAACACAAAGCTCCTCAAAGCCTGTAGTTTGAATTTGGTCAATTCCAGGGGTATTGTTTGTTGTCAAAAACATATTCTTTTATTCAAAGAGCACTTCGGACAGGAAAGTGCTTCAAAATGATTTCTCTAAAAAGACATGAGGAAATATATTTTCTTATTCTCCCTTAATGACTTCCACATCCATAACAGAGGTGCAGGCTCTTCTATTCTACCCCAGATCTTCACAGGAAAAACTGCAGGCAGTCTCTCTGATACATAACATAGGAACATTCAGAAAATGTACAAAACTTTGCCATGTTTTTCACACATGCAGATGATCACTTTATAAAATATGCTACTTCTTTACATAATAAATGTTACATACCCAACATGCCAGAATAACAAAGAACCATCAGACCCTCCACTGGCAAAAAGTCCTTCATGAACAGGATGCCAGGCCACAGCTGTCAACAGAAGTATGGGGGAAGACAAAAGTATTCAGGATTTGTGAAGACCATGGGCAATACTCAATGGGGTGTGGGACATGTCCCAGCCACTGACCTGTGGCTTCCTTCTTATGACCCCGAAAGACCTGAAGCTCCTCTTTCAGGTTCCGGATGTCAAAAAGTTTACAGAGATGGTCACGTGACGCTGTGAGTAGCCAATTGCCGTTGAGATTTAATTTCACTTCCATTACTGTGTTTTTATGGGCATGACTAGAAACAAAGCATCAAGAAAATAATCTGTCACAATTCAAAACAAGTATAAATATCGTGGCCATTTTTGTTTAAAAGCGCATGGATCAAGATGGCAAGAGGCTAAAAAAAAAAAAAGATGGCAAGAGGTTGGGCCTGGAAGTAATAAAATATGTAACATTATGTAATGTTAAAAAAATACTTGAAAGAAACCAGACAAAATACTGCCTACTGTATGATTCCATTCATATAAAATGCAAATATAAATCAATTTATAAAGATGGAATATTAGTGGTTATGTAGGGCTGGGGAAGGATAGAGGGATTAAGGGGTAATTGCTAAGGGGTGTGGAGTTTTTCTTTTTGGAGTAATGAAATTGTTCTAAAAAAGTTTGTGATGATGAATGTACAACAGTGTGATTATACTAAAAGCTAATGACTGTACACTTTGGATAGATTGTGTGGTATGTGAATATATCTCAGTAAAAAGGCTTATAAAAAAAGAGTCCACTACCTAAGCAGAGCCCTTATTTGCCAGTTAGAACAGCAGCAGAACTTTGGCTAGATAGAAAAAATTATACGGAGGCAAAGGAAGCACCTGAACGCATACATCAACATTCAATGGAACTCATTAAATTTTAAAAATCCAATGAAGCTTTTAAAAAAGGGCACCACTGGATAGTTTGAGGGTTAATGTGAACTAAAGACACCACAACAACCCAAGCCTTCGCAATGCACACCTCCAAGGGGCACTATCCCCCCGTAGTCTATGTTGGGTGTGACCATTAGACTAGGCAAAAAGGCAGCCTTGCTCCAACCAGTTCATGCTGGATATGGTTCGCTTCTCAATCAGAAGGATCAGTACACAACTGTGATTGGTCAAAAGAAAGCCATTAAGGACATATTCATAAACTGTGAATGTCTGCAAACAGTTCAAAGATAAATTTTTATTATGTGGCTGCAGCAGACAAAATATGAGAACTGACTTTAAAAATGGAGGAAAACTTCTCTGCAAATAGATGTAGAGAGATGGAGAAAGCTGGGGTGCATCTAGAAAGTGACACACACAAAAACTTCAAACAGTACCAAATGGTATCTTAATAAGGACAGTAAGCTAGAAGAGTATTAACTACCTCCTCCAAATCTACCTCCTTGCCTCCTGTGAGAACCAAATTAAATTTAGGTACACATGGCAGAACAAAAATCAAGTCTTATTTCATCAGAAATTTAGAGATGTCATAATTAATTAATAAGAAGTCTATAGATCCAAATTCATTATCTAAACTACTTTTTCAGGAATACATGATAGAAGAGAATACAGGCTACTTTGTTCCACTTTGTTGAGGGACCAAGGTGGGGTTCCTATCACTTACAGTGTTGCAAGACTCTGCCCAGTCTTGGGATCCCAGAACTTGATTGGCTGTTGGCTATCTTTACTTCCTGAAACAACTAACCCTTTTGTTGGATGCCAGTCTACACATTTCACATCAGCACCATGCCCTGTCGGAAACAAGATAAAAACCTAATCAGTCATATGTATTTAAAGCAGTACTTTATTAATTTAAAGCAAAGTAGAGAAAACCCTTAAATGTTTTGATTTTACTGCTCAGGAAACTTAAACTTTTTAAGAGACTCTTTGGTCTTTGTGTCTAGAAGTCTGGGATGTGGTGAATTCTTATTCTGTCAGCACCCGTGTGAAACAATCCTCTTCTCCTCCATCAAAACATCTTCCCTCTGGGAAGCAGATCTGGCTCAAGTGACTGGGTTCCCATCTACCATATAGGAGGTCCAAGGTTCAATTCCCAGGACCTCTTGGTGAAAGGCAAGCTGGCCCACACAGGGTGCTGACCCACAGAGGAGTGCTGGCCTGCATGGAGAGCTGGCATAGCAAGATGACGCATCAAAAAGAGACACAGAGGAGAGACAATAAGAGACGCAGCAAACCAGGGAGCTGAGGTGGCACAAGAGATCAAGTGCCTCTTTCCACTCTGGAAAGTCCCGGGATCGGTTCCCAGTGCTGCCTAAGAGAAGACAAGCAGACACAGAAGAACACATAGAGAGCAGACGGGCGGGGGAGGAAGAGAAACAAATAAATTAAAAAAAAAAAAAAAAAAAAAAAAAAAATCTTCCCTCTCACTGCCGGTAGATCAGTCGAGGCTTTTTGGAAGATGTACCTCTCAAGCCCCTGTATATAAAGCTTTTCAAACTTTTCATACTGTTCCAGGACTATCCTAATTGTTAGGCAGTATTCCTACCATTTGTTTTCATTTCATTACTTTGTGGTAATCCTTAGGAATCAAAGTCCTGACTTAAGGTTTGGACACCAATACTTTCTAGATGCAAAGATAGGAAGAGTATTCCATCTCTCTGATCCTGCATTACTGGAAATGAGGAATGAGAAAAACAGTATCTGCCTGGTTCACACACATTATGACAATCACAAGATGATGATTAAAAAAAAAAAAGCTACTCTTACTGAAGTGCTTACTATATATGTGGCAGTATATAGAGGACTTTAAGCATCACCTCATCAAGTTCTCACAAAATCCTGATGAAAGTGTTAGCATTATCTCTGTTTACAAGTGAAGAAATACAAGGCCTAGAGAGGTTAAAACCTAGATTCCAATGCTGGAGTAGGAGCTGGGATCTGATCCTGATCTGTATGATTCTAGAGCTGGTCATCTTAACTTCTGGGCTGGAGCTAAAGGCCATGTCACAAATTCAATAGATTAGCTGCTTCCAAAAACCACAACTGTGAAAACTGAAAGAAACAGGTATGATTTTTGAAAAATTGAATGAGTGCTATACAAAAAAGTGTCTCGAGGGAAGCGGCTGTGGCTCAATCAGTAGGGCTCCCGTTTACCATATGGGAGGCCCCGGGTTTGGTTCCCGGGGCCTCCTGGTGAAGGCAAGCCCGCCGCACGGCGTGGTTAGCTGACCCAGCGAGCACAAGCAGCAAGGGGGGGATAAATGAATAAATAAATAAAATCGGAAAAAAAAAAAAAAAAAAAGTGTCTCGAGAATATTATCTATAGCAAATGCACTAAGAAATAGGTGAAGAGTGAAGTAAAGAGCATTTGAAATCTTGCTCCTATGAAGTGAGGTTTTGAGGTAGGAAGCAAGAAGAAGAGAAAATAATAAAGAAAAAAGGGAAGTAGGGAAGAAAGGAGAGATGGTTCTAGGGGTATGAAATGAGTTGTACTAATTCCAAAAGAAGGCAAGTAGCATCTTAAATAGGCATGAATTTATACAAAGACATCATGCCATGTGGCAAGCATGAAGGGGGATACCAACTAACTGGAGAACAGCTTGGCAATGTGAATCAAAAGCATGGAAAAAGTATATATCCCTAAGGCCCAATAATGCCACAGCTCAGAAGTTATCATAAGGAAATAAAGGATGCTCAAATTCAAAAGGATTTGTCAACAATAAACTGATAAAGTTTATAATTAAATGTCCTTAAATAGGACATATACATAATACAAAATAAATTATACTATGGTATATATACTCAATGGAACACTAAGCACCTATTATAATGACCCTATAAATTATTTAATAATGTGATTAAAATGTTCATGAAGCTAAGTTTATTAAACACACACACACACATCATCAAAAAGTAGAGTGTACAGCATTTGTCACACCATCATTGTAAAGGGTGAACAAATCAGTGATGGTGACATAACTGTGTATAAGTATCTACATCAAGAAATTGTTACTAAAAATAATATGAAGCTCGTCGGTGGTATTAAGGGAATTCTTAGTTCTTCCTTTTTTGTTGTTGTTTTCTTATTTTCTACACTGAACATATTATTTTGTAATTAGGATATGTGAGTAGGGAATGAAAAGAGAAGAGAGGTTTTGTTGTTGTTTTGTTTTATATTAAGGAAAGAAAAAGAACTAAAGACGGAAAATTGAAATGAACTTCACAATCAATCTCCCTAGCCCTTTGGTTGCCTCAAGAACTTTTGTTTCCTTAACTATTTGACCTTAAGAAGATTTGGACAGGGAATTTCAAAACTTTATAGGCTGCTATCATCTGATAACTATTTTGTATAGATATGAATTTCAACCAAATTTGAGTTTATGGAAAGTGCATGAGAAAGCACTTTTAAATTATACTGCACCATGCCAAAAAGGTCCATATTCTCAGAAGTCTTTTCTACTATTACCTTCTCTGGAATACTTTCATTATGGAAAGAAAGTATAGTCGCTTAGTTTAAAGATCTGTTTGTTTAAAGAAGTATATGCAACAAAACAACAAATAACCCAAAAAAAAGGAACAAAATTATTTTAACCGCTTTAATTTTGTTTTTTGAAGTTACCTAAAATTTATTTAAGTATAACTCAAACAAGTAAGGAATCCAATCCATTCACTTCTGCTAAATGATTTTATCCATGTCCATACCTAACACTAATATAAATCAAACAGTGGTACTGATTCTAGAATATTATTTTATTGGTCATTGTTCTTAATATTAATAGCAGTAAACACGTATATAGTACTTTCTACGTATGATACAATTCCAAATGCAGTGTGTGCACTAACTCAACTTTTTACAGATGAAGATTCTAAGGCACAGACAAGTCACAGACCTTGACCACCATCACACATTTGTATGTGGCAGAACAAAGATCTGAATGCAGGGAGCCTGGCTCCACAGCCTCTACTCTTAACCACTATGTTATACTGCCTTCTTAGATAGGAAAAGGTTACTATGAGTCACAGGAAGAAAAAAAATCAGAGTATGTACCTTCCTATTTGCTTATATAGGCATAAATACTCACTGAAGGATGGTACCTGTCAGATAGGGAACTGGGATAGAAGGGAGGCTCTTCACTGTTAACCTTTTTATTATTTTATTTTTGAACCATATGCATATATTATCATATACATTTCAAAAATTAAATACAAAAATAAAAGTTACCTAAAAAAAAATATGCCAAAGGCATGTGCTCAGTACTAACATTTGCAACTTAAAAGGGGACACACACACACGTGCACCACATGCACATGCATATATGCACATACATGCTTTTGGCTCAAAGATGTATAAAATACACCTGAAAGAATACACAGGAATCTGAGCAGACTGATTTCCTCCAACAAGGGGATCTGGGTAGCTGGAGGCAGGGTTGGGGAGGAGGTGAGGGTAAGAAGACTTTTCACTGTACGTAGTTGTGTGACTTTTCAATTTTGAAATATGTGAATGTACCTATTAAGAAAAAAAATTCAATTAAAAATTTTAAATTTCTAATTAAAAGTGGATTACCTCTGGAAAGTGGGAAATCTTTACATGCACTGTATATCACTTTAATAATTTTTAAAAATGAAAAATGTAAAATAGATTAAACTGGCTTAGAAACAAATTGATATGTAACTGCTTCCTTCAAGGAAAAATGTTACATTTCCATCAAACTGACAAAAACTATTTCAGTGATAAAATTCTATCCTCTCACAACTAATAGGGATTTATCCTAAGAAAATAACTTTTAAAAGATTGTAAAAGCTTTTATACATAAGATAGTATCTTAAGCCTTGTTTATAATAGTGAAAAATTAGAAACAAATTTTAGAATTGAAATGATGAAAAGAACCATGACATAACCAATAAATAGAAGTGATAAAATTAAAATTAAAATTCTGGAAACAAAGAAAAATGCACATGAAATAATGTGAACTATAAAGCCAACAAAACACAAACTGTACATATGAGTATTAAAATGTAGAAATATGATTTACAAAAAATGCACATGGAGAAAATAAACTAGAAATGCAAATTATATTGGGATAATGGGAACAAAGATTAATTTTTTTCTACTCATGTTTCCTCTTACATTACATGGTGGGGTTTTTTAGTTTCTGCTTTTTTTTTTTTGTTTACAAGGTGGTTTTAACAATAAATAACATGGGCTAGATTTGTGTGTGTAAATTTCTTGTGTGTTTTTAAAATGAGTAAAATACCACTTAATGCAAGTTACTTTGTTAGATACCATTTTCCCTATCAAATTAGCAAAAATCAAGTTTAGTGATCCCCCCATGTTAGTAAGAGTGAAAGTAACAGGCACTGTCCTCCATAATTGGTTAGAAATTAGTACAACTTTTGGGGAAGCCATTTGGCAATATCTTTCCAAATTTTAAATCCACATACTTTTTGATCTAGTAATTCTGCTAGGAATTTACCCTTTGTCTATACCTGCAAATGCAAGATTAATGTACAGGTATTTACTGTACCTTGCTTTTGAATTGCAAGACTGGAATGATCCTATATATGAATCAATAAGGGTTTATCTAGGAAAATTAAGTAAATCCAGATAGTTTAATATAATATAGCTGTTAAAATTGAGGCAGAAAGAGGGACCTTTTTGAGGTGATGGGCATGTTTTATATCTTGATTGTGGTGGTGTTTACAAAAATGAGGCAAAAAGGAGGAATGTTTTAAGAGGGTCAAAAGGTTCTATATCTTGATTATGGTGTATGCATTTGTCAAAATTCATAGAACTATATACCTAACAGGGTGACTAATACCTTAGAGACATGACACATCAATAAACCTGACTTTTAGAAAACATAGGCAGAAAATCAACATGTGGTACGGTCCCACTTGTATAAAAGAAAATATAAGCTGATAATCATTTCTGAGAGAGAAGAAAGGGTGTAGGGAAGGGAAGAAGGCATTTGGTTTTCCACCATTCAAATCTCAAGGGAATGACTGATAACTAGTAGCTTCATTTGCCACTAGAGTTAACCCAGTGCCTGTGTTTGCAGGAAGATGTGCAGTGGGGATCCTTTGTAGGGATGCATATTTTCACCCACAGTTCACTTACTTGGTGTGGATGAATTGAGCTTAAAAGATATTATGAGTTTTGTGAATAGCCAGCCATAATGAAAACTTAATCTTATATAAGTTCTTATTTCACTGAAAACTGATGGAGTTTCAAGCACTCAGCTTACCAGTTTCAACCATTACCTGTAAAGAATGCCTCTATGCTAATTTTTGATCATTTTATTTCTATGGGCCCAGAATCTCAGGATAAAATCCTTCAAGGCTCTTTTTGATCCTTAACCATGGAAAATCCAATGTTGAAGCAATTAGAATATATTTAATGGAAAATGCATTCAGGTGGCAACTTTTTAGGACCTAGTTACTTAGCATAATTTAGAACTGAAACCATCGTGATAGAAGTTTTTAGGACTAAAACTTTCTTGCCAACAAAAGACCGAGAATGTGTTTAAGTGGCATGTAATTAAACTCCCTAAAATCTAACCTCTAAAAACAAAATGAAGATAAAACTCTTGTCAACACCAAACCTGCTCCAGGTACCACAAAGCCTGGCGGAGGAGCTGGCGAGAGGCTATAGGCAGACTGTGGTAAGCCAACCCATTCACAGGAGGAGGGCAAAGATTCAAAGAGCCATGGGCAGAAGTGTATGCTTACCAAGGAGAGACTCCAGGATCCCTGGAAAAAGGTCCTAAGACCTTATTCACACTTGATTGCCACTGGAAATAGAAGATAGGCTTGAAGAAGTTTCAATAGGGAGACTTGAGGTTCATTTGCCAAATTTTGAAACTAAAGAGATTCCAAGTCATATAAAGAACAAGATGGCTTAAATCTATGTGTGGAATTCCCTTTGAACACAAAGACGTAAGAATTTAACGTGCCCTGTCCAATACAGCAGCTACTGAACAATTTAGATTTAAGTTAAAATTGTAGTTCCTCAATTATGCTAGCCACATTTCATGTGCTCAGTAGCCACAAGTGGCTAGTGGCTAGCAATATTGGACAGCAAGCTATAGAACATTTCCATCATTGCAAAATGTTCGATTAGATACTTCAGACTTCAACTATAATTGGCTGTTTTAAAGAAAGGTTCTCCTTAAACTTCCATAATCATGTTTTTTATTCACTATCTTTGTTACACAATGACAGAAACAAACAAACAAAAAACTTATCTTCAACTGATGCTAGAACTAGGGAAGACCTGCAAAGTTACCCTGCTCCATAATTTTTATGGATGAGAAAACTGAGGCCTTCAAAGGGTTTTAAGCCTGAGGTGGGGCAGATTTTCATCCTTTCTGTCCAATGCTCTTTATCTCACTAAATACAAGGTCCAAAGGAAGTGGCAGAACAGTTCCTTTAGCTCGTTTCCTTTATAAATCATCTTGCACCTTCTCACTTGTAACTGAGAAGGGTGTACTAGACAACTTCTTTACACCCCTTGCCATCTCTCAGAAAAGAATTTAGGGATGAAATTTAAAAATAAATACGAATTACTTCTTTTAACAATGTGTGAAGTAATCAAGCTGACTTTGAAGACCAGGCTTTTGCTAGGAATAAAAGAACATGGCAACTATAACCTAGCTCCACTGAAAGAAATTCCCAGTTAATGTAACCGCACTTATGGACCTCATTTTTAAAGGTCAAGTCTTGAGGGCAATGAATTCTGTATCTTTTCTTAGCCTACCTGTAAATTCACCAGAAAAAAAGAAAGGTGCTAGCTAAGCATTCCCTCAGGTTCCTAGCTAACTGAAGAGTGACAGTGACAGGTGGGGCACCTCTGAGACAGGGGGCACTGCTCTGTGGATTGACCTGTGTCTGACTTGTCAGAAAATGGTCAATTCATTACTTTAAATTATCTGCAAAAAGCAACCATTTATTGTGTACTAAAACTCATACCACATAGGAGGCAAAGAACTATTTCACATAATCCACTTGATCATTCACACTTTTGTTCATATGTTTTTTTCCCTCACACACGCATTAATTCAAAATAAATGTGCACATCACCAACATTTATTGGGCTCTTATTAGGGGTGATCAATCTCTGATACATGTGCTCACCAAATGAAACATGATTTGAAAGTTGGAGGGAGTAGTTGTATAATCTCATAATCCTAGTCTAGTAACTTTCAAGAAAGTTGAAATTTAGAATAAAAAAAGTTCCATGAAATAATACTAAAATTAGGCAAACAAAACAAAAACAACCTAATGCAGTTTTTAAGAGACCTTTTTCCACAAAGTAAAAATAGAAAAATCACTTTTCCAGATATTTGTAATAGAACTATGCCTGAAATAGCAAAGTATAGAATCCAAAAAGATAATTTTCCTAACTAATGAAAAAAATTTTATGTTCAAAAAAAAGAGAGGGAGAGAGATTCTAGAAAAGCAGTGCAGTAACTTCTTAAAATTCTAGTAACAGTGCAGATGGTTTAGGCTACAGATAGTTGGTTAACAGATGTTCTAACCTGTGATATTGCAGACAGTGGAGCCTTCCTGTTATTTCCCATCTCAGAAATGTGAAGTGTGGTGCAGTGAAGTTTAAGTGAGTAGGGGAAGGTCAGTTTTTTTATTTTTCCCTTAGAGAAGAGGATTCCCTGGCTTCCATGAAATTGTATGTAAATTTTGTGCATTTTTCTCAGGACCTCAACCTTCCTCCACAGCATCATCAGATTCTAGGGAACCTGTCAACTAATACAAGCAAATAGCCCTGCCTTAAGACAATGCATATGACCACAATGTTCGGTGAACAGTCTGAAAACCAATACATAATGAATTTTATTTGAAAGTCAGAAATAGTGTCCATTTTCCCATTTTATTTTTCCTTGATCAAACCACTATAAGAACAAATTTTAAGAAAAATTTCACTCTTTTATACATAACTTAACATGATACAGGAAGGAAAAAAGCAAACAAAGAATTCAAGCACCATCTTGTACAATATTAACAGATGAGGAACTGTTCTTCAAGAAAATGTGTCAAACATTAACAACAAACTCGTGCTACTTCCAGCCACAAGAACATGAATTTTAACATGAGTTTAAGGCAAAGGGTATGTGAAGCCATGGTCCACAGCCAGACCCTTCAGGAGATCGAAGCAGTCAGGAATTAAAAAAATAAAGAAGCTGAAACAACTTGAACTTGTGCACTGGTCATCAAATATATAATTTATTAATATTTTACCTTCCTTTTTTGTAAAATGTGATTTTAACCATGATCCAATAGATAACATCAACTCCAGGTGATTACTATTAGTACCTTTATCACCCAAATCTAGAAATTTACAACAGTGTAAAATGGAAAGTGACTTCCAGAAAGGATTTTAACTCGACAGCATTTTCATAAAGCATGTTCTAAGCAACAACGGTGCCCAGAATCGTGGAGTGAAAGGATTCTGTGATCAAATAAGTTGGGAAATACTGAGTTTTTAAAACGTACAAATTTCTTTCCAGGAAGGTGTCTGAGAGCCTTCCATGCTTCCAATATATATTACAAATTTCTAGGTAAAGGAGTATTTGACCATGGGTCTTCTTTTCTCAGATCACTTCCAAGTACCTCAGGAGACCAATTTGGGAAATGGTATCATGCTAGCTTATGTTGTCTGGTAATGAATTCAGGAGATTCATTGGAAACCTCTGAAGAAGGAGGTGTCAGGGTGGGGGGCACACAAAGGGACCTTTAACTGTACCTGTAAGGTCTTATTTCTTGGAAAATGTAAAATCTGACAGAGCTAAGTGGAAGCACAGAAGAATTTTTCAGATTCTTAACAATTTTGAAAATGTATAATATACGAAAAAACTCAAATGGAATAAGGAGGCAGATACATAATAAATTTTCTAATCTCCTATGTAAATCACATATTTAATTAGCATATGTGGGTAAATGGTTTTTATTTCTTTTTACCAACTATATATTTATTTACACAGAAGACTGGCAAAGGCTGACATAAAAGAAACTGTGACATGGCTTAGAAAGTGAAATTAGGCCTACAACTCTCCTAAGATTAATGCCATGTACCTAGTTCTGGCATCAAAGTAAATTCTTATGAAGGTGTAACTAAATACAGTGTTTGAGTCCAATAAAAATACACACAGGTGTCGTCTACTGACACATGTCAGACTGCTTATTAAACTTTTAAATCATAATGGGAGAAGGATATAAATAGAGAGAGCACAATTTCCATTTTAGATTAAGTTTAAAGGTCATACTTAGAAAAATGTTGAGGATTTTGAAATGTAGGGAAATAATCAGGAGGTGATACATAAGAAAACCTATGCATTTTTCCAAAATATCCTGTTAGTATTAGAATATGCACCAATCCTGTATATTCTTCAGTTATGGTAACCAGAAAGAGGCATCTGAAATGTGTTTGGGGTCAACCAGCAAACTCTCCTTTTAAAGTTTTCAAACGAATACAAGGCTATTTTGGTGAGTATACATCAAAGAAGCTTAGAGGGAAGGGGTGCAGGAACCAAACATTCCTTCAACCTCACTGACGTTGCATTTGCCTAAAGGCTTGGTGTTAACAGTAATAAGAAAAGCACCTCAGCCATCTGAGAAGGGAGATACACACTGCAGAGAGCTCTCAGCAACAAAGTTCTTTATAAGAAAAGGGTGCACTAGTATGTCAGTGTATAATTCGTCACAGGTTCTCTTTTAAACATTTCTGCAGAAACTCAGAATTCAATAGCAATATACAGACAGTATAATATTCTTTTAAAGGGTGAAGAAAAGAAGCATAATGTCATCACTTGAAAAAAGAAAGAAAATGGGAAAGGCAAAAAACATTGAACAGACTAATGGGAGTCTGGCAATTCCAAGGCTACCATAAAGAAGAGTGCTAATCCTATATTAACAATGGAATGATTAGTGCCAGCAAATACCTTGGCCAAGAATGAAGAGAGGCTCAGTCTAAAACTCCCAACAAGGAAGAAAAAACAGAAGCAGAAGGAAAACAAAATCTTTTAAATGATACTTCAGGGCATTTCTAGGGTAAGCATTCTTCTGAAAGCAAGATGAAAAGGTGAACTCGTTCACCCTCCTGGTTTTTAAAGCTGCTACTTCAGATACCTGAAATTAACAAACAGCAAAATAACTCATGGCTCCCCTGGTGGTCAAAGCAGCGCCTGGATGCAGCCACATTTTGAATCCCTTTTGCCAGAACAAGATTGGGTATATGTGAACCTCTGGGGTAAAATTTGGCTCCCTGTAATCTTGCCCACCTACTTCTCCCTACACTCTTGGAAGAAACAAAGAGAACAATGGCAATGTTATGAAAACTCATATCAGAATGAGCATGCTACTAGAACCCCTAAAAACTTCTGGAGACAAGTGCCTATCACATGATCCCTAACAGATCTTGTAATTTCTAGTTATTACTAAGACTTTTTTTCTATAAATGAGTGATCTGAGGAGACACACTCTCCATTTGGATCCATGTAACTACTTCCATTTTTACTTCAATGGAGAAATAAGAAAATTGAGAAAACCTGAACAGGGATCTGTCAGGTTCTTTTACCTATTTTGCATGAGGTTAAAGCTAAATCCCAATAAAATAAATAACTGGGTGGAAACAGACAAATCTCCCGTGCACAAGAACTTCAAATAATTTATGTAGATATTGTCCTGTCAGGGAAGCAGAATCTACGTCCCCAACCATTAAGTGTGGGCTGTGCATACTGACTTTCTTCCTAAGGGTGCAATGTGGAAAGGGGAAAGAATAACTTTACAGAAACTTGACAAACACAACCTCAACCATATGATCAAGGTCAAGATGAACAGTGACAAGTCATGTTCACACTTTGTACCCTGAGAGAATGTGATGAAAATGGAAATTTACCTCTTGGCCTTCCTCCCAAGAAACTATAACCCCAGTCTAACCATGAGAAAAACTTCAGACAAATCCCAATTGAGGGACATTCTACAAAATATCACCAGACTTCTCATCAACACACTGGCTATGACAGTGGAACAAAATCTTCAAAGCATCAAAGGGGGAAGAAAACTATGACTCTAGAATTCTCTATCCAGCCAAAGCCCTTTTATAAATGTTAGCATAAAATAAATACATACAAGAACTTTTTTTTTTTTAAGATTTTATTTATTTATTCATTTATCCCCCCCCTTGCTGCCTGTGCTCGCTGGGTCAGCTAACCACGCTGCACGGGCGGGCCCGCCTTCACCAGGAGGCCCCGGGAACCGAACCCGGGGCCTCCCATATGGCAAATGGGAGCCCCACCGATTGAGCCACAGCCGCTTCCCTACAAGAACTTTTTAAAAAAATTGCCCACATTTTGGAAGATGGTAGATTAGAGAGACAATGGACTCTCTTTTCTCCCAGAAAAATAGAGGATAGGCAGAAATGGCCTACAAAAAAAAAAAGTTCTAGAGTTTAAGACATCAGGGGAATGCTGGACACCAACCGGAACAGAGAGGGGCAGAGGGAAAAAATTATTGACTTAAAGACTGAGTAGATGCTGCAGTTGCCAGCGCCCTTCCCCCACCATAGAAGCAGGCAATTTTGGATTCTCCAGCCTCAGGCCACCTGTCATAGAGGGGGACTTAGGAAGGCACCTCCCCAGGAAACAGGACAGAAGAACACAGCCTAAGGCTGATTCAGCTTTCGACCAAAAATTTGGTCTGCTTTGTCCCATAAGCCCTTCCAGGACGGTTAGGGCCACACCATTGTTTACCCTGGGAGCAAGCAACAGACTAAAGAGATCCCAGTCAGACCCTCTTAATCACCCTCCCTAGACAGAGACAGGTTGTTGAGGATGCAGAGGGGGGTGGAATTATTTCCTATCCGCCAAAAGGGAGGGAGCTACTAGCAAAGGCTGGAGAACACCCTACAAGAAAGTTTCAATTACAAGGCTCTTAGCCTCCAGGCAGGACCTCTGTCCAAGTGATCCTGTCCCTGTTGCACTGAACACACCCCAAACAGGGTTTGAACTAAGGGTTACATAAGAGCACAATGTGCTGGCTGACCAGTGAAGTGCATGTGAGGAAATTAAAAGTAAGTGAGAGAGGCTTTTTCAGGGCTTTAGAGCCTCCATCCCTGAGGCTCTTAGAAGTGGGTCTGCAATCCATTACTGGGCCCATGGATCGGATCTGAGCAACTAACGGACAATCTTAAAGATCCAGAACAGATTGAACCAAGAATCAGAGAACAGCAGTAACACACAACCTCACACCACTAAATCCCCACAAAAGAGAGAGAAATTGAGCATCAGAGTGAACTCACCATCCTAATCAGATGCCTAGACATCAGCAAAAAATAAACCATACTAAGAAAATGGGAAAAATGGCCCAAGCAAAGGAATATATGAAAGCCCCAGAGGAAACACAGGATTTGAGACAAATAATCAATGAGATACATACAAATTTCCAAAATCAAATTAATGAGTTGAAAGACAATATAGCTAAAGAAAAAAAGACATCAAGAAGACACTTTAGGGAAGCAGATGTGGCTCAAGCAACTGGGCTTCTGTTTACCATATAGGAGGTCCAGGGTTCGATCCCTGGGGCCTCCTGGTGAAAGGCAAGCTGGCCTGCACAGCGAGCTAGCCTGAGTGGAGAGCTGGCCCACGCAGGAGTGCTGTCCTGGCACAGCAAGATGACACAACAAAAAGAGACACAGAAGAGAGACATTAAGAGATGCAGCAGACCAGGGAGCTGTGGTGGTGCAAGAGATTGAGTGCCTCTCTCCACTCTGGAAGGTCCCAGGATCAGTTCCCAGTGCCACGTAAAGAGAAGACAAGCAGACACAGAAGAAAACACAAAGATCAGACAGCGAGTGCAAAGCAACGAGACTGGGGGTCTGGGGGGGGGTATTAAAAAAAAAAAAAAATACTGTGTGAGCACAAAGAATTTGAAAACCTGAAAAGAAAAATAACAGAGCTTATAGCAGTGAAAGAAATGATAGATAAAATCAGAAACACATTAGAGGCTTACAAAAGCAGACTCAAAATGACAGAAGAAAGAATAAGTGGAAAAATAAAAGAATAAGTGATACACAAGACAGAACAGCTGAATATTAGAGAACAGAGAGTGAAAAGAATGGAAAAAATTGAGCAGGGTCTCAGGGAGTTGAATGACAACACAAAGCGCAAAAACATACGAGTCATGGGAGTTCTAGAGAAGAGAAGAGAAACGGGGCAGAAAGAGTATTTGAGGAAATAATGACAGAAAATTTCCCCACTCTCTTGTAAGAAATGAATATACATACCCCAGTAAGAATAAATCTGAATAGACCTACTCCAAGACACATACTACTCAGAATGTCAAATGTCAGAGATAAAGAAAAAATCCGGGAAAAGCAAGGGAGAATCAAACCATCACATACAAGGGACACCCAGTATGAGTTACAATGGACTTCTCATCAGAAACCATGGAGATGAGAAGATAGTGGCATGATACAATTAAGATACTGAAAGAGAAGAACTGCCAGCCAATAATTCTATATACAGCAAAACTGTCCTGCAAATATGAGGATGAGTTTCAAATATTCACAAATGAACAGAAACTAAGACAGTTCTTAAAAAAAGAATCCACCTTTGCAAGATTTATTAAAGGATGGCTTACGCCAGAAAGAAAGACAGAGGAGAGTGTAGATGGCAAGAACAGCAGAAAGGATAACCAAAAGACTAAAAGGACAGCCAAAACAGTAAAAAGACAAAAAAATAAGATATGACATATGAAAACTAAAACTAAAAAATGGTGAAGTAAATAACGCATATACAATAATATTGAATGTGAATGGATTAAACTGCCCAATCAAAAGATATAAGCTGACAGAATGGATTTAAAAAAAAAAAAACATGAGCCCCATATATTGCCTACAAGAGAGTCACCTTAGACCCAGGGATAAAAGCCGGCTGGAAGTGAAAAGTTGAAAAAAGATACTCCCAAGCAAACAGTAACAAAAAAAGAGCAAAGATAGCAATACTAATATCAAACAAAACAGACTTTAAATGCAAAAAAGTCAGAAGAGTAACAGAAGGTCATTATCTATTAATAAAAGGGACAATCCAGCAAGAAGAAACAACAGTCATAAATATCTATGTACCTAACCAGGGTGCCCCAAAATACATGAGGCAAACTCTGGCAAAATTGAAGGGAGAAATAAATATTTCTACAATAATCGTTGGAAAGACTTCAACACACCACTCACATCATTAGATAGAAAAACTAGACAGAAGATTAACAAGGAAACAGAGAACTTGAACAATATGATAAACAATCTAGACCTAACAGACATATACAGAACAGCGGGTTATACATTCTTCTCAAGTGCTCATGGCTCTTTCTCCAGGACAGACCCAAAGTCAGGGCACAAGGCAGGGATCATAAATATAAAAAGAATGAAAGTATACAAAGCACCTTCTCAGATCATAATGGAATGAAACTGGAAATAATAATAGACAGGAAAGAGAGAAATTCATTAATGTTTGGAGGCTAAACAACACACTCCTACACAATCATTAGGTCAAAGATGAAATTGTTCATGAAATTACTAATACATTAAAACGAATGAAAATGAGAACACAACTTAACAAAACTTATGGGATACAGCAAATGCAGTACTGAGAGGGAAATATATAGCCCTAAATGCCTGTACTTAAAAATAACGACCTTAAATCAAAGATCTAACTGAACAACTGGAGAAACTAGAAAAAGAATAGCAAACTATGCCCAAAGCAAGCAGAAAGGAAAGAAATAATAAAGATTAGAGCAGAAGTAAATGAAATTGAGAACAACAAAAAACAATAGAGAAAATCAACAGAACCAAAGGCTGCTTCTTTGAGAAGATCAATAAAATTGACAAATCCCTAGCTAGACTAACAAAGAAAAAAGAGAGAAGATGCAAATAAAATCAGAAATGAAAGGGGGACGTTACGACCGACCCCACAGAAATAAAAGGATCATAATAAGACACTATGAGAAACTTATGCCAACAAACTAGATGAAATAGAGAACTTCCTAGTAATGGACAAACAACATAAATTGCTTCTACAAGAAATACTAGAACTCAACAAACCAATCACAAGCAAAGAGATTGAATCAGTCATCAAAACTCTCCCAACAAAGCAAAGTCCAGGACTAGATGACTTCACAGGTGAATTCTAACAAGCATTTCAGTAAGCATCAAGACCAATCCTGTTTAAACTCTTCCAAAAACTGAAGAGGAAGGAAAGTTGCCCAACACATTTTAGGAAGCCAACATCACCATAATATCAAAGCCAGATAAAGATAATACAAGTAAAGAAAATTACAAACCATTTTCTCTAATGAACATAGATGCAAAAATTCTCGGCAAAATACCTGCAAATAGAATCCAAAAGAATTATATGCCATAACTAAGTAGTTTTTATTCCTGGTATACAAGGGTAGTTCAACATAAGAAAATCAATTAATATAATACACCTCATTAACAAATGGAAGGAAAATAAACCCACAGGATCATCTCAATCAATGCAGAAAAGGCATTCGACAAAATCCAGAATCCTTTCTTGATAAAACCACTTTGAAAGATACAAATAGAAAATTCCACAATATGATAATGGACATATATGAAAAACCCATAGGGAGCAGATGTGGCTCAAGCGACTGAAGGCCTGCTTCCCACATGGGAAGTCCTGGGTTCAAATCCTGGTGCCTCATGAAAGAAAGAAGGGAAAAAAAAAAAAAAACCAAGAGAGCAGATGTGGCAGAAGCAGTTGAGCACCTGCCTCCCACAGAGGGTCCAGGTTCAGATCACAGTGCCTCATGAAAAAACAAAAGAACAACAAGCAAAACAAACAAAAAACCAACTCAAGGAAGCAGGGGTGGCCTGGTGGTTGAGCGCCGGCCTCCCTCACACGAGGTCCCGAGTTCAATCTCCAGCCTCCCATACCTCCAAACAAAACAAAACGAAACAAAAAACAAACAAAAAAACCCCACAGCCAACATCATACTCAATGGGGAAAGACTGAAAGCTATCCCTCTAGGATCGGGATCAAGACAAAGATGCCCAGTGTCACCACTGTTATTCAACACTGTGCTAGAAATTCTAGCTACAGCAATTAGACAAGTAAAAAATAAAATAAAATGAAATAAAAGTCATCCAAATAGGAAAAGAGGAAGTAAAACTCTCAGTATTCATGGATGACATGATCCTATATTTAGAAAATTCTGAAATGTCTACCACAAAGCTACTTCAGCTAATAAACAAGTTCAGCAAGGTGGCAGAATACAAGATCAACACGCAAAAATTGTAATGTTTCTCTACGCTGGTATTGAACAATCTGAGGAGGAAATCAGGGAAAAAATTCCATTTACAATAGCAACAAAGAGACAGAAATACCTAGGAATTAACTTAATCAAAGATGTACAGGACCTATAGTCAGAAGACTATAAAACAAAATCAAAAGATAACCATAACAAATGGAAAGACATTCCATGTTCATGGATGGAAAGATTAAATATTATGAAGATGTCAATCCTACCCAAACTGATTTATAGATTCAATCAGTACTAATCAAAATTCAAACAGTCTACTTTACAGAAATTGGAAAGGCATTTACCAAATTCATTTGGAAGGAAAAGTACACTTGAATAGCCAAAAGCATACTAAAAAAGAAGAGCAATGTGGAAGGACTTTCAATACAATTGAAACATATTACAAAATTACAGTGGTCAAAACAGCGTGGCATTGGCATATAGATAAGACACATTAATTAGTGGAATAGAACTGAGAGTCCAGAAATAAACCCTTATCTCTACGGCCAACTGGTTTTTGACAAACTCACCAAGATCATGTTACTGTGACTAAACAGTCTCTTCAACAAATGGTACTGGGAAAACTGGATACCTACAACCAAAAGAATGAAAAAGGGCCCTATCTCACTCCCTATACAAGACTCAACTCAAAATGGATCAAAGACTTAAACATAAAAGCCAAGACCATAAAACTACTAGAAGAAACTGTTGGGAAACATCTTAAAGACCTTGTGGTAGGTGGTGGTTACTTGGACCTTACAAAGCACATACCACAAAAGAAAATATAGAGATATGGGACGTCCTCAAAATTAAGCTCTTTTTGCACCTCAAAGGACTTTGTCAAAAAGGTGAAAAAGGGAAACGGATGTGGCTCAAGAAGTTGGGCGTCCGTCTACCATATGGAGAGACCGGGGTTCGATCCCCGGGACCTCCCGGTTAAAAAAAAAAAAAAAAAAGGTGAAAAAGCAGAAGACTCAATGGGAAAAAAAATTTGGAAATGACATATCCAATAACGGTTTAATATCCATGATATAGAAAGAGAAGCTACAACAACAATAAAAAGACAAAACGACCCAATTAAAAAATGGGCAGAAGACTTGAATAGACATTTGTCCAAAGAACAAATACAAATGGCAAAAAAAAAAAAAAAAACCATGAAAAAATGTTCAATATCACTAGCAATTAGGGAAATGCAAATCAAAGCTACAATGAGATATCATTTCACACCTATCAGAATGGCCAATATTAAATAGACAGAGAACTACAAGTGTCGGAGAGGATGTGGAGAGACCGAATACTTATTCACTGTTCGTGGGAATGTAGATGGCATAGCCACTGTGGAGGACTGATCAGCAGTTCCTAAATAAGTTCAACATAGATCTGCCATGTGACCCGGCAATACCACAACTAGGTATATACCCAGAAGCTCAGAAAGCAGTCACATAAACAGACATCTGCACACCGATGTTCATATAGTGTTATTCACTATTGCCAAAAGATGGAAACAAATCAGGTGTTCATTAACCTATGAATGGATAAACATAGTGTGGTTTATACACACGGTGGAATATTATGCTGCTATAAGAAGAAATAAAGTTGTGAAGCACATGTCAACATGGATGAACCTGTAGGATATTGAACGAAGCAAGCTAGGCACATAAAGTCAAATGCTTTATTATTTCACTATTTTGAATGAATTATATTGTATAAACTCATGGAGTTAAAAACTAGAATATAGGTCATCAGAAAATGGAATGAGGTTAGAGAATGGAATGTTAGGGTTAATCTGTGAATTGGTAAAAAGGTTGTTAATCTTTGGACATGAATAGAAAATGTGAAAGCAAAACACAGTGTTTGTAAGTAGCAGTGCTATTGTATGGGTGTGACAGTGGTTGAAAGGGAAAGTCTAAATCATGTATATTACTAGAAAGCAAGCTAAAAAACACAACATGGGACCTACAGCATTGTAAAACCTCGTGGAATATGAATATGAGTAATATTGCATATATGACTTTTATTTGAAAATTAACTTGTGTTAATATTACAAGATGTTAATATCAGGGGGAAAAAAAACATGCTAAGTGAAAAACCAGACACAAAGTACTACCTATTGTATGATTACACTTATATAAATGTAAATATATTCAATTTATAAAGATGTAGTTATTAGTTTTTATGTAGGCCTGGGGAAAGATGGATTGAGAGGTAACTGCTAAGGGGTGTGGAGTTTTTCTTTTTGGAGTAATAAAATTCTTCTAAAATTTTTTGTGGTGATGAATGCCCAACAATGTTTTTAAACTAAAAGCCACTGATTGTACACTTTGGATAGATTGTATGGTATGTAAATCTCTCTCAAGAAACCTCCTTTTTTAAAAAAGTAAAATATAACTATGCATCACATAATAGGGGGTAAGTTGTTTCTTGAAACTTCTGTTTCTACAATCCTGGATAGTAATGTAAAACAAGAGTTTGTAAAATTGAGATAGAACAAAGTGCGTAAAATGCACTCATCTTGAATTTATAGCATAATGATTTTTAATATATATATACACCCATGGAACTATGCCCAGATTAAAATATGGAACATTCTAGCTCTCCAGAAATGTCCCTACTGCCCCTCCCCAGGGGTAATCATCATTCTGTCTTCTATAACTAAAAATTATTTTGCCTCTCCTTGAATTTCACATAAATATACAGGTTCTCATTTGTGCCTGGCTTCTTTCAATGTAATTTCTGAAATTCATCCATACTGTTGTATCCATAGTCCAACTTTTTTCATTCTTTGTGTACTATTCCATTTTTATATATATCACTTTTTATTTTTTTAATCCATTCCTCTGTTAATTGGCATTTGAATTTTTTCCAGTGGGGGGCAATTATGAATAATGATGTTCTCACATTCTTGTCAAAAAAAAAAAAAATTTTATTGCCCATCTCAGAGGGTGGAAAACCTTACTATTCTAGAATTGTGGAAACTAAGCTTATTAGGAACTGTGAAAATCCCAAATCAGGTCAAGTTAAACTTAACATGCTACTGAACAAAACCAGATTTCCTTATGTAGGTACTTAAAATTTGCCTTCTTGGTGTTCTTTATTGAATGAATGAATGAATGAATGATGAAAATCCCAGAGAACAAAAAATACTTACATATACCGTATTAAAAACCAAAAATGCTTTCTTGGGGAAAATGTTTAATTCAGTCCTCCTCTCTGAGCAATATCAAGTGTGAATCACAAGAATTCCCATTTCCTCTTAAAATCTACAATTTTTTCTTTCCATAGGAAGGGAATACCTAAGAGATGAAATTAGCCTTTTTTAAGTAGGAGTACAAGCACAGCATCAAAAGTTTTATTTGCATTCAAGGAAAGGATGTGTTAGATGCAATTTAATTCAAATAGCTATTGTATTCAGTGTTCATATGTGTTATAATGGTTAACAATCTTAAGAATGCAGAATAAAGCACATCTGTTTAAACATCAGATGTCACAAGTTACGTCTAACTAAATCCTCACTATGCCTTAATATTTTCATGTATAAAATGGAGATGATTACTGAATTACTGGATTGTTTCAGGAATTAAAGGAAAAATGTGAAGCACTTAGCATCATGCCTAGTACACATTTTGAACACTCAATAAATAAAAGCACTTCTTTTGATACAATCTCTGACCTGAAAAAGCTCACCATGGGGATATTTCTATCTCTATAGCAAAAAGCTATGACCAGTAGGAACAGAGCCAGGGAAGGCAGCAATGGCTTGATGAGAGCATCCCCTCCGATGGAGACTTCCTGAAGACTTTGTTAAATTATAATTTTCAAAATGATCCCTGAAAACAGAACTTTGAGTTCTGAGTTCTGATTACAAATGCCAAAACCAAGTATTAAACTTGATATAAATTAATATCATCTATCTGACAGAATTGAAAAACTAAAACTTGAGACTATCATTACCTTCACTGTTTTGGCTCTATATTTTAAGTTACTAAGAAAAACAGGCAACTCTTGATTTAACTGATCGCCGTGGTCCCACTTAATGCAGTCTCCACTTCTGAGACTAATGACACCAATCAACCTCCTTTCATATTTCTGGTGTAAGGCTTTGATGATTCTTTTACATTTTTTCTATTTCTAAAGGATATTAGTTCATTGGGGCGGGGGTGGGGTGGGTAAAAACCTACAGGAGAAATACTAGAATTAACTCAAGTGTCTTTCAGTGATTTTAATTGATCACTTACCTCTAAATCCCCCAATGCCACGGATTACCTTAAACTCCAAATATACAATGAAAATTTAAATATGTTTTTCTGAAAAATGGAGAAATGATGGAAGTAGGGAAGATACCAGGAGGGAAGTGAGGAAAACAGTTTCAGGATCACCAATGTGAGGGAGGAATTGTGCTATGGAATCAAGTCATGGTTTAGTACTAAGTGAAATGCTTATGCATTTCATATAAGTATGCAAGACCCTTCTTAAATTATTTTTAAAGGTTTGCAGACAATGCAATTCTTTTCCAAGACTAATATATCAGGACCACAAATTTCATGAGATTTTACAAAGCTTCATCCTGAACGTGGGCATTCTCCAAAAACAGATGGAATCATACAAATGCAGCTGTTAGGGCCTCAGGAAGGCTCTGAGCTCAGGGACAGAGGCTGTGAAGCAGTAGTGAAGGTACTGAAGACTGCACCACCCAGATGGCCCTTCCCAACTTCCCCATTTACACAGAAGAGCTGCCCTCAGTTAAAGCCAGACAACTGTTTTCCAAACCAGGTAAAACTAAGTCTAGAAGAAACCCTAAGCAGGAACTGAGGCTGGAGAGTAAAGCAGCACAGAACTTGTGGAGATGCCATACTAGGACACTGAAAGAGCAAAGTGGGGGATGGAAAGAGGAGAAAAGGGGGGAGAGAGGAGAGAAGGGAAAGATGAGAAGGAAGAGAAGAGGGACAAAGAGAGGGAGACTGAAAAAGTACACCCAAGAGCCAAAACACTCCACTTCAGAGGACATTCCACTTACTTTGGCAATTGTGGCAGCTCCTGTTTACTCCAAGTTGTCCTTCCTCACCCACATATACACCCACAGTGTATAAACACATATATACCCACAGTGAGGACTCCCTTCCAGGGGAGAAAACGTTGGGGTAAATGGACTTGCCTAACTGCAAAAGAAACCCAAGACAGCTACTTATCCTACCAAGAAAAACCATCATTCAAATATATGGCCAACTAAGAATCACTGGACATAAATCAAACAGCAGGAGAAAGACCAGGAAAAAGAAAGAGTAAGTGATCCTAGGAAAAACAAATAGGAACAACAGCCCAAACCAAAAAGAACACACACAGAAACCACAATCACATTGCTAAAAGTTGTAAAAGGTGTATTCATTAAAAACAAATAAACAGGCTACTATGACAAATAAAAAGAACATAGAACTACAAGTTCCTGGAAATTGGTAATGCAGTGATCAAAGCAAAAAATTTCATCAGAAGGGGTGAATAGCAGATTGGGCATATTGAAAACTAAATTAGTATTCTGGAATGTAAAGATATAAGAACTCTCCCAGTATTTACAGAAAGAACAGAAACAGAAAATATGGCAGAAAAATAAAAGATCGATAGATCCAAGAGGCCCAACATTCACTTATGAAGAGTTCTACAAAACAAGCAGAGACAATAAGCAAAGAAATGAAAAATTCTTTGAACTGAATGGCCTTGAGACTGCAGATTAAAGTGTGCCCAGAAAGATGAACTTCAAAAGATCTAACTCTAGGGAAGCGGCTGTGGCTCAATCAGTAGGGCTCCCGTTTACCATATGGGAGGCCCCGGGTTCGGTTCCCAGGGCCTCCTGGTGAAGGCAAGCCCGCCCACACGGTGTAGTTAGCTGACCCAGCGAGCACAAGCAGCAAGGGGGGGGGGGGTAAATGAATAAATAAATAAATAAATAAATCTTTAAAAAAAAAGTCTAACTCTATACCCAGAGTAATAAAAGTTCACAAAAAGATTATTTTAAAAACTTTCGGACAGAAAAACCAGGTTACATATAAAATAATGAGAATCAGAATAGTATTCGATCGCTCATCAGCAAAACTGATGAGAAGATAATGGAGGCTTTGCAAAGTCTGAGGGTAGGAAGCAGATGTAGCTCAAGGAGTTGGGAACCCCGGGCCTACTACATGGGAGGTCCGAGGTTTGGTTCCCAGTGCCTCCTAAAGAAGACAAGCAAGTCGGCAAGCCGACACGACGGCTGGCGAAGCCAGATGGTGCAACGAGAAGACAGGACGAGGAGACACAACGAGAGATACAACAAGCAGGGAGCGGCTGTGGCTCAAGCAACTGGGTGCCTCCCTCTCACATAAGAGGTCCCAGGTTCAGTTCCTGGTGCCTTCTAAAAAGAAGTCAAGCGGGGGGCAGATGTGGCTCAAATGGTTGGGCGTCCGTCTGCCATATGGAGGGACCTGGGTTCGATCCCCGGGACCTCCCGGTAAAATTAAAAAAAAAAAAAAAACAAAATAAAAAGAAGTCAAGCAGACACAGAGCACACACAAAGAGCGCAAACAACGAGGGGAGGGGGGGGCAGAAATAAATAAATCTTAAAAAAAAAAAAGTCTGAGGGAAAAGAAGTTTGAACCAAGAATTCACAACTCAAACTATTATAAGTAGAACATGACAGCAAATTAAAGACCTTTCCAGACACAAAAATTTTGAAATTTATCTCCCAAACACCATATCTGGGGAAAAAAATCTTTGAAAGTATATCTTCAACTGAAAGAAAATGAGCGGACTTAACAAAGGAGAGAAAGCAATCCCAACATGACTGTGGCGCCACAGCAGGCACAGAAAACACAGTCCAAATGAGAGCAGGGAGTCAGAGAACTTGATGAAAAATGCCTTCAGAATGAAAAAATCCATTTACTAAAATTACAAAATTAAAAACCTGAAAAATTGGTATGATAAAGGCATTTAATGACATTAAGAAAAAAGGAAGGTAATTGGAAATTGCTATAAAAACTAAAGCAAGCTAAAATGTGGCATTATTTAACAGTTGATGACAGGTTTAAGAAAAAAAGAATCTCACTTGATCCTGACTTTCTTCAAACAAACCAACTTTTAAAAATAGCAACAGGACAATCATTCCATCTCTAGGGCCCAATTATACTACTTTGTTCTGCAATCAATGATATCATTCATAGTATAAATTTTATTTTTTTATTTTCATTTTTCAGAATCAACCATAGTATAGGCAAAGAACAGAAGTCAACTGTAGTTGAAAAAGAAAAAGAAAATGGTTAAAAATTCTTGACAATGTACAAGTAAAGGGAGTTAAAAGGGAGAGAAGTGGAAAGACATTAAGGGGCATACAATGAATGGCAGTCATTTTGACGGCATTATGTAACAATGGTTGAGTCAAGAGATACTGCCTAAAGTTGGTGAGGCCAAAAATAAAAAGGTTTAAGAACATTTAAAGGGGGTTGGATGTGGCTCAACTGGTTGGGCGTCCGTCTCCCATATGGAGGGACCCGGGTTCGTTCCCCGGGACCTCCCGGTAAAAAAAAAAAAAAAAAAAAAAAGAACATTTAAAGCTATAAAGAAAACCATCAAAACAACTACCATTCACTGTAACAAAAACCAGGAGGCAGAAGGCACAGTTGGTGGTATAAGTACACCAAATTCCTCATCTTTCATGGTAGAGAACCTGTGTCAGGCAGTTATACCAAGAAATGTACCATTTAAAATTCTGATGTTAAAAAATAAAAAAATTCTGGTGTTAATCATACAAACAAAAACAAATTCATTTATAAAAATTATCTCTGAAGAGTGGTAAGAATCGGCAGATTTTTACATTTCAAATTTCATCGCTCTCTGGTGTTGGAAAAAAGATTTTACCATGTGTACATACTATTTATAATTTTTAAAAAAAAACACCTAAAAAATTAAATGGTGGTGATTTTTCAAAATGTTATTTCTGTATTACCTTAAGAGTTTGGCTTAGACCACATAGCATCCTTAAACTTCATCATTAATGACTTTGAGGAAATTGAGGACAACTCAGAAGTATCTTCCAGAAGTTAAAATGCTCATACCCTTGGATCCATCATGTTTTTTTGCTAGGAATCTATCCTATGAAAAATTTGCATGTGTGGACAAAAATTTAAAGGTACAAGGAAACTTAGTGTACAACGTGTCTGAGCAAAAATCTCCTGCAAATTCTAAATGCCCATCAATGGGGAATGGCTAAATAAATTATGGCAGATACATACTACGGAATACTACAGAGCAAATAAAAAAGAGTGGGGTTAAAAAAAAAGGGTGGGGTAGTAATGATATGGTGATCATGATATGTTGTGTAGTGAAAAAGGCAAATTGCAAAGGAATAAAATGTAGTACAATCCCATTTCCTGTAATTTTTTAAAAAACACTTTGTAATATGCATAGAAATTCTGGAAAAATACACACCAAAGAACATAATAATGGTTATCTCTGGATGAGAGACTGAGAAAAGGGAGGGGAACACTTGGTTTCTTACTTCTAATTGTTTGAACTTTTTATGAATGTTTATTACCTTGGTAAAAGGTGAAAAATTTTCAAGAAAAAAAACTTCCACAGTAATCCCACCCAATTCTTACCTTTCCATCCCTCCTTCTCCCAACACTGTTATACCACACCTCTCAACCTTCCCGCCAGTACATGGTGTGAATATGTGAATCCAGACCTTTCAAGTCACTCCCGTTCTTATTTCCATGTGAGACACAGAATACACTTGTTGCCATACATGGCTGATGGGGAAAAAATGCATGTCAATGTAGCATTTGCTCTTCAGCTTCCCAGGTTAGGGTACGGCACTGCTAATGAAGCCAAGGTTGCAGGTTAGAGCCCACATAAATCCATGACTGTCATGCAGACAGCCTGCCTTTGTATTTATCACCTATCATCTTCCAGGTCAGGAGTAGGAGAAGATTTGGAAGGATCAAGGTAAATTCATTTTAATAAGTGGGAACACTTCTTAAAAATACATACTGATAGTGGGGTTCAGTTGCACTGTTGTACTCTGAAAAACACATTTGTTTACATGTAGGACAACTTATAAATTTCCTTTGCCAGTCAACAACAAATAAGTTACTTAATCACACTACCAACCAATAATGTTCATACCCTGCTTAACAAGACATCTGCAGCAGTAGCACACACTGTGCTCTGTTGCAGCCAGTGTGAGATTAGTAAGGCCCAACAAATGTGTGAGCAGGATGGCAACAGGGACCAGGAAGTTCCCATTTTCTGGTCTTTTAATGCTTACTTTCAGCCATCAACTGTGGTAAACACATTTTATCTTACAATACAAAATCAAAGCACTGTGGCAGAGTGAAGGTTTCTCACCCTTAACTGTGCTTGAAGAATGATTGTTCTTTCACTACTTATTTTTTAAAAAAGCAACAATAAAAGGAGAAAATCAAAGACTGAAGAAAAATAGAGGGAAACGGATGTGGCTCAAGAGGTTCAGCGTCCGTCTACCATATGGAGAGACCAGGGTTCGATCCCCGGTACCTCCCGGTAAAAAAAAAAAAAAAAAAAGAAAAATAGAAAAAATAAGAAGCCTCACAATGTGACTGTAATACTAGTTATATAAATTTTTTTAACAATGAGAAGTATTTGATTTCGATGTAAAACATCTATTAAAAATGTCCAAATAAACAATCACCCACAAAGATCTATCTATATTTTTTGTTTGTATTTTTCAAGATATTGTAAACCTAGTTTAAAAAAAAAAAAAAAAAAAACAGCAAAGAATATTCTGCTATAAATCTACAAAATGATGTAGTGTATCTTATACTCACCAAACAAGGATTTACTTAACAAGAACTCAAAAAATCAGCCTAAGTGCTTCTCTAGAAGATTCAAATATATTTATCTATTCAAAACACAAACAGGGAAGCAAAGGAAGGAAAAGAAAAGAAAATAATATGGGGGCAGTGCATAGGGAGTGGTAGGGGTGAGGCATTGCCTTGAGTCAAGACTAAGGTTCTGAGACAGAGAAAGGGAAGTATAAGGACTTTTATATAAATAAAGCTTAAAAAATTAGTCATAGTTCCATTTCAATACAATGTTATTTATTTAAATGTGGCTTACAATAAAATTAATTTTATAAATGACACTTCTAAAAACTACTGAAAACAGGATAATCATATATGATATCCCATCTCAAATCTTGATCCAATAATCTCCTCCCTTAAACAAACCCTTTAATAGCCTTCCTATTCAATTCCAGCTTCCTCTTAATAAATCAAAGTAATTTAAGTGACATTTTCTTTGCTTCCTCTGAGCTTCTTTAGCAACTTTCCTTGCATCTATGTAAGACTTAACAAGCAACATTTATTTCGTGCCTGCAGTGTGGCAAGTGCCTGCTTCTTATTTCTTTGACCCTCACAACAACCCTGTGAGGTAGGTACATTAGCCACATTTTACAAGCAAGACTGCCTTGCCCAGTGGCAAGGCTGAGTTTCAAAGCCAGGCTTGATGGCTCTCAACTGAGTACCCCTGGTGGTCTTTGTCTGAAGGGCATAGACACTTGTAAATACTAATAGTGGAATGCAAATAGACTAAATTGTCTAGGGTTACAAAATGATAGAAGTATGTTTCAAGCACCACAGAGGAAGAATCAAGAGTGTCACAAGTAGAAACTATGACTTTACCAAGAATTTGGGAGCAGCAGGAAAAGAGGTTCAACAATAGTAATAATTTCTTCTTCGTCGTCACTTAACCATTGTAAACAGCAATTAAACTATAATCATCTATCATTAAATTCTGAAGATAATACACAAAAAGGAGAGGCTATCACTCCTTTCACAGAAAAAAAAAAAAAGACTTGACAAATAAAGTTGCATTCATCACCAACTATGAAAAGTAAACTGGTACTCCTGCACATTTCTTTGGATGGTTTATATAGAAAACAATGTCAATGTGTCAATTGTAGTACATTTCAGGACAGTGAATTTTGTGGAGATGATGGAAGTGGGTGGCTATCAAAAAAGATAATCATAGAACTTTGGTGGCACTTTAGTGAAGAGAACGTAACCACAAATCTACATGCTGTCTGCCTAAATTATAAGCATAAATTATAAATATAAATTATATTTTGGCATGTACACACCCAGGCATAGATACAAATGGTTAGATAATTCTTTCCCTCCCAAAATTGAAATCTGTAGGAACCCTGGAATATACTAATACCTTTTACCATGTAAAATTATGTATTGTACTTTGTAAATAAAATCTAAGAGTTAGTTCATTATATGATTGTTTAAAACCTAAAATGAACCAATTTTTCCATGTGGAATAGGCTTTAGAAGAAAAATCTTATTCTGAAAAGTTTTCATACTTAGTTTGGCCCAAATCAACAATAATCTAAGGCTACTACTACTCTCTACAGAAAACATCAAGATGTTTGCATTTGCAATCTAAGTTCTGTGTTAAAAGCCTCTGAGCAGATCCTAAGTATTCAAAGTTATTATGAAAGAAGCTATGGGGATTCCAATGACAAACGTGATTCATTTTCTTTTATTTCTAAAAGGAAATTCTACTGACCAATGGCAGAACTAGTACGGCCATCTGCAGAGGCTGGTTCTGCCTAGAATGTCTCTCTTGTTAATCAGAGGCACACATTTTGAATTCTCTGATCATGTGACATTACTGAATGTTTACTATACATCTAATCAATATTCATAGTTAAGTAATAACTGCAAACCTCACTCTTCCATCTTTAAAACTTACTCAATTTTTACCAAACAGGGGGACGGATGTGGCTCAAATGGTTGGGCGTCCGTCTCCCATATGGAGGGACCCGGGTTCGATCCCCGGGACCTCCTGGTAAAAAAAAAAAAAAAAAAAAAAAAAATTTTTACCACACAGTAAGAGGACTCAGCATTTGAGAATACCCTCAACTAAGGAATAAGAGAACAAAGGAAGAAGCCTACCTTGCTCTTTACTAGGACAAATTCTATTCTGAAGACTACCACATTTTAAAGGTATCTCCAGACTTGCATATAGCAGACTCAATAAATATCTCATTTTACAAAGTTACTGCTTTTAAAGTCATTCATGAAAATTACCTCATTAATCCTAGGGATATAATTCTAGGTATTATGATACAATAATTAAATGGTTATTTTAGAATATATGCTATGTGAAATTAAGATGCCATTAAAAGTGATGCCTCCCAACCCAATGTCTCCAGTCATCACTGACACTGCTTGGGAAGAAAGGATTAACTTTTTTATCCCTACCCCTGGTGCCTGGTATCTTGTCGTACACATTATTTGAATAAATGAATAAATGCAACAATCCTTTCAGTAATCTCTGATGCAAGTAACTAAGACGGAGAGTGAAACTGTGACAACATGGTCCTTTCTGTGCCTTAGGTCAACCTCATAATTCATAAAGAATCTTGTAATTATTACAGTGTTATTGTAAGATATCTAA
Source organism: Tolypeutes matacus (assembly GCA_026826555.1). Classification (NCBI taxonomy): domain Eukaryota; kingdom Metazoa; phylum Chordata; class Mammalia; order Cingulata; family Chlamyphoridae; genus Tolypeutes; species Tolypeutes matacus. Next base: position 8,063,224 of record JAKSZT010053840.1, read on the forward strand.
CAGTTCTTCAGAGTAACTTTTAAAATCCCTTTGATTTTTATTAATTATATTAACATAAGACAATACAGAAAACAGTTTACTCTGCCCATCTAAAAAAGAAACAACTCCTAAAGCATCAAAAACTAATTCCTAGACAAGTAAATTTAGTGAGAAAATCCTAGGATCCCTGAAAGATTAGTGAAGAAAATCTCTCATCATATAGCTCAAAAATGACCATGTTTATATTTTACCATTACTTTTTCTAATCAGCTGAGAAATGGCATTCACTGGTTAATATGCCACCACATGCTTCCCAACTGCTCTCAGTTTTGCAAAAACCTAACTAAACCTCACTAAAGCTTGTTATAGCCTATATGTGACCAAGATACTAAAACCTCATCTCCCCCAGCTGATTCCTGAACATTGAGACTGAGGCTGGTTGGATTTAAATACTTGTGAAAAAGGGGGAAAAAAAAAAGAAAAAAAAAGTAGTGCCTGATCCCATAGAACTAATCTGATGCTCACAGCAGTATTATTACAAACTAATCTAACACAGAACTGAATCATGTCCTGTCGGACATAATCTCACTGAGCATCTATCTATATCAAACAAGGTCATTCTGAGACCATGAGAGAAAAACAATGTTATTGTGCCACCCACAAAATAACAAGCATCCCTCTCCCTTGCTAAATCAGTGATGGCTAGTTCTTTACCAATTACAGCTTTACCTTCATTCTAGTCTGCCCTCCTTGTAAGATCCATGGAGATACCCAATCATAGAATTACCACTGCTTTCTGACAGCACCCAATCCACATCAAGACTCTACTTCCTTAGACCTGCCCCAGAATCACCCAATCAAAGCCCAATTCCTGTAATAGGTTCTTTGGAAAACTCTCTTACTGAGACACCTCATGGGACCCTATTCTGTGTGTAGTTCCTCACCAGGGTGATAATAAATCCAACTTGCTCCAGTGTGCTCCTGGTGGTCTTTATCTGAAGGGCACTAACACTTCTGAGTACTAATAATGGAAGGCAAATAGACTAAAGGGTTTTTGGCTACAAAATGACTCAAACCACAGCTTACAAATACATATTTCACAATACATAGGAAGGGCAGTTTCTTTGGATCAAAGATAGTACTTTGGAATAAGACCTCTTCCATTTTGTTTTAATCTCATGACCAAGCTAAAACGTGTTGAGGGGCTTAGATAAAATAGAAAGTATTTCTGACCATCATACTGAAAACTTTTAAGGTGTAGAGAAGCCCATCCAGCTAAGTTCTTTAGAAGAATTTAGGCATTAATCAAAGATCATTTCAAAAGCAGCAGCCCCAATCTGGGTTACACCCAGTTTCAGAAGTCACTTTAAATCAAGGACTCCAGAAAAATTCCATACAATAAAGAAGCAGAGGCTGTAAGGAAAAATGGAAGAGGGCAACTTTTTGAAATAGAAGTGCTCACCCTAATGGAAAATCTGGAAACAGGTTCATTGTGAGAAGGAATACAAAGCACCATTGTCACATGTACTCTTTCACTGAAGGATTTTTTTTTTTTTTTTTTTTTTGAGTAAACCTTCCACTTTGCAATTGAGTATTAGTTTTGTAAATATTAATCACATCCAGATAGAGGTAGAAAAACCAAAAATGCCAATTTAGAACAAATAACAAGTTTACTAACAAATCTACTATAGACACTAAGGAAGGAAGCATTTTGCCAAAAAATATTTTTTTAACGCTAATCTATTCATAACTATATGTTTAACACAAAAATTAAAAACTAGAAATCTCTTCCAGAACTTCAGGGGAACAATAATAATCAAAAAGTCCCTCTCTGCCCCGCACAAAGACAGAAAACACCTTTTTAAATTATCAACTATAGGCTTTCAAAAATCACCTTCCAGTTAAACCTGGAGGATTTTGGTGTCTATGGGGGTGAGGGTGGACAAGTATACTCCAGTTCGTTAAGTTCCTATTGTTTCATGCTTAGCCCTGGAAGAAAGAAGTTTGGAGTTACAGTCTGAAAGCCCAAACACACACGTCATTCCTCAAAGACACATCATTTCTTAGGAAACCGCATTGTTGGGTTTTGATTGAGAAAGAGAAAATTTTTACTACCACTGTCCTGTCTCTGGATAGCACACTGGAGTGGTACATAGACTAGAAGCTGGTTTCACTTGCCAGATAGGCACTACCATTTACTTTATATTGGGTTACTTGCCAAGTAGGAGCAATGATTTAAATTCATCTTCTGATGTCATTATGAACTTCAATTTAAAAATAAGAACTAATTTTTTAAAATGTCTTTAAAAGCTTATTCAAACAAAATATATTACACCAAGTAATGCCCGTGTTAACTCACAGGAGGAAAATGAAGTTTCTGGTCCACCTGAACTCATGTGAATCAGTTATTATACAATGGGTTAAATTTTCATGGCTCCATTGTAAAGTGGGTTTATGTACTTTCATTTGTAGTTGTTTCTAACAGCAAGGCTGACCATTCCACTAAATCCAACCTCTACTATAAATCTCTTCTAAGTTGTTGTTCTTTGTTTTTAAATACTTAAAAAAAATATTTGTTGCCTGGTGAATTTTAGCACATGTTAAATTCCAATGAGATTCTAAAATAATGATCAAGGAACCACCACAATATTGACCACTCTCATTTTGAAAGTATAGACTCCCAACAACAGTGTCAAACCTTGTGCTTTAGAATGATTAGTCTGTACCATGCCTTCTCATCAAGGGCTGAAATTTTCCTGTACCGTACCAAGTCTTTCAAGTATCTGTCATTTCATGTACCTTAATTTTTAATATCCAATTCCTAAATCAGAAGTGCATTTTTTCTTAGTATAATCAATATCATCCCCTTCTTTCCTCACTGAGGGAGAATAGCAGATGTTCACAAAAAACGTCCAAGATATAAAGGAAAAAAAACACCACATATATATATTAAAAAGTTTGTTTTAAAAGCTAAGGAATTTTATAGTAAATAAAATTTACTAAATTAATGACTTCTCGGGAAGCGGCTGTGGCTCAATCAGTGGGGCTCCCGTTTGCCATATGGGAGGCCCCGGGTTCGGTTCCCGGGGCCTCCTGGTGAGGGCAGGCCCGCCCGCACGGCGTGGTTGGCTGACCCAGCGAGCACAAGCAGCAGGGGGGGGATAAATGAATAAATAAATAAAATCTTTAAAAAAAAAAAATGACTTCTCCGTAGAATCTAATAAACCAAAATGCCTCAGTACCAACAAGTAAATACTCTTGAAGAATTTTTGTTTTAGTAGCATTTCTTATTTTACCCAGAAGACCCTTCGTGGTTTACAAATACATGGCACATTAAATCTGTAAGAACCAAAATTGTTCTCAAAACTTAGCTTGATCACACACTTTAAAAAGATGTAAATGGAAGTTTCCATAAATTTCTGGAAAATGAAATGATCTGATTTGATCATTACCAAAAAAATATATAAATATTAATACCACCTAAAAGTGCTTGAGATCTAGTAGGTGCTTGATAAATGTTTGTGTAATAAATGAATGATGCCATAAACAATGAATATTATTCATAAAATATAAACACATATATGGGATATCTATTTTTTGTCCTCTTGTACCACCAGACGACTTGGTCTACTGTGGAACATTGCCATCCTGTGATGGGGACAGAGGTTTAATAATTGGGTGCTACAGCAGTGTTGATGACTAAGATCCACAATAAGAAAGGCATTTTATGTTGTGACCTAGGATAGAAACAATATTTTCTTAAGGAGTACTAAGCTTTACTATATAATGTGCTCTTGCTATTTCCTAATCCATTGAATTCTATTTTTTTTTAAAAATTGCTCATCTGGACCCTCTAAATTGATTTTATGACCCACTAATGGATTATTGGAAAACTGTTCCAAATATGTGAACCTGAGTTCACCACAGCACGTTTTGTGCAAGGTGAACTTCACTGTTAGTCAAAAACTAATTCCCTGTTATTTTAATAAAGGGAATCTAGTGTTACAAGTAAAATAGTAATTCAAACTTATGACATACTCAGCATTCAGGGCCTACAAAAAACACATTAAAGCAGGGTGCTGCCCGATAGGACCTCAATCCACATGAGAAGCATGATTCAAGTCAGAATGCACTAAACTTACAAGGCTCTTTAGTTTCTGAGGTCTCCTTTAGTATCATCCTGTTTACTCTTAAAGTCACTTAATTGGCCAGACTCATAGTTGCCACATCCTAGGTAAGGATTTAGCTCCCTGCACAAACTGGACTAAAGCCTTTGGGAACAGAACAGGTTACAAGGCAGCCAGTTTGCTGCAGCTTACAAGTTTGACAGGGTGGAGACAGACAGTGATCTGGAGGTCAAAAGAGATGATGTAATTTCTGTATTGTTACAAAATATGTGGAGTACATGTTCCCCAACTCCTTACTGCCAATCATAATACTCATGCAAGAAGAAAAAAGAAAAAAACAATGTTATACCACAGCTATAACTTGCTCACTCAGCTTTCTTATTATTAAAAGGGGTTATAAATTAATACTTTTGATTAAGTTTAGTCAAAAGGAAAAACCTGATCTTCCCCCTGAGAAAAATTAAATGCTGTCCTTATGAAATAGTCTGGACACCAACAACCACAGTCTGCTGCAGTGTGAGGAGCTATGAAGTCTGTTCATTGTCAGCATATTCCACATTCTTGTTTTCTAGAGCACATGGCCAGTTCACAAAGTACATTTGAAGAAGTCAAAGAACTATGAAAATATTGGAAATGGTGCTTAAAGGAAGAGGCCATGTCTTATAAATTTCAATCAGCAAAAAAGCCAAGCACAGCACCTTGACCAAGGTAGGTAATCATTAAATGTCTGATTCATCCAATACGTAAAACAGAATTGTTAAAAGTTTCCATTAAAAAGGCTAATTCTAAATTCATATCTGCTGAATTATATACATCTGAGATTATAAAACATGACAACTTTAGTTATACAAGTAATGTATAAGTATGGAGTACCTGAAAACAAAAACTTGTACTACTGTAATAACTAACAATGACTGAAAAACATTGAATGAGAGAAATAAAATGCATTTCTGAAATAACCATTTCTGTCCTTAAGTAGGTCAGAGATATGGAGACAGACTGTGAAATTAGCTGTGGAAACACAAAAAATTACAGAAATAACATCTGACATTGACTGAAAGTTCCTTATGTGTCAGACACCAGTTCAGTGTTTCTCATGAATGAACTCATTTAACTCTCACAAGTACTAAACAAGTACTATTACACAGTATTGTTAACTTGCCTGAGTGTCACATAGGTGAGAAGGGCTAAAACTAACACCCAGATTCTAGAGCCTGTGGTTGAGCTCAGAGGCAATGCTGCCTCTTTATAGACTGATTTTTGTTTTGTTGCTCTTAGTAGAAGGAAACTAACAGATGAAGCTAATTGGGGGGGGCAGGGGGAGGGAATAGAGGCAAATCAATGAAAGGAATGAAAACAACTCTATATAAGAGGTGAGATGATAGAAACCACAAAATCTTGAGGAAATTGCTTGAAGATCAGTAGAGAAAAAGGTGAAAAAAATCTTTTACATCCTAAACTCCGTAATAAAAAGATTACATGCAAAGAGACAGAAAGGAATCTTTGGAGTGCTGAAAATGTTCTATATCTTGATCTAAGAGGTGTTTAGAGGGATGTATAAATATGTAAAAATATGCCATATTGCACACTTAAGATCTGTGCACTTTACTGTATGTGTGTGTTTATACATATATAGTACAATTAAAAAGTATAAGTAAACAAAAATATCTTTAAAATATCAGGTGGGCTTTGAAGCCTACTTCAAACAGGGCTAATAACATGATTCAATGTCTCAACAAAAAACCTGCAGAGCAGAGGTCGATTTACCTCAAGGGCTATAACCTATACACATAACCCTCCTTAATGAATATATCCACACACTTGACTCTCAGACTCCTGGGTTTGCTTTAAAACATGAAACTCGGGTCAAAAGATAACCAAATCCAACCACCCACCTAAAATGGAAAAGTCTCCTATAATTTCCCAGTTGGTAAGTTAAACTGGGCACAATCTCAACAAAAGGAAGCCCAATAGCTCACATAACAGTCCATTTTGTTATCTTTTAATAGCTTAAACTATATGAAAAAATTTCCATAATTAAATCCAAATAGAAAGTTTTTATGAAAAAAATTTCCATAATTAAATCCTATATCCTTCCCACCCCCTATATTCTAGGTCTATACAAAAATCAATCCAGTGCTTGCTTCAGCAGCACATATACTAAAATTGAAACGATACAGAGAAAATTAGCATGGCTCCTGAGCAAGGATGGCACGTAAATTCAGGAAAAGTTCCATATTTAAAAAAACAAAACAAAAAACAATCCAATTCCACCTCCATTCAATATGCTTTATTATTATTATTTTTTTTTAAGATTTTATTTATTTATTCATTTATCCCCCCCTTGTTGCTTGTGCTCGCTGGGTCAGCTAACCACGCCATGCGGGCGGGCTTGCCTTCAACAGGAGGCCCCGGGAACCGAACCCGGGGCCTCCCATATGGTAAACGGGAGCCCTACTGATTGAGCCACAGCTCCTTCCCCAATATGCTTTAAATCTTTAAAAATGACCATAACCTGCTCTTAATAAGTCTCTTTTATCCAAGCTGAATACAAAATTTCCCTTTTGATTTCCAGACTTTTGCCCATTCCAAGCACCTCCTAACAATGAAGCTCCACCATTCTTAACCACTATTCTACTGACTGGGGGAGGGCACAATAAGAGTTCACACTAATCATCTAAAGCCCTGGATCATTTTTTATATGAATTCTAATAAACCAGTCCAATACACTCTAGAATTTAGGTTAGAAACTAAGTATAGAATTTTCGGTTGTAGGGTCTTCAAAAAAAAAAAAAAAAAAACAGTAAGAAATAGAATTACTGTCAGACCCAGCAACCCAAAAGAACTGAAAGCAAGGACTCAAAAAGATATTTGCACACCAATGTTCAGAGCAGGAGGATTCACAATAACCAAAAGGTGGAAGCAACCCAAATGTCTATCAACAGATCAATGGATAAACAAAATGTGATATATACATACAATGAAGTATTATTCAGCTATAAAAATGAAATACTGACATATTTGATAACATCAGATGAACCCTGAAGACATCATGTTGAGTGAGATAAGCCAGACACAAAAGGACAAATACTGTATGATCTCACTGATATGAAATAATTAAAATAAGCAAATTCATAAGAGTCAGAAACTAAAATGCAGATTACCAGGGGCTGGGGCAGTGGGAGAAGAAATGGGGAGTTAAAGTTTAATTGGTACGGAGATTCTGTTTGGGGTGTTGGAAAAGTTTTGGAAATGGATGGTGATGATGGAAGCACAACAATGTTAATATAACACTACTGAATTATATATTTGAATGTCATTAAAAGGGGAAATTTTAGACTGTGTATGTTATTAGAATAAAATTTTTTTAAAAAAATAGGGCTGTACAACACAGAGTGAACAATAATGTAAACTAAGGACTACAATTAATAGTACAATTATAATAATATTCTTTTATCAATTGTAACAAAGTTACCACACTAATGCGAAGTGTTATTATTGGAGATGGGGGTAATATGGGAATTCTGTATTTTTCACATTAATTTTCTCTGAACCTACAACTTCTCTAATAAAAAAATAAAAATTTTTTTTTGCAGGGATGAACCTTAAAAACATTATGATGAGTGAAACAAACCAGACAGAAAAAGACAAATATTGTATTCCATCATGAAATACCTAGAACAGGCAAATTCATGGATACAGAAAGTAGATCACAGGTTACCAGGGGCTGAGGAGAAGGCCATATGAGGAGTTATTGCTTCATGGCTATAGAGTTTCTGTTTGAGGTGATGGAAAATGTTGGAAACAGACAGTGGTGATGGTTGCACAACATTGTGAATGTAATTAATGCCCTTGAGTTGTATACTTAAAAATGGTTAAAATAGCAAATTTTACCTTATATATATATATTACCACAATTTTAAAAAAAAAAGGTATATAAAAAAATTTCTATGGCAGGAGTTTCTGGAATCCACCTTTGTAATCAGTTCTGTGTTCATGTTGCTTTCCCTCAGTATTTCCTAACTGTTTTAATGTGATAGCATACTTTAAAAGTTTCCACTTTTGACACAACAAACTTGGAAAATTAATGGGGACTCCCACAAAGTTTGAGAAGGAAAGGGAGATAGTGATGCTAGTGCAAGTTCAACTTTTGATCAGATAATAAAAATAGGAGAAAAATATATAGAACCTGAAAATGGTAGCAACTTAGTCATTTTTTAAAGTATGCATCATAAACAAGGTCTCTACATGATATCTATACTTGCCAGTTCAGTACTGCACTCAGAGGAACATGCACAAGTGTTGGGAGGGCTACAAAAAAAGCAGCAGACAACACAATAGAGAGGCTCGGCCTTCCTCTGCTCACAGGCCTCACAGGCACCACCTCTTCTGGGCCTTCTGAGGGTGCCCTTAGGATGAATGCCATGTTTAAAAAACACCATACAGGGAAGCGGCTGTGGCTCAATAGGTTGGGCTCCCGTTTACCATATGGGAGGCCCCGGGTTCGATTCCTGGGGCCTCCCAGGAGGCAAGGAAGCTGGCCCACGTGGCATGGTGAGCTGACACAGCAAGATGATGCAACAAAGGGAGATTAGCAGACACAGAAAAACTCAGAGCAAATGGACACAGAGAGCACAAGCAGCAAGGGGGGCAGGGAAAAATAAAGAAGTAAATAAATAAAAAATAAACTGTTCGTTTAAAAAAAAAAACACCATACAACTCACTGGGCTAACCCAAGTAATGGGTGATCTTCTCAAATCATGCTTGGAAAACAATACTCAATATTAATTCTGTTTTCTCAAAGAGAACTGTATTAAAATACATTCAATATTGTTTGATTCAAAAAAAATTTATATGTATCCAGTACATTTAATTGAGAAATGTATGTATTTATTCATCTGTATTTACTTTTTAGTTTTTAATTGTTTATATATTCAATTATTAAATGTACAAAATAAAGTTAAAAAAAATAAAAAAATAAAATACATTCAAGGGGGAAAAATACAAGAGGCCTTTTAGCAGATTTGCTTTGAATGATTTACCAGTGCATTTTGAAGAAACTAAAGCTACTTTATGAAACAATCTGTAAAAAAGGAAAAGTGACCTAAAAACTATTTATTCTTTTAAATAGAAATTCTTATTCTTTTATTTCTTTAGTTAAACAAAATTGAACTTTACCGGATACTTAGAAATTCCTAAGAAATTATTTAAGTCAAACTTTAAAGTGGTTTCTGGCATATAATATAAAAGTGAATAATGGGCAAGGTTGACTGAAAAAAAAAACAGTATTTGTTTTGGTACTTTATTCCCTTGTTGCCAAATAACTTATTAATTTTATTTTTAAGAATACCTTTTTTTTTTTTGAAGGAGGTACCAGGGGTTGAATCCTGGACCTTGTACATGGGAAGCAGGCGCTCAATCATTTGAGCTACCTCTACTCCCCCAGGATACCATTTTTTAATCATGCACTTTATTAGAGTCTACCCATTAAAAATAAACAGCTAAGGGGAAAAGTCACATGCATATTATATATTCATCTAATTTTATCAGCCCTTTCCAAAACTCAGAATTTTAACTCTTAAAAAAACTATCAAAGACCTTCTTAGACAGAAAGTGCTATAATATAACAGGTTAACTAATTCATCAACAAATGGAGATTTAAACGTTGCTCAAAATAAACTGAAACACAAAAGCTCACAAAGTAGCTAAATGCATCATTTTTAATATTAGCACAATACAGGGTCAACAGTCTTCATAATTCATTATAGAGAATTCTTACAGAAAGCAATTTTAGAACATTTCATAAATGCAAAGATGTAAAGGCTCTTTCTGAAAATCAACTGCCTAAATTATTAATCGTAAGGATTTGTCACTGTCAAAAAAAACTAGAATCTTTAAATACAAAAGAGTATTTGGAAACTGTCTTTGACTCTTAATCAGAACATTAAAAATGATAGCAGCATACATGTTAAAAAAAAAAAAAAAAAAAAAAAGGCAGCATGAGGCTCTGCCACCATTTAAAGAGCTATAGACTTATTTTCCACAAGTCTTTGCCACATTGTGTTCAATATTTTAAATAAGCAAAGAGATGGAAAGAACAAAGTTCAATATAAAAACTTAAAACAATTCCTGTGAAAGTATGAATGTGCTATGTAAAATGACTATTTCAGGACCCTACTCTACTAATTTCTTCAAATAGCATGCTTTAGAAGTTAAATACTAAGTTTTCCCTCCCTTTCATAATATACAGGTAATTATTTACGTAGGAAAACCACCACTGAGTCTATATGATCTAGTCTTTCCACAACAGCACAGTGAAAAGAATCTCAAATAAACATTCCTTGAAATAAAGAACTACAGATAGAAAAGTAGTGTTCACATGTTAAATGGGTCCACGTGGTTGTCTGGATTGATTAAATGAGATGTTTCTGAAGTTCTTTTCAAATTAAAACATGCCATATTAGTGGAAGGCATTATTCTCCCACAGGCTATTTTTTAAGGAAGCTGGGTGCTTTCACATTTGCCTTGGGGAGAACAGACAGGATTCTGTGCAATGTTTACTTTGTGGAAATAAATTAGGTGCATTGTTATAAACTACGTGGCTTGTCGACTTTACTTTAAAAAGTAAAATTATGTCCAACTAAAGCATCAGAGTTTTGGGAACACTCTAAGAGTTTGTAAACTTGTCTTTACACTGCTCCAAAAATATACTGCTAGGGGGACCGATGTGGCTCAAATGGTTGGGCATCTGTCTCCCATATGCAGGGACCCGGGTTCGATCCCCGGGACCTCCCAGTAAAAAAAAAAAAAAAAATCAGCAAAAATGTACTGCTAAACTGGAAGGGTTTATCTTATTTATTAAAATCCAAGGAGGGGATGTAGCTCAAGTGGTTGAGTGCCTGCTTCCCATGTACAGGGTCCTAGATTCAATCCCCAGTACCTCTTTAAAAAAAAAAAAAAAAACCAAACAGATGAGTATTTAAATTAGTTCCTTTCACCCATACAAGGCCCTTCCCTCAAAACACCTCTTACTTCACGATTCTGTCATTACAGCTCAGGAATACATTGTTAAGTCCATACTGTCATTAGTTTCAAGACATAGAAGCAGCAGTCCATCATAGTGGTTAATAGCATGAACTCTGTAGGCAAAAGGACTGGGTTCAAATCCAATTCTTAGAATTTTGCTTAACTTTTTGTTTGAAAAATGGAGAATAAACAGTATTTATCTCAAGGGGTAAATGGGAAGATTAAATAAAGTACTAAGAATATGCCTGATATACAGTAAGTTAAAGTGTCAGGTATTATTATTGTTAAAATCAAGAAGGTAAATAGAATTAAAACATGCTAGCATCTGTAAACTAGATTCCTTTTACTGATTCCATATTTTTAACCTTTCTCACTCACTAGCCAGTAGCAAGTGATCTCCTCCTAACTCAAGGCCAATAAATCCACACTTCTGTCACTCACATGCTCTTCTCCCCATTATCCAATACCTTACACAAAGTTTGGGTAAACATGTTATCTTCCCTATTCAATATTAAGCACAAGAGTGGAAGTCGTATTTTGTAAGAAATTCTTCTACCTGTATTTACATGCATATAGTTTATGTTCATTATTTACTGAGTGAATGGATTTTAATGGATCAATTTCACTTGGAGTCAACTGCATAGAAATCAGTAACCTAGTTGCTCATTTAAATTCATGTACTCCTGGCAAGTAAATGTTATTTTTATCCTAGCCCTTAAGCTGAGTGCTGTTATACATGTTAGATAAAAAGAACACATGTATAAATCATGCTGATTTGCACATTGTTCTGTACTGAGTAGACATTTACAGGGTGCTTCCCAATGCTACAATATATTCAATTTCATAAATATTTATTTTTCTACCTATGCACCAATCAACACAACCCTATCAGTAGCAAATCTCTCTGCCCATTTTAACCTTAACAATACAGATTAGTCTACTCTTGCATAACTCCTTCCTTTTCCAAGAGGCAGAACACCACTTCAGAAAAGACACTAAAAACCAACTGTATAGGAAGCAGCTGTGGCTCAATCAGTGGGGCTCCCGTTTACCATATGGGAGGCCCCGGTTCGGTTCCCGGGGCCTCCTGGTGAAGGCAGGCCCGCCTGCACGGCGTGGTTGGCTGACCCAGCGAGCACAAGCAGCAAGGGGGGGATAAATGAATAAATAAATAAAAAATCTTTAAAAAAAAAAAAAACAACTGTAAATTCTGCAGCCTAAAGTATGGCTTCTGCCATGCGAAAGGACCCTGTATATTTAAATATGAACAACTAGGTCGAGAAGACATGACAGCTGTCTTCAAACAGTTAAAGGGTGGCCATGCAGAAGAGCAAAGAGAGTTAATGTTTGGTGTTCCCCAAGGCAAGGTAAGTTTTAGAGAACTAGTGTTCTGACATGAGGAAGGAACCTTCTGAAAATCAGAGCAGTCTAATTGACATGAGGTAATGAATACTATATTTCTGAAAATGTGAGTACTTGATGAAGAGTTGGACTACATGATCACAAAACTCAATTAGAATGTTCTCAGATTTTCGTAATACTTGCTCCCCAAGTACAATGCTACCAGTGTCGTAGGTGTATGCTTACCTGCCAGAAGCTGCAGTCTACGTGGGCTGTGTGACTATTACCCCTTAATATAGGGATCTGACATTTTAAGGATGGAAGGAACCGCCTATCCCTATTTGTTTGACTTTCTAATCCAATTTGTTCTTTTGTTCCATATTGACTGAGGTACTAAGAAAAAATGATGACTATAAAACAAGAATTATTTTCTAAAAGGAACAAAAAAACATAGGGTAAAATGCAACCCCTGACAGTACATGGAGGTTCATTATACTTTTGTGCATACCTGAAAATTTCTATAGTAAAAATTTTAAATAAAAAGAAATCCCACGTAAAAAACAAAATTCAACTCTCATTTAGTTAATACAGACATGATATTGGGGTATTTTCAAAGCTACAGGAGGAAAAGGAAATAATTTATCATCTATTTAACTTTATCCAAATTCACCTGGATTCAAATCTGGAAATGTTTTCCTGCTAGTTAATATCTCATAAGTACTCTAAATTTCACAGGAAAAGTTCTAAAGCATTATTTACAGATTGATTGTCAAAATTCAATTGGAACTTGGCATTAAAAAATGTCATCACATAGCAGGTTTTCTTCTTCCTTTTAAATCCAAGATGCATAGTGGTTTTATGTCAGACTGCAGTTATTAAAGTCCACTGTAAAAATAAAATGTTTTGCTATCTTAGAGAATTGTTTTTTCCTTTATCTTTTTAAGGATGTTTAAAGCCTAGGAAAAGTTTTTTATCTTACTTCTTTTTTTTTTTTTTTTTTAAAGATTTTATTTATTGATTGATTCATCCCCCCCTTGCTCCCTGTGCTCGCCGGGTCAGCCAACCACGCCGTGCAGGCAGGCCTGCCTCCACCAGAAGGCCCCGGGAACCGAACCCGGGGCCTCCCATATGGTAAACGGGAGCCCTACCGATTGAGCCACAGCCGCTTCCCTCTTACTTCTGTTTAACAGCAAAGACTTCTAATAATAGAGAGGAAAGATGTAAGATTAATGGAACATTAGGCTGAGAGTCGAAGGGTAAGAGTCTATTCCTGGCTCTGAGTCACTCTAAAGCTTGAAGGTGTCACTTCAGCCTTCTGAGGCATCAAGCTCACCCAGAAATGACTCCGAGTCCTGGAGCTGTACAACATTATGGTCTTCACAGTGCACATACCCCACTCCCTCTGCATGACAGGAGTGGTGGCCCATGCCAGCCACAGACCTACAGCATCGGGGGTGAAACCAAAACCCACATAAAATGGGCAAAGCCAGGGTTTAAGCAATTGTGATCAAAGACAGTGGTTTGAAATATGGGTGAAATATTTCTAGAGCTTTTCTCTTCTTATATAGAAAATGTTGACATTACATGCTGCAAATAAAGCTGTGAAAATGTGTAACACACAAGTCAACCATTAAAACTCTACTATTGATATTTGAACAGAAAGGGAAATTTCTTAGTAACAAATTCTTGAAACCCAGTATCTGTAGACCCACTTTCCCATCCAACATTTATGTGTCAGAGGAACATTTTACTTTAGTGTAAGATTTTGTTTACAATCAGAACATGGAAGAGAATGTACTGTTTGTTAAATCAGTACAGGTTCAAATTAAGCACTTGAGAAAACTACCTTCCTAATGAATAATAACTAATGGGATTTAGATGGAAGTGTAAATGTTTTTGTTTCAGTGTTTGTATTGCATATGCAAAACACCTAGTTAATTCCCTAATTCTAACACCACTGAATTCATAGAAATGGCACTGATGTACTGTTAATAGAGCAACATATCCACTTTATGAAGTCTAAAA